>CM031236.1:59471634-60140295 GCA_018340775.1 Taxus wallichiana var. yunnanensis | reverse complement strand
ATTTTTATATAGAAAGCAGATTTAGAACTTGCGCATGGCCTTACAGTTTCTGCCCCAAGAAATTTGCCATGCACAAATACAAGCGTGGAGTTTTTCCCATTTTTACCAACAAAACTAAATGAAATATTAAATGTAAAATTTAATTGCATTCAAAGTGGAAGTACCATGTCGGTGGCTCATCGAACAATCACCACCCTTGACTTTCCTCCAAAATTGTTGGTATTTATACATTTAAAACCTTATTTACCTTTTTCCACGAAATTTGCTAAATAATATTTACTTAATTACTTTTTATAACCTAGGTCAATTAATCCTTTCAAAAACATAGGTTATAATATAGTATAAGACCAATGCTATATCACATGCATAGCCTTAATGTTATTATCTAAATGCCCCATAACTCCCATAGAGATACATATTAAAATGTGAAATCAGCTATGATAATTTCATAATCCAATATAAGCACCATGGCCTAGGATTCATAAGTCGGAGTCCATTGACCATAGTGGTTGATTGTTAAAAGGTTTGTTAGACAAATCCATAAACTACATTCCCTTGTCTAAAACATGTTACCTTCTAGGAATGGAACAATGAAATATACTATTTCACAGGTATCATATTATCCTTAGAAAACTTTAACCCTTCCCATTGTGATATCATGACCCAATGCCACCGGTACGACATATTAAGTCATGTCGTCGATGGCTTATTACACATATTTTAATCATAACCAATCATACATGTTTTCAATACTTCAAATCTCAGTTACCAACTAATTATCTTGATTGCATGAATGTTTTTCACAATTGCAATCTTAATATTTAAATATGAAATCGGGGTTCAAAGTGAAAATTATTAAAAATACCCAATTCCCATCACTTTAGTAGGAGCAACATAACACTTCCTACCCTTATTAAGTGCATGGCTGGCGTTATCCACACAACCTGTTAAGGCAAACATGTTGTGGCAAGTGAAGATGCACGTTAGAATCTAGGAGTCACTGCATTAAATCCTTTGACTTAGTTTTATCATTCAATGGATAATTTCAACTCCTTTATGATCCTGAACTAAATTTGTGGGGTGTTACATTCTTCCCCCATAATGAATCATCATCCCGATGATTTCATCTTATTTCTCATAGTCAATTCATTCATATACAAATTACACACTTTTTAATTTCATGTGTTTAGTCATTATTTTCACTGGAACTTGCGATTTCACATCTCATAAGTTCACATTTACTGGATGTCATTACTTGTCAACCAGTAAACCATTATACTAAAAGCAACATGTCATAGATTCTATCTCTTCAGTAGTTTGCTTCATGTAACATTATGTAGTACTTTACAAAGGTACTCTCAGAATTCAGCTTTACCAAGATAATGCAACATGACACTGCTGAATTAAACTAGACAAGTCCAGTCACAACTATCTTACATCAAGGTATTACAACACGCAAAGCTAGTTAGGAGGAGTTTTCTTTTAAGGTCATATTAATCAGACTCTACCTCTAAATAAATCCAAACTCATATTTTGACAAGCTTAAAAACTAGCATTTACTCATGTTAAACATAAGTAATCAAACAACATAACTGCTCACAATCAGCTCAAGTAATGCTAGAATAATAATGTTATAGTCATATAAGCCCATACTTATGCAACTGTAATCTTATTATTCTAGTTCCTTTAAGTTCAAATATCACAAATTCATGAACAGTTATAAAATATTAGTCCATTGATACCTTAGTAGATCAGATTATCGACCTATATATCCTTGAGTTGTATGCACAAACAACTCATATGAATTAGTTAAGACAAATAATTCTTAAAATTCTATACAGTCATGTATAATATTGATACAACATGGTAAAGGGAGTTACCTCCCATGACAATTTCATCATGATTTGACTAATCATTCAAGTAAGGTCATACATCCGATACTTGATCATAATAGTATGAGTATATACTTCCTCAGTTTCCATAGCGAACATTGAATATTTTCCCCAAGTGTGGGACTTGTAAAATATTACTTGAAAATTGCAGAGGTTTAAACTCAAAATCCTACTATAAATTCCAAGGGGACAGAGATAGAGAATGCAAAAGAATTAAAACTAATGCTAATAAGGTGATGCACCAAAGGAGTGGTGAGCATTTTTACTTCTGAAAATTGACACAGATTATAGAAATGCAGCAAAACATCATGCAAAAACTGATAAAATGTAATGAAAGATCATGGATGAATCAAACAACACAAGAAGAGGACTGAAACTCATTCACAGAGCTTGCATTGTCATTTCCAATATCAAAATACATGCATTACATCAACAGAAAGGTAGAAAATATGTTGTAGTCTTGAAAGAGGTCTAGTATTCCACAAAATCACTTTCTAAGGTGAAAGAGGGAGCCTACAAAACATAAAAATGTCCAACCCTTTCAAAATGAGCCAAATCTGGCTTTTAACAATGCCCATTCGAGCTCAGGAGAGAGAAACATGGGAAAACATGAGAGAAGCTTCAACCACCAACCAAAATGTAATAAAACAGCATGGGCATCCTTAAAATTCCATTCCTGACATTTTTGACCATGCGTTGGGAGAGAATGCGAGCCATCTTTGCATTAAAAATGGTGGTTGAAATGTCATTTTGTTCATTTCCACGTGCCAGAGGTGTTTTCCAATTTTATCTCTCAAAATCCACCAAAACAAAAATTGACCCTAGAATCATGTAGATAATTTCACCAGCTTTCCATTGATATAAAGAACGCCAAAAAACCGAGCTCTGGATCGAAAGTTATGCTCATTTGAAAATTTAGGGCAAAACAGGGCCAAAATGGGTTGGCGGGCCGAAAATTTGAAATTTTCCCACTTTTTGCATTTGGGAAAATTTCCCCAAAAATCTCCATGCCCCACCATCTGGTGCCACGTGGCATGATTTGATTGGTTGCGGGCCTTTCCTGCTTCTTTTCCATCATTCGTGGCCTTTGGAAAATTTTCCAAAAATTCTCTGCCGGTTGGATGACCGAGGACACGTGGCGTGATGTGATTCGTCGCGGGCCTCTCCTCCAAATTTTCCATCACTTTTGACCATCTTTCTAAGCCTGGGACACGTGGCACAACCCCATTGGACATGGGATTTTCCTTTCATTTTTCTGTGGGCTTGCCTTTGTTTTTTTGCCGCCACGTGGACACGTGGCATGATTTGATTGGCTCGGGTTTTGGGGGGGCTTTCCTTTTGAAATTTTTTCTTTGATTTTGCTTTGGGAAAAATTCCCAATTTCCCCCCTGCTCTCATTATCGAGAACATGTGGCATGATCATTTGTTGCATGTGGGCCTTGGGGCCAAAATCATTTCATTTGCGCTAACACTTTGGGAAATTTTCTTCTTCCTCGCACCCTCTCTCTTGACCCCTAAGGACACGTGGCATAATCCTTATTGGGTGGGCCCTTAGGCCGAGAAAATTTTACTTTTGCCCTGCACCAACCTTGGAAATTTTCCCAACTCCACCCTTCCTTCCCTGGACACGTGGCATAATCCTATTTGGATGCGGGCCATCGGGCCAAAAAATTTTTCGAAATTTTGCCAACACTTGGTAAAAATTTTCAAGTTTTTCTCCCTTAGCCCTTCCGAGGACACGTGGCCTCATCTTCCATTGGCTCGGGATTTTCTATGGGAAAATTTCCCATTGCGCCAACACTTAGAAAATTTTCCAAAAAATTTCTCCCACCTCCGCTTTGCTCCGATGCCGACGTGGCGACTTCTGATTGGCTGGCGGGGTTGTCTTGGGAAAATTTCCCACAAAAACTCCTGCCGAGCCATAACTTCAAAAATACATGGAGTTAGGAAGAAAAATTTACCTTTCTGGAAAGAGAAAGAGCTCTATCCAATGGTGCCATTTCCAGAACATTTTGAGTGCCTAAAAAGTAAAAATTATGACTGAGGCACAAGGGAGGAATGAAATGAAGGGAGTTAGCCACAAAATGAGCAAGGGGCTCATTTTGGATAACAATTTTGGTGACTCGAGAGGGTCATGCACTCTTTGGATGAAGTTACCAGTTCCTGAAGCAATCCATTGGGCATGGAGTCATCAAATTCTCTGCTTGGTACCCCAACTGATTAGAACAATGCAAGGAGGAAGGGGAGGGTAGAACACCATCTGATTGGAGCAAGGCCTACAAAACACATTTCTGGAACAACAAGCTTGTGCCAAAGCACTTAGGGAAAGAAAAGCTAATCTATAACAAAACAATGTGCATAAGCACTTGGAGGAATGAAAACCTAAGCTAATATGTACAAGGTGGAGAATTTCCTTTAGTAGCAATGCTTCAGATGGATTCCATTGACTGGAATCTGTAATTCTTCACCATCCAATGTAGACAATTGGAAGGCATTGTTGTCCTTACACTTTGTGACCATGTAGGGGCCACTCCAAATGGCATCAAATTTTGAATGCCTCCCTGGTTTTTCTCTGTCTGCATCCCATTTTAACACTAGATCTCCAACTTGGAAAGATCTATCCTTGGCCTTTCTATCAAAGGTCTTCTTGATCAAAGCTTGATCCTTCTCCATTGCTTGGGATGCCTGATTTCTGATTTCTTGGAGCTCCATCAATTCTGCATACCTAACCTCCATGGGCCCAAACTCCAACAACTCCAACTGCTTCATGAGTTCTAATGTTGGCAACTCAAGTGACATGGGAAAAATTGCCTCTCTTCCATAAACAAGCTTGAATGGAGAATTACCTGTAGATCTCTTGGGGGTTATCCTATCAGCCCACAAGGCTGATTTCAATTTAGTATGCCAAGACCTCTGATTTTCATCAAGAGTCCTCTTGATGATCCTTAACAAGTTCTTGTTTGTAGATTCAACTTGGCCATTACCCTGAGGATAATAATTTGATGAAGTGCTTAGGTAGATCCCATTCTTGACAGCCCATTCAGTTACCTTGGATCCAATGAATGCCAATGCATTATCTGATATTATTGTAGTGGTATGCCAAATCTGGTTGTTATCCCTTCATAGAAGTCTAGGATGCTAGATTCATTTGCTTCCTTGAGTGCTATTGCCTCAGTCCACTTGGTGAAGTAATCTATGTTCTTTGTTAGAATCCACTTGTGTCCTTGGCTTGAATTTGGGTTAATGACTCCAATGAAGTCCAAACCCCATTGCATGAATGGTTGGTCAACTGAAATTGGATGCAATGGAAGGGCAGCTAGTCTCTCCTTACCTGTGAAGAATGCACAATTCTTGCACCTCTTGATCCATGCATAACAATCACTGAAAATCTTGGGCCAATAATAGCCAGCCCTCATGATCTTGAGAGCTATCACTCTTGGTGCAAAATGACCACCAGCTGATCCACCATGGAACTCTTCCAACACTCTGTGAATCTGATTTGTACCAATGCATCTCAGCAGCACTCCATTCACATCCCTTTTGAATAAAACACCATCAACAAGGGCATATGGGACAGCCTACAATCTGAAGTGTCTCCTTTTGGTTTTGTTCATCTCTGGAGGGCATAGGCCTATGTGTAGGAAGTGCATTATGTCTTGGGTCCAGCAAGGAGTGAGGACACCATCATTTTCTTCTTGAGTGCTTCCTTGCTCATGGTTGTCTTGCAACGCCAAAACAACCTCTTTCTCATTGCATGCTTCCTTTTGTTTGTTCAAGACCAGCTGCTCACACAATCCTTTTCCTCTGACCAACTTGGTGACTTTGATCTCAATGTCATACTCCATGACATGAGTAATCCACCCTGCTCTCTTTTCATTTAGGTCTTTATTGAGGAGGAAGTCTTTAACTCCCACATGAGAAACCAACAGTTGAACCTTGTTGTTTGAAACTAGATGCTTAAATTTCTTCAAGCTCCTAATTACTGCAAGAACATGCTTCTCAATGAAAGAATATCTCACCTCATAGTCCTCCAGGCTTTGGCTGAAGAAAGCAATTGGCTGCTCATCATTGTCTTTGTTCTGCTGTACCAAAATTGTAGAAATAGTATCATCACCTCCAAATGCATAGAGGATGAAATCCTTGGAGAAATCTGGGTTAATGAGAGTTGGAGCTTGTGAGATGGCCTCTTTGATTGCTTCAAAACTTGCCTTGCCTTCTGCTGTCCATTTGAAAGCTATGCTTTTCTTTAACATCTTGGTGATAGGCTTGACTAGGGCTGCAAAATTTGGGACAAACCTCGAACAAAATTTATCCTTCCCAAGAAACTTTGAAGGGCTTTCTTATGACTTGGCAATGGTAGTGCTCTTATGGCTTCAACTCTTTCCGGATCAATTGCTAATCCTTCTTTGGAGACAATGTGGCCAAGGAGCTTTCCTTCATGAGCTAGAAAAATACACTTTTTGGGATTCAAAGATACCCCAAATCTTCTGCACCTTTGGAATACTTGTCTTAAATGAAAGAGATGGTCTGCTGCATTTTTTGAAAAAATAGTGATATCATCAAGATATATCAGCACCATGTTGTTAATCAAATCCTTGAATGCCATGTCCATTTCCCTTTGGAATGTAGCCCAGCGTTGGACAGCCCAAATGGCATTTTCTATATGCATAAGTCCCCATTTGGTTGTGAAGGTATGTCTTGAACTGATCCTCTTCCTTCACCATAATCTGATTGTACCCTGAATAGCCATCAAGCAATGAAAACCTTTCAGAGCCAGCAACAACTTGTAAAATCTGCTCCATAGAAGGAAGTGGGTAATGATCCTTGAGAGATGCTCTATTCAAATCTCTGAAGTCAACACACAATCTGATTTCTCCACTCTTCTTTCTAACTGGAACCAAGTTGGCTACCCAACTAGAATGCTTGATAGGGAATATGATACTTGACTCTATCAACTTATTCAATTCTTTTCTCATGAGAGGCTCCATGTGTGGATTGACTGGCCTTTGTTTTTCTGATGGGTTTAGCACTTGGGTCAATTCAATAGTGTGTTGAGCTAACTTGGGATTGAAACCTTTCAAATCTTCATAGCTCCAAGAAAACACATCAGGGAATTCTTGACAAAGTTGTATGAACTCATACCTTTCTTGCTCAGTTGTCATTTTACCAATTTGGAGTGATTTGCCTTCTTCCACCAAGATGGGCACTGAATCTTCTCCCTTGACTTGGATGTTTGCTTTCTCCTTCCTAAACTGATCATTAGGATTGAAAATGGACTCCAAAGTGACAAGTCCCTTTGGTAGTTTGTTGGTTCTCAGTTGTACCACTTGATCACCATACTACTATTGTTCTAACTTTTCCTGATTTTTAGCTGAGAACTCAGCCTCTTCTTGTAAGAAATGGATGATTTGTTGATCATTTTCAAACACTTGCCAACTTACATTGTTTTCTAGAACTGAAGGCCTTACAATCACATGAATGCTTGGTTGTACTTTGTCTTTCTTGATGCTTTCAACAACATCAAAGGCTGCTCCAACTGCTGCAAGCCTATCAGCAGCTTGGTTCTCTTTTCTAGGGATGGACTTGATGCTAAAGCCCTCAAAATCTTCAATGAGGTCCCACACCCTATTTTTGTAGCACTTGAGTAGATCATTCTTGGTAGCATGTTACCTTAACTTGGTTGACAATCAGCTCACTGTCACCAAAAACTTGCAAGTTCTTTATTCCTCTCTTGATTGACCAATGCAATCCTTGTATCAAAGCTTCATATTCAGCAGTGTTATTAGAACATGCAAACTGAAATCTAAAAGTTGAATAATACTTAACTCCTTGAGGTGAAACAAGCATAGCTCCCCCTCCTACACCTTGTCTACTTCTTGATCCATCAAAGAACAATTGCCATACCTCATTGTCATCCTTGTGGTCTGGCTTGGTGATGTTAGGAATAGGCTGATTTTCTTCATGCATGCAATAGACTCCTAGCTCAGATTCTTCTATTTCTTGATAAGGATCAAAAGCATGCACCTTGCTTGCCCATTCATCAAGAGTCAAATCTAGGATGCTTCAACCTTGGTGTTAGCTTCATCAGTGCTTGGATAATCCTCTTGATCAAACGTTGAACAATTGGTATTGATTTGGCTTGGAGTGTGAGGCTCAATGTGAAAGTTTGCAATAGGCTCAGATCTGATTGTGGCTTTAGTTCCATATCTTGTTCTGAACAACATGTGTGACCAATCAAGTAGATAAGTAACCTCCAATCTTAGTTGTGAAATCCCTTGACAAACATAGGGCAAAGAGTGGTGGAAGATCTATCACCGAGACATCTTGCAAAACAACAACGTTGGGGCATGCATGCAAAGTGAGACTCAAGTTTTTAATCACTCCTACTGTTGTTACTATTGTCCCATCCAATTGCACTACCCCTTTGGATATGACTTCATATTGAAGCCCCAACTGATCAGCTATTTGCTTGGGCATTACTGAACTACTTGCTCGGAATCAATCATGCAGTTGTGTACTAATTGGTTTCCAATGATCAATGAAACATAGAATGGAGGGGGCTTCAACATTTTACCTTGTTGTCCTCCATGATTCCCCTCAGGCTGGGCAGCATTTGTGAGTACCTTCTCTTGCATTTGGACCTGTTGATTTGAAGTTGACCAGTCCTTCATGGCAGCTTGTAGCAAATCTCTTTGGCCTAGGATGGATAGTGATTCCCACATTGATATGTTTACATTTGTCTTCTTCATCTGATCAATGATGTTGAATGGAGATGAAGCATCTCTCTATTGTCCTTGGCCTACACATTCATTCCTTGCACATGGGCAGCAAACAACTAGCATCTGGGTTGGCTTAGGAGCTGGTTTGGGTGGTCCTTGCATGTTTGGAACTGCATTTTGTTTGCCAACAGTTTGTGGAGTGGTAGAAGGTTGTGGATTACTTGGAGCCAATGGTTGTCCTTCACCCAAATTTCTCCTTTTTGACCTTGTGTTGGCTGCAACACTTTGAGAGATTGTTTGATTCATACCACAAAAATCTTCCTTCTGCCAGTTTACAAGTGTGGTATCATTTGGAGCTGATTGTTGCTGGGATGTTTCTTGTTGTTGGTTATTTCCTTGACTCCCTTCACCCTCCACACCAGTTGTTGTTACCATTAAGGCTTGATTTAGAGCACCATTGAAGCACATAGACTAGTTGTGAGGTTCATTGCATGGGAAACACCAATCATACTCTTGAGCTATGTTGTTTTTACTTGGCACTAGTGCTTTAGAGGTAGATGTAGCATTGGGATTATAGGGCTGAAATGGTCTATTGGCAGGAGGCCTTGCTTGATTTTGATTTGCAGCTGGATTGGGTGGTCTTTGAGGCTGATATGGCTGCTGTTAGGCTAAGCTTGAGGCTGATAAGAAGGTCTAAAACTTTGGGCTTGCTGCCTCTTGAGTGTAACCAGCTCATTACCTAAATTTTGCAATTGCTTCATGACTTCTTGAAGTTCATTTGAGGCACTAGAAGATGAAGTAGAAGCTTCACTTGAATTCTGATTTCTAGGAGTGGGAATAGGAGCTAAATTAGGTGCTTGATTAGTGCTTGGACTCTCTAAATTTGGATACAATGGCATTGGAGGCCTAGGAGCTAGCTTACCAGCTTGAATCAAGACAATTTTCAGCTCTAATGGCAATGTTATAAGCAGCAGGGATAGTTGTGCCTCCCATGGATTGAATTAACATAGAAATATCAGAATTTAAAGCTTTAAGGTAATATAGAAAAGCACCTTCTACTGTTGGCCTTACTGCCATTGGAATTCTCTCCCAAGTCCTTTGAAATCTGAAGTTGAAGTCAGTCAGTTGCTCATTGGGAGCTCTCTTGATAGTTGTCAATTGTTCCAAAAGGGACAAGTTATCTCCCTTTTCTCCAAACTGCTCATGGAGGGCTATACATAGCTGGTTCCAATTTTGGATAGAACTGAAGCAAGGCTCCTGAACCATTGCAAAGCCTTCCCTTTGAATGAAGATGCTGTAGTTTGACAGTAACTTGCATCTCATCAATCTCATGGATTACACAAATATTAGCAATATCCTTGACATGATCACCAGGAGTGGTCTGATTCTCTCCAGTAAAGTATGGAATGTTCTTCATGCTGTTTGGGATTGGATTTTGTGCATTGAGAGCAAGTGGGCTGCTGCCAGTGAAATTGACATATGGGTTGTGTTGTGCCATTCTGATTGGCCTTAGAACCCTTGTTGATTGGATGAAAGGTCTACCAGGTGGAGGAGTTGATAGAGTTCTATTTGGTGGAGATGGAGACCTTTGAATTCTCCTCCCTCTTTGTCTTCTTCTTGGAGATAATTGTAGATACTCAAACAATACTTCTTCTTCTCCAACTCTTGACCTTGTGGTGATTCTTCTCATGAGTTTTCAGGTTTGTACTGCTAAAACCAGCTGATTCTTCTTCCTTGGAGTCGCAGATGTGTAATTCAGGGCTCTTTTAAGCAAGAAACTTGCAACAAATGCACATCAATTTTGTTGCAATGAAGATGAAGACCTCTAAGGTCCCACTGGGCATGCCAAAACTATTAGTGCAAATCAGTAGCACCCCTGGATGTTGATCAGATTTCTAGTTTGACATTTGGACATCTAGTGTGATTGCACAACATTGAATCTTTTCCCCAAGTGTGGGACTTGTAAAAATGGGAAAAGAATCTCTAGGTTAGAGGTTGGTTCCTCAACTCCTCTGATCAGGTGTATTACTTGAAAATTTTAGAGGTTTAAACTCAAAATCCTACTATAAATTCCAAGGGGACAGAGATAGAGAATGCAAAAGAATTAAAACTAATGCTAATAAGGTGATGCACCAAAGGAGTGGTGAGCATTTTTACTTCTACGAAAATTGACACAGATTATAGAAATGTAGCAAAACATCATGCAAAAACTGATAAAATGTAATGAAAGATCATGGATGAATCAAACAACACAAGAAGAGGACTGAAACTCATTCACAGAGCTTGCATTGTCATTTCCAATATCAAAATACATGCATTACATCAACAGAAAGGTAGAAAATATGTTGTAGTCTTGAAAAAGGTCTAGTATTCCACAAAATCACTTTCTAAGGTGAAAGAGGGAGCTTGCAAAACATAAAAAATGTCAACCATTCAAAATGAGCCAAATCTAGCTTTTAACAATGCCCATTCGAGCTCAGGAGAGAGAAACATGGGAAAACATGAGAGAAGCTTCAACCACCAACCAAAATGTAATAAAATAGCATGGGCATCCTTAAAATTCCATTCCTTGATGTTTTTGACCATGCTGGGAGAGAATGCGAGCCATGTTGCATTAAAAATGGTGGTTGAAATGTCATTTTTGTTCATTTCCACGTGCCAGAGGTGTTTTCCAATTTTCTCTCTCCAAACTCCACCAAAACAAAAATTGACCCTGGAATCATGTAGATAATTTCACCAGATTTCCATTGATATAAAGAACATGCCAAAAACCAAGCTCTGGATCGAAAGTTATGCTCATTTGAAAATTTAGGGCAAAACAGGGCCAAAATGGGTTGGCGGGACAAAAATTTGAAATTTTCCCACTTTTTGCATTTGGGAAAATTTTCCCAAAAATCTCTATGCCCCACCACTCCTGGTGCCATGTGGCATGTTTTGATTGGTTGTGGGCCTTTTTCTGCTTCTTTTTTTCATCGTTTGGCCTTTGGAAAATTTTTCAAAAATTCTCTGCGGCTGGATGACCCGAGGACACGTGGCATGATGTGATTCGTGTGGGCCTCTCCTTCTTAAATTTTTCCATCACTTTTGACCATCTTTCTTAAATTTGGACACATGGTGGCAACCCCATTGGATGTGGGCCTTTTCCTTTCATTTTTCTCTGTGGGCTTGCCTTGTGTTTTTGCCGCCACGTGGACACGTGGCATGATTTTATTGGCTCGGGTTTTGGGGGGGACTTTCCTTTTGAAATTTTCCTTTGATTTTGCTTTGGGAAAATTTCCCAATTTTCCCCATGCCTCACTTCTTGAGACATGTGGACATGATCTCATTTGTTGCGTGGGCCTTGGGCCAAAAATTTTTAGCGCCCTGCCAAACACTTGGAAAAAATTTTCAATCTTTCCACCTCCCCCACCCTTTTGGCCTAAGGACACGTGGCATAATGTTATTGGATGTGGGCCTAGTCAAAAAAATTTTACTTGTGCCAACCCTTGGGAAATTTTCCCAACTTCTCCCCCTTGGACACGTGGCATGATCCCATTTGCCGGCGGGCCATCGGGCTGAAAAATTCCTTCGAAATTTTGCCAACACTTGGTAAAATTTTCAAGTTTACCTCGCCTCCGCCCTTCCGAGGACACGTGGCCTCCTTCCATTGGCTTGGGATTTTCTATGGGAAAATTTCCCATTGCGCCAACACTTAGAAAATTTTCAAAAATTTTTCCCGCCTCCGCCTCCACTTTGCTCCGATGCCGACGTGGTGACTTCTGATTGGCCGGTGGGGTTGTCTTGGGAAAATTTCCCACAAAAACTCCACCGAGCCATAACTAAAAATACATGGAGTTAGGAAGAAAAATTTACCTTTCTGGAAAGATGAGAAAGAGCTCTATCAATGGTTTGAGTGCTTGAAAATTAAAATTCTGATTGAGGCACAAGGGAGGAATGAAATGAAAGGATTTAGTCACAAATGAGCAAGGGGCTCATTTTGGATAACAACAGTCACTGTGTGAAATATTATTGGGCCTATCACACTTTAAATTCAACTCAAGGTATCAAATTTTATAAACAAGTCTACAATAGCAATGAGTTCCATGTCCTTATATGATATTTCAGGATTACTTAGCATCTCAGGCAAAGTAATTAACATAGTTATCATTCAATCTTCCATAAGAGTGTCTACTCAATAACACTTAAGTAAATCAGTCAAACATATTTGACCATAACAATCCAAGTAGTACATTAATAGAATGATTATACAAATAATCATATGCTACCACAAGGATAATAATCAGAATAATGATAATACAGTTAAATAGTCATATCAATATTTATGCCTATTACTTTCAGCCCTTAAGAAGCTTAAGAACTAAGGTCGTAATACAAGTAAAATGTAAAACAGTCCCTCTATACCTTAACAAGGTATACAATCCAATTTGGAGGGTAAAGTTTTATACATTTACAATACAAGTTTAAAACAGAACTCCTATATCTGTAGTTAGTCTTGTAAACATCCTTTACTTCAACTAGATTCCAATTTTAGAGTCATAGAAATCTTATTTGGCCCCGACCAATCTTGGTAGCACCATTCATAACACATAAGAATCTTACACAGATTTATTTCTACATGTAAGGATATCATAAGGATGCATTCACCTGAATCTAACTTCTAATCACTTTACCATTGCATCTTGTTATATAAACAATCTCATGCAACTATATTGTAGTCCAGAAATATGCAAATCAACCTTATTAAAAGATTTCCTTCTTTCTAAAATGAGTTCAATTAGTGACTAAGTCATGATAACTGACACCCAGTTATGGTTCATGCAATTTTGCTTATTATTGTCATTAAGAATTTCTGAATTATATTTCAGTTTCCAGTTAGTCACTTCCCACTAAGAACTCAACTGCATTAATCTTGTATTTGATTAGCATCAAGAAGTTCTTATTTAACCTTCCTGTCATTATGCTAGGATGACTTGTTTCTTTTTCCATGAAACTATGGCAGACTTTACTGCTAAGTTTTACTTTGAAAGATCCCACTTTCAAACTCTTTCCCTGTCCTTTATCTCTTTTCCAAAAATTAGAGTTAAAGAAGAGCTAATGCTCTTACATGCTTTTACCATAAAAGCTAGAATTTTATTGTGGATTTCATTCTAGCCTATTTTTCCTTTCAAGTCACCGCCATTACAAAGTAGCTTAGTATTCCTGTAAATATTGTCCTTATCCTATGTGGGTTTCTTATAATATTAGATTTATACTCCAATTTTTATCATAATGCAGTTTGATAAATCAAGTAACACTTTACTGATCATCATCATTCATCCTATGTTGTTTTTTTCTTGGCTGCTCTTATTCACACTTACCAGCTACTCCCTGCATCTATCCAGTATAGTGTGTCATGAAGGAATCTTAGAGTATTATTTAACTCTTTTACCCCCAAACCCAAAGCTTAGTTTGATCTGGTTCGTCATCAATGGTACATCCTTTATTCTTTTTATTTTATTCATAAAATAAAAAATTTCTAAGCGTAAGGGCTCATAAGGCCCAAGAGCTTTAACCTTTAGCTCTGATACCAAAATGTAACATCCACTTTTGTCACTTCAATCTTAGAGAATTTTTTTACCATACCTTATGCAGCTAATTTAAATACCCATATATTTAAATCCAACATAAGTCTTAATGCAATCCCTTTTCGATAACTATCATGAACCATGTGCAAATTGTATGAGAGAATACTAAACTTACTAGTTCTCCCTCAATGCTCTTATGAGCCATACATAAAATGTACCCCTTTGGTTCTCCTTTAACAGGATATGATATATAAGTGATAACCCCTAAGTTTGTACCTGGGTTCCAACTATGAAATCCATAGGTATCCCATAGCTTAGATAATGGTGAAATCAAAGTATAATCATGACTACACTACCTTGCACAAATTTTCTGAGTCATATATACCATGCTCAATTCCATGATGGCACACTCGTCATTAGGAAATCGTCATTTCACCTTAATCACTTTTTCAGTTATAAGGATTTGTAGTCAGTGATGCTGTAAACAACTACAAGCCTTGTACAAGGTACAAGCCCGGATTAACCTACATGAAGTTGTACCTCGATGTCATCCTATGATGCCTATGGGAAATCAAGTGTCTTTGTAATGATTCACATCATTGCTAGACTACTTCCCTTCCCATAGCCATCATATGTTGGCATCAGGGTACCAACCCGTGGGGTTCCATTCACCCTTGTAACTATAACAAGCTTGTACTTAAGCAATACCACGCCACATTTTAAGGTCTTGAAAAGGGAACTCAGTATAGTTGTTATGTGGTAGTATTCAAGTAATGACAATTGTCATTAAATGGATATGACCACGTAATAGCGGTAGTGAGTTGACCTGTCAAGAGTCCTAAAATGAAACATGGTATCTTAATAAATTAAACATGACAGATTGCTCCAGTTCCCATATCTTCGTCACTTAGTGAAGAGTATCTAGAGTCCTGTCCCATAGTATCACAATAGGTTAAATGTAATTCCAAGAATACTCATTTCTTCCTATCTATTTCAGATACAAGATAGATCAATCTTTAGACCTAAATTCCCAATCTTACTATTTATTAATGATTCAAAGTCAATCGAATAAATAATGCCTTACATTATCAAGGAGTAATAACCACTAATATTATTCTTACTCCTATAAGCAATCATGCAACCTTCATAATTACTCATCATTGGGGACATACGGAGTCGATCCTGTTACCCTCTTTTCAGTAACACTTATGCTATATAATATAACCGTGTTATTCAATTTTACTTCATCATTTGTAGCAGCCAGGTCTAGTTGGTCTATATATATGAATCTCATTCATTTTAAGGTTCTTGTTACAGTAGTATTCTCAATTCTCTTGAGAAATTCTATAACAATTCCCAAACCCCAACTTAGGTTTATTTGCATGGCTACTATCACCTTGACAGTGTATTCATTTTTCTTGGATCCTTATACCAATTTCCTTGGCATCCAAAAATACATTCCCTTAACTCCAGCTATCAAGTCATTGCTATCCTTTATATGACTACACCGTCATGTCCTAATCATGGTTGTTTTCAACTCATAATTTTAGGAGCGTAGATACCAAAATTCCATAGTGAATAAGATGTCAAGTACTCAAGTTGAGCACAATCTGTATGTTGCCATCAACATTCTCATCATTTGCATTGGACTTCATACCCATGGTTTCATAGAAGTTTAGTATTCTGGGATTTAATCATCTCCCATGCAGTTCTATGCCAACTGTATCCCATATCCTATGGGTCCTTTTTTGCATTTATGTTCAACCTGATTATTAATGAATTATCTTCATTACATCTTGTTAGTTGGAGTAACCCCATCATAAATGTTCATCACATCATATTTTGAATGATGGTAATCTAATGGTTCTTATACTTTATTCACCCATTTTATGGAAAGACAAATAGCTTAAGTATCAAGAACATCATGTGATCTATCCCTACTTATTATTTCACCTTGAAGTATTATGATGAACTCCCCATCATGCTACGGAAGTTGGGTTAGTTTTACAAAGTTTTTCAACTTCATTTCCTTAAAGGTTTAAGTGCTTCCCAAAAGGAACATCAGCAATTTTTTGAGACTTAACCCTTATGTGTTGAAATTTATCATATCATCCATAAGTTTCATCATAACCATTTATTTCTAGTAAAGTTACTCAATCTTTACTAGAGGAATCTTCCTTAAGTATGTATACATAAACATGTACATCAAGATTCATACCTAGATGATTTCTCATCTACCAAGTAGTTAACCTTTAACTGGTCTTGTGAGGAATCACAACCTCTTGCTTACAATAATATTTATTTCCCATACGTTAAATCAGTTCAGATTAAAAGAATACTTTGCAATGCTGTCCATAAAGTATTCTATTACCTATCCATTATATTACTAATTTATAACTTCACAATTACCCCATTGAACTTACTAGGTTCATTTAATTCATAAGGTAATTAATACATATTAATGAATCACAGTGATATAACAGTCTTCAAATCTGAACATCTAATGATTCAATTTTCATAAATATCACAAGCAAATACCATATCCATACCGACATTAATATAACAAGTATAAGTTTTTACAGAGAGTGTAGAGATGCATCATCCGTCTTACAACAATATGAAGCTAGTACTTATCAAACAAATATGGAATCTTTACCATGTTACAATACATCATAAATGTACCAGGTAGATTTTTATAACAAAATATTTACTCAAGACAACAAATAAATTCATTGACATAATTAGGAATGTCTCAACTCTATAATTGACTCTCACTATATCCTTTATAAGTAAGCATATGGTTCAATTAGATAATCAAGGCATTTCTTTACTTTACGCCTGTTATCTTCATTCACTTTCCTGTAATGGTTAGGAAAGGTCATTTGACTAAACTGAGAAAGAAAAGTCCTTTATCCCATTTATCAATTTATGTCATTAAATGTTAGAATGAATAAATACTGTAATAATCTCATTCTTACAATTTAATCATATAATGCCACAACATCATACTTTAGTAACCTACTTTGCAATCATTAAGTATAGATCTTTTTACCTCCTTCAGTATTCCACAAAGACAAGGTCTTATTACTACTTCACATAAATAAGTTAAATCAAAACTGGATAAATATATTCATACCCAAGAATGACCATCAACTAATCAATAACACAAGTTATTAAAAATACGATTGAATCACATAAATTTAGATAGAGTAATCAAACTCTTATCAATCACAAGATACAAATCTATGTCATCCCATTAATAACTAGAAATTGCTGCAACTATTGTTGTTGCTCCAGAAATTCAACAAGTATTAACCTTGGACACACAAGGTATTCCTAGCTACGGAAATGGAACCAACCAGTTTCAGCGATACCAACATATCCTTCAAATAGATATGATAAACACACATGACATTTACATGTCATAACTACATAAAATAGTAAATCCTACATTATCCATTATATCCTTTGAAGGAATGATATCCGTAAATCTCAAGTTATATATCATAGTAAATTAAAGGAATTAAGGCAATATAGACTCAAGTTGCCTACTTATTCCATATTGTACCTTCTTTAATAAAACTCATCATCTCTAATTATATCTTACCACATTTAGCTGCAATAAGAATCTAAAGACACAACCATTCCAAAGCTTATTTATGCTTGTGTATAGGGGCTAAACTCCCGAATTTGTCTCAATGACTAGCACATATTACTCCTCAATAATGGAGATATGTTACACTTGATTTAATCATCCTATAGAGATTCAATCAGTTACATAAACTTTACATAATATTAATATTAAAATCTTTAGTAAGGATCGATTTAAAGAATGGGAACAACTAAGTTTCCTTTCCATTATTGCACCTTATATATGGAGCAGAAAAACTTATCAAACATATCCATAGTGTAATCCAACCAAGACCCCTTGGTTTCAAGTAAGACTTTTTAGTTCTTTTAAGAAAACAACCAACACTTTTATTCATTATCCATCAAGGTCCCAGCTCCAATTGAGCTTTCCTCAACTTTGTGATTGGTTATAAAAACATATAACATATGAATCAAATAACTTCCAGAAGGAAGAAGAATTGGTTTACCATACTCGGTATAAGATAATTTTGGGTCAGCCCTTTGAAGCCTTGACCCCAATATCATTTGTTGTTCTCTAGTATCAATTCGAAATGGTTTATACAACCACTTTGAAAAGATAGCAATTAATTATATTCCTTAAAATCGAATTGATTTGAAGGCTCGACATGATCCGCATTCTATTGCATCAACTAAAGGTGGTTTCCATATCCTAAGAAAAGGGATATTCATGATGATCTTTACAACCTACATGAGGCTGAATAGTGACAGAATAAGATTTATTCTGCAACTCATCCACTGTTACTGCTTATTGCAATGAAACTAGTAGTAATCCCTACTACCATCCCATAACCTCTCCAAGAGTTACAAGGTCCAATATACCAGCCAAGGTTAACACGAAGTGTTTCAGTTCGTATCCAAATAACTTAGACTAAACCATGTCAAAAAGGTTAATACCTAATTTTATCTACGGAGAGAGGAAAAATAATTTTTTCTCAGGATCCATTTAAGGTAAAGGATTACGTTGGGAAAACTACCAAATCCTTAGCCCTAGTGGCAATCCCACCTCACTACCATTTAATACGATGGAGAATATAATAGACTATTAATACACCCTCTGCATGAGATAGAAAAAATAGACCAGAAGTAATAAACATCATTATCGGTAATCGGCTAGTACTAGATGTCATAAATAAGATTTGGTTAGATAAAATGAAACCCAAGAATCCAAATTTGATTCTGCATAATATTAAATATTTACACAATAACCCACCACTATCTGATTCAACCCAATCAAACAATGCAAATGAATTACAGTGGTTCCAAAACCTCTCCTAGTAGTACCATCTACAGTCATCATTGTCGAGCATGATTCAAGAAGAATAAAAGATAAAAAGATAATAGTTTCCCAGGGTTACAGTCATATGATTTTCCATTTCTTTTCACACAAAAATAAAGTATAACAAACAACAACCCCGAACTATCATGTACCCAATTTTTTTCTTAGCTCAAACCAAAATTTCCAATATGTATTCATTCTAACCTCTGATGATTTAAAAAGATAAAAGGGATAAAGAATGTTTCTTTCCTGGTAAAATGGCAGGCCAAATTCTTTTCTTCCGGCTTCCTTCACAGCCCCAAATCGAGCACAACGAATCAAACTTAGATCACATTTCTAGCAGTCCTTGCTCAGTGAAACGTTTTTATATAGCAATAGATTTAGAACTTGCATGGCTTTACAGTCTTCTACCCCAAGAAATTCACCATGCAAAGATACCAAAAGTGGAGTTTTTCCCAATTTTACCAACAAAACTAAATGAAGAAGTTACATGCAATTCACTTCCTTAGGGAGCTTTACGGATTTCCGTAATATTAAATGCAAAATTTAATGGCATTCAAAGTGGAAGTACCACGCTAGTGGCTCATCCAACAACCACCGCCCTTCAACTTTCCTCCAAAATTGGTGGGATTTCTGCATTTAAAACCTTATTTACCTTTTTCCATGAAATTTGCTAAATAACATTTACTTAATTACTTTCTATAACCTAGGTCAATTAATCCTTTTAAAAACATAGGTTATAATATAGTATAAGACCAATGCTATAGCATATGCATAGCCTTAATGTTTTTATCTAAATGCCCCATAACTCCCATAGAGATTGATATTAAAATGTGAAATCAGCTATGATAATTTTATAATCCAATATAAGCACCATGGCCTAGGATTCATAAGTCGGAGTCTACTGACCATAGTGGTTGATTGTTAAAGGTTTGTTAGACAAATACGTAAACTACATTTATCTAAAACATGTTACCTTCTAGGAATGGAACAATGAAATATTCTATTTCATAGGTATCATATTATCCTTAGAAAACTTTAACCCTTCCCATTGTGATATCATGACCCAACGTCACCGGTATGACATATTAAGTCATGCCGTCAATGGCTTATTACACATCTTTTAATCATAACCAATTGTACATGTTTTCAATACTTCAAATCTCAGTTACCAACTAATTATCTTGATTGCATGAATGTTTTTCACAATTACAATCTTAATATTTAAATATGAAATCGAGGTTCAAAGTGAAAATTATTAAAAATACCCAATTCCCATCACTTTAGTAGGAGCAACATAACACTTCCTACCCTTATTAAGTGCATGGTTGGCATTATCCGCACAACCTGTTAAGGAAAACATGTTGTGGCAAGTGAAGATGCATGTTAGAATCTAGGAGTCACTACATTAAATCCTTTGACTTAGTTTTATCATTCAAAGGATAATTTCAACTCCTTTATGATCCTAAACTAAATTTGAGGGTGTTACATTGTGCCTCCTTTATTCTTCCAATCAATGGCACTTTTTAGTTTTCATGGAATAACAAGCTCAATTTACTCTAGTCAAAGTTAGGCCAAGGGAATTTGTAACTTTGAGTGGCATTACGTTATCAGAAGCTTTGGAATCAATAATACAGTTGTTCAACTCAAAACCATTTATGAGGAGAGAAAAATAAAAAGGCTCAACTTTATATTTTTTGGTGGCACTGAGAGCTAACATGTTTTGAGATGTAGGTGTGGATGTCTTTGGAGCGAGTCCTTTAGAAGTGGAACTTAAATATATAGATCTACTACATCGTACTACATTAATAAATCATCTAATTGGAGTGCAGTGTGTTTGCAAGTACTCTAACTCTGAGAGTTGGACTTTGGTTTTACTTGCATGTTCCACAAAATCAAATGGGACAATGTTGGATGAGGGGGAAGTTCCTAGAGTGAGGGAAGGTTTATAGGGTAAGGGTCTTTGAGGAACTTTGGCTAACTTGGAAATTAGATTTTCTTCTAAGGGTGAGGTCATCGGCTTAGAAGGTGGTGAAGGTGAAGCTATGGTCTGAATTTTAGATGACTTAGAATAGAATTCATTAGAGGGAGGAGTGTCTTTAATAACTTTTGATCTAGAAGAATAAAAGGTAACTTACTAGATATAACATCCCGATCTCAAGTAGCCATTTGACTGGTTTCATTTTGACTAAATCCATTGAGGGTGGTAATGGTGAGCCTCTTCTCGATGATATTATTTTGTGTGGCTCTGGAGTGGGATCTTCTTTAGTTTTCTTTTCCTTTTGAGCCACGAAGGGTAGAGCATCTTTCTTGGATTAAGCTCGAGTTAAGACATCACATGAGAAGTTTGGGGCTTCCTCTTCTTCTTCCCCATCATCAAAAACTCGAACAAGCCATTGTGCTTATCAACTTCTTCAATTTCAAGGTAGCCTTCATAATCCTCTGTTATTTCTCCTTCAATTTTATCAATTTCAGCATCCTCTCTTGATTCTCTAGTGTCATAGACAACATTAACAAGAGGTGCCTCAAGGTAAAGTTAGCAAGGAGGTGGTGCAATTCTTTTTCTATCAAGGAAATGTTGCCTCCTTACAAAGCATTTCTCATTTTCATTTAGGACAATTGTTTCTTCAAGGCAACCAGATCATTTGCCATTTTCTGGAACATAGGGTTAGTTGTGACCAAACTGGAACTCTATCCCTTCTACTTTCCATTTGGGACTTTCACCTTTCCAGAGAGGATTAAGTAATCATCGGTTTTAATGGAAAAGTCTTGAGCTTCCCTCAGTGTGTTTGGTTGGGATCTTCTGAGGAAGAAACCAACTTCGATGGCAAGGCATTGATGAAGAACCTCTTCAAGTTATTTTTAGGGGAACTACATCTTCTAGGATTCTTCTTGTCAATCTATCGAACCTTGCAACAAAATCTCTCATGGACTCAGAGACTTCTTTCTTCATCTGAATGAGTTGAACTAGCTAGATCTTGGCAATCTTCAGTGCTCTTGAACCTATGTTCAAATGCACTTCTTATGTCATCCCAACCCGTGATAGATCTTGGAGGAAGCATGTAAAACCATTCAGCAGCTTTCTCTTAGAGTGACTCCACAAAAATTCTAACTGAAACATCTTCATCCTCAACACCTAACACACCATAAGCAATGATGAAGGCTGCTACATGTTCTTCAAGGAGTTGGGAGCCATCTCCTTTGAATTTGGGAAAATTATTTCTCAAACCTCTTGGAAGATCATGGAGTATTCATGGGAGAGAAAGTGGACCAGTATTTCTTCCCCATGGTACATTGGGTCTACGTGCTTCACGTTCATTATTAGCCATTTTATTTTTGGCTTCTTTAGTAGCTAGGGCTACTTCTCTTTCCTCTGTTGCAGCTTGGAGTCTTGCAATTTCTTCAAGTTGAGCTCTAATCTCTTCCTCTCTGTCAAACCGAGCTATAACCTCTGCTTCTTCTCTCTCCAACTCCTCAAAAGTAGGGTCAATCACTCCTCCTTGCCTCAGCTAGCGAGTATACCTTCTATCAGCCAACTTGAAAGTTTATTGTCTTATCCTTCATAGCCTAGAATTTTGTAGCAATGGTGAGGTGATTTACACTCACGCCAAATATGCCAAGTAACCTCTTTCATGTCTTAAATATTTTCCTTTCGATATGATAGAGCGAAGAAGGTTTTTAGAAGGATTTGCAAGAATTTTGAGTTACATCCATGTAGTTCATATGGCTACTCAATCTGCAGAACTCTTCTATTTGTATCTTTTTGTATTTTTGGATCAAAAGGAATTTCAGAATTCAATGGCAAAATTAATGATATTTTAAAAACCTTGTGGTCATTTTGGGTGTAGATGCTGCAACTCTTTGCCCCCACGGTGGGTGCCAGCTGTTGGCAAGAAAATTTGTCTTGTGGACAAATTTGTGGATTCAGAGCCAATCTTATGGGAATCTAAGTCCCTCTACATTTGAATGGTGCAGATCTTATTGTTTAGCATGTAAAACCAAAGTGGATTTATGGTGGTTTTCAACCGAGAGATCCACAAGAACACTATGTCATCCCTATGGCAATAATAACAACGACTTGCTATAGCAAAAATCGATCGATCGTGAGGGGAGGGAGTGATAATGAAGGAGGGGGAAATCAATGTTGTGGGTAGAGTGTCGGATGCCCACACACATCAACTAGAAGTTTCATTACATGCATTAATTAATAGAAGAAAGACAAATTTACAATTTTGAGGACAAGAAAAAATAAAACATGCTAGTCCACAAAGCACCAATCAATTTTTCCATCGAGGGGATATAAAATTCCTTCCTTTTTTATTGATCTCGAGTTAAAACTTGTACAACGAGCGGAATAGAAGAAATAATGTAGAGGAGGAGAATAGAAGAAGACTAACAATCATTTTTGTCCTTTGTTCACAAAACATGCTTCCAGTTTCCAAATTCGATTTCCAACCCCTACAATCACTCTCAGAGGACAAGAAATAGCATGCAAGGGGTGGTTACAACTTCCCCAAATGGCCAAGAAGTAGTTACAATTGAAATCCAATCATTTCACACCATTTTAGATTCCTCTTTTGTAGAAAAATGGCCATGGTGGGGAAAACTAGAAACCATTACAAATGTTTCCAGTTTGAATATGGACCATTAGATCACCTTCTGTGCTTTTCACTTTGAGCCATCCACGTGGTAGGAGAACATTGGAGTGGAGTCGGAAACATTTTCTCAATTTTCTCCCACAAAAATCCATCAAAATTTAAAATTGAAGTTTCCATCGTGTGGATAATTTCACCAGCTTTCCATTGATACAAAAAATGTGAAAATATGAGCTCTAGATCGAAAGATATGGCCTCTTGAAGATTTAGGGAAAAACTAGCAAAATTAGGGCAAAATTCAGGTTCATGGGCCAAAATTTGAACTTTTTCCCTCTTTTTTCAAATTGGGAAATTTTCCCAAAAAATCTCCATGCCCTACCACTCTAATGACACGTGGCACCTTCTGGTTGATCATGGCTTCAAAACAACATTTTGCCCCCTTTTGCAAAATTGGAAAATTTTCTCAAAATCCTCCATCGATCCACCACTCCGATGACACGTGGTGCTCTCCTATTGGTTGTGGGCCTTAACCAATTTTTCTTCATTCTCCTTTGTGGGCTTGCGGGCTAGATTTTGACTTTTGAGTTTCTAGCCAAAAAGGCTAAGTGTCAAAATTTTCTCCCTGGCCCCACGAGTCTGTTTCCTTCCTTCGACGGCCTGCAGGCCAAAATTTGTCTTTGTGCCTTTTAACCCCAAAAGGGCTAAGTGCAAAATTTATCTCCTATCTTCACCGACTTGCCAATTTCCTTAGAAAATTTTCCAACTCCACTCCACCATCCCGAGCCTTCTTCAAACAAAACTCTCCAAGTTCCCATGGACTTGCCTAGGAAAATTTCCCTCAAAACTCCATCGATCCATAACTCAAAAAATACAAGGAGTTAGGAGGAATTCTTTACCTTTTTGGAAAGGGGAAGAAAAATCCTATTTGATGAAGTAATACCCAAAAAATTTTGAGTGGATAAAATGTGTAAAATTTGACCGAGGCACTGAAAGGAAGCTAGTTAACCCAAAATAAGAGGGAGCTTATTTTGGTTAACAATATGATCAAAATATGGAAACTTTATGATAGGAGAAAGTTGTCTTTCTTGAAAACTTACAATTTTACCCTTTACATATTTGCAAGACAACGGGAAGGAAGTGTAATGGTTCTGGGTTTAAGAAGTTTTTCCAAGATCGAAGAACAAGGCTCTCGGATCGAAGTGTACTTCCGCTGCTCCATCAAGCTAAAAGGCCTAGACAAGAGAAAGATTGTAAGAAAGTTGGCCTGATTAGAAGTATGAGGTGGACCTACCTTAAGGACTCTGCGTTGGTAGATCCTTTAGGATTTGAATAGTTATTTTGAGGTTTTGAAAATGAAGAAGAGTTATTTGATTTGAATGGGGTGTTCTCATTTCGTAATTGGGTCTTATTTTCTTCAATGGTGCACATTTCCATTTTTCGAGGCCATTTTGAAAGCTTCATCAAATGTTTGGAAGGTTTGGAGTTGCAGAGTTGGTGAGATGTATCCTGCACTAGCTCTGGTGAACAACGCAATGATTTCATCATGAGGTAGTTGGAAAATCAATTAGTTAATAAGAATATTCCATCGCAATGGAATCTATGATAGATTCATCTTTGTCTTGATGGGTTGAATAGATATCGGTCATGGTGACTTTCTTGGTAACATTGATTGAAAAATGATCTAGGAAAGCTTGGGCTACTTGATTAAAGGAATAGATAGAATGTCGAGGTAGTCCACTATACCAATGGAATGTTGGTCTGTTAGGGACATTGGAAATTCTGTAGGATCAAAGCATCATCATGGGTGATTAGGTAACACTCATGTTTGAATGACCATAAGTGTTGCTTTGTGTGTCTTCTTTACTATTGAAGTGATTGAATTTAGGCATTTATCAATGCACTTTCGGGTAAGAAACGAATGGGAATATATGGATGTATAGGCTCACTATAGATTTCATCATATGTTAAAGAATTATGGAGCCAAAAATAAATGCTTTAGGGTTTTCATCTTCACCATCATCATTTTAATGAGGTTGTTAATAGGTTCGGATGAATGGGTGCCCCTGTGCAAGTAAAAGGGGTTGCCGAGTGTTTAAAGTGGGTGGTATGCTAGTGTATGGTGGCACCGAGTATGAGAACTATGTAGGAGGAATAGATGTAGGTGGCACATAGCCAGCATAAGTGATAGATGAGGTCGAGGGTTGTTAGTATTACATGTAATCAAGTGGGGTAGTCGTAATTTAATCTAGTGGCTATTAGGGATAATGATTGTGGGATAGAAAGGAAAAGGTTTTGGAAAGGGGTGTAAGTTTCTGACACCAGGAGGTGGTTGTGATGCAATGGGTATATGTGAAGTAGTGGGTGTAGATGAAGCTATACTCATAGAAATTTTTAGAGGAAAATCATTGTCATAGGTGCGATCGATGATGTAGATGCTACAATTATAACGGCTATGGGATTTAGTTGAGACACCACAGGTGATAAAGTGGATGATGGTAGCGTTGAACTAGTGCTAGCTAACATAGAAGTGGGGCTAGATCCATAGGGATAAATATGGGCATGTTGTATATTAACTATCCTGAGGAATCTCATGTGGATGAATGAGCAAGGTAGTACTAGAGGGTAGCAATATTCTGGTTGAGGAGTATCGCAAAATCCTCATCACTGGTGGTAATGGGGATAATTTGAGTCAGATCCATAGGTGAAAAAATGGATGGCGGTGATGGACTAGGTGGGAGTGGCTGATGGCTAGCATGAAACATGAGGGTATTAGTTTGGTTGTGAGTCAACACCATGTGAATCAACATAAATCAGGTGAACTATACTTTGTAAATGACATAGGGGACAATAGAGATGGGACAAAATAGATTTCGAGAGGAGAATTGGGTAAATATTTTGATAAAAATAAAAATAGGGTGACTGATGTCAGTTGTAAGAATTGATGTTGGTTAAGGTGTGACCGATATCACGGTCACAAGATGACCAATGATGATTATTGTGAAGAATAATAGTTTCAGCAAATAAAGTAGAAACTAGTGATTGTTAGACATGGAGATTGTATTGGAGGACTATGATCAGAATACAGAGAGTATGGTGACACAAAAAAAATTAGACAGAAAAGAAGGTGAGATGAATGTTCTTTGGGTAAACTGACCAACAAAACAAGGAACCAATGTTGGTTAGGTAAACCGATGCGGTCAGATGTAAACCAATGTTGGTTACTATAAAATCTAAAAATGAGGAAAAGCGAGGTGTTGTAATTTAGATTGTATGAAAAGTTAACCTTGAAGCTTTGGTATGATAGGATGAGGCCTTGACACACTCAGAGAAATTCATAATACTCCAACTATGATGGTAGAGTGTGAAAGGAAAAATAAAGATGAAGAAAACGTATCCTCTCACCTCAAAATGCAAGTCAAGCACAAAGCTATGAAAACATGCAGTCCTAAAAGTGAATTTTATATTTGTTGTAGCTTATGCTATTTATGACTGACATGTGAATTCAAAACAAATTTTTGGTTGGGAAGGCATCCTATGAAAAAGGAAATCTAAAGGGTGAGGTTTCAGGTTATGTTATGGCGGGGCAGTCCTTCCTCTGATGGGGTACTAGACAAAGATAACCAGCTGGGGATTACCTATCAATCCTTTAATCATGTGATCATTGATGATAGGCATTCCCGGTAAGATGTCGTTTAAGAAGGTGTGTATATTATAAATTTTTGTAGTTTGGAAAGAGAGAGAGAGAGAGAGAAGCAAGTGCTTTCTACGGTTCAATTGTGTCAACCATCAGCTAGGCATGACTTCCAGCATATAGGTTGCCCTCATTTTTAATGTGAGCTATAATGCACAAAATCAGAATGCAATGCAAGTGTTTTAAACCCAAATTGAAATATGATATTCGATGTAGCAAATGATGAACAAGAAGAGGGATGATTTTCACTAATGCAATGCAAGAAAGAAGAAGTGGTTCATTTTAAGCCCCAAATGACAAATGTCATTTAGACAATTAGAAGAAAGGAATATTACAAGGAGAAGATTAAATGTGTAATTTTTGAAATGAAAGAAACACACAAAAATGTTTTCCCTATATGAAGAAAATGCAACGAACCCAAGAGAGGGTCCCACTGGGCATGCCAAAATGTTTCACCATTTTCTTTATGGATTTGATGAAACAAAAAGGGTATGGGCTAAGGAGGAATACCAATAGTGATGGTCAATTTGAAGGTTTTTACATGGATTCTAACTTCTTGATCCAATGTTGACTGTGAGAGCTTCCTTTTGGCTAGGAGGAACTACCTAGAATAGAAAACAAGACCACAAAAGAGAGTTAAACAATATATGGCAGTGGACTTCCTAGCATGTGCTAGATCCTGAGAAGTACGATACTTCCTAGATGGATGTCAATCCATTGTTTAATACAACTTAATGTGAGAAATAATGTAAGTAAACAAAGTCCTACTGTAGTTGATATGATTTAGGTATCTCATTCAAATACAATAAGCAAATCTAATATAACAGGATAGGTTATAATCGGATCTGGAGGTGGGGTAGTTGGTCAGGGTTTTGTACTGGTTAGGGTCGGATTCTGGGTCACTTAGGTTGCTTGGGTGAAGATTCTTAGGTTTTTATTGATAGGATGGCCAAATACAAAGACCGATATTAGTCAGATATAACCAATGATGGTTTAGAGGGAACCAATGACGGTCATGGGTAATTGACGTCGGTATGGTTGGGATGATAGGAACTCAATAAGATCTGATTGTGGAAATTGGTCTAAGGTTAGACATAGATGAAAAGGGGATGGTGAGGTCTATGGGGATCTTAGAAACACTCAGATATGTATAAAGGTCATGTATAGATGATCTAATGGTATGGTGGTGAAGGGTTGAGTCTATAGGAAAGTGAATGGTGGGAGAATGGAGATGCTAATAGAAAAGATAATAGAGATGAGAAAAAAACTTTAAAATAGAATAAGGATGGAATGACACAGGTGATAAATGCACTTACTAATGTTCCAGTCTAATGGTTGGGTGATGATTGAATGGTGAGATGGAGCTTAGTGTCACTTTGTGGTGATTCCCAAAATGCTATCGTGAGAGCGATACCTCTAGATCTGTCTTGATGTCGGCTATGCCTACCTATATGTGCAAAAGACCTTTAGATCTTACCTTCATGTAGGTCTCCTTTGATCTTCAAAAATCAAGAATTTTTCTAACCTCCAAAAAGGTTTCCATAATGATTATATGGTAACTCACGATGGTTCAGGAGTTACCATCATCAGTTTTGGATTGATAGACGTCGATTAAGGTGGGATATCCTAGGTTTCCTAAAATAGCATATCCTATCTATCTTTCTTCCAAAGCATTTTCGTTGGTCCTGGTCTAAATGGAACCTTGCGCTTAGATACGGGAAAGTGGTTAGAGGTAGAATATGCATGTACTTTTAGGGTTATAATAAGTCCTAGTTAATTAATGTAAGTAGGACTAAGTCTTAGTTAGTTATGGAAGCATGCTATGAATAGGTATACGGTGAGGTGTCTAAGTGAGGTGGATATTGGTTTTAATTGAGGTAATTGAATAATGAATGAAGTGAGGATGAGTATTAATATTAATGTTAGGTATAAGGGTCATGGTTAGTTAAATGTGTTTAAGTTGGTTATTCAAAATTGCACCAAGGGGAGTGTGACCTAATTTTGGTGGCTATAAGTGTAGATAAGACCAAGTGTGCATATCATGAACCTATGAAGACCAAGAAAGTGAATATTAGATCGGATCTTTGAGCCTAAGGAAGTCATAATTGTAAACTATTGTTCGACTCAAGTGGCAAGATTCATAGAGTTAGTAAGGGATTATTAGGACTTATTCCTTCAAGGGTACCATGAACTTAAAGGCGTGCATGAATCATTAGGTGAGACGAGGTTAAATCTTAAAGAGGGTGTGTGCCCATTTAGAAAGAGACCATACGGGATGAACCCCAACTTGTGCAAAACACTCACGTAAGAAGAGATTGAAAAAATGTTGAAGTTTAGCATTATCAAGCCCTCAATAATCCAATGTGATCAAGTATCAAGAAGGATTGTTGGATTAGGATCTGTGTGGACTACGAGGATCGAATCCTGCATGTATGACTGATCCCTTTCTTACGTCATTCACCGAGGAAATACTAGAAGGTGTTGCGGGGCATGGAATCTATTCATTTATAGATGGGTTCTCTTGGTATCATCGAGTTAGGATTTCACGAGAGGATCAGTGGGAAAATACTACTTTTACTACTAAATGGGGTAGTTTCACCTATATTGTGATGCCTTTTAGTCTGAAAAATGTGCCTACTTTGTATTTTCACGTATAGTTGTTCAAGCATTCAAGGATTTATTTCATAACTTCTTATAGGTTTATTTGTATGATTGGATGGTGTATGGATTAGTTAAAGATCATTACGACAATTTTCACTTAATGTTTGAAAGTGTGTAGATAATTGAGTATCTCTTTGAACATCAAGAAGTGCATATTTTCTATAGCATTTGGAGTACTATTAGAACACATAATCTACAAGGAAGATTTGTTGGTCGATGCAACTAAGGTTGCGGTCATTATTGGCCTAAAAGATCCTGCACCAATCGAGTGAGGTGCATAGAGTTTTGGGTCATATAGGATATTACAAGAAGTTTATTAAACAATATGCCAAAGTTGCAGCACCCTTGGAGGAACTACTGAAAGGGAAAGGTACGTTCTCCTGGAGAGAACATGCACATGTGTACATTCAAGATATTAAAGAAAAAAATTACTATTGCACCTATTATGCATTTTCCTTCATGGGACCAACCATTTCATGTACATGTGGATGCCTCTAACATGATCATTGGTGTAGTCTTGGCTCAACATGGAGAAGGTATTATAGATCATCCTATATGTTTTGTTAATAGAAAGTTGACTCTTGTAGAGCAGTACACCACTATAAAGCACAAAGATTTTTCAATGATCTATGCGCTATATAAATTCAAATAAAACCTACTAGCTACACCATTTTCCTTCTATAAATATCACATGGCATTGAAGTATTTGGTAAACAAGTGCACATATTCATATGGGTACTCTTATTTCAATAATTTGATTTGAGAATCAAGGTAAAAATAGGGAAAAAATTACGGACCAGACCATTTATCTAGAAAATAGTGAAGAGAAGAAGCACATGCCATTAAAGATACCATGCCCAATGCACAATTATATAGGTTACAATGAGCACCATCAGAATTAGAGGACATTGCTATCTTTCTATGAACAAGCATGGCACTAGAAGGAATGAAATACTTAGAGAAGAAACAACTTTCTATACATGCAACACCCTATATGTTAATTAGTGGTGACTTGTACAAGTTAGGATGAGATGAAGTATGTGACTTTGTGCATACTAGAACATGAACTCATGGACATCATGGATGAAGCTCATGGTGTTATTACAGTGTGGCCACTATGCAGGTGATGCCACTATGTGTAAGATTACTACTTTGGATTATGGTGTGATACCCGTATAAATATTGTAAGGAATTTTGTAAGGAATGTGATCATTTTGTTGTCTTGGGAAACTAGGAAAACGAGATGAGATTCCATTAAGGTCCAATCCTAGTGAAGAACCATTTGAGAAATGGGCTATATATTTTGTGGGGTCCTATTTCACCAACCACGCACATAATTGGATCATGATATATCATCACTGCACACAGACTATCTAACAAGGTGGGAAGAAGCAACACTTATGAAGGATTGCACAATGGATACAAGAGCTAGGTTTCTATGGGAGAATATTATTACAAGGTATGGATGTCCTTTAAGTTTGACCAACGATAGGGAACACGGTTTCTTAATGAGACAATCAAAATTTCATTGGATGAATTTATGATTGCACACCATAATACTACACCTTATCATCCTCAAAGCTTAACGGCATCGCTGAGGCTTTCAACAAAATTTTGAGCTAGACATTGACAAAAATTTGTGATGTTGGAAGAAAGGATTGGTGTGTTAAAGTATCTTCCATACTTTGGGCATATAGAACAACATATAAAAGTTGAACAAAGCCACACCATTTTAATTAGTGTTTCGATGTAGTAGTTCTTCCTATCAAATTTATGTTACCTTCTTTGTGTATTGCATGTGATGGAGGTCTAGCTGATGAGAAAGCATTAGAATAATGGATTGAAAATTTAATAAATTTTGATGAGCACCGAGAAATAGCACATTGGAGTCAAAAACAAGAAAAGGCCAGGTAGAAAGCATGGCATGATAGGCACATTAGGGCTAAAAGGCTTGAGATAGGAGAGATGGTGCTCCTTTATGATTCAAATTTTTGCACCATCTAGGTAAACTCAAAGTACATTAGTTGGGACCATATGTTATCAGTCACATAGTTGAAACCAACACTTTTCATTTATAGGCGCTTGATGGAATACGGTTACTTAGTTACTTAATGAGAGTAGGCTAAAGCCCTACTATAAATAAGTCTTCTTGGTGTTTGTAATAAGGAAGTTTTTCCATTAAGATTAGGTTTTCAATTCTAAATTTACTTAATGTATTGCCTTCTTTGTCGCCCCGCTTTGTCAATTTATTTGGTGTGTTTGTGTAATAAAGCATGTTTACGCACCATACTCTAACTCCTATTTTAAAGAAATTTTATGCAAAAAGGACTGCACACATCCTTAGTGTGGGGTAGGTTATTTATATCTAGGTACATGACTGATGAAAATAAGTAAACATGAAAGGAAGTAAGCTGCTATGGGTGCTATTCAAGTTGGAGAATTGAAAAAATTCCTTCTAGAAATGAGGACCATATGTGGATATGAATGAAGAAACAAGTATAATGTGAGGTGGGAAGAGGCCATGGGAAATCCCAAGGAAAAGTGTAATGGTGAGGTACTTGAGTGTATGGAAGTGTGTTGAAGAGAATTCGATGACTAGAAGGTAGGAAGGAACATTGGAAGGTTATAGCTTGGGCGTGAAGATGTACTGTCTGCACGGAAAGAACAAAAATGTTCAATTAATAAGAGGATTGTTGGTAGGTGAAGAAGTAATAAATGCATTAATTTTTTGAAAATTTATATAAGTACGAGATGTGAGTTCATTTTTACCATTGCAATCACGATAATTTAAAGAGATTATTCAGGTGTGAAGAGTGTGATTCGAGACAAGACAAGAAAATTTGTGCATAGAGGAAGCTTGCATCCCAGTTGCGAAGGGTTTGAGTGAAGCAAGGCATTACAAAAGAGCTAGGGCATGTAATCTCAACTAGGGCACACTGAATCAAGCTAGGGTTTGGGTTTGCATGTTATAGGAGATAAAAGGTGAGTATTTGGAGTTGGAATATTGTAGGTTATAGATGACACCAAAGAAAGCACCCACAACAAGAGTAAAAGGGAAGAAAAAGGTTGAAGTGGAAGAAGAAATTTCTCCTGAGAGTAATTTATTAGAAATGTAGTATGCGGGGGTGTGATCATGGGAAAGAATGGGATTCCCATCCGTCAATGTAAAATCGGTGATTAGAACCATCAAACATCGATAATAAGAAGGATCTCGATGCATTCTTGAGAACAAAAATGAACAAGCGTATGGTAGAAGATATGTCAGATACGATGACATTAGTGAGAAGTTCTAATCATATTGGATTCTACCGGTTGTATGAGATTCCATACTTTTGGAAGAATAAACTATTGTATTGATGGTTGATGAGAGAAGAGTCCATGAGGAATTTTTTTTTTTGGTGAGATGGAGGGTTATAATCATAATTGCTTTGATTTCAATTGTGACATGACTAAGGGCCTCGGAGTGGATCTCGAGAGTGATTTAATTGATAAAGCCGCAATCCACGGAGACAATGAAGGAGCGGGTATACCAAATGCCCGACAACATGGACATTGACAAATTGAAAAAGTACCCAATAGTTTAGGTAGTTGCACACTTGGTGACAAAGTTGAATGACCAAGAAAGGTGGTCACAGGTAAACACAATGTGGCTACATGTTGCAAAGAAGATGTCTCAAGGAGTGGTCTACAATATCATGGATCACATAGCAAAGACAATAATTGAAGAAGTGCGTACATGTGAAATAATAAGTTTTGGTGGTATTTCATTATATTTGGTGTTCATGGATATTGGAGTACCCGATGGGGCAATAAAGAAGATTTGGGAGTACCCCACATAACACAAGTCACCTATGGAAATATTTGGAAATTACTTGTGTGATGGATAAATGAGTAGACTATTAAAGAAGAGGGAAGATAATTGATATGATAGAATCAGTAGAATGTTCAAATAAGAGTGGCACATACCCAAGGAGTTTCCTTTGGTGGTGGGTAAGGAATTTCAATTTGTAGTTTACCAACATTTTTACATCATGCAATTTACGATGAAGGATGGGGCTTGGAGCCCATGGTGAAAAATTTTGTATGCATTCACAACATGATACTTCTAGGTATCATTTGACCGTTTTTAGATACGTGCCACCTAACCTTAAATGCGAGACAAGCTAGATTTTGAATACCACACTCCGAGAGAAAGAAGTATGTATATCCAGTGGTGGAATGCCTACATGGAGAGACTCATATCATATATTATAAACATGAAGCCCATGTAAGCCTATTATTTGGGGCCACTAGAATAGTGCTTGTGTACTGTAACTCAATCCTAAGATGGAGAACAATAAGTATGTGGAGAATGAGTTTCCGCTCCCGGGACCACTAAAAGGTAAGAATACAATGGAAAATGTTCTAGCGCTTAATCCCATAGAGACAATATAGGTAGATGATGAAGAAGAGGAGCGTGAGGATAGTGGTGGTTTGGATCACAAAGGTAGAAGATAGCCTCTAAATAGGAAGAAGTTGAGTGCCTGGAATACTCAACCCCATCAACAAGAGGGAGATGATGAGGACTTGGATGCGGTATAAGGAGAGCACTACTTCAAAAGAGTATTCGTAAGAAAAAGGATCCAAGGTGTTACTCCATAATCGTGTGTAGATCACCTTGAATCTCTCCACAGAAGGAAACAACTGAGAAGAGAAGAAGGAAGTTGAAGCTGAATGAGGAGGTGGAAGATTTCAAGGAAATTGCACCCAATTCCCTTACACCTCCAAAGGATGTGGAAGAACAAAATGATGAAGAAATGAAGGATCGAAAGAGGGAGAAAAGGAATTAGATGAGACAACAACTGAGACTTCTTAGGACATAGTAGAACAAGCTCCAAATCTTGAATCCCAAGTTCCTAAGGGCCAAGATCGAAAAGAAAAAGTTGAGAGTATGTTCCACCATTCATGGGCTATCTTGAGGACATAGGTATAATTTTCCATGCCCATTTTTAGATAAAAATTACGCAAAAGGAGTTGTTTGACTAGGAGTTGATGGATGAAGAAATGGAAAGCGTGCTCACAAGCAAGCAACTATCATGGTTGATGCACATACACATGGATGAACTAGCTTTTAATGTGTGTGAGGAGTCATGTGTATCAAGGAGGTTGAAGAAGACACCTTAGGCTAGACATACACAACGGTGAAGTCTACTATTTTGTTAGATAAACAAGTTAGCAATGCTTTGGTGAATGTAGACACTAAAATTAGGTCACAATCCCCTTTAGTCCCTCGACAAATAAAAACCTTCATCACATTCACCTAGCCATGGCCCCATTCACCCCACTAATATTAATTAAATTAAATTAATTCATTATCCTCACCATATTTATTATTTAAATATCTTAATTTAGATAATGCCCACACATATACCTCATCTAGACACCTCATCAAGCCACCTCACCCTAAGACCTATTCTTAGTAAGTTTCCATAACTAACTAAGTCTTACCCAAACCCTAAAAATCAATGCCTACATTCCCTCTAACCACATTCCTACATACTTACAAGAAGCTTCTAGTCTAATCCATGGGTTAATGACATAAGATCCTAGAAAATCAAGGGGATCTTCCTAGTTTAGTAAACCTAGGAAATCCCACCCTAACCGATGCCGGTTACCCTTAACCACCGCCGGTTAAGCCAGAACCACCATTGGTCACCTTTTAATCCCCAAAACAACCTTATTTTCAAGGTTGGAAAAAGGTTGGTGGATTCTTGAGAGATAACACATCTTTTGAGAACAAGTTTCCATGAGAACATGCATGCAAGGAAGGAGATCAAGCATTTTCTCTTGCACAGACATCCAACATTCATCCAACAACCACCCAACACAAATTTGATCCAAATAGGAAAAAGGAATGCACATGCAGCCCATGTAGGAGATTTCCAATGTTTGGTGATCCTCAACAACATTCAACCTCTTACCAACACCTTCATTCATCACTCACAGGCGCCCAGAACCAAATTTCAAGTAAGTAGAATAGTTTACTCCTCTGGTTCATTCATTTAATCATTATATCTTCATCCTTTGTTCTCTTAGCCACCCATTGACCTCCTTTAATACTCACCCCTCCATATCCCCATTAAAACCTCACCAAACCCCATCCAAATAGCCTAATACCTCACTCCGACCAGCCTAGTCCCTTGTGTAATCATAAGGGAGATCCAAAGCTCATTCTGTGGCATTCCTAGTTTTCCATAGTAACCGGCACCGGTTCTCCCCAACTGGTGTCAGTCACCCTTAACCTAAATTGGTCTCTATATTTACAATATAACCTTAACAATGACCTACCCACTTATCCCCGCATCATCCTTAATCACTTGTGACTGCAGAGACCTAAAACTAGTTGCTTGACCTTCGATCTTATTTTAACTTAGCTTGTTAGATTAGATATTTCTTATTGTGTTTTGAATGAGATACCTAAATAATTTTAATTACAATAGGATTTACTTCATTACCAACATTAAGTTGTTTTAAACAGTGGATCGACAAATGCTCAGAAGAATCATACTTGTCGGATCTAGCACACGCTAGGTAGTTCACTACACATATTGTTTAAATTTTATTTGGTGGTCTTGTGTTCCATTTTAGGCAGTTCCTCCTAGCCAAAAGGAAGCTCTCACGATTAGCTATGGATCAAGGAGCACACACGCAACAACCTATCAACCAACATTTCAATAGGTATTCCTCCTACACCCATTAACCTATTTGTTTCGTCACTTTCAAAGAAATGTCTAAGAATCAGGTGAAACATTTTGGCATGCTGTGGGAGCCATTCAGTGGTTCCTTGAATTTTATTCATTCATAGGAAATTTTTTTGTTTGTTTCCTTCTGAAAAGTATACACATTAATTTTCTTCATTGGTAACCTTCTTTTTTCTTTCTATTTTCTCTAAAAGAAACCTTTCTTTTGGTGTACTTAAAAAGAACCATTTCTTCTTATTTTCTACATTTTAGTGAAAGAGCATCCCTCTTCCTCTTCATCTATTTGTGTCATCAAACTTCATATTTTGATTTGGGCTTAAAAATCATTGCATTTCATTCTGATTTATCACATTAGCTCACATTAATTGAGGGCAACCTATACGCTGGAAGTCATTCCCAGCTGATGGTTGACAAACGAATCATAGAAAACACATCTCTCTCCTTCTCCAAGTCTTTCCAAATTGTACAAATTCAAAACAAATATATATTCTTAAACAACATATTTCCCGGGAATTCCTCACAATGATCACACCGATATGAGGATTGATAGGTACTCCCATTCACTACTATATCGAGTCACACTTCAAAGTAAAGCCCACCCCCACCATAACATACCTAAAACCTCACCTTTTAGATCTCCTTCTTTGTAGGAAGCCATCCTCACAAAAAAAAATTATTCTGGAATTCATGCGTCGGTCCTTAAATAGCATAAGCTAAACAAACATAATAGAAAAGGCACTCTTAGGATCACATTTTTCTTAGTGTTTCTACTTGGCTTGCATTTTGAGGTGAGAGGTCACATTATTCATTTTTCTTGTTTCTCCTTGCATGCTCCTCATCATAGTTGGTGTATTCTAGCTTCTTTTGAGTGTTCCTGGACCATATTATCATCATTCTCAGAATTTTGGGTCTGATTCCACATCAGATTTTAATTCACAACTTATTTTCTTTCATCACCATTTCAATTTCATAGTGACTAAAGTGTCAGTCCAATGACCATCATCGGTTACCCTCTCGACCATCATCGGTATACCCAACCAGTGTCAGCTTCTAGGTCCTTTCGGTTAACCTACCCAAAAGGAAATTTATTCACCTTCTTAAACTTTTCGAGTCCCCAGCCACTACTATCATTCCCATTGACCTTGTAAAACTCATCAGGTTTGGCATACCTATCAGATTTGACCTTATACCTTATTTTTGACCCACTTTTCAATTTCCATAGTGACCGGTCTGTAGTTACCTATGACCGGCATCAATTTACCCTAGCTGGTATTAGTTAGCCTATGTCATTTTCCTACTAACATTTGGTTCCTAATCCACTTTTTACTTCCTATTATTGCTATTTTTCTATGTCATTTACAGAGAAGTAGCCCAACCTAATCAGTACTTGTTCACATGGTACTAACACATTGACAAGCTAGCACCCTCATATTCCATGCCAGTTTTCAACCGCTCCCACCTAGTCCTTCGCCACCTTCCATTTTATCACCCACCATGGATCCTATCCAACCTATCACTATCGCCATCGGAGATGAGGAGTTCGCATGACTCCTTGACCAAAACCCTGCCACCTTGCATTTTTACCTTTCCCACTCATCCAATCAAGATGCCTTGGGTTAGATGATATACAGAATGCCCGTATCTATCCCCCGACTCTCACTACCACTCCCGCATCAGCCCCATCCGGCTCCGTGCTACCTATATCTACCTTATCACGGTCCTTTTGAGCTAGGTCCTATACCCATTATGACTGTAGCATCTACTACATCTGTTGCACCTGCCACATCCACCATACCTTTGACAACCACTCAAAACACAACCTCATCTTCCCTATTGTCTCACATATACCGTGGCTACACAACCACCTCCCGTGTCGTTGACCCCACCCCCTTTCAAAATGTGGTCCTTTCTATTCCCAATCGTTAGCCCCTATTGCTACTAGGGTCACCATGACCCTTCCACCTCTATATACGTACTATCAGCAACCTCTTGTTTCATCTGTTATTCATTCCGGTATGTACCCCTATTTCACTACCTCCTTAATCTACCTACATGAAGCACCATATACTGGAATGTCACCCCGTTATATGCCCAACACCAACCCTCTTACACTACAAGCAGGCACCCAATCATCGCAACCTACCTATGAAATAATCAAATTGATGATAGAAAAGATGTAGACATTAGAAGTATCTGTTTGTTATCCACCCTATTGGTGCCCATTTTGATCCTCTGCCATTTTGCCATAAATATTCCTTTGGTTTGCATGTTCTAAAATGTTTTTCTTCGAAATTGGTGGTCTGCAAACTTTTTCCTCTAGATTGGATGCTTTGAAAATCTCATAAACTTATTATTTTCCCCAATTTGAGAAAAATATACATGTATGCCTTACTTTGTGCCCTAAATTTCCAAATCCATGGGCCTCTGTCATTTTTTCCACTTTTCCCAACCTTTGGAGCTTGTGGTTGCTCATTTTTTACTTATTTTCCTCAAAAATCTATCCCCATGGTCAAAAATTGCCTAAAATCACTTTCCAATATTTTTTGACCAAAAAATCCTTCACCCATGAAGAAAAAATCAAATTCGAGCATCTCTGGAAAATTCTATGTTTTTTTCATTACATACGGGTGTCCTTTGCTAGTAAAATTAAAGCTCAAACATCCCCTCATATGTGGCCGCTTGTGGTTGGACAAGGATCGATGGGTTTCTTTGAAAACTTAACATTTTTGGTTTTGGAAAAATTCTCTCGCAGCTCCATAGATCCTGTGGGAGGGACACATGTCACAAGCGAGAAACAATGGTAAGCGGCACAAATGGGTTAGATTGTGCCTTAGAGCACTTTGGAAGAGTGCGTAGAAATGGATAAAATACCCTAAGGCCCACATCCAATCAAGATGACATGTGGCAGGTGGGATGGAAGGTCAAGGGAAACTTAAAGATTTTTGCCTTTTTCGCAAAAAAAGGGAAAAAGGTTGAGGAAAAGGCCACAGGTCTACAATGGAGCGAAGGGAGACACGTGATGGCTTCGAAGGCAAAGGGGAGTGCTGGCTGCTAGAGTAAAATGGAACTTTTTCCCTTTTATTAAAATGAGTTAGAAAAAAATTAAGTCGCTGGTCCGTAGTGAATCATAGGGAGAGACGTGGCGGGTGTAGAAGGGAGTGCGGGCTGCCGGAGGAAAAGGGAATTTTTTTCCCTTTTAGCAAAGTGACTTGGAGTGAGAATTTGAAGTGCTGGCCCATAAATGAACCATAAGGAGACACGTGGTAAGGGAAGGAATCAAAGGCGCAGCGGGTAGAAGTAAAGCAAGAAAATTTCCTTGGTGAAAAAGGGAGTTAAAATGTGAAATGAGCCCGTAAATCCTCAACGATAGAGAAGGTGACACGTGTCAAGGAAAGAGGCGAGGTGCGAGCCCATGGGAAAAAAATTAAAAAATTCTAAATTTCCAAAAAAGGTGGAAATGTGTAGAATTGAGCCGTTATTCCAATGGGACCCACCTTTTGCCACATGTCAGCACCAAATTTCAAGGGCGGAGGGGCAGAGAAAATTGTCAAAATTTTACATTTTTCCAAAAATGTTAAAAATTCAAAAAGTGATCCCAAATCCATTCCCAATCACATTTTGACATGTGGAGGGCTTAGATTGAAGGGAGAAATGGAAAATCAACGGTAACTATACATTCTTCAGTTTGGCTACCATTTTTTTCTCCAAGAATCTTGGAGATGTGAATTTTGCATCAATTTTCATCAAATTTTTGGCAAAATCTTGTCGTTTGCACCTGCAAGAGGATCAATGCAATTATTTTAAAGGATCAATTTATAGATTTAAGGTTTTTTTGAAATAATCTTTTCCCACTCGCCTCAAATGTGAAATATTAAATCAAGAAGTTACATAATCAAATTTTGGAGGGATAAGGATGAAATAATGAGAGGAAGGGGGTTCGCATGCTTGAGGATGAAAACATGCCTCACAAAGTGGATAATGATGAAGGTTTTCTAATGATTCATTTTTTTTTGAAACCCCTGACAACTTTTGTTGTAAATATGTTAAACGTCCCTATCTATGAATCATGTTGGAGTTTTGTAACAAACATGATGCTTGGCATATACTTTTCTTGGGAAAGAAGGATCAAATGTAATAGAATGTTATATAATGCATGTTTTTTGACATGTAAAAGGTCGGAAAAAACTTATAATTTCACAAGAAAATCTGGGAAGAAGCCCATTCTCTGAGAAACCACCTAAGAACCATTTTTAATTCCTTTTTGCATCAGATTTGTATCATTCTGAGTTGGTTTTAGTTGTAAATCCATCAACAAGCTCTGAGATTGTTCTTATAACATTCCCCTACTGATAAATTTGGTCATTTTGGATTATTTTGTGTTGTCTCTTGGTAAAATTTACATGCACTTATGTTTCAGAATGTTTTCAATTTGTGTTTCTTGCTCCTATTGCAGTCTTTTATTCAAAATCTCTCTTGATCATACATTGTCTCATTTCTTGTTGATAGTTTAGTGGCATTTGCAATCTCACATTCAGAAGAGCTTTCATCTGATAAAGAGATAAACAAATTTAAAATCACTTTACCTTCCTTGAATTCAAAGATTATTTGTAAACCTTTGGGTGCACCTTAGGTCATGATAAAATAGAGATTTCTGGATGCTTTGTTGGTTCATCTACTTCAGCTTTTTGTGGAAGGTTGTCATATATTGTGTGTAAGAGTGTAGATCTGATCCTCCATTTGGTGCACATACCCTAGTTAAAGGAGTTCCTTAACCTCTTTGAAGCATTCGCTATTTGGGTCTTATAAATTTCTTGCAAATTTCCTCAAAGAATTTGGCAAATTCTGGTTAGTCTTGTCTAAAATCTCCCACCAAAAAAAAAGCATTCAAAATAACTCGATCCTACCCCATACTACCCCTGCATTGCATTGTGTGTCAACAAAGTAAATCCATCAATTTACAAAAATTCACAAAGAAAATAAGGATCATATAATGTCTTCAGTAACCCTTGCCTTTCATTGAAAATATCTCCATAATCTGGGAGTAACAACTTGTGAAAGTCAAATTTGGAGTGTTGATCATATTTTCCCAAGGCCCTTTTCATACTATTTGCACAAATTAAGGGATATCTTCATCTCCTTCACCATTTGAGGGTTACAAAATAGGTCCTCTTACCTTGGTTGAAAGGCACAACCTAAAACCGTTAGGACAAGATCAAGTCCTATTTGAGTGCTATCCATCTCTCCACAAATCTGAGTGCCAATTAGATCACATCCCTGTGCTAGAAAATGATACACATCATGATCTATATGTCTTCAAGCTTCATGTCATATCTCCGATGCTTCTCGGACTGAAAATTAGAACAAATTTTGGTACCAAAACCAGCATGGCGCCATTGCCAAGGAATGTTTTGAACTCCTTGAAAATAATTTACATTCTTGAGATTGATTTGCAGATTCATTTCAACCCATATCTATTTATCCCGTCAACAACACCAATGGCATTGTTTCCAAGGATATTATTCAATATTTTAGTTCGATATGTGGTAATAATTCTTATGTGATTTATATGTAATTACAAATCTGAGTATCATCTTCTGATCAGATTTATAAGGCTGGAATGAAGAGTAGAGTTTTGAGTTTGATATTTTCTTAGTTCAATCTAATCCATGTGCATACATATTTGAGATATTTGAATGCATATCAAACCCTGGTAATGTCCCTTACAAATTCTACATGCAAATACATTGTTGAAGCATCATTTTATAATCATATTTGTAAGGATTAAGTGAAGGTATAAGTTCTACCTACAATTTTATCGGGCCTAAATTAGGTTATTGCAGCTTAATTTGCATTTGTGGTTGATAAATTCAAGAAAATGAAGGTATGATCTATAAATTTTGGCAAGATTTTCAGTACTAATAGGTATTTGACAGATTATTTTAGTGCATTTACACAACTAAGGTGAAAATCCTTAGTGGCGACTCCATGTTATTCTCGATCTTGTAAATACTAGTGTCTTACTTTTCTGTCATTAGTTTTGGTGTTGCTAATCTCTCTAAATGGAAGGAAGAAGATCTCTCTTCATTAGAGACTCTGCTAAGAAGTTGTTTTTAGATTCAAGGAACTCAGAGTTAGAAGGGAGAAGATTTTGGAAGGTTGTTAAAGGTCAGACATCAGGCAAAGGTATATCCATTGGTGAGAGAGATCAGCCTTTGGTAGAGGATTATCACTCTTCTTCTAGTGATTCTGATTCAAGCAATCCTCTCATAAACTTGTTTACTTCAACTAGTGAAGGTCCTTCTACTATACCTGGTGAGTTCCTTCTTTAATCTACACCTCTGTGTTTCAATTCAAATAAAACTTTCCAAGAAGGTTATTATTTAGAGAATACCAATCTTATGAACCACATTCTTAAGCCCCAAAGACCTTGCACTCCTCATTAGCTTGTGTCATCTCCAAGGTCACCTCCACCAAAAAAATGGCTTAGCCTAGACCTCCATTTGTTGTTAACACCCTTGGTCCTATAGATTTTAGAGGAATGGATGGTTACCCAAATGTTGTCCCACAAGATGTCGAAATAGGTTACAAAAGTTCCAAGGTAACAATGCTATAATCGGTGATCAACATCTCAAACTTTTTTAAACATGATGGAGGATTTTAAATAGAGTTTAAAGATGTGCATATTAAATTGTTCATTCATACACTAGAAGAGGATGCTAGGGATTGGTACAAGGCTTTGCCTGATAATTCTATTGATTCATGGACTGAAATGAAGAATGCATTTAGGTTGCAATATGGTGACAAGACTGATCCTAGATTTCTCTTGTCTGAATTTGAAAATATCAAGAAGAATCCCAATGAATTAGTCCATGACTTCAACACAAGGTTTAACAAAACTTTGAGAAGGCTACCTATTAGTCTAAGGCCTTGTGATGAGTCTTGTTTAATCAAATATGCAGATGCATTTGATAAAAGACAACCTATTACTTAAGAGATAATAACCCACTAATCTAAGAAAATATTTCACCATGGCACTTCAAATTGAGAACAATATCAAAGAAATTGGGAACCTCTCAAGAGAGATGGTGTAAAGTTGATAAACCCTGAAAAACCTCAAGCTAGCAAGGGTGCTGATTTGGAGGAGGTTGTGAAGACTTTGGCAGGGGCTGTCAAAGAAATCTCATACAAGTTGGCAAGAGCTGAGAAGGGAATTGGGAAGACTTCACAAGGTCAGCAAAGAGCACAAAACCATGACATATTTTCCAATCATCCTAGAGGTGATCAAAGGGCAGATGATAGAGGGAAAGGACCCATGGGGTCTGTAAATAGACATCCTCAAGCACGTGAAGGAAGAGTGTTACCTGATCCCCTAACTATCGGTGGTTGTTGTTGTTGAGGAAGTTGCTGATATTGATTGGTGTGATAGGTGTTTTCTACCCCATCCTCCATGTGAAGTGGACTAGTAAGAGGGTGGAGCTAATAGTGATAATGGTACTAATGATGCTATCTGCATGGTGGGTTGTTCTTTAAGATCACAGTGGGGAGAAACATCAACTGAGGTAATAGGTGCTAGGACTACTACTGCATTTTGGGATTGCATCAAATGGGTACAAGTCTGTCTTACCCTCATACTCTTGAAGTTGATGTAGTGCAAGATTTTGAAATTCCTAACAATGACTTTGAATACATAAAAGCTTTGATAATTAAGAAGTATAATGGTGGTATCCCTTTGGAGTTAGATAGAAATTTTTTTATGAATGTTGTTGTATCTAAAGAGAAATAATATAACACTAGAAGTAAAGTTGTTAAGGAGTTATGGATCAAGCCAAACCTAAAACACCATTTCTCACAAGCATTCCCAAAGAAGATTCTAGAAGAGAAGCACCTACCAAAATTTTTGTTGTCCCAAACAAAAATATCAGTCCTCCTCATGCCCAAGCTGCCAAGAATCCCTTGCCATCTAATGAATCTTCTTGTCTACCTTCCAATTCTTCTTTACCAAAGATTTTTCCCTATGACATAGCCCAAGTATTGAGCCAAATCAAAGTGATTGTTCCAATCATTGAGTTGCTTAGGATTCCTGAGCATAAGAAGAGAGCATTTGAGTACTTGGGATTGAAGGAGGAGAAGACTACTCCAAGTAGAAATGTAAATGTTATTGAAACTCCTCCTCAGATCATTGCTGACCTTGAAACACCACCAGTAGTAGAAGATCTTGGAGACACACCGAGTTATTTTGGGGACATCCTTGGTTGATTCCTAATTGAATGTTGATCCATTCTTCACAAATTTGATCATAAAGGATAGACTACCTCACAATTGTATGTTTGAATCCGGTGCATCATGTAATGTCATGCTTCTAGAATTCATGAATGAGTTGGATATCAAAGTGGAAATAGCCTATGAAATTTTACTACCATGGATTCAAGGAAGTGTCGGTAGTTGGTTGTGTGAAGGGTTTGGTGGTGCAACTTGCATCTTATCCCAAGAGGAATTTAAAATTGGATGTTGTGATTGTTGATTGCCCTACCAAATGGGGTATGCTTTTGTCAAGAAAGTGGGCTGCAAGTGTTGGAGGGAGTGTCCAAATGGATATGTATTTTTCCACCATTCCCATTGAGGGAAGCCTTGTCAAGCTCTATGGAGAAAAGAAGATGTTGCATCTAATTGAGGATCCAAATAATGCTTCCTATGAGGTGTTGTTTGCTGATGTTGATGCTGATAATTTTATTGGGTTTGCTAATGGAAAATAACACAAGATGGATCAGTCAAAGTGCCTTGAATAGGTAGGTTCTCCTTGGACCTTGTTATTTGATGGAGCTTTCTCCAAATTTGGAAATGGTGCTGGTATAATTCTGATTTCTCCTAGCTTGGAAGAATTTTTTTCCTTTAAGCTTAATTTTGAATGTACTAACAACATTGCTGAGTATGAAGCCTTTTTGTTGGGTCTGAGAATTACATGGAAGTATGGTGTCAAGGACATCATTACAAAAGGATATTCATAGCTAGTTGTCAAACAAATAAGAAAACTATATGCTACAAAAATTAGTGGATGAAACAATACAAGCATGCAGTTTGGGATCTAATTGAGATGTTTGATTCTTTCAATATTGTGCATCATGATAGAAGTTTCAATGTTTCTGCTAACAAGTTGGTAGTGTTGGGGTCAATATTTGGAAATTGCACCATTTCACCTTATTGTGAGTACAATGTTGAAGTGTTAACTAGGCCAGTTGTCCCTGACAACATCAAGCATTGGCAAGTGTTTAGTGATGATGCTCAAGTGCAAAGGTTCTTAAAAATCAAGGTGAGTTTGTAGATTATAATATTTATTGGGAACCAATGGTATGTGTGATTGAAGGAAGAGAGACTTTTTTTGGAAAAGATATTATCCAATTGAAAAATAACACCATTCCTAGAGGTCTTATTGCACTTGAGTCAAATTTTAGAAATGTTAATTGTATCATCAATATAAAAATGTCCATCTCAAGGGATTTGGAAGAGCATAACTTGGGAACAAAGGACAAGCCAAGAAAATTTTGATTGGGCAGCAATTTAAACAAGGAAGAAAAATAGTCCTACCTCCAATTGTTGAAACAATATCAAGACTGTCTTGCCTGGTCATATTCAGAGTTGAAAGCATATAGAGAAGAATTATTTCAACATGAGATCCCTCTTGAGAAAGGTGCCAAACCATTTAGATAGAAGAAAAGGCCAATTAATCCACTCCTCTCCATGAAAATGCAAGATGAATTGAAGAAACTGAAAGAGGGAGGGATCATTCATCCCACAAGGTATTCATCTTGGGTTACAAACCTTGTGCTAGTCAAAAAGAAGAATGGAGATATCAGACTTTGTGTAGAATTTAAAAATTTGAATAGAGCTTCATTGAAAGACAATTATCCTTTGCCAAACATGGAGAACATGCTACAGTTAGTGATTGGATCTGAATTGTTGTCCACCTTGGATGGTTTCTCTAGCTACAATCAAGTTGTTGTCAAGGAGTCAAAAAGATTTAAAATTGCCTTTACCACTCCTTGGGAACATATGTTTATGTAAGAATGCCTTTTAGTCTCATGAATGTTGGGGATAATTTCCAAAGAGAAACAGATATTGCTTTTGCTAGCTACATAAATGAATTCATTGTAGTTTATCAAGATGATGTGACTATGTTTTCAAGGAGTAAAAGATCACTTGCAGCACTTGGAAAGAATGTTGATCAGATGTAGAGAATTTGGAATCTCTCTCAATCCAAAGAAGTGTCATTTTGGGGTGAAAAAGGCCAAGCTGCTCGGTCATATTGTTTCAAAGGCTAGTGTCATAATTGACCCTGAGAGAGTAGAAGCGATTTGCAAGGTTCCAATTCTAAGAACAAAGAAGGGCATCCAATTTTTCTTTGGGCAAATCAACTTCATTAGAAGGTTTGTGTCAAAATTTTCTAAGTTGACTCTTCCTATCACATGCATGTTAAAGAAAGATCAAGTTGTCAAGTGGGAGGAGGTTACTATTCAAGCTTTTGAAGGAATCAAAGAGGCATTGAAACATGCACCTATCTTGGCATCTCGAATTACAAGAAGCCATTACACATCTTCTCATTTACTTCTAAAAATACCATTGCATCTATTATACCAAAAAGGATGAATATGGGGCTGAGAGGCCTATTGCCTTCTTTAGGAAGGCTTTACAAGTTCTTTGAGTTAAAGTACACAATCATAGAAAAACAAGCATTTTCCTTGGTGAAAGCAACAAAGGTTTTCAAGCCTTATATCTTAAGTTCAAAAGTTGTTTCTTATGTTCCCCACACCATGGTAAAAGACATCTTATCAGAGATGGAGATCTCAAGTAAAATATGTAGATGGGTGAACAAACTGTAGGAGTATGACATGGACATTCAGACCACAAAGTTGGTAAGAGGTTTGGGTCTTGCTAAGCTCATGGCTGAGAGCAACTTGTAGACTGTGGAAGTGAATGAGGTAGAGGAAGAAAGGGCAGATGTTCTTGAGAAATTGGTAAGTTCTGAGTGGTACAAGGATATAATATTTTACCTCAGACACCTATGCTGTCTTGATCATTTAAATAAAAATCAGAAAAGAGCCCTCAAGTTGGATTCTCAAAAATACATCATCACTGACTTTGGGTTAGCTTGGAAGAACCCTGAAGGTGTCCTCTTGAAATGTATAACTGAAGATGAAGCTCCCAAAGTAATTTCTTATTTCCATGGGGGAGTTTGTGGAGGACACTTTTTTGGAAGGGTTACGACACACAAAGTTTTGAGAGCTAGTTATTGGTGGCCTAGTCTCTTCAAAGATATAACCATGCTGATTAGAAAATGTGAAAGATGTCGAATTTCTCTGGAAGAATGAAAGCTTTAGGCTCCCTTCCTTTGCGACTGTATCAATTGAAGCTCCTTTCAAATAGTGGGGGATTGACTTCATTGGTGAGATCTTAGACCCTTCTAGTGCTGGACATAAGTGGATCCTTGTAGCCATAGATTACTTCACCAAGTGGGTAGAGGCAATCCCCACCAAGAAAGCAACACACCAAGTTGTTATGGATTTCTTGTTAAATAATATCATATGCAGATTTGGTGTGCAGTCAAGATTGTGGCTGATAATGCCATGTGTTTTAGAGCTAAACCTTTGATGGCAATGTGCAAGGAGTATGGAACCAATTTGAATTATTCTTCAAACTATAACCCCAAGGAATGGACAAGCTGAGTCCAATAATAAGAACTTATTGAAGATCATTAGGAGGACCTTGGAGTTGAATAAGAGAAAATGGGGTGAACAACTGAAATTTGTAGTTTGGGCTGATAGAATCACTACCAAGAGAGCTATTGGTAAGAGCCCATTTGAGTTGGTGTATGGAACTCAAGCTCTACTACCCTTACATCTGTAATTATCTTCATTTTAGTTTTTTCAACAACTTGAAGATCAGGAGGTCAGTCCATATGAAGCAAGGATTAATCAAATTGTAGAGCTAGATGAAGAGAGAAGAGCATCCCACCAAAGGCATGTCAGATTTAGAGAGAAGTTGAAGAGGTTGTTTGACAAGAAGGTCACTCCTAGGGCCTTCAATATTGGAGATCTGGTTTTTTTGTGGGACAACAAAAATAAAGATAAGGGAAAACATGGTAAATTTGATGCATTGTGGATGGGCCCTTACTCCATTGATATTAGAATTGGTGAGAATACCTTTTTTCTCAAGGACTTAGATGGGGAATTTCTTGAACTACCTATTAATGGTAGGCATTTGAAGCATTTCTTGGATTAATCCCCAAATTTGAGGTATGCACCAACTTGTACAGTGTATAGTGTCTTGTTTTTTATCTATTTTTGGTGTTTTGGTGGTTCTTGGTTTGCCTTGGTGTGTGGCGGCTATTTTTGGTCGGTTTCTCAACTTGTTTTTGGGTGGTTTTGGCTCATGACTCCATTTTCCTGATGGATTATTTTGGCACTTGCTCTACTTATTGTTCTTATGGAACTCATTAGGAGTGCCCATCCACAGGTAGGAGCCAATGTTGGTGCCCATTTTGATCCTCTGCCATTTTGCCATAAATCTTCCTTTGGTTTGCATGTTTTGGAACATTTTTCTTCAAAGTTGGTGGTCTACAAACTTTTTCCTCTATATTGGATAATTTGAAAAGCTCTTAAACTTATTATTTTCCTCAATTTGAGAGAAATATACATGTATGCCTTACTTTGTGTTCTAAATTTCCAAATCCACGGGCCTCTGTCATTTTTTCCACTTTTCCTGCCTTTGGAGCTCGTGGTTGCTTGTTTTATGCTTATTTTCCCTCAAAATATATCCCCATGGTTGAAAATTGCCTAAAATCACTTTCCATTTGTTTTTTGACCAAAAATCCTTCACCCACGAAGAAAAAATTGAATTCGGGCATCTCTAGAAAATTCTGTGTTTTTTACGGTCATACGGGTGTCCTTTACCCATCAAATTAAAGCTCAAACATCCCCTCATATGTGGCCGTTTGTGGTTGGACAAGGTTTGGCAGGTTTCTTTGAAAACTTAATGTTTTTTGGTTTTGGAAAAATTGCAAAATTCTCCTGCAGCTCTGCAAGTCCCAGAGGAGGGACACATGTCACAAGCAGAAACAAGGGCGGATGGGTGGGTCAGTTTGTGCCTTAGAGAACTTTGGAAAAGTGCATAGAAATGGAGAAAATCCCCCAAGGCCCACATCCAATCTGAGGAGGACACGTGGCAGGCGGGATGGAAGGCTAGCGGGGAACTTAGAAGATTTTTTCCTTTTTGGTGAAAAGGGAAAAAAGTTGAGGAAAGGGCCACGGGTGCAATGGAGTGAAGGGAGACACGTGGCAGCTTCATAAGGAGAGAGGGGAGTATGGGCTCTTTGGAGGAAAAAGGGAACTTTTTCCCTTTTAGCAAAATGAGTTAGAGAAAAAAATTAAGCCATGGGTCTACAATGAATCATAGGGAGACATGTGGTGGGTGTAGAAGGGAGTGCGGGCCACCAGGAGGAAAAGGGGAAATTTTCCCTTTTGGCAAAATGACTTGGAGTGAGAATTTGAAGCATTGGCCCACAAATGAACCACAAGGAGACACATGGTAAGGGAAGGAATTGGAGGTGCGGGCTAGCGAAGCGTATAAAGCAAGAAAATTTCCCTTGGCAAAAAAGGGAGTTAAAATGTGAAATGAGCCCACAAATCCTCAGCGATAGAGAAGGTGACACGTGTCAAGGATAGAGGCAGAGGTGTAGGCCTGTGGGGAAAAAAATTGAAAAAAATTCCAAATTTCCAAAAAGGTGGAAATGTGTAGAATTGAGCCACGATTCCAATGGGGCCCACCTTTTGCCACGTGTCAGCACCAAATTTCAAGGGTGGAGGGGTGGAGAAAATTGTCAAAATTTTACATTTTTCAAAAATGTTAAAAATTCAAAAAGTGATCCCAAATCCATTCCCAATCATATTTTGACATGTGGAGGGCTCAGATTGAAGGAGAAAGGGAAAATCATCGAGAACTATACATTCTTCAGTTTGGCCACCATTTTTTCCTCTAGGAAGCTTGGAGATGCGAATTTTGCATCAATTTTCATCAAATTTTTGGCAAATTTGTGTCATTTGTGCCTACAAGGATCAATGCAATTGTTTTTAAGGATCAATTTGTAGATTTGAGGTGTTTTTGAAATAATTTTTGCCCCAACCCATCCAAAACATGAAATATCAAATCAAGAAGTTGCAGAATCAAATTTTGGAGGGATAAGGATGAAATAATGAGAGGAAGGGGTCTGCATGCTTTGAGGATGAAAAACATGCCTCCACAATGGATAATGATGAAGGTTTTGTAATGATTCACCTTTTTTGAAACACCTGGCAACTTTTGTTGCAAATATGTTAAACATCCCTATCTATGAATCATGTTGGAATTTTGTAACAAACTTGATGCTTGGCATATTCTTTTCTTGGGAAAGAAGGATCAAATGTAATAGAATGTTATATAATGCATGTTTTTGACATGCAAAAGGTCGGAGAAACTTAGAATTTCACGAGAAAATATGGGAAGAATCCCATTCTCTGAGAAACCACCTAACAATCATTTCTAATTCCTTTTGCATCAAATTTGTATCATGTTAGTTATTTTCAGTTATAAATCCATCTAAAAGCTCGAGATTGTTCTTATAACATTCCCCCGCTAATAAATTTGGTCATTCTTAGCAAAATTTGCATGCACTTATGTTTGAGAATGTTTTCAATTTTTGTTTCTTACTCTTGTTGTAGTCTTGTATTCAAAATCTCTCTTGATCATACATGGTCTCATTTTTATTGATAGTGTAGTGGAATTTGAAATCTCAAATTGAGAAGAGCTTTCATCTAATAAAGAGATAAAAAATTTGAAATCACTTTACCTTCCTTGAATTCGTAGATTATTTGTAAACCTTTGGGTGTACCTTAGGTCATGATAAAATAGAGATTTCTGGATGCTTTGTTGGTTCATCTGCTTTAAGCTTTTGTGGTAGGTTATCACAGATTGTGTGGAAGAGTGCAGATCTCCATGTTGAAGGAGTACGTTAACACCTTTGAAGCATTCTCGTTGTTTGGGTGTTACAAATTTCTTACAAAGGTCCTTGAAGAATTTGGAAAATTTTGGTTAGTCTTGTCTAAAATCTCCCACCAAAAAATTCATTCAGAATAACTAATCCTACCCCATACTACCCCTGCATTGCATTGTGTGTCAACAAAAGAATTCAATCCATTTACAAAAATGCACAAAGCAAATCAGGATCATACAATGTCTTCAGTAACCCTTGCCTTGCATTGAAAATATCTCCATAATCTGGGAGTGACAACTTGTGAAAGTCAGATTTGGAGTGTTGATCATATTTTCCCAAGGCCCTTTCCATACTATTTACACAAATTGAGGGATATTTTCATCTCCTTCACCATTTGAGGGTTACAAAATAGGTCCTCTTACCTTGGTTGAAAGGCACAACCTAAAACAGTTAGGACAAGATCAAGTCCTATTTGAGTGCTATCCATCTCTCCACAAATCTGAGTGCCAGTTAGATCACATCCTTGGCTATAAAATGACACACATCATGATCTATCTGTCTTCAAGCTTCATGCCATATCTCTGATGATACTCAGATTGAGAAGGAGAAAAATTTTGGGTACCAAAACATGCATCCATTCCTATTTTCCCATACCCTATGCATTGGGAAATTCCTAAATTCAACCATTTCAATAAAGCAAGTAAGACCCACAACAACATTTGTGGTTGTTCAAACATAGGTTCTACCTAATCACCCATAATGATGCTTTTCTCTTAAGGGATTTTCCCATGTCTCTGACTGGACCTGTGTTAGATTGGTATAGTGGGTTACCTAGACACTCTATATTTTCATTTAATCAGGTAGCACAAGCCTTCTTGGATCACTTCTCCATCAATATCGTCAAGAAGGTTACCTTGTCTGACCTATACTCCATGCGTTAGTATGATGATGAATCTATCCTAGATTTTGTCACTCATTGGTGTAGCCTACTCAATCAACTCACCTTCTAACTACTACAAACCAAACTCATCAAGCTCTTCACGCGGGCTTGTGCTAGACACATCTCACCAACCCTGCAGGTTCAGAATTTCTAAACATTTGATGAAGCATTCACCATGGCACGAAAGTTAGAGATTCGGGCCATCAAAGAGAATAAAATTTGATTACATAATAATAATTTGGCATTCAAGTCAAATGATACCTCTTCTTATTCCAAATCTAAGGGCACCGCTAATGCAAGTGGTACTTAAAGCCGTCTAGCTTATCTCACAAATTAGGCTACCCCGTCATCTAATCTCTCACCCGTCCATACTTTTCAATTAAGATGAGAAAAATGGAAAGACACCCCAATTAGGGAGCCTTCTTGTTCTATCTTAGAAAATCTCATCAAAGCAGGGGGTCATCACCCTTTCACCTATAGAACCACACACTAGTTTTGACCTTGCTCACTCCATGCCCGCATGGTATAAAGAACACGACTTCTGTAACTATCATCGAGTAAAGGGTCATAGTGATGGAAATTGCATCACTTTTAAAAACATTTTCCAAGAAATGCTCGAGAAAGGCGAGTTAACCATGGATAATCCTAACGCACCTACCAATCAAAACCTACATATCTTCAAGAAACCCTTTCCCAATCATGCCCCTTCATTTGATCAAACCAGTGAGACCTCAACTCATGATAGCCATACCCAGTGAGGTCCATGCTATTTTTAGTGACATACTTGTTGCTTCCCAATTACCCCATATTCCTTCCATAGAGGAAATTCTAGCCTGAAATCCTCCTTCTACATTGGAACCTACCGCCGAGGAACACCTTTCACCTCCTTCCTCACCCATGGAGGAGCCCTTCGCTAATATCGAGACCATTTCACCTTTGGCTTCTCCACCTAGGGAACTATCACCCATAGTACTTCTTCAGTCCATGGAAGATACTTGTTTATCTCCTCCACCCACAAAGGAGCACCCATCATCTCCTCCACCCACAGAGGAGCACCCATCATCTTCTCCACCTACAGAGGAGCACCCATTTTCTCCTCCACCTATCAAAGATCTAGTAGAGATACCTTTTCCTCTAGGCAAACATTCTCCATCAGCTACCCAAGATCCTGTAGACCTACTTTCAGCTCTCTTACCCACGGAAGCTGAAGCTAACGAATTTCCCGTCTCTAAGACACATTTTACGGGAATAGCCATTGGGTCCTCATCAACATCACCTACAAACATTTCATTCTCATGTTTTTCGATCACCTAGATTATGTGGACAAAGCCTTATTGTGGGGGCATCTTCTACTTCCTATTTCAACACAAATGTAGATGTCGCTATCGATACTTCCACTATCTACCCAAAAATATTCCAGCCAGTTGAACCAAGCACAACCACCTCTATCACTACTTCTTCCATAACCCTCTGCACCACTCAACATACTCCCTTACCCATAACCCAACATACATCTAAATCCAAACCCGCACCTTCATCATCTTCCTCAACTAAACCTATTACTACCTTAGGGGTCACCCCAACCACCAGCCTTACTCATCCACCTATCAAACTAGATTTAGCTACATCCTCCAAAGTCAACACCAAACCTACTCCGACACCCAAACAGAAGAACCAAACCCATAGAACTCATACCCCGGCTATGCAAATCATACCTCTATAACCTTCACCCTTTCCATCCATTTTAGGACCTCAACCTCCCAACACAATCAAGAAAATGAAACCCATCAATAAACCAAAAACACAACAGCCCACTCCTTCCAGGAAAACCTCTAGTCTACCCAAGTGCACGACACGACTTACACCTACACCTACAACATCTTTACCACCCATACTTCCAATACCCTCAACAAGTTCTTTATTACCCGCTACACTTTAGTCTCTGTCTCTCACACCCCCCGCCGACCTACACCATATACCTTCACAACACCTCTCGTTATCCCCGTGGGTAATTCACCCTCTTCTCCCATCTACTTTTCCTTCTAGACCTCGTACACCCATATCACCTTTACCCAAGAAGGTGTAACCTAAATACAAAAATTCGCTACCTTCCAATAAGGTAGTCAAAACAACAACACACCCTCCTTCTCATTCATCTACCATACCCCTACCCAAACACATACAACCAACACCCAAAACCATGTCTCAACCCACTCCCCCGCAAGGACTATTCCTTAATAATCAGCCGCACCTACACCCAAACCCACTTTCACTTGCCATTGTAATCCATTAGCGGGGTCCTATGCAAAAATTTTAACCAACCTCCTTGAGACTTCGTTATCACATTAACACCAATTAGACCTTATGACCCCCTCAAACCCAAGCCAAAAGGGTTTGATGACACTAAAATTTCCACCTACCATTGTGTGCTAGGGCACGATGTGGAGAATTGCAAGGCTTTGAAAACCATCCTTATCCAATTTGTGTCCTTCAAAAGCCAAATTTGACGATGACTACCTTTTAGATGAGGACCCGCTTCATTGACACCCATTCCCACGGTCATTCCCTCACTGCCCACTCAACAACCATGACCTCCACCCCCATAGCTCCTAGAGCCACCTCTAAGATTTGAAATTAACATGGTTCGCATCAGATAACTTGCTACACCATTACCTAAATGTTGTTGCACCTAGCTCACTTCACAAGGATTTTCTCCCTCGGTAGGTTTTTTTCCGTCATGTCATTATACCACTCACCCTACACCTTCTCTATTTGCCAACTCCCCTCAGATCAACATGATCCACGTTATTACTCGTGCTCAAAAGGATAAAGGTAAGGAAAAGGAAATTGACCCACCAACCAATCCTATACCCAACATACCATCTACACCCACACCTAAGATTACTATCCGCGGACCCACATACCCTATTTCTAATGGGGTCACACATCACACCATGCTCAAACAATTACACCAATCTCCCCTCAAAATGTCCCTATATGACCTCATCCAAACCTTGTAATCTCATCATCAAGCTCTCATGGAGGTTCTTCAATCTATTAAGGTGTTACCCAATGACCCTACACTGTAGTCTCCATTACCACACCCCATCATGTAGCCTCTCTCACCAAATTGCCACCTTTATTCACACCTCACCCTACTCACCAAGTAGCCTCCTTAGACTCTCAGAGGAGGAGATCACACCGCACCAAACAGATGACGCAAACCCACCCATCCTCATCTCTTTCCACATTGATGATATACATGTACAATGTGTAATGATTGATGGGGTGCTAGCATTAACATCATTTTATCCCATGCATTCACTCAAATGCGCATACCTAAAAATTACATGCATAAACATCCCATCATGTTGCATTCATTCAATGATGCTATCACCTCTACACTAGGCACTATCATTCTCCACATTCGCATGGGCCCCTACACTATTCCGAGCTATTCTACATCTTGGTGGGGAATTTCAATATCACTTGTTGCTTGGTAGACCCGGATTCGTGTCATGGGTTACGTTCCTTCCACTTTGCATCACTGTGTAAAGTTTGAACATGAAGGACACACCTATACTATCCCAGCTGATCCATCACCTTTTAAAACATGCAACATGCTCTACTAACCCAATGATGTGCTCATACCCATTAAGGCATCTACCTCCTCGACCACTATCACTTGCACCCACACCTCCACTTATCAGACACGGTCACTACCTCAACTACACACACCTCCTCTATTACTACCACTGCCACAACCTCCATGTCCAACCCATTGGCTTCCCAATCCATTAAATCCACCTCCGCATCGACCTCGACACATCATCCATTCCAACTACCCACATACCAACAATTGATCCCTTAGAAGGCGTTTTTCAACATCTCACTCTAGGGAGTATCACCTATATAGTGTTAACATGTTCCTTACTCCACAAGATTATAGAATCCTTCACCAACACCCTCGCTATGATCACCACATAGGATAACACCTCCTTTATGGTCCTCCTCATCTCCGTACTAGTCTCACCTATGGGGTACTTGATACTACCACTTACACACCCAAACCACATCACAAACCCGTCCATTTTCTATTGACTTCCGATTCTCACCAATCGCCATTTCACCCACACCTTCCTGCACCGATGTGCATGGAAGGGTTTTAGTTTTGGATTTTACAAGAAAGGCCGCCATACTGTTATTCCATGTACCACCCACAAACATAACAACCATAGTGGTATCATCTTTCCTGAACCACCTACCAAATAGGCCCACATTGAACTCATCAAGGACATCAACCCTTCTCCACCCTCTTCACCCACTCCACCTTCATCACCACCTTCACTGACGGAGTCGATGGATCCTGAATCTATCCCTCCTAACTTTTTTTTTCATAAACACCATTTCCTTGGGGCCTTTGACTTATCAATGCGAGGGCGAGGCCCCTTCCTCTCTTCCCTTCTTGTATCCTGAAATGATCGATGACGATACACCTTCAATTAATGTCATTCAATGTCAGGATGATGAATCTATACTCACCTACCTTGGTGTAGAAGATTCTTATATTCATCAGTCGTTACCCTCTGAGATGCAAACCATGTTGAATGAATTGACTATCGAGATCAACATTCATACTCAGGACAACCCGCACATCCTAAAGATCGGTCAATCTTTAGATGCTACTAAACAAGAAGCCATCACTTCTTTTCTCAAAGATCATAACCATGCTTTCACTTGGTCTTACAGACATGCTTGGTATTGACCCCACCATAGTGGTCCACAATATTGTAACCATTCCCAATGCCAAACCCATCAAACAAAAGATGAGGAAAATGCACCCTCACATTACCCTTCTCGTCAAAGAATAACTTCAGTGCCTTCTTTCTGTTTCCTTCATATTACTCATTGATTATCCTCGTTGGATCTCTAACATTGTCCCTATCACTAAGTAAATAGGGGGACTCTGCATTTGCATGGACTTCCATGACCTCAACCTTGCTCGCCCAAAGTATGACTTCACTCTACCTTGTGTTGACCAATCTGGTTGACCTTACCACTTTGAGTCACGAGATGCCATCACTCATGGATGGCTTCTCGTGCTATGACCAAATCTTGCTTGCCTTGAGGATCCACACAAAACCAAATTTATCACCCCTTGGGGACCTTCTACTATTGAGTCATGCCTTTTGGCCTTAAAAACAATGGTGCCACATATCAGCGGGCTATGACTTATATCTTCCATGATATCATGCATCGTATATTGGAATATTACGTGGATGACCTCCTTGCCAAATATAAATGCTGCTCCGACCACCTTGCCATCCTCAAAACCATTTTTGACCATCTCATTCAATATTTTGTTCACCTTGCCTAAGAAGTGTGTCTTCGTGGTCCTCTCAGGAAAGATCATGGGCTTTATCATTTCCTTATGTTGTATAGAAGTTGACCTTGCCAAATTCAAGGCCATTCTCAAAATGCCTCGCCTACTAACCTTAGAAAACTTTGTAGCCTACAAGGTAAGTTGCAGTATATTCACCATTTCATTTCACAATTATCTGATCGGTGTCAACCATTTCATCATCTTCTCAAGAAGGATATCTCCTTTAAATGGGATGATGACTGCCACAAAGCTTTTGAGGCCTTAAAACAATACCTTCTCCAACCACCCATACTCATTCTACCTAAAGACGATCAACCTTTCTACCTATATATCTCAACTACCGATCACTCTTTAGGAGCCATGCTCACTCATACCGATGAAAACATAGGGAGCATGCAGTTTATTACATAATTTGTACTCTTTTGGACTATGAAACTCGATACACCAATCCCGAAAAACTTTGGTTAGCCTTTTTTTTTGTTGCCACAAAACTCCGCCATTACCTACTCAACCAAAAACCTACGTTGTGACCAATAATGACCCCTACACTTCATGTATGCTAAACCTTACCAAAATAATTGTGCCACACATTGGCTTATGCTTGTTAGCTGACCTCAACCTTGAATTCATTCATCAAAATTCCATCAAGGTCCAAGCCATCATCGACCAATTGGCGACACACCTATTTTCAGGATCAACCCTCTCATTTTGACTTTCCGGATGAGTCCATTGCTACCATTTCCCTAGATGAACCCTCTATCAAATGGCACCCTTCTTCGATGGTTCCAAGTGTCAGCGTGGAGGTGGGGCTGGTGTTATCCTCATTCCGCTTGATGGTGAACCCATGCCTTTGTCTTTCAAACTAGATTTTGATTGTACAAACAATATTTCTGAATACGAAGCACTCATATTAGGTCTCCAAGATGTCTACACCCTAGACATCAAATCAATCAACATCTTTGGTGATTCCTAATTGGTCATAAACCAAGTCAATGGTATATACCAATGTTGTAATGAGATAATTCAAAAGTATAAACATCATGTAGACATACTTTTGACCACCTTTGATTATTACGCCCTTCAAACCATCCCACATTCAACCAACAAATTTGCAGATACCATGGCCTACTTGGCTTCCCAAATACCCACTTCACCCGTCGATTCTAAAATCTTTGTCACCATACAACAACTCCAATCACCTTCTTATTTACCTCACAAAGTTTACTCTATCAAGACCACTACACCGACCTAGGTGACCTTTGGTAAAAAAATACTCGACTATCTTTCTCTCTCCATTTTACCTCCCGATCTCACACCGTAATGAGACAATGTGCCTTCCTTAAAAAGGTTTCTCATTATGTCATCATGGGGGCCTCCTCTATAAGCATGGTTTTGATGGTATTCTCTTATGATGCCTCAAGAGTTCTAAAATTCCTTATACCATTAAGGAGGTTCATGATGGCATATGTGGAGGCCACTTAAGTGGCCTTACATTGTTAAGCATATTCTTCACCTTAGCTATTACTTGGTTGACCCTTAACCATGATTTTTGTGACTACATCAAATTTTTTTGTAAAATGCCAACAACATGCCAACCTTCATCATACACCCGGTCATGCCTTACAGGACACCGTTACCTTTGGCCCTTCTCTCAATGGGGTTTGGATCTTGTCAGAGAGATTAATCCCCATTCTTCCCAACAACATCAATGGATCATCACCGCTACTGAATACTACACAAAATGGGTTGAAGCCATACCACTCATCTCCACGAAAGCTGAGAAAATATGTGAGTTCATCAATCATCACATCATTTGTTGCTTTGGTGTTCCTCATCGCCTCATCATTGATAATGGAAAACAATTCAAAAACAAAATTTTGTAAAAACTTTGTAACGCCTTCGAATTTAGCTCTAGGTTTCTCATCACCTTATTACCCACAAACCAATGGCCAAGCCAAATCCACTAATAAAACCTTTAAAAAATTCTCATGAAAGTGGTTAATGATATTGGAAAGGATTGGAATATGCACATTCCTTTTTCCCTATGGGCATACCACACTAGTATTCACACTTCCACTACTACCACACCATTTTCTCTAGTCTACGGTACCGAGGCTATTCTACCTCTCGAAGTCCAGATTCCCTCACTCTGCATTTCTCTCCATGACATGCTCAATGATGATGAATTTTGTTAGGATCATGTTTAGACAACTGAGTTATTAGATGAATGTCATCTTAATGCTCTTGATCACCTTCAAGTTTACCAAAAATGTATCAAACGTGCCTACGAAAAATGTGTCCATGAATGAACCTTCCAAGTCAGTGACCTTGTCCTAAAAGAAAATCAACATGTAACCAAAGAAAAAGTAAATGGGGAAAATTTTCTCCTAATTGGTTTGGACCATACATCATGACCCATACTTAGGGATCAGGTGTTTATCATTTATCTTCCCTCAATGGTAAACCTGAACCTGAGCCTCTTAAAACCTTACATCTTCGACCGCTCTATTGTTGAATTTTAGTCCTACATCACTTTTTGCCTCCTTCCATGCTCATCCCTTGAGTGCTCTCCAGTTCTTACACCTCACCAATGATTAAACAAGAATCATGTGAGTACCCGTCACTTGTTATCTTCTCTCGTATATGTGTATCATGGTGCTGCACATAGCATGATTCTCATGGATACTTTTCATCTACCTTTAGATGAGATCCCATGGTCATTTCACCTGATTTTGAACAAGAATCCTTTTCCTCACCTTGGTCTTGTCCATGACTTCAAAGCCCCACATGGGACCCAACTCCTTGAGTCAAACTTCTAATAAAAGATGACTCCCTCAAAAGGACATCTTCCTCTTAGCAATCGTTGCTATAAATAGACTGCTCCTTGAAGGACAACTATGTAAAGCTCTTTAAAAAAATGAGAGAATTTGAAGCTTCCCGCATTGATCAACTTCACGAAGACCTCAAGGAGTTAATTTCCTCATCCCATATAGACTTCCTGCATCGATCAGTCTATCTCAAATACAAGTAAAAATAGAAAAAAATTAGTCATGGAATTGCCCATTGTGACCTTAGATCTCTTGCCCACGAGCATGCTACCTCATATCATATAAAATTACCCACCTTTCACCCCTCTTACCATTCCCACTCCCATTTCCTACCACCTCAAGGGATCTCTTGGAAACCATGACATTTGGTGATCATGTGACTACTTTTAACCTTAGAACAATCAATCATGTAATGTCTTTAGGATCTTACGTTCATCACCTCCTCCAAGGTATGATCCACACGATATGATCCTAACCAACTGGGTGGATTTATTTCCTCCTCTTATCTTTTAAACCATCTTTATTTATGTTTTGATTTCCTTATATAGGACTTAGTCCTTAATGCTTACCTTTGGGGTAATCTTCTTCTTTTGCCACCATCGATATCACCTATACAAATTTGACCACAACTCACCCCACACCCAATGAGACCTAAACCCATCATGCCTAAAACCTACCAACTCATTTGCATACCTCCTCATATTATTCCCTAGCTCATGGGAGAACTACATCGGCATGAGGTTCCTTTTCACCGGGACTATGTAGGTAGCACTCGTGGGCATGGGGCCCTTGGAGGTTAGCTCACCACTCTCTACCCTAACCAATTCGTCTTTCATTTTCCCGCCCACAATAAAAAAACCAAAAACCTAATTTGCAAATCACCTAATATATTTAAAAAAATAAAACAAGAGTTGGATGCTTACCTCATCATGTTGTTGTCGTGGTGGTGGTATGTCAGCCACCGCATCGATGGCCCACCTAATCCCTCTCCAACCTATACCATCACCAAATCGATACCTGCATCTCTAACCAATCAAATCATGCCCACCGATCCTGTGGACCCACCTCTCAACAACTAATCACCACGCTTGGATCACCAACTCAACACTCCATTCTGTTTATACACTTTTTCCTTTTTTGTCTCTCCTTTATGTCTTTTATCAATTCGCTAAATGAAAATGAATTAAAAAAACATGATTTTTGTTTTGATAACAAAACCGACCTAATCGACGCCTTGATTTTACCTTCACCGACATTGGTCACATGCCCTACCTTACCGTGATTGGTTCCACTCTCGGCGTCGGTTACCCTTGACCGGCATCAGTCACCCTCTCTTGCACCTTGCCCTACATTTTACCCTATTGCCCTACCCATCACTCTTTTTTTTACCTCACCTAACCTTTACCCCGACCATTTACCTCACCCTCATCCTCCTTTGGGACTCATTATTTTACCCATACCTTGTCCTTACCCATGCCATGACCTAGATTTTGGACTGGACCATCGCTAGTGACATTAGACCTCATGTATTCTCTATACCTTGTGGTATTGTTACTGTGTTGTTGAGCTAATGACCTTACCTAGCCTATTGCCTTGACCATTTATCCTGACCCTAACTTTGGTGTACTAGAACATACCTAAACATTCTTGCACCTAACCTATGTCGTGTTTTCTGACCATATCCTATACCTTGGATATCGGAATCACCTCAACCTTGTTTGGATAAACCTATCGACCTTAGACATTGTAGATTTTTCCTTCTTTTTCAGCTTGGTACCGTGTTGCAGTTTATACATGTGCGTGCATTTGACTATTGCTACCTTTGACCCTATGACCCATTACCTAGATTACCCGAGTAGACATTTTTTCCTTTTTTATTTTTCCCCATTATTCACCTTCCTCTTCATCTCATTTACCTTTTATCAAACCACTCACCGATTTTTCCTTCTACCTCATCAATTCCCTCTGGTTTGAGGGGATCACCTCCATCCACATATGGGGCAACCAAATCTTATTTTTGTTAGCATCCCTTACCAATACAAGGTACACAACAAAAAGGGGCAAAATGTAGACTCTAAAATTATGCCACACTCCCTTTGGTCCCTCGAAAAATAAACACCTTCATCACATCCACCTAGCCATGGCCCCATTCACCCCACTAATATTAATTTAATTAAATTAATTCATTATCCTCACCATATTTATTATTTAAATATCTTAATTTAGATAATGCCCACACATACACCTCACCTAGACACCTCATCAAGCCACCTCACCCTAAGACCTATTCTTAGTAAGTTTCCATAACTAACTAAGTCTTACCCAAACCCTAAAAATCAATGCCTACATTCCCTCTAACCACATTCCTACATACTTACAAGAATCTTCCAGTCTAATCCATGGGTTAACGACATGAGATCCCAGAAAATCAAGGGGATCTACCTAGTTTAGTAAACCTAGGAAATCCCACCCTAACCGACATCTGTTACTCTTAACCACCGCCGTTATGCCGTAACCACCATTGGTTACCTTTTAATCCCCAAAACAACCTTATTTTCAAGGTTGGAAAAAGGTTGGTGGATTCCTGAGAGATAACACATCTTTTGAGAACAAGTTTCGTGAGAACATGCATGTAAGGAAGGAGATCAAGCATTTTCTCTTGCACAGACATCCAACATTCATCCAGCAACCCCCAACACATATTTGATCCAACTAGGAAAAAAATAATGCACATGAAGCCCATGCAGAGATTTCCAATGTTTGGTGATCCTAAAAAACATTCAACCTCTTACCAACAACTTCATTTGTCACTCATAGGCACCCAAACCAGATTTCAAGTAAGTAGAACAATTTACTCCTCTGGTTCATTCATTTAATTATTGTATCTTCATCCTTTGTTCTCCTAGCCACCCATTGACCTCCTTTAATACTCACCCCTCCATATCCCCATTAAAACCTTACCAAACCCCATCCAAATAGCCTAATACCTCACTCCAACCAGCCTAGTCCCTTGTGCAATCATAAGGGAGATCCAAAGCTCATTCTGTGGCATTCCCAGTTTTCCACAGTAACCAGCACTAGTTCTCCCCAATTGGCATCGGTCACCCTTAATCGGAATCAGTCTCACCGTATTTACAATATAACCTAGAATAATGACCTTCCCACTTATCTCCGCATCACCCTTAATCATGTGTGACCTACCTAAGACCTCTGTCTCGACTGCAGAGTCCCAACAAGCATTACTTGACCTTCGATCTTATTTTAACTTAGCTTGTTAGATTATATCTTTCTTATTGTGTTTTGAATGAGATACCTAAATAATTTTAATTACAATAGGATTTACTTCATTACCAGCATTAAATTGTTTTAAACAGTGGATTGACAACCATCTAAGAAGTATCACACTTCCCAGGATCTAGCACACACTAGGTAGTTCACTACACATATTGTTTAACTTTTATTTGGTGGTCTTGTGTTCCATTTCAGGTAGTTCCTCCCAGCCAAAAGGAATCTCTCACAATCAGCTGTGGATCAAGGAGTCAACATGCGCGCAACAACCTATCAACCAACATTTCAACAAGTATTCCTCTTATTCCCATTACCCTTTCTGTTTCGACACTTTCAAAGAAACGCCTAAGAATCGGTGAAATAGTGAAATTCTTGACAGAAGTGGTAAGGATAAATATGGATAAGGATGCAACAATTAGGGTGCTACAAGAGGAGATCAAGACTAAGGATGTAAAAATAGCGTGCCTAAAGTAAGAAAAATACATGGCACAAAAAAGAACATTATTTTCATTAGCATGACAGGAAGTTGGGGACAATATAATGAAAGAAAAGCCACAATGATGCAGGGGTTATTTAGATTTGTTTTTAGAATCTATAAAACTCAAGAGCTTGAACTTTCTCTATTACTCCATCCACCCCTGCTAGAGGATCATTAATTGATGTTCATGCAACATCATCTGTTGTATTTCTTATCACCTTGAGATCCAATGAGACCTAGTACCATAATTCTTGAAGACAACAACTGGAGGAGGGTTAACTTGATGAGCAAAGGTGATCACCTTGTGATCACTGAAACAATATATAATAGATGTAAAGAACTTCTATGACTGTCCCAAGCTACAAAATCCGTTCATAAAATCTCAAGCATTCATACCTTCTTGAGTTCTCTTACCATACACCTTTGCCTCCAAATGGAGCTCTTCTTCAATATAGTCACAAGCTCTCTCTTACTTGATTGAACATGACCAAGGCAACAAACCAATGTTTCAAGTTCCTTTATGAATGCTCAAGCATCTCTCTACTAGTGTGCAGTCCCAATACTCTGCCCTCAAGACTGAACTTAGTCTAAAAGCATCCAACTCAAACTCTTAATACTCAATTAGTTGGTTCCCAGGGCATACCAACAGCTCAACAGACCTCCCTTCACAATGGTTGAGGTATTCATGAGTTCCATATACTGTCCTAGATCTAGGTTTTCCCTTTATCACCTCCCTTGTATGTTTTTGAAGTGACTTATACCCCTAGAACCCCTACACAGTCCACATTTACTCCAAATCACTGGTAGATTTCTCTCTAGAATCATGGAACACATTAATAATACTAGGATAGTCATCCTCCAACTTCCATGCACAGGTACTTAACTCTACTTCTCCTTGAAATTAGCCCTTTCACTATCTTATTGTGGACTAACACAGTCCTAGACCACTGTACAGTCTCCTTATAGCTAGAGGGAAGGAATTTCTCTTATACCTATATGCCCAATGTCATTCATATTCAACAAATATACCTGGGTAAGTGCCTCCCATTCCTTATCAGTGGATTTTCATCATATTGTATCTATCTCCTTCATGTTTACACAGTCCTCCTTTCTTGCCAAATACAGTCCTAATCCTGTGCAATCATCTTTTATATGCTAACAAGGTAATAGCTTCATGCATTTAGACCTGAGATCATGCAAATACATCCCACATATCCCTATTTTGTCTATCTTATCAATCTATCATCATGATTAGCAATGTTATAAAGTAAAAACTATGCATGTTCTTTATTTGACTTTAACAATACATCATCACAGTTGTATCTCGAATGCACAGTCACCTATAGCTTGAGTGACACAAGATCATTCTTCACCAAATTTGGATGGTCTTTAGATCATATCGGTGTAGAGATATTGTAAAAGTTTCAGGTGATTCTATCCATGGAATGAAAAGATATACGAAGCTCTAGTTCAGCCCGAGAGACAATCATTTGCTATAAAATTCAAACTATACATTTTCAAAACATAAAAATTTACCAATGTGATCCACATCACCGTAGAGTCTTTCCATACCTTGATAATCAAGAGAATTACATCATTTAGAGGTCATGGAGGGTTTTGATCTTGCTGTTCTACCAGGGTTCTTGTACATAATCCATTGAAACAAGCTATTTCATGCATTCCAGAGTATAATATCTTCTTTCAAACATCATACACACGTTGTTACTCATTGTTCCATCCTCTAAAACCTTGAGAACCCCCTGTCCTCTTCATCTCCATCGAATCACCTATGAAATAGGTATTCATTAGCTAAGAATAGACCCTCTAAAGCTCCTAAACTGACTCCTAAGCCAACTCACACTCCTAGGAAGACTCAACCATCTTCTCAACATAGAAATCCTGTGTATATCACCTTGATACTCTCCTATAATCCATAAAAGGAATCTATTACATCATGTCAAGGCTTAAAATGACCTTAATTAGCCTATATTACTCCTTAAATGCCAAGTCAAGTCACCTTACCAACTTCTTACAAGCATATATTCATTTTTACAACATATTTAACTCTAACACACCTATAGACAACATGTATCATGGTCTTGTATGACCTTATTATGCCTTGTTCCTTGATGCTCCTTCATCACACACTTAGAGCCAAATGTACCCAAGACGTTTCCTTCAACAATGCATTATGTAAGTACCTTGGTGGACTTAGTGGTGGGAGATGAACCTCTACGCATGCTAGAACCAAAATATCCAATACAGGAAGTAGAGTGGGAAAAGGCTTCAATGATGCAGAAGATTACATCATATGAGGGGTTACTTCAGAGCTTACAAGAGGAATTAAAGAAGGAAAATAAAGCACTTGAATAATTTTATAGTGCCAAAAGGCATTATAACAACCATGACCATTTTAGAAGATAATAAAGTCCTAAAGGGCATGAAAGATGAAACATTGGGCCACGTAAAACAATTAGCGTTTGTCAAATAGAAGCATGAGGTCCTTATATTAGCACAAGAACCACATAAGGAAAGGTTGGTTGAGCTTGGAAAACTCATCGCGCAAAATATGGACTTGTTAGAAGGAAAAATGAATGCAATGTCTAAAGCATTGTGTTAGTCAGTAGAATGATAAAGGAGAGATTGTGAAGGATGAATTAGAGTAAATTGTAGTGGATATCATGGAAAAGAAAGAATATGCACTTAATGATTGGAAAATTTAGAGGAAGAAATAAAATAAGAATATCCATAATTGATTCTTCGAGTTGAGGCCAAAGATACTGTAGGGTAAAGAAATTATTTTATTCATAAAAAATATTTCTATCTCTTTATCCAAATTCTTTAATTAATTTTGGGTGACAACCATTACCGGGTGGCAATGCAACTAGTGTGGGGTAATGTTGATCAAAAAAAATATGGCACTTAGCGAAGAACATATAGAAGGTTCACACGGGAACAACAGAGTGCATTCAAAAGTGTGGGAGGATCAAAAAGGAAATATGCGCTAGAACAAAGGAAGATTTGAAACTTAGCCATTTTCACAATGAGGATATATTTTTGGGGATAGTGTGCAGAGAACAAAAGCGGTAAAATGCTTGTGTGACACACATTGGATATTTTTAGGGATTTTCTATGAAGTGCTTTACATGGATACAAGATGAGAATAGATCTACTACTGGAGTTAACTAAAAACGAGTCTATTGTTAGCACACTTGCATGTGTGGCTATTTTTGTAATGGTGTGTGTTTAATAATAGCATGCAACCTATTTTGGGATAAGATAAGTAGTGAAGGGAAAGTACCCACCTTTATCAATAGGTAGTGAACTTTGTAGCATGAGAGAGATATGAGAGCTAAGTTATTATGAGGTTATGCCGCCAAATCGATGAACACATAAAAATATATTACTATTATTGTAAGGATACTTTTGTGTATTATTGTATTTAATATAATGGGGAATATTGGCTAAATCGAGTTGGTAAACATGGTTATATTTCATTCCGCTTAAAGTGTTTCACTATGATTATTGTTTGATTCATGATACTTTAAGATCTAGATCTAGGAAATGCTTTGTAGAATGTTATATTAATTATGGATCTGAATGCTTTAAGTCTTCATCATGATAACATCCTACAACAACAACCCTAAATAGGGGCACAGTACCTTTGCACGCTTTGGGTGAGCACTTAGTTTAGGCCGAGTGATGTGTCGGTGTGCTCGGGATTTTTCTAGTGAATTCTAGGTGCATCGATAGAATTCACAAAGAAGATTTTTTTTCTGCACCGGGCCGAGGAATATGCTATCATGAATGTTGATTCATATTTTTTTCATGTGGAAGGCCACTGCAATACTTCTGACAACTTCCACCAAATAAATTTATCTTCCAAAAAGACACGTATGTAGGAGAAGGTCTCCTATATGTGAGTAATTTTTCACCATTATGCAAACCATTTGTATCTTCTATTTTGTAAAACATTTCTTCCCATTCCTTCCTTTCCTTCTTCTCCTCTTCCATCTTTCTTCTTAGTTCCTCATTTGATATTTTAAATTCATTAATCTTTCTGCAGTATCATCCCACAACTACTTAAGTGGCAATAAGTCAATTCAGTTTGTACAACCTGATTCATTGAAGATATCTTTGACATAACACTCTATTTACTAGCCAATTGACATTCTTTCTCTTTTCTACCATTTGTTGTTTGACCAATGTCAATTCTTCAGTCCTATCTGTGAGCTGAGTTTTTAGTTCTCAATGAGCATTTCCCTATGCTCCAATTTTTTCTTGAGGAAGTTTAATTCCTCATCCTTTTCCCTAATGATAAGTTCTGCTCTAGAAAAAAAAGCTTGTCTAACTTGTTGTTTCTCCTCTTTTTCTAAAAGTTCCTTGGGAAATGAGCATTCCTCTTCCACAAAAGGGGATTTCCCTTTCCATTTCCAAGATGTCAATTCCTCTTCTTCATGTGATAGTGTTGTTAATTCACCCATCTCCTAAAAAGCATGTTCTTCACACCAAATAAAAGTTCAAAACATGGGTTGGGAGGAATATGCAAGTGTAGGTTGTTGTGTGCATATGACTTATGAATCCACATTTGATCATGAGAGCTTCTTTTTGCTTGGAGGAACTACGGAATGGAAAACAAATACCACCAAATAAAAGGGAAGTGTGATACTTCCTCGGGAAGTGTGATGCTTCCTAGATGGTTGTCAATCCACTATTTAAAAGAAAACTTAATACTGATAATAAAGGAAATCCTACCGTAGTTAAAATGATTTAGGTATCTCATTCATCTACAATAAGTAAATTCATTCACAACAAAGTTAAGCTATGATCAATCAAGGTCAATGTCTTGGTCAGGGTACTGATACTAGTCAAGGTGAGATTCTGGGTGGTTTTGGGTATTTGGTGGAAGTTTAGGAGCTGTTCTTGGTTTCTGGTAAAAGACACAAGAGACCGATGTCGGTCTGGTATGACCAGTATCGGTTTAGGCTAACTGGCGATGGTTGTGGGTAATCGGTGTCGTATGGTTGGGGTATAGGAAACTCAATAAAACTTGGCGGGTGATAGATCTAAGATTAGATGAAGATGGAAGGGAAATGGAAAGATTTATGTGGATCCTGGATATGCATAGGAATGATTAAGATCTAGGTATGGGCAATGTAAGGGTATGGATAAAAAGATGGTCAAGTTTTCATGGAGGTAAATGATGGGGGAATGGAAATGAGAGAAAAAGCTAAATAACAGATGTAAAAGGATCTACCAAATGATGAATAGATGAGTGTTGGTTAACAAAACTTACTATTTGTACAAGCTTGATGCCTAGTTGGAAATGGTGGGTGATCAAATGGAATGAACTTGATGTAGTGCTAGTGCTTCCTCGGATGCTCCTCGTGAAGGTAGATGGCTGTGTGATTACTTGAGTAATGGATATGGCTATGGATGCTCTGATGTGTATACTAATGTTGGTTCTACTTGCATGCAACTCTAGTTTCGTCACTTGTTCTCAAAAGATGTGATTATCTCTCAAAAATGTGCCAACCTCAAAATAAGGTTGTTTTGGGGTTAAATGGTAACCGATGGTAGTTTCCAGCTTAACCGGCAGTGGTTAAGGGTAACTAGGGTGGTTAGGGTGGGATTTCCTAGGTTTACTAAACTAGGCAGATCCCCTTGATTTTATGGGATCTCGTTTTGTTTACTCCATGGATTAGCATGGAAGCTTCCTTCTAATGGGTGGAATGTGGTTAGAGGGAATGTAGGCATTGATTTTTAGGGTTTGGGTAGGTCTTAGTTAGTTATGGCAACTTACTAAGAATAGGTCTTAGGGTGAGGTGGCTAGATGAGGTGTCTAGGTGAGGTGGATATGTGGGCATTATCCCAATTAGGATATTTAAATAATAAATATTGTGAGGATAATGAATTAATTTAATTTAATTAATTAAATTAATATTAGTAGTGGGATGAAAGGGGCCATGGTTAAGTATGTTCAAGGTGTTTATTTGATGAAGGACAAAAGGGGAGTGTGACCTAATTTTAGTGTCTACATTTTGCCCCCTTTTTGTTGCGTAGCTTGTATTGGTAAGCGACGCGACAAAAATAAGATGTGGTTGCCCCATGTGTGGGTGAAGGTGATCCCCTCAAACCAGGAACTGATGAGGGAAGGAAGAATCGGTGAGTGGTTTGATAAAAGGTGAATGTGATGAAGAGGAAGGTGGGAAATGGGGGTAAAAAAGGGAAAAAGGTCCACTCAAGTAATCTAGGTAATGGGTCAGGGTCAAAGGTAGTAACAGTCAAACGCACATGCACACGTATAAACTAGCAACATGGTACCAGGTTGAAGAGTAGGAAAACTCTACATTGTCTAAGGTCGATAGGTTTATCCAAACAAGGTTGAGGTGATTCTGGTATCCAAGGTATAGGATATGGTCAGGAAACATGACAAGGTTAGGTGTAGGAACATTTAGGTATGTTCTAGATACACCAAGGTTGGGTCAAGATAAATGGTCATGACAAGAGGCAAGGTAAGGTCATTAGGTCAACAATCATAGGTAACAGTGTCGCAAGGTATAGCAAACACATGGGGTCAAAGGTCACTAGCGATGGTCCAGGTCCAAGTATCTAGGTCACGACATGAGTAGGGCTGAGGTATGGGTAAAATAACGAGTCCCCAAATGAGGACGAGGTTAGGTAGTAAATGATGAGGTCAAGAGGGTGAGGTGAATGGTCAGGGTAAGCGTTGGGTGAGGAAAAAAAGAGTGATGGGTAGGGTAATAGGGTGAAAAGTGTGGGCAATGTGGAAGAGAGGGTGACCGATGTTGGTCAAGGGTAACCGATGCCAAGTATAGGGGTAACCACCACATGATAAGGTAGGACACGTGACCGATGCCGGTGAAGGTAAAACTAGCATCGGTTAGGTCGGGGATGTTATAAAAAAGAAAAATCCACATTTTTTTCAAATCATTTGTCTTTTGCGAATAGGGAAAATGACAAGTGAAAAAGAGAAAAGGTGGAAAGAGAGAGAGAGAGAGAGAGTGAGAGAGAGAGAGAGACTGGGGACTGAGTTGGTGAGCCACGTAGTGGGTGATTGGTAGTCAGAGAGGTGGGTCCATGAGATTAGATTGGTTGATTTTATTGGTTGGAGGGGAGGTGACAGATTGGTGATGGCAGAGGCCAGAGAGGGATCGGGTGGGCCACCGTGTGCAAGCCAGACATGCCACCATGGTGATGACAACATGATGAGGTAAGCATCAAACCCTTTCTGTGTTTTGTGAGATAGAGTAGGTGAGAGGTGGGTGGTGAAAAATTGGGTTTGGGGGAAATGAAATTTGAAATGTGGGAGGGTGAATTGGGTAGAATAGGAGCGGGGAGAGAGGTAAGTGGGTGAATAGGGGTGGGATGGGGTTGAGGGAAGTGTAGGTGAGAATGGGTGGGTAGAAGGGTTAGGAGAGGGAGTTTTTTGAGAGGGGAGGGTTTGGGGTCGTAGTTTTCTCTGACGATAGTGACCGGTGTCGATTAGGGTTAGTCAATGTCAGTAGGGTCAAACCGGTATCGGTCATGAAACAGGTGACCGATGGTTTAGGGGTGACTAGGGTCGGTTAGAGATAACCAAAACTCGGTTGGGTTTTGGAGAAAAAGGGGCCGAAAGGGCCCTAGGTTGAGTGGGTGAGATAGGGAAGGGTAGAATAGGATGTGTTGGTGAAAAACCTAGTGTAGGTGGGGGTAAAAATGGGTATGGGGAAATGATAGTGGGTGGGTGGGGGGGGAGATAGAAATGTGATAGGAAGGTAGGTTGGGAAGAAAGAAAGAGGTGAGACAGTGGGTATAGGTGAGGTGCCGAGGGTGAGTGTGGGTATGATGAAGGTAGATTAATTTGATGTTTGTATTAGATGTAGGGGAGAGATCACCATGGATGAGAGATAGGGTGCCACCCCTACTCTTGAGAGTGTGAGGTGTGGCGATAGTTGAGGAGTGGTGGCACATGGAGGAGGTGGGCCTGATTGGGTCCTAGTACTATCAAGCATGTAGTCCTGTATTTGAGTATGATGGTGCTCTCATCGATAGATGGGATTCAATGACCAACACATTCCACCTACCGACGATAGGTGAGATGACAGTCACCTTAGAGGACATGTTTAGGATCCTGTAGTTACCGATACTAGGGATGTAGGTGTACTTGATCTCCTCCGAGGCCTTAGAGGAGTTGATGTTGATAGTGTTTGGGGAGGGACTGGTAGACATGACATGTTCCATAGTGCTAGCTTGAGTTATGGGGGGATGTACCTAGCCCATCCAGAGGAGACGAGGCTAGTTGTTTTATTGATGGAGGTAGTGTGTTGTTTCGCACTACCGGATACGAGGGTGGGAGATTTCCCCACTCCCGATGGGGTTTTACATGACATGGTGATGGATCAGACCTACTTTTCCTGGGTGCCAGCATTCCTAGTGTAGTTATAGAGAGTTGTGGGCGTATGGGGTGCTCTACGTAGGTTCAACTTATGTTGCACACTTTTTACTACACTGTTGGGCCTATGAGCACATAGTTTGTGTGTGGCCAGTGGGTATGCCCCTGAGAAGATGCATTTCCACCAAGATTGGTTCAGGTGGGGTACAGTGATGGGTTCCCATGATTGGAGAGCATTGATCAGACAGGGCTACACATGATGTAGCATATTATAGTGCATCTATTGGAGGGTTTTTCAGAGTGGACATCATATGGAGACCATATGTGGGTTATCCCTCATACAGAAGATGCATGATGAGCTAGATGGCCTTCAACTGCTGAGATGGATAGAGGGGCACCATGTCGGGAGCATAAGATGATCCCAGTTGATAGGGTTAGACAGTAGTTTGGGTTGCTACAGACATACCTCCACCCTTCCCGCAAAGACAAGAGAGATGACGTGGAGAGGCCATTACCTCTACCACAGCCGACAAATGCCTACAAGGGCAGGAGGATAAGTGATAGACCGAAGAAGATCGATGATGCCGGAGTGAAGAAAATAAAGATAGTGGTGGGTGGCTCATTTACAAGTAGTACCACCCATGCCGGGGCAGCTGTGATTTAGCCACTATCACGATGTAGAGAGACACCCTACAGGGTAGGTGATGACCCTGATTACCTAGTTGGGGATGGTGCAGGGGAAGTTAGCTAGTTCAGAGGTGGAGGTTGCCGAGTTACATGCATACACAGTGGCTAGTATTTAGCCCGATGGCCCAGGTGGGTGGAGATGGAGATGATGATGATGGTAAGTGGCTGCCCCTACGTGCATAGTGATAGGTTATAGGGGCTAATTAGCCATGACACATGCATACATGCATAATTGGGCCTTACAAGCCCAGATATAGCACAAGAGCAAGGCCGATGGGGCCACCACATGTGCACCGGGACAGGTCCCACCATAGCAGTAGGGGTGGGATAGGGTCCCATAGGATAGGTACAGGTTAGAGGCCGATGGGGCCACCAGATGATATAGTGCCCATATCTAGGTTACAGGAGGTGAGAGAGATGAGGCTAGGTATTATCAGGACTACTGATGATGGGTGAAAGGATAGATTATCTATCATATGCTAAGTATAGGGCACAACAGCCTCTAGCGAGAGGACCAGATCATGCACCCATAGCGTGGAGAGCATAGGGGCCATCGAGCCCCAAGACATGGTTAGGGTGAGGCCACTAGTTCATGGAGGCTAGTTCCAGTTGATGTACCTACAACAGGACCCAACCACCACCTATGATGGGTGGGGAGATGTTAGCAGGTCGTTAGACAGGAGCCGAGGAGGCAGAGGGGATAGGTGAGATAGATATGGAGGATGTCTACCGAGATGATGCCTGATATATGGCTCTTGATTTTGATGTAGTTTTGATTTTGATATATACCGGCCTGCGTGCCGAGAGTTTTTATATTTTTTATCATATACCGCCACGTGCAAGATGAGTGAAGACTTATGAGAGTTTTGTATTTTGATCATATACCGCCTACATGCCAAAGATGGTGAGGATGTATATGAGAGTTTTGAGAGACTGGATTATATACAAACTAGCATGTATGCAGAAGACATTTTGATATTATGTATATGGATATTGTATTTATATGATGATGATGATTATGTGATATGTGTCATGTTGATAACATTTTATGATAACATTTTACTATTATGCATAGATGGACTTATGGTAGGTAGGTGTTAGGCATGGATCGAGTCAGTTAGGCATGGTGAGTTAGGCATGGATGGTTGAGTTAGTTAGGCAGGTTGGCATGGATGGAAAGTTAGTTTTTTAGGCAGTATGGATTAGTCAAAGTGTGGTTTTAGGCATGGATTGGCAGTGGTTTATATGGATGGAGTTAGTTTTGAGGTTGTAATTCATTAATATTTGCAATGAATGATGATATGGGTCATTTTTAAGATGTTTTATAATACTTGCATGATGTTGGTAAAGAAATGGTAATCAAAATAAATGTATGTTTTGATGATGATAAAAATGTGAAGCAATTTGTCGTTTGTTTGGTTTAATTTCCAATTTTTGATATAAAAAGGAAATGAAGTAGGGTAGAATGTGATTTAGGAAAATGAAAGATGAATTGGTTAGGGTAGAGAGTGGCTGAGCTAACCTCCAAGGGCCCCATGCCCTCGGAGTGCTACCTACATAGTCCTAGTGAAAAGGACCTCAAGCCGATGTAGTTCTCCCATAAGCTAGGGAAGAATATGAGGAGATATGAGAATGAGATGGTAGGTCGTAGGCATGATTTGGGTTTAGGTCTGCTAGGTGTGGGTGAGTTGTGGGAAACTTGGTATAGGTGATTTGATTGTGGTAGAAGAAGAAGATTACCCCAAAGGTAAGCATCGAGGACCAAGTCTTGTATAAGGTAATCAATACATAATAAAGAAGGTTAAAAGATAAGAGGGGGAAAGAAAGCCACCTGATTGGTTAGGATCATACCGAGTAGGTCATACCTTGGAGGAGGTGATGGACGTAAGACCCTAAAAGACATTACATGATTGATTGTTCTAAGGGTGAAAATTAGTCACATGATCACCAAATGTCATGGTTTCCAAGAGGTCCCTTGAGGCGGTAGGAAATGGGAGTGCAAATGGTGAGAGGGGTGAAAGGTGGTTAATTTTTATATGGTATGAGGTAGCATGCTCTTTGGGAAAGAGATCCAAGGTCACAATGGGCAAGTCCATGACTAAAAGGCTTTCTGTGTTGACTGATATTTGAGATAGACTGATCGATGTGGGAAGTCTATATGGGATGAGGAAATTAACTCCTTGAGGTCTTCGTGAAGCTGATCGATGCGGGAAGCTTCAGATTCTCTCACTTTTTTTTTTTTTTTTTTTTGAAAGAGCTTTACATAGCTGTCCTTCGAGGGAGCAGTCTATTTATAGTAGTGATTGCAGAGAGGAAGATGTCCTTTTGAGGGAGTCATCTTTTTATTGGAAGTTTGACTCAAGGAGTTGGATCCCATGTGAGGGATTTGAAGTCATGGACAAGACCAAGGTGAAGAATAGGATTCTTGTTCAGAAAGTAGGGTGAAATGACCATGGGATCTCATCTAAAGGTAGATGAAAAGTATCCATGAGAATCATGCTATGTGTAGCGCCATGGTACACATATTCAAGAGAAGATAACAAGTGATGGTATGCACATGATTCTTATTTAATCATTGGTGATGACGTAGGAAGTGGATAGTGCTCAAGGGATGAGCATGGAAAGAGGAAAAAGGTGAGGTAGGAATAAAATTCAATAGTAGAATGGTCGAAGATGCAAGGCATTAAGGGGCTCAGGTTTGGGTTTACCATCGAGTGAAGATAAATGATAAGCACCTGATCCATAAGTATGGGTCACGATGTATGGTCCAAGCCAATTAGGAGAAAAATTTTCCATGTTTACTTTTTTCTACTTTAGTTACATGTTGATTTTCTTTCAGACAAGGTCACCGACTTGGAAAGGTTCATTCATGGACATGTTTATCATAGGCACGTTTGATACATTTTTGGTAAACTTGAAGATGATCAAGAGCATTAAGATGATGTTCATCTAATAACTCAAGTTGTGCTAAACGGTCCTGATGAAAGTCATCATCATTGAGCATGTCATGAAGAGAAATGTGGAGTGAGGGGATCTAGACTTTGAGGGTAACAACCTCTCGTACCGTAGACCAGAGAAAAAGGTGTAGTGGCAAAGTGGAAGTGTGAATACTAGTGTGGTATGCCCATAGGAAAAAGGAAATGCGTATGCAGTCCTTCCCAGTATCATTAACCACTTTCATGAGAATTTTGTTCAAGGTTTTGTTAGTGGATTTGGCTTGGCATTGGTTTTGGGTAATAAGGTGATGAGAAACTTAGCTGAATGCCGAAGGCATCACAAATTTTTCACAAGGTTTATTTTTGAATTGTTTTCCATTATCAATGATGAGGTGATGAGGAACACCAAAGTGACAAATGATGTGATGATTGATGAACTCACATATTTTCTTAGCTTTTCATGGAGATGAGTGGTATGGCTTCAACCCATTTTGTGTAGTATTCGGTAGCGGTGATGATCCATTGATGTCATTGGGAAGAATGGGGATTGATCTCTCCGACAAGATCCAAACCCCATTGAGAAAAGGGCCAAAGGTCACGGGTGACCTATAAGGCATGATTGGGTGTATGATGAAGGTTGGAATGTTGTTGGCATTTTACACAATGCTTGATGTAGTCACAACAATCATGGTTAAGGGTCAGCCAATAATAGCCTAGGAAAAGAATACGCTTAGCAACAACAAGGCCACTGAAGTGACCTCCACATATGCCATCATGAACTTCCTTAATGGTATAAGGAATTTTAGAACTTGTGAGGCATCGTAAGAGAATACCATCAAAGCCCATGCTTATAGAGGAGGCCCCCATGATGACATAATGAGAGACTTTTTAAGGAAGGCACGTTGTCCATTACGGTGAGATTAGGAGGTAAGATGGAGAGAGAAAGATAATCAGAGTATTGTTTATACCAAAGGTCACTTGGGTCCGGGGTGATGGTTCTAATGGAGTAAATGTCACGAGGTAAATAAGAGGGTGATTGGAGTCATTGTATGGTGACAAATATTTTAGAATCGGTAGGTGAAGTGGGTATTTGAGAAGCCAAGCAGGCCATGGTATCGGTAAATTTGTTGGTTAAATGTGGGATGGTTTGAAGGGTGTAATGGTCAAAGGTGGTCAAAAGTATGTCTACATGATGTTTATACTTTTGAAGTATCTCATTACGACATTGGTATATACCATTGACCTGGTTTATGACCAATTGAGAATCACCAAAGATGTTGATTGATTTGACATCTAGGCGTAGGCAAAGCTTAGAGACCTAGTACGAGTGCTTCGTATTCAACAATATTGTTGGTACAATCAAAATCTAGTTTGAAAGACAAAGGCATGGGTTCACCATCAAGGGAATGAGGATAACTCCTACCCCACCCCATGCGACACTTGGAACCATCAAAGAAGAGTGTCATTTGGTAAGCGGGTTCATCCAGGGAAAGGGTAGCAATTGACTCATCTAGAAAGTCAAAATTAGAGGGTTGATCCCTAGAAATAGGTGCATCGGCCAATTGGTCGGTGATAGCTTGGCCCTTAATGGACTTTTGATGGATGAATTTAAGGTCGAGGTCAGCCAAAAGCATAAGCCAAACATGTGGCACTGATTTTGATAAGGTTTGGCATACATGAAGTGTAAGGGGTCGGTGTTGGTCACAACATAGGTTTTGTGGTTGAGTAGGTAATGATGGAGTTTTTGTGGCAATGAAAACTAAGGCTAAGAAAAGTTTTTCGGGATGGGTGTATCGGGTTTCATAGTCCAAAAGAGTATGGACTTATGTAATAAACCACTTGCTCCCTGTGTTGTTCATCATGATGAGCGAGCATGGCCCCCAAAGAGTGATCGGTAGCTAAGATGTATAGGTAGAAAGGTTGATCATCTTTAGGTGGAATGAGTATGGGGGTGAAGAAGGTATTGTTTTAAGGCCTCAAAATCTTTGTGGTAATCATCATCCCACTTAAAGGAGACATCCTTCTTGAGAAGATGATGAAATGGTTGACACCGATCAAACAATTGTGAAATGAAATGGTGAATAGACTACAACTTACCTTGTAGGCTACAAAGTTGCCTAAGGTTAGTGGGTAGAGGAATTTCTAGAATGGCCTTGACTTTAGCAGGTCAACTTCTATACCACGTAGGGAAATGATAAATCCCAAGAGTTTTCCTGAGAGAACCATGAAGACACACTTCTTGGGCTGAAGGTGAACACAATATTTAATAAGGTGGTCAAAGATGGTTTTTAGGATGGTGAGGTGCTCAGAGTGGCATTTAGATTTGGCAAGGAGGTCATCGATGTAATCTTCCAATATATGATGCATGATGTCATGGAAGATGTAAGTCATAGCCCACTGATATGTGGCACCAACATTTTTAAGGCCAAAAGGCATGACTCGATAGCAGAAGGTCCCCAAGGGGTGATGAATGTGGTTTTGTGTTGATCCTCTGGGGCAAGTAAGATTTGGTTATAACCTGAGAAGCCATCCATGAGTGATAACATCTCGTGACCAGCAGTAAGGTCAACCAACTGGTCAATACTAGGTAGAGGAAAGTCATCTTTTGGGCAAGCTAGATTGAGGTCATGGAAATCCATGCAAATGTGGAGTCCCCTATCTGCCTTAGTGATAGGGACAATGTTAGAAATCCAACGAGGATAATCAATGGGTAATATGAAGGAAAAAAAAAGAAGGTGCTGAAGTTATTCTTTGATAAGAAGGGCAATGTGAGGGTGCATTTTCCTCAACTTTTTTTGATGGGCTTGGCATCGGGAATGGTTATGATATTGTGGACCACTATGGTGGGGTCAATACTAGGCATGTCTATGTAAGACCAAGCAAAATCATGGTCATGATCTTTGAGAAAAGAAGTGATGGCTTCCTATTCAACAACATCTAAAGATTGGCCGATCTTTAAGATGTGTGGGTCATCCTAAGTATGAATGTTGATTTTGATAGTCAATTCATTCAACATGGTTTGCATCTTAGATGGTAATGACCGATGAATATATGAGTCTTATACACCAAGGTAGGTGAGTATAGATTCATCATCCTAACATTGAACGATGACATTGATCGAAGGTGTATCGTCATCAATCATTTTAGGATATAGGAAGGGAAGAGAGGAAGGAGCCTTTCACCTCGCATTGATAAGTCAGAGGCCCCAAGGAGATGGTGTTTATGAAAAAAAAAGTTAGGAGGAATGGATTTGGGTCCATCGACTCCATCGATGAAGGTGGTGATGGTGGTGAAGAAGGTGGAGAAGGGCTGATGTCCTCGATGAGCTCAATGTGAGCCTTCTTGGTAGGTGGTTCAAAAAGCCGATACCACTACAATCATTATGTTTTAGGTAGTACATGGAATAACAGTATGGCAGCCTTGCTTGTAAAATCCAAAACCAAAACCCTTCCACACACATTGGTGTAGGAAGGTGTGGGAAAAATGATGATTGGTGAGTGACTGGAGGTCGCATGGAAAATGGGCGGGTTTGTGACGGTGGTTCAAGTGTGTAAGTTGGTAGTATCAAGTCCCCCATAGGTGAGACTAGTACGAAGGTGGGGAGGACCATAAAGGAGGTGCTCTCCTATATGGTGATCATAATGAGGGTGTTGGTGAAGACTTCCATACTCTTGTGGAGTAAGGAATGTGTTGACACTATATAGGTGATACTCCCAGAGTGAGGTTGAAAAATGCCTTCCAAGGGATTGGTGGTTAGTATGTGGGTAGCTAGAATAGACGATGTGTCGGAGGTCAACGTGGAGGTGGAGCTAATGGATTGGGAGGCTGATGGTTTGGCCGTGGAGGTTATGGCAGCGGTAGGAATGGAGGAGGCATGTGTGGTTGAGGTAGCGATATATACTAGTAAGTGGAGGTGTAGGTGAAGTGGTAGTGGTCATGGAGGTAGACACCTTAATGGGTATAAGCACATCATTGGGTTGATAAAGCATGTTGCATGTTTTAAAAGGTGAAGGATCAACTGGAATAGTATAGGTGTGTCCTTCATGCTCAAACTTTACACAATGATGCAAAGTGGAAGGAACACAACCCATGACACGAATCCAGGGTCTGCCAAGCAACAGGTATATTGGAATTCCCCCTCCAAGACATAAAATAACTCTAGAATAGTGTGGGGGCCCACACAAATGTGGAGGATGACAGTGCCTAGTGTAGAGGTGATAGCATCATTGAATGAATGTAACATGACAGGATGTTTATGCATGTAATTGTCAGGTATGCACATTTGAGAAAATGCATGGGATGAAATGATATTAATGCTAGTGCCCCCATCAATCATGACATGTCATACATGTATATCATCGATGTGGACAGAGATGAAGAGAGTTGGTCTGGATCATTTGTTTGGTGCGGTGTGATCTCTTCCTTTGAGAAGCTAAGGGAGGCTACTTGGTGAGTAGGTGGAGGTGTGGAAAAGGTGGTAATTTGGTGAGAGAGGCTACATGATGGGGTGTGATAATGGAGGCTATGGGTGTAGGGTCATTTGGTAAAACCTCAATAGATTAAAGGACCTCCATGAGAGCTTGATGATGGGATTCAAAGTTTGGATGAGGTCATATAGAGACATTTTGAGGGGGGATTGTGTAGTTGTTTGAGCATGGTGCGATGTGTGACCCCATTAGAAATAGGATACATGGGGCCATGGATAGTGATTTTAGGTGTGGGTGCAGATGATATGTTGGGTATAGGATTGGTTGGTGAGTTAGTTTCCTTTTCCTTTCCTTTGTCCTTTTGAGCATGGGTAACAACATGGATCATGTTGATCTGAGGTGGGGAGGTAGGCGAGGTAGGTGAGCCATGAAAGGTATGGCAACACGAAGGGAAAAATCCCAATGGTGGGAAGGAGCCTTGTGAGATGAGCTGGGCACATCGACATTTGGGTGGAGGTTTGGCAAGGTCATTGATGTAAACCATGTTAATTTCAAATCTCAGAGGTGGTTCTAGAGAGTTTTGGGGGAAAAGGTCCAGGTCGTTGAGTAGGAAATGAGGGAAGAGTTGTGGGAATGGGTGTTGGTGAAATGGGGTCCTCATCAAGAAGGTCATCATCGTCAAAAGTTTTCTTGGGAGGGCACAATTGGATAAGAACATTTTTCAAATCCTTATAGTTCTCTACATCATGTCCTAGCACACGATGGTAGGCAAAAATTTTGGTGTCGTCAAACCCTTTGGTTTGGGCTTGAGAGGGTCATAAGGTTTGAGGGCGGCAATGTGATGACAAAATTTTCAAGGAGGTTGGTTAAAATTTTGGCGTAGGACCCTACTAGTGGATCACAATGGGAAGTGAAGGTGGGTTTGGGTGTAGGCATGGAGGATTGTAGAGGAATGGTCTTTGCATGAGGGGAGTAGGTCAAGCTATGGTTTTAGGTGTTGGTGTGATCTTAGGCATTGGTCGTGTTTGTTTGGGTAGGGGTATGGTAGAAGAACTGGCAGGAGAGTGTATGGTTGTTTTGACTACCTTATTGGAGGGTAGCAAAATTTTTTCCTTAGGTTATACCTTCTTGGGTAAAGGTGATATGGGCACATGAGATCTAGAGGGAAAGGTGGATGGTGGAAGAGGGCACATTACCCACGGGGATAATGGAGGTGTTGTGAAGGTAGATGGTGTAGGTCGTGCGAGGTGTGAGGGAAAGAGACTGAAGTGTCATGGGTAGTGAAGGGTGATCGATGGTATTAGAGGTATGGGTGGTAAAGATGTTGCAGATGTGGGTGGAAGTTGTGGTGGGCACTTGGGTATGTTTGAGGTTTGTAATGGTGGAATGGGCTACTACATTTTTAGTTTACCGGTGGGTGGAGGTTTCTTACCCATGTTAGAAGGATGAGGTCCTAAGACAGACGAAGAGGGTAAAGGTGAAGAAGGTGTGATCGGTGAGGTTGGAGTATGAGATTTATGGAGTGGTTCTTCTTATGTTTGGGTGTCAGAGTAGGTTTGGTATTGACTTTGGAGGATGTAGCTAAATCTAGTTTGATAGGTGGATGAATAAGGTTGGTGGTTGGGGTGACCCCTAAGGTAGTAATAGGTTTAGTCGAGGAAGATGATGTAGGTGTGGGTTTGGATTTAGGTGTATGTTGGGTTATGGGTAAGGGTGTGTGTTGAGCTATGATGGGTGTCGTGGAAGAATTTGTGATAGAGGAGGTTGTGTTTGGTTCAATTGGTCCGAAATATCTTTGGGTAGATAGTGGAAGTGTCAGCAAGTTGCATCTACATTTGCGTTGAGATAGGAAGTAGAAGATGCCCCCAAAGTAAGGCTCTATCCACATAATCTAAGTGATCGGCTAAGCGCGAGAATGGCATGTCTGTAGGTGAGGCTGATGAGGACCTAATGGAAATTCCCATGAAATTTGTCTTAGAGATAGGGAATTTGCTAGCTTCGGCTTCCGTGGGTAAGAGAGTCAAAAGTAAGTCATAGGATCTTGGGTAGCTGATGGAGAATGATCACCTAGAGGAAAAGGTATCTCTACTGGGTCTTTGATAGGTGGAGGAGATGATGGGTGCTCCTCTATGGGTGGAGGAGATGATGGGTGCTCCTTTGTGGGTGGAGGAGATGGTGGGTACTCTTCATGGGCTGGAGAGGTACTACGGGTGATGACTCTCTAGGTGGAGAAGCCAAAGGTGAAATAGTCTTGATATTAACAGAAGGCTCCTCCACGGGTGATGAAGGAGGTGAAAGGTGTTCCTCTATGGGTGGAGGAATAGGTGAGGTGGGTTCCAATGCTAGAAGGAGGACTTCGGGCTAGAATTTCCTCTATGGAAGGAATATGAGGTAATTGGGCAACATCAGGTGTATCGCTGAAAATAGCATGGACCTCGCGGGTATGGCTATCATGAGTTGAAGTCTCTCCAGTTTGATCAGAAGAAGGGGCATGATTAGGAAAGGGTTTCTTGAAGATATGTAGGTTCTGATTGGTAGGTGCATTAGGATTATCCAAGGTTAACTCGCCTTTCTCGAGCATTTCTTGGACAATGTTTTTGAAGGTGATGTAATTTCCATCACTATGACCCTTTACTCGATGGTAGTTGAGAAGTCATGCTCTTTATACCACGGGTGTGGGGTGAGTAGGGTCAAAACCAAGTGTGTGGTTTCATAGGAGGAAGGGTGATGGCCCCAACTTTGATGAGCTTCTCCAAGATAGAAGAATAAGGTTCCCCAATTGGGGTATATTTCGTTGTTCCCATCTGAATTGAAAAGTCTAAATGGGTGAGAGATTAGATGAGGGGCTAGCCTAATTTGATGGATGAGTTAGGCTAGCTTTGAGTACCACTACGTTAGTGGTTCCCTTGGCCTTTGAATAATTGTTCTGTGGTTTTGAAGAGGAAGAGCTATCATTTGACTTGAATGCGAGTTCTTATTGTGTAATTAGATTTTCTTCTCTTCAATAGCCCAAATCTCTAGCTTTTGTGCCATGGTGAATGCTTTGTTGAAGGTTTGGAAGGTTTGAACCTGTAGGGTCGGTGAGATATGCCTAGCACAAGCCCACATGAAGAGTTTGATGAGTTTGGTTTGTGGTAGTTGGAATGTGAGTTGATTGATCAAGCTACGCCAATGAGCAACAAAATCTATGATGGATTCATCATCATACTAATGCATAGAGTAGAGGTCAGTCATGGTAACCTTCTTAATGATATTAATAGAGAAGTGATCCAAGAAGGCTTGGGCTACCTAATTAAATGAGAATATAGAGTGTCTAGGCAACCCACTATACCAATCTAACGCGGGTCTAGTTAGAGACATGGGAAAGGTCCTCAGGAGAAAAGCATCATCATGGGTGATAAGATAACACCCATGTTTGAAAGACCTGCAAATGTTGTTGTGGGTCTTCTTTGCTATTGAAATGGTTGAATTTAGGAATTTCCCAATGCATGGGATATGGACAGATAGGAATGGATGGATGGATAGGCTCATTACAAATCTCATTATAGGTGAGAGTGTGGGGAGCGTAAACCGATGCTCCAATGTCTGCATCTTGTCCATCATTAACTTAATTAGGTTGTTGGTAGGTTGTGATGGATGGGTGACTCTTGTAGCATAAGAGGGTTGGTGTTGGGCATATAACGGGGGTGGAATTCCAGTATATGGTGCTTCCGTATAGGTAGATTGAGAAGAAAGTAGTGAAATAAGGGGTAGTTACCTAGAGTGAAAAATAGATGAAACAAGAGGTTGTTGATAGTACGTATATAAAGGTGGAAGGGTTATGGTGACCCTAATGGCAATAGGGGCTAAGGATTTTGGAATAGAAAGGACAATGTTTTGAAAAGGGGTAGGGGTCACCGACACTGGGGGTGGTTCAGTGTAGCTAGAGGTATATGCGAGAAAATAGGCATGGACGAGGTTGTGTTCTAGGTGGTTGGTGAAGGTATAGTGGATGTGGCGGGTGCAACGGAGGTAGAAAACACAATAGTCATAGTGGGTATAGGACCTAGCTAAAAAGTGACTGGGGTAAGGTAGATGCGGGCAATGTGGAGCCAAATGGGCTGACACAAGAGTGGGAACAAGACTCGGGTGGATAGATATAGGCATGTCGTATAAAACCTGACCTGAGGCATCTCGAGTAAATGTGTAGGAAAGGTAAAACCGCAAGGTGACATGATTTTGGTCAAGGATTCGTGTGAACTCCTCATCTCTGTACGATATAAATAGGTTAGATAGGTTCCATGGCTGGTGATAAAATGGAAGGTGGTAAAGGGCTAGGTGGGAGTTGTTAATGACTAGCGTGGAATAAGAGGGCACTTTTTGCCGACGCATTAGTACCATGTGAACATGTACTAACGCTGCGGTAAGACTATTTTACGTAAATGAAAAAAACATATAGCACAGGTAGGATAAATAGGTGGTGGTAGGTGAATTGGGGTTAAAATTTCAGCTAGAAAATGACACAAAGCAACCAATTCAGTTAGGTTAAACCGACGCCGGTCACGAGGTAACTAACTACTAGGCCACCGTGGAAAGTGGAAAGTTGGTCAAAAAAAGGTATAAGGCCAAATTTGCTAGGTATGCCAAATACTGATGAGACTTACCAGGTCAATGGATATGATAAGAGTGACAGAGACTCTAAATAGCTAATGAAGGGGAATAGGTGTCCTTTTTGGGTTGGTTAACAAAAAGAACAGTGAACCGACATTGGTTGGGTAAAACCAATGATAGTCAAAGGGTAATGTGGCGACACTCGCAGACCGACATCGCTACTATGAAATTAAAATAGTGATGAAGAAAATGTGGTTATGAGTTAAAATTAATGTGGAATCAAACCTAGAATCCTGAGAATGATGAGAATATGGTCCAAGCACACTCAGATGAAGCTGGAATACACCAACTGTGATGAGAAGCATGTAAGGAGAAATAAGAAAAATGAATATTGTGACCTCTCACCTCAAAATGCAAGCCAAGAAGAAATTGTAACACCCTCAACAATTAATATATTCCTCTTTTTGCATTTTAAGTGTTGACATGTGATTTTATGGATAAAGATGTGTTCTTTTGACTGTTGAAGATCATGCTTGATAAGGATAAATCTTTTCTATTCTTAAAATCATTAGAATAAAATTATATGGTTATCAAGAATTCATTTTCACTTTGGAAAGATGAGTTGCAATTTGGTTTTAAGAGTTGCAAACTTAATTCTTCTTATGACGCATCCTTGGATCAATTTTAGTGATCTAAGGAATGTTTCAAATCTTCTTCATAGACTGAATGGTAAAATTGACATTCAGTAGTTTGAGAGATGTAAAATACTAAACCTTGTTTGTTTACAAATTCTTTGATCTTATTTGAACATGTTTTCATTCAGTTGTATGTTTGTGCTTGGGTCTTTGGTGATTGATCTTGGCAAGACATTAAGGACTTAAGAAAAATTCAATTCTCTTGAGGATGAGTTCGAGTCCTAAGAATCTAAGGATTATCCTAACGGTAACCTAAGCCTCTTATTCTATTGTTGGGTTGGTGACCTAACCTAAGCATTGTGCTAAATGGATAAGAGAAGGGTTACTAAAGTAATACTAGGCTATTTTAGCTATTACCTAATACTAAAGGGTTATGAATTGAACCTAACCTAAGGTGGGAATTCTAATGGCAAATGTTTTAAGACCTATGTTGGTAATTGTTAAACTAACCTAAGTTCTATTTAAATCTATCCTAAACTATTAAGGGAACCTAAGGGGTCACATGTCACAAGGCGATGGTTCCAATGGCATTTAATTAAGTTGAAAGGGTTTAAATGAAGGAAGTACTGCCAGATTTGGTAGGGGCTAGTAGACTTGGTAGAGGCTTATGTGGAAGCTCCACTAAAGGATGGAATTGTATTTTTGTATTGAATTGGCATTCGCTAGATTTAGGAGGTGGTGGCAAGGAAAGATAAGCAAGAATTTTGGATTGAATGACATTTATGGCATTTATGAGCCTTGGTCTTTGTGTGTAAACCATCTTGGAAACTTAGAAGGTGGGTTTGTAGGAGGTCATTTGGTTTTTCATGCATGGCAGATTTTTCTCTACATGGAGCTAACTAGTTCTTTGAACCAGCAGTTTGACCTTCACTTCAAAGCTATTTTTGGTTTCTTCGGCCTATTTTTGATTGAAGGAAAGTATATGAGGTGTAGGAGGAAAATAAGTTTGATTGTTGATCTTTCGTGGAGGAGAAAAAGAGTTGGAAGCTCGGCTGGAAGTCTCCTTCAATTTGGTGGAAGCACTATCAGGCATGATAGGCTCTAACTATTAAAATTCTTTGCGTTCTTCTAAATGATTCATTAGAACAACTCTGCTCTCATGAGATTCATGTTTTCATGCTTGTCTAGTTATTTTTGCTTGTTGGGTTTGGTGAATCTTTGTGTTGTTTGGATTTGTATCCATGGAAAAAAATAGTGATGTTTGGAAACTGCCTTTCTGTGTAAGTTTTATGACCTACATGCAAGTGAAAATGGTATTAGAAACTTGTTATGTATCTCTATTTTTCTCTCTAGATCTTGTATTCAAAGTTAATGTGCTTTGGATATGAGCTTAGGAAAATTTGAGTTTTTTTAGTTTGCTTCAGGTTGCGAGTTTGGAGGTAGACTTGTGTTGGTACTTTGTGTTTTGATTAAACTTATGTTGGAGCTTTATTTTGATTGGAACCAATGTTTGGGAAACTTATGCATTGCTGAAATGTTGCATGGAGTTCGTATTTATCACTGTACTCACATTATTTTGCTAGTGTAGTTCTGAATGTTTGTGTGTGAAGCTCGGGTTCATCTCTGTACTCTATTTAACACTTGAGTGTTATGAACTCGTATTTGGGTTGATTCATTCGATTCAGTTATGGTATTTTGTATTGGGTTATTCTTTTATTAAATGGCTAAGCTTATAACTCTTTATTTAAGTAACCTACTCACCAGGAGACTAGGTGAAAGCTTGTTTGAGTTGTTTGAAATCTCTTTGAGATTTGAACTGAAAATGTTGGCCTAAAGGAATGTTGAACTTCTGTTTATTACTGTATCAACTTCTTGAGATGGTATGAGCATGGGAATTGGAGGAAGTGTTCTTTCCACTCTATTTTGAGGGAATCCCACATTCTAGGTTGACTGTATTGTTTTATACCAAGTCACCATCGCAAATTCATGGTTGAGAAGTTTTGTTTTAATATTTCATTCCTGTTGCTTTAGAGTTAAGACTTAGACATCTTCTGTATAAGGTGTTTTGGTTCTTGCTCTCCCTCTCTTCTATCTCTTTAAATAAATTTGGGCCTTAGTGGAAGATTTGGGTTATTACCTTGGACACTGGATCTATACGGGAAAGATACTTTCTCCATTCGTTGTTTTGTGCTTAGTTCTTTGAATCACGAACTGTTTACTTTTTGTATTAATTGGTGAAGCCTTTGTGAGTCTTCAGTCTTGGGTTCATGGGTAATTTTGAACCTTATCGTTTACTATTTTGGGATGTTATTCTCGACTGATACAATGAATAAGACTTTGGTTTCTCTTTGAGAAATTGTGTGTGTGTGTGTGTGTGTGTGTGTATTATTTTGTGAGTAGTATATTGGTTCGGGTCTACAGTATGCTTTCATCCTGAATTGGTTTGAAACTAGAACTTCTTGTTCAGTTGAAACGAAACGATTTATCATTGGTTCTTTCCTTATTTGAGTTACCATTCCTCTGTCCTTGGATATGCTCATTGTTTGAACTTTTCTGTACTTGATTCTCTTTCGAGATGGTGATTTATTTTGACCTGTTGGTCTACCTTGTTCAAATCATTGATGAAATAATGTAGAGAACTAGTAGCAAAAAGGGTTATGTTGATAAGTAAATTTATACTTATGGGTTTGAATGTTGTTGACTAGTCTTGCCTAGTTTATATGGATAGGAGTAGGTTTGTCTCTTGTACTCTTTATATTTTGTGAAGAACTTGAGTAGAGATTAACTCCTCTTTAGGGCTACTTTGTTTGTGAACATTGATTTCTAATATTTGATTGATAACTTCTAACATGAAGAGTTGGAATTGGAGTTGTAGTTGGACTATTATGATTTTCCTTACCTTCTTGTATTGTTATGGAATTATGTTTTGATGTATATTCTAATGTTGAATGTGCAAGATTGTTACCCGAAAAGGAACATGTAATTCATGTATGAACCTGGTCTATCTTTCAGATGTAATAAGTTGGGTATGGTATGCATTGGTTCTTTTTATTCCTTACTTATGATTTAGATGAATCATCCTAGAATGAACCATGTTGTATACATTTATTTTTCTCTTAGAAAAGATAAATGTGGTATTCTATTAGGATAGAATTATGAGATAATGGGATGGCAAGATATATTGTTGTTTATAAGCCATTGATAGGATTAATAGAACTTTAAGATCTTAGGTAGATATTTTTTATTATATTCTACTCTTCTCTTTAAAGTGGATCTTGATTTATTAATGTACTTCCTTTCTATTTGTTATCACTTATGTTGATTGTATGATGTTTTAATTATCTCATTAAAGCAGTGTTTCTTTAATGAAACAATTAGTGGAATGCACTTCATTTTAATGATTAGTTCTTATCATGCTCAGTTCATTGAACTGACCCGTGCTAGCTATTTTTGTAGATGGACGACTTAAGTGGTAAAAGAAGGCAAAAACTTATATGATGCATTGGCTGATATATGTATAATTCTTAGTAAAGAATTCTGATTCATTTTTGTTGAATTGTAAAATAAAAAGTTGTATACTTTATGGATTGAAGGTTGTTGTTATGCGATCGCCTAAAGTGCATAGTCTTTTAAATTTTATAAGTTTTAATGATGAATTGCAAGTTGTGATTCATTTGCATTGGTTGTGTAAATTATTTCATACTTTTATAAATAAGATGAAAGTTCCATCTTGTTGATATTCTTTATATTATGTTATGCTTATCTTGTTATCTTTATAAGATGGATAATGGGAGTTAGTTCAATTTCCCTTTTAATGAAGCAACTTGTTGAGTTGTATAATACAATGTCTTTTATCTAAACAATTTAACATAGTAATGTGTTGCATAATCAACATGAAGTAAGAATTATGGATATTGGGAATAATATACTCTAATACTTAATCATTTATAGGAAGAATCATTCTCTCTCTCAATTGAATATAAACCTAAAAGGTTTGGAGATATGATTACTAATTATTAGACTTCATTTTGTATGAAGTCTACTTTAATTGGATATATGCGGTTGTTAAACCTTCCGAAAATTAAAGTACATTTTAATGAAACTTATGATATCACCTGTCTATCTGTTTTGGTTAACTGTTGGTTGAACTATGAAAATGAACATTATAAAGTAGTCATAAGTTAAGGAAGTTCTTCATGGACTAAATGAAACAAATTTAGAAAAGAACTTATGGAGTGTTGGATTAGGGTTTAGCAGATTTTGTAATCAAGACATAATCCAAATTAACAATGTATTAACAATCTCCTTGGGGTATGTACATCTCAATGAGGTAGTTTTTGTAGGATGTTGGCACATGCCAACTATAGGGATGTAATTTCAAGAAGACTTGGGTCTTCTCGAGAATACAATGTTGTAATTGACATGTGGCATCACCCTTCCACATTGATCATCCAGATCTACACACAATAAGAACTTGGACTTGAACTTAGTTTCTCTCTAGGTCAGGTTAGTGGCATATTTAGGATAGGAAGTAGCTTCCAATGGCTCAAGGTACCTTGGCACATCTAGTTGACTTAGGTCAACCAAGTATGCCCATTTACCCTAAGCCATTGTGAGCGTATTCCTATAATAAGTTATGTTTCTAACTAGGGCTAGGGTTAAACCTAGGACAAGTGGACTAACGATAGTCAGTAAAGACCAATCATGATAATAGAGGAGTGAGGTGAAGGACATATTCCAATATGATGAGTATGCCATCTAGGAATAGTGACATACATAGTATGTTGTAAATCTTTGGCCAAAGTATCGCAAGCTCTTTTGGTTGACCTTTGTCTACGTCACCAAGTTTAAAACAATGTGATATCAGATGAATATTGGTAATGAGATATTCAGATATGTTCTTTAAATAGATCACTCAGTACCCAGGGTAGGGTAGGAAAACCAGGTATATGAAGTATATAGTATGTATTCAATACATAAGATAACATAAATAGATTGATAGATTACCGAGTTATGAAATGAATAGATCGGTGGATCACTGAGTCATTTATAGCTGCATATGGTTATCTATTTGAATTTGATTGGAATGAAATGTTGTTCTAAATAATGCTTAATTTAGAATAGAGAACATTGTAAAAAAATTCCTTGTTTCTAAAGTCTTAAAATGGGAATGTTACAGAAACACTAAGAAAAATATGATCCTAAGAGTTCCTTTTCTATTATTTTTGTTTAGCTTATGCTATTTTAAGGATGACTCATGAACTATAGAATATAGTTTTTGGTGAGGATGGTTTCCTACAAAGAAGGAGATCTACAAGGAGAGGTTTTAGGTATGTTATGGTAGGAAGGGCCTTCTCTCGATGGGGTATTAGATAGAGATAACCAAAGTGGGGTGCCCATTATCCCGTGATCGTGTAATCACCCACAACTTCTTTTGGGTGAGATTTTGTTTAAGAATGTGTATATATTTTGAATTTGTGATGTTTGGGTAATAATCAAAGAGAGAAAAAGAAATAAAGTGATTTTCTATGATTCATTTTTCAACCATCGGCTTGGAATGACTTCCGGCATATAGGTTGTCCTCAATTAATGTGAGCTAATGCATAAAAGTAGGATGAAATATAATGTTTTTTAAACCCAAATCAAAATGTAGAATTCAATGCCACAAATAGATGAGCAAGAGAAGGGATGTTGTTTCACTAATGCAATACTAATGAAAGGAAAGAAATGTTAATTTTAAGCACCAAAATATGATTGCTTTTACACAATATAAGAGATGAAGATTCCAGGAGAAAGTTTAATGTAAGAACTTTTTAGAAAAGAAACAAACATACAACGTTTTCACCTAGAAATGAAAGAATGCAAAGAACCCCAAATGGGTCCCACCGGGCATGCCAAAATGTTTCACCTGATTCTAGAGTGTTTCTTCAAATGTTGACAAAATAAATAAGGGTAATGGGTTAAAAGGAATACTGTTAAAATACCGGTTGTAGGTTGTTGCGCGCGTATGACTTTTGAATCCATAGCTGATCATGAGAGCTTCTTTTTTTCTTGGAGGAACTACCTGGAATGGAAAACAATACCACCAAATAAAATTTAAACAATATATGTAGTGGACTGCCTAGTGTGTGCTAGATCCGGGAAGTGTAATACCTCCTGAGCATTTGTCAATCCTTTATTTAAAATAACTTAATGCTGATAATAAAGAAAATCCTACCACAGAGTTAAAATGATTTAGGTATCTCATTAAATACATAATAAGAAAATTCATTCACAACAGGATAGGCTATGACTGAATTTTAAGGTCAATGTCTTGGTCGTAATCGAGTCTTTGCTCGGGGGAGGTGAGATTTTGGGCGTTTTGGGTATCTGGTGGAAGTTTAGGAGCTCTATTCTTGGTTTCGGTAAAAGAAACATAGACCAATGTCACCAGTATGACCAGATGTCGGTTTAGGATAACCAAGTGACGGTTTTGGGTAAGCCCAGGTGTCGGTATGGTTGGGGTATAAGAAACTCAATAAAACTTTGTTGGGTGATAGATCGAGATTAGATGAAGATGGAAGGAAATGGCAAGATTTATGTGGATCCTGGATATGCACTGGGAATGATTAAGATCTAGGTATGGACAGGTGTAATGGTATGGATAAAAATATGGTTAATTTTTCATGGAGGTAGATGATGGGGAATGGAAATGAGAGAAGAATCTAAATAATAGATGTAAGAGGATCTACCAAATGATGAATAAATGAGTGTTGGTTAACAAAACTTACTATTTGTATGTACGAGCTTGATGCCTAGTTGGAAATGGTGGGTGATCAAATGGGTGAACTTGATGTAGTGCTCATGATTCCCTAGATACTCTTGTGAAGGTAGATGCCTATGTGATTGCTTGAGTCTTGCTATGGATGCTCTGATGTGTATACTAATGTTGGTTCTGCTTGCATGCAGCTCTGGTTTCATCACTTGTTCTCAAAAGATGTGATTATCTCTCATAAATGTTCCAACCTTGAAATAAGGTTATTTTGGGGTTAAATGGTAACCGACAGTGGTTCGGCCGCTTAGGTGGTGGTTAAGGTTAACAGGCGTCGATTAGGCGTGATTTCCTAGGTTTACTAAACTAGGTAGATCCTCTTGATTTTCTGGGATCTCATTTCATTTACTCCACGGATTAGCATGGAAGATTCCTTCTAACGGGTGGGAATGTGGTTAGAGGGAATGTAGGCATTGATTTTTAGGGTTTGGGTAGGTCTTAGTTAGTTATGGAAACTTACTAAGAATAGGTCTTAGGGTGAGGTGGCTAGATGAGGTGGATATGTGGGCATTATCCCAATTAGGATATTTAAATAATAAATATTGTGAGGATAATTAATTAATTTAATTAAATTAATATTAGTGTGGGATGAAAGGGGCCATGGTTAAGTGAGTATGTTCAAGGTGTTTATTTGATGAAGGACCAAAGGGGAGTGTGACCTAATTTTAGTGTCTATAGAGACATTGTCATGCTTCCTAGAATATCAATAGCTTCTTTCTCCAAACCACGTTATTCTTCAATATCCACAGGATTTTCCCTAGACCTCTTATTAACTCTTTTTCTTTGAGGAGCTTAAAAATGTCTTGAAGTGGGCTTCCTCCTAGAGATTCTTCGATTTTTAGTACATGATCGGCTTGGGTGAACTATCACTGTCAGAGAAAGATATTAGTTCATCTGGTATTACTCCAGAGGAAGGAGTTTCTTTTGAAGGCACAATAAGTTTTTCATCTTTGATCATTCTTTCATATATCCTCTTCTTTAGCACATTAACCTCATTTATTTCCTTCTTTTTCTATATAGGGGGATCAATCTCCAAATTACTTTTAGGGAGAAAGGGGTTAGTATTCCTACCTTGATAATATCGGGGCTTTGTTTGAATATTTTAAGGAATTTTTCCCATGCTTCTTCTCCATTTTTATTTGAGAGAAAATGAGTGTGACAAACCAGATGGATTAATCCATGATGTCTAATTTTCCCAAATCCACAAGAATGCCTTGAGCCATTATCCTGGATGGATTCAAAAAGGAACCCTAGAAGGTTTACTATGTATTCTTTTTTTTCAGCCCCATACCTAAAATATATTAGCATCTTAAGGACCTCTCTTCCCATAGTCCCAAATTGGCCATCACAAGTTAGGTACTTAACTACCCAAAACACTACCTTGTCAAAAGGTTTGGGCAAGCTAGCTCTTCTAACCCTCTTGATGATTTTATTAGTATTATAAATATATTGGAGTTTAGATTCTGCCTCTTATATCAAGGTTTCCATCATTTCTTTTAGGGTCCCTTTGACAGGATTTGGGACATGTACAATTAGTACCCCAGATACATTTCTCATTATATTTACAATAAAGGGAATTACAATGATTTTAACCTTAGTTATGGATTATTATAAATTTACAAAAATTCCCTTACCAATTTGTCATTGTACTTTGAGAATTTCTTTAGGAACTCCAGCCACCCTACTTGTTAAAAATGTTGCTACTTCTCCATCTGCAAGAAGTTGCATATCATCCTCTAGTGGCTTTGAATTCTTTTTTATCCCCATGGTAAAGAGGACTATTAAAATTCTTACTCTGTTAGAAGATAGTTGTAAAACTATTAGATCTGGTTGTGGAACTATTGGATTTAGTTGTCAGGAATTAGGTTTAATTCTTTGAATTCAAATATAATTCTACTATTTCTTCATTGATTTTTTGGAAGGCTGTTGGGTTTAGTTACCGAATTCAAATATAATTCTAGTGTTTCTTCATTGATTTTTCTGCAACTCCTCAATTTCATTTATTTTTCCCAAATGATAGCTCATTATTAATACACCGCCACTTTTACTTGTTCAATTGACATCACCCTCATGATTACTTTCTTTTAATCATAATGTACAATAAATGACTCATCATACCGACTACTTAAATCGGTATAAATACTCATGTGAACTTTTAATTTAACTTTTAATAAGATCAAGACATAATTACCATCCTTTAAAGATGTAATTCCTCTTCCTTGATGACTCATAATTCCTAAAAATAGTGAAAAAGGTAAAATGGTTAGAAAAGATAGCCAAAATTTTAAACAAGTTCCTTTTATTTTGAATTAGCCATTTATTGAGGAGACTGTTAGTGCAAATTCTGAGCTTGCATAATGTGCCCTAATTTTTCCATGTCTAGTTTTGCTCAAAAAAATTATTGCTTGAAGTCAGTGGTCTACAATTCAATCTCTCCAGTTGAATACCTTCAAAATGCCCATAATATTATTATTTTGCCCTAATTTGAAACAACAATCCAAGTTCCCCCCTTTTTGTGCCCTAGTTTTTTCAAATGGTTGGTGTGTCATTTTTCCTTTGTCAAATCATGCAAAAACTCAAAATTGATCGAATCCCAAATGTATGCAATTAATTTCCCAATCCCAAGGTAGAAAGTGTGTACGAGTGTTTGTTTCAACAAATGCTAAATATGAATGGAAGACTAACACCTAAATAGTCTTGATTAGCAAGAATTAAACAAACATTCTAATCACCATCATGATAAGAATTAATCAAGGGCTAGATGCTTAACATTTATCAACAAAACTATGAAATCAACAATGTTAAGTATCTAAATAACCTCTATTCTTTAACAACATGCAAATGAAAGAACCTAGGTAGGTTCCATGGCTATCAAAAATAGTTGTCCTTAATGTTCCAAGAACCTAGGAATGGGGGCTAATAAAAGTTGGGCTACAAGACCCTTTTGACACCCCCATATGACCCAAACACTTTAAGAAAGAGGCTTAACTCTTCAAGATGATGAACTCTCAAGAAAACAAGGTGCAAGCTCTTAGTCTCTTTGCTATATGCTTTGCATTTGCTCTCTTAAGAAGTTTAGGTGTAAGTAAAAAGGTAGGTGGAGGGCTCTTTATATAGCCCAAAGGATAAAGGATTCAACACATCCTCATGAATGTGGGATAAAGGTAAAACATGATTAGGAATGGATAAGGTTGCTTTATTAAAGGTAACCTTACTTTAGAAGGGTTTAATACATGTTTAGCAAGTCATGGGAGTTGGGGGGTATTTTAATTAATCAAAGGTGATTAATTAATAGGTAGGTGTAAGCTTATAGAATCCATTTAGAAGAATATTAGTGCGATTTAGGCTATTAGAAAGGGATTAAATCAATTTAATATTGATTTACTAGTTAAATGAAGGGGAAGACTAATTAATTAATAATAATGAATTAATTTAGACAGAGGAAGTGATTAATTAATGGAAGGTCATTAATTAGGTCATTAGTTGGATAGGTGACTTAATCAATTAGCACGTTGTAATTAATTAATGACAACAAGAGTGGAATATGAGCGCTTTTGATGATAAGTTGTTAACTTGCGAGAAAGGGGATGATTACCGCAATTTAAGTATTTAAATTTCTTGGGTGTAATTATAGGTGTATACATTTTCCCATTTTTGGGGTGGCGTAAGTGATGTCACTTCAAAGATAGTAGATGAAGAAATTTTTGAAGGGATAGAAGAAAAATTAGTAGGAGGGAGAGATGCCCCCTCAAGTGTCAATGGGGTGATGAAAGAAGCCGATCGACGATCGAAAAAGATGAGAAATAGGTAGAAGAATGGGGAAGAGGTAGAATGCCCTGATGAGAGAGAAAATTAGGGGTGAAAAGGGGAGTGGTGTAGAAGAAATAAAGAAAAGGGGAGAGAATAGCTTAGCCTCTAGCTACTATTTATGTGGAACAAATTTGATGTCATCATATTTCCATAGGAACTACATCATTGGCCCTTATTAAAAATATAAGCATACGAAAAAGGTAGAATGACATGAAAAGCCATACTAATAACAATTTTCCATTACTAAAAGTACCAAATCCATGCAACATATAAAAATTCAATGCAATATAAGAAGGAAACAAGCTCATCTAACAGGGAAAACAAGTACGAATGCACATATCCAACCCAACAATGATCAAGATAGTTGTACAATTTTTTTTGTTATCGGTGCTGAAGAGATCCACAAGTTGGTGATTGATTACAAGGGTTAAAAATGATGCCTATGAAAGGATACATGCAAGGGAAATGACGATGGACACGTGGTCCATGAAAATCGTTTGTGCACAATGAAATAGCACCAGCAACCAAAAATGCCCCTAGAGTATAGATGAAGCAAGCAGCTAGCTTTGTGAATGGTTGTGAATCCAGTGATCCATGAGTCATATTAATCGGGAATATGTGAGACAAACCAACAGGATATGGAGAAAATACCATGCGCAAGACACAAGTTTCAGCCGTAATAAACAAGTTACCATTTTTGTAGGGTTTTTTACTTTTTAGGATATTTTTAAAACATATTTGAATGTTTTGATTATTTTTCTAACATATTTGAATGTTTTGGTTGATTTTAAAAGTTTTATGAAACTATGTATAGGAAGAAAAGGAAGCGTGGATGCCCCAGGTGATATATGAGATGTACTGAGGGCATAAGGCCACGTGTGTACGAGAAAGGTGAAGATGCAAAAAAATCCCCAATGATTAGGTGGGAGTACTCAAAGGTAAACTCTTCACAGGTAGAATTGGTACCCAAGGCCAATATGGATAGGTTCAACATGATGATGAACATAAACCAATGAAATGTTGAAAATAAGTAAGGATGCCCCTAAGCGTAAGTTAGTCTAAAAGCACATGATAGAAAGGAAGGAGAAGATTGTTTTTGTGAAAGGTGACAAAGGTGTCAAAACATGACAAAAAAGTAATCTTATACACATGGATGTTCTAAAAAAGTAGAAGAATGATGCAAATGATATGAATTTAGCTTAGAAGCCTCACAAAGAAGAATTGATTAGCCAAAGGCACAAATCGTGAGACAAGATATGGACTAGAGTAAGAGTCTGAACAAGGTCCAAAAAGACACTTGGTAACATACTAATCCTGTTTACTCATAGAGATCCGGTGTGTGCACGTGGAATTTATTACCTCTTGAAGGGAAGATTTAAAAGACAACAAGATGATGACACCCTAGCCAATGTGTAGGAATGATTTATTATGAAAGGTGATTTTGTGAATGGATGGTGAAAGGATAGTCATACATTGCTTTGTCAACCATCGAAGGTCCATATCCCCAACAGAGATGTATTTAATTCTAATCACAACATTTCTCTACTGCCAAAAGTAAGGAATCTATAGCCCCAATAGAGATTATTGGAAATGCCCCAAGAGAGTAATATATTAATTTTCTTTTGCTTTGTAGCTTTTAGCTTTTGATTTTGATTTATTTTGATTCTTTTTACTTTTCGAAAACTTATTTCAGCTCTCTTGTTTTCCAAGGGGTTAAGAACCATTGATGGCTTGGTGGATGGAGGTGGAAGTGATTGTGATGATGACATTGGCTATCATCGACAAATATGTCCAAAATTTCTTTGCAACAAGTTTATTAGATGTTTGAATGTGATAGGATCTCTAAGAGGTTAGTCATTATTTAATTTACTAAGGTGATGAAAGACCGGGTCAAACAGATACCATAGAGATAAATGTCACAAAATGCATGTGAATAAGTTATCCAAAAAAATCAATGAAGGGATGAAAATGGTAGTAAGACTTGTAAAATAATAACAAGGGAAGAAAGAAACATCCATGTGTACACCATACCCGATTGCAATGTTTGATCTTTGTACCTTTGATTTTTGTTATGTTTTCTCAATGTTTTTGGTATGTTTGAATTGTTTTTTTATTTTTTAGATTTTTGACATGATTTTAAGAGGTTGGGACTAACAAAGTCACTCGTGTGGTAATATCCAACAACAATGTTTGTGACTTCTTTAATAAGGGATACTAGGCACGTTTGTTTATCGAGAGTGATATTATCCCTAATCTCGACTATTGAGGTGAGTTCACACTCAATAAATGATCGTGATTTGTTCGAAACATGGATTTCGTATGGAAGATTTAATTCCCCATCCATAGGTTTACACACTTTGCACCATACTTGATGGTTACATTGGTCTGCATTCTTGAATCAAAATTTATTTAGAATTTTGAGATTGTTTGATTTGTTGGAAGCTATAGAGATCTTTCGGTTTTGATTCGAGCTTGATTAAGAAACTGTTTGGGTTTCTTATAAGCTAACACATGACTTGTCTGATCCGAGAAGGAGAAGAAAGTGAACATGGACGTTTAGAACTGATGTAAGAAATGACCATGGGCTTGCCACCATCTTTGGTAGAAGAATAATGTGATGGATGAAATGGATATGGTCCAAGAATTGAAGAGGAGGGGCTACCAGGAGGTGAGCTACTGATAGAAGATGATGAAGGGCTTCCAGGATGTGGCCCAAGAATAGAAGAAGAAAGGCTACTAGGACATGACCCATAGATAGAAGATGAAGGGCTACTAGGATGTGGCCCAAGAATAGAAGAAGAAGGGCTACTAGGACATGACCCATAGATAGAAGATGAAGGGCTACTAGGATGTGGCCCAAGAATAGAAGAAGAAGGGCTACTAGGACGTGACCCATAGATGTAAGATAATGGGATACTAGGATGTGGCCCAAGAATAGAAGATGATGGACTACCCAAGGGTGATCCATACCTAGAAGACAAGGGGCTAGTTGGACGTGCCCCAAGAATAGAAGATAGTGGGCTACTTGAAAATGTCCCACAAATAGCAGAGGGAGGGCTACTAGAATGTGACCCACACCTAGATGAAGATGAAGGGCTACTTGGCATTGAAGAATTATGATAGACAAAGAGTTATCAGTGATGAAAAGATAGGCCATGGATTAATGCAAGACCAAGGAGTTTCATCACATAATGAAGAATGTGAAGATGGAAGAATAAGAGGAGGATCAAGTTGCATGATCTGAGGCTCTTCCTCCATTTCTTGATAAAAGGAATCAACCTTTTCCTCACAATACACGAACGCATCAAAGTCTAAAGAGAAACCTTCCTCATAATCTACTAGAGGAATATCTTCGTGTGCCCCTATAAATGCCCTGATTGTTTCTTCATTCTGAAAGAGGTCAATCGGTATGAGTTGTTGATCGATCCCTAGGGGTTGATTGGAAGAAATAGGTTCACTTGGTGTGGAAGACTTAGAATATGTTTGATGATTATTGATAGAAGAAGATGATGTGGGGGACAAAGAATATGTGTAGCTAGATGGCTCAGGAGTAGAAGAAGGTGGTGTGGACCTACCTATACAATGGTATGTCGTATGTAAAATAGTAGGATTAATTCCAAATTCTATAGATTGTGATGCATGGGTCAAGTCGGATGTTTGTCTCGAAGGACTTTGAGTCACACGAATCTTGAAGAAGGAAGATTCCATGGGGTGATTGATGAACAAGGTCCACGCAAAGAAGGGGAGGATTGTGATTCAAGCATCACATTAGATGAAGGATGAAAATGGTCATGTGAAGAAAGACAGGACCGTGACTCAAGAATTGTATTATACTTGATTGGAGGGATTTGGAGTCACGTATATCTTCAAAAGAAGAAGACGCGTCATTGGGGAAACCGATAAATCGGGTCCTATAAAGAAAGGGATTACCGTGACATAAGAGTCACATTAGATGACTTAGAAGTTGAATTAGATGAATCCAAATATTAGTTTGGATCTGAATCTCTCGAAGAGTGAGAGGAAATATTTGGATTGGAATCCTCGGAAGAAGAGGAAATGTTTGGATTAGAATTAGAAGAAGAGTGGGGGAACTTGAATAATAATTTGGATCAGACATGTCCAAATCATACCACCGATTGTGAGATGAAGGTGGGGAATGAGTTACCCATATGGGATCTCTAGCATAAAGAACCAAATGAGGGTTAGTTATGATGGATATTCTTTTATGTGAACACCCAAAATTGAATTCCTTATTTTCATAAGAATGAGCAACTGTGAGATAATCAGTCATTCTTGGCATCATTTTATTCTCAAATATCTAGGCCTGGATAGTGTGATAAACATTCTTCAAAGTGAAGAAGGTTTTATGTCCATCACTGGGAAGCATAACAACAACCGACTAGACATTTCATAAGTACAGAGATGCATGTGTGATTTTATGAAGGGGGCCTAAGAAAAATAAACATCATGATGACACATTCTCAATGAGATCAAAAGTGATTTCCCTAGAAAATTATTTTTTGAATGAATAATCACAAGGAACAATCATGCGAGTGTGAAAAGCGAATCCAATACACAAGGAAATAAACCACATGAAAATGAGTGTGCAAAGTGATAGTTCGATGTAAAAATGATCAACACAATTTCGATATTTACGTCAAGCACAAAATGAACAAGGTGCAAATATTAACAAAGGGTAAATGTGACTCCCAATCAAAGGATACCATGACAAGTTTAAAAACCAACAAGGCCTAAATGTTAAAGGGTGAGGTTCAAAAGTCTTTGAGAAGGTTTCTGTTGGTTTGAGGCCTTGTGATGAATCTTATTTAATAAAATATGTAGATGCATTTGATAAAAAGAAAGCCTATTACCTAAGAGACAAGAACCCAACCAATATAAGACAAGCCTTCACCATGGCACTTCAAATTGAGAACAATATCAATTCTATTGGGAAACCTATTAAGAGAGATGGTGTAAAATCAATGAACCCTTAAAAACCTCAAGCTAGCAAAGGTGCTGATTTAAAAGAGGTTGTGAAGAATTTGGCGGGGATGTCAAAGAAATCTCATACAAGTTGGCAAGAGCCGAGAAGGGAATTAGGAAAACTTCACAAGGTCAAGCCTAAAGCAGAGCACAAGATAGATTTGGAAATCACCATAGAAATGATTAGAGGTTTGATGACAAGGGTAAAGTTCCTATTGGATCTGTAAATAGACAACCCCAAAAACATGAAAATAGATTGTTCCACGACCTCCGACTACCAAGATTGTTGTTGTTGTGAAATTGTTGATATGGATTGGTGTGATAGGTTTTTCTTCCTCATCCTCCATGTGAAGTGGACCAACAAGTTGATGAAGCTGATAATGAGGATGAAACTGATGATGATATTTGCATGGTGGGCTATTCTTCAAGCTCATAAGGAGGAGAAACATCTACTGAAGTAATAAGTGTTAGGACTGCTACTACCTTTTGGGATTACATCAAGCGGTAAAACTCTTTCTCCCCCTCATGCTCTTGAAGATGATGTAGCGCAAACTTTTGAAATTCCTAACAATGACTTTGAATACTTGAGAGTTTTTATGATTAAGAAGTATGATGGTAGTATCCCTTCGGAGGAGGATAGACAATTGTTGATGAATTTTGTTGCAGCTCAGGAAAAGGACCATAACACTAGAAGAAAAGTTGTTAGGGAGTTGGGCCTCAAGCCAAAACTAAAACACCCTTGCTCACAAGCATTCCAAAGGATGCTCCTAGGAAAGAAACACTTGTTAGAGGCTCTCTTTGTCTCGAGAAAAAAATTACAGTCCTCATCATGCCAGTGCCAAGAGTCCTTTGCCACACTGATGAATCTTCTTCTATCCCTTCCAATGCTATTTTGCAAAAGATTTTCCCCTATGACATAGCCTAGGTATTGAGACAAATTAAAGTGAGTGTTCCGATCATTGAGTTGCTTAGAATTCCCGAGCATAAGAAAAGAGCATTTGAGTACTTGGGGTTGAAAGATGAGAAGATCACCCCAAGCAGAAATGTAAATGTTGTTGAGACTCCTCTTGAGATCATTGATGGCCTTGAAACACAACCGGTGATGGAAGATCTTAGAGAGGCACCTGAGGTATATTCGGGGACATCCTTGGTTGAATCCCAATTGAATGTTGATCCATTCTTTACAACTTTTCTCATAAAAGATAGACTACTTCACAATTGTATGTTTGATTCTAGTGCATCATGTAATGTCATTCCTCTAGAAGTCATGAATGAGTTGGAAATCAAGGTGTGACTACCTATGGGAAGTGTACTACCATGTATTGAGGAAGTTTAGGTGGTTGGTTGTGTGAAGGGTTTGTAGTACAACTTGCAGCCTAGCCTATCCGGGTAAGAATTTGAAAGCTGGATGTTGTAATTGTTGGGATTGCCCTACGCCAAATGGGGTATGATTTTGTGAAGAAAATTGGCTGCAAGTGTTGGTGGCAGCATTTAGATGGACATGTATTTTACTACTATTCCCATTGAGGGCAGCCTTGTCAAACTCTATGGTGAAAATAAAATGTTGCACTTGATTGAAGATCCCAACAATGCTTCTGTGAAGTGTTATTTGCTGATGTAGATGCTAACAATTTTGTTGGCTTTGCTGATGGAAAAGAACACAAGATGGACGAGATCAAAGTGCCTTAATATGGTCGGTTCTCCTTGGACCTTGCTCCAAATTTGGAAATGGTGTTGGTATAGTTTTGCTTTCTCCTAGTTTAGAAGAGTTTGCTTTTTCCTTCAAAATTAATTTTGAATGCACTAACAACATTACTCGGTATGAGTCATTATTTTGGGGTTAAGAATTTCATGGAAGTATGGAGTGAAAGATATTGTTGCAAAAGGAGACTCAGAGCTGGTTGTCAAACAAATAAGAAAATTGCATGCTACAAAAATCAACGTATGAAACAATATAAGGATGCGGTTTGGGATTTGATTGAAATGTTTGATTCCTTCAACATATTTTACCACTGAAAAGGTCTTAATGTTGCTCTTTGATAAGTTGGTAGTGCTAGGTTCTAGATTTGAAAATTACACCATTTCACCTTGTTGTGAATATAACATTGAAGTGTTGACTAGGCCAACTGTCCCTGATAATGTGAAACATTGGCAAGTGTTTGATGATGATGCTCAAGTGCTAAGGTTCTTGTAGAGCCATGGTGAGTTTTAAAATCAGAATATTTATTGGGAACCAATGGTGTGTATGAATGAAGGAAGAGAAACTTTGTTTGGAAAAGATATCATCCAATTGAAAACAAACACTATTCCTAGAGGTCTTGTGGCACTTGAGGAAAATTTTAACAATGCTGATTGCATCATAAATAGAAACATGTATACCTCAAGGGATGTGGAAGAGCATAACTTGGGGCGCAAAGGAAAAACCAAGGAAGATTTGGTTGGGCAGCAATCTTAGCAAAGAGGAAAAATAGTCCTATTCCCGACTTTTGAAAAAATATCAAGACTGCCTTGCTTAGTCCTATTCGAGCTAAAAGAATATAAAGAGGATTTGTTTCAACATGAGATCCCTCTTGAAGTAAATGTGAAGACATTTAGACAGAGGAAAAGACCAATTAATCCACTTCTTTCCATGAAAATGCAAGAGGATTGAAGGAAGTTGAGAGATGGAGGTATTATTCAGCCCACTAGATATTTGTCTTGGGTTACGAACCTTGTGCGAGTCGAGAAAGAAGAACGGAGACATCAGACTTTGTGTGGATTTTATAAATCTAAATAAAGCATCCATGAAGGAAAACTATCCCTTGCCAAATATGGAAAATATGTTGCAGCTTGTGACAGGGTCTGAATTGCTTTCTACATTGGATGGTTTCTTCGGATATAATCAAGTGGTTGTCAAAGAATCAGAAAGACTTAAGATAACATTCACTACTCCTTGGGGAACATATGTTTTTGTTAGGATGCCCTTTGATTTGATTAATGCTGGTGCTAATTTTCAAAGAGCAATGGATGTTGCTTTTGCTGGTTACATCAATGAGTTCATTACAATTCTACGAAGATGATGTATTTGTATTTTCAAGGCGAGGAGGTGATCATTTGCAGCACTTAGAGAAGATATTGATCGGATGTAGGGAATATGGCATCTCTCTTAATCCAAAGAATTTTCCTTTTGGCATGCAAAAGGCCAAGCTACTTGGTCACATTGTGTCAAAAGATGGTGTTATGATAGACCACGAGATACTAGAAGCAATCAACAAAGTACCTATCCCAAGAACCAAAAAAGGCATCCAATCTTTCTTTGGCCAAATCTATTTTATCGAAAGTTTGCTTCCAAATTTGTTGAAGTGACACTTCCAATCACAAGCATGTTAAAGAAGGACCAAGTTATCGGGTGGGAGAAGGCTGCCATTCAAGCTTTTGAAGGAATAAAGGATGCACTTAAGCATGCACTGTTTTAGCAGCTCTAAACTATAAGAGGCCTTTCCAAATATTTTCCTTTGCCTCTGAATATACCATTGCTTCTGTTTTATTACAAAAGGATGAGAATGGGGCTGAGAGGCCTATTTCCTTCTTTAGCAAGGATTTACAAGCAGCTGAATTGAAGTATACAATCATGGAAAAACAAGCATTTTCCTTGGTGAAAGAAACAAATATTTTTAGGCCTTATATACTGAGCTCAAAAGTTGTTGCTTATGTTCCCCACACCATGGTGAAAGACATCTTATTAGAGATGGAGATCTCAAGCAAAATATGTAGATGGGTGAAAAAATTGCAAGAGTATGATATGGATATCCAAACCACAAAGTTAGTAAGAGGTTTGGGTCTTGCTAAGCTCATGGCTGAGAGCAACTTGCAAAATGTAGAAGTGAATCAGCTAGAGGAAGAAAGGGTAGATCTCCTTGAGAAATTGATTAGTTATGAATGGGATAAAGATGTGATCTTCTAGCTCAAGCACCTATGTTTTCCTAGTCACTTGAATAAAAATCAGAAAAGAACCCTCAAGATGGCTTCTCAAAAGTATATCATAATAGACCTTGGGCTAGCTTGGAAGAACCCTGAAGGTGTCCTCTTGAAATGCATAACTGAAGATGAGGCTCCTAGAATAGTTGCTGATTTCCATGGGGATTTTTCTGGAGGACATTTTTCGGGAGGGTGACAACACATAAGATTTTGAGAGCTGGTTATTGGTGGCCTACTCATTTAAAAGATGTAACCCAATTGGTTAGAAGGTGTGATAGTTCCCAACGTTTCTCCTGGGAAGACTAAAAGTTTGAGAGCCCCATTCCTTTGCACCTAGTATCAATTGAATCCCCTTTCAAATAGTGTGGAATGGACTTCATTGGTGAGATTTCTGATCCTTCTAGTGCTGGTCATAAATGGATTCTTGTAGCCATTGATTATTTTACAATGTGGGTTGAAGTAATTCCATCTAAGAAGGCAACACACCAAGTGGTAATGTATTTCTTGTTGGATCATATCATATGCAAATTTGGAGTTCTAGTTAACATTTTATCGATAATGCCATGTGCTTTAGAGCCAAACCTTTAATGGCAATGTACAATGAATATAGGATAAATCTAACTTATTCTTCAAACTACAATCCACAAGGGCATGGACAAGTGAGTCAAGTAATAAGAACTTGATCAAGATCATTAGAAGGACCTTGGAAGTGAACAAGAAGAAGTTGGGAGAATAATTGAAGTTCTAGTTTGGGATGATAGAATAACTCCTAAAAGAGCAACCAAGTAAAAGCCCATTTGAATTGGTGTATAGAACTCATGATTTGCCCTTACACTTGTAATTATCTTCATTTCATTTTTCCCAAAATTGGAGGATAAATATCATGGCCCATATGAATCAAGGATCAATCAAATTATTGACCTTGATGAGGAAAGAAGAGCATCCCATTAGAGACATATCATATTTAGAGAGAAATTGAAGAAATTATTTGACAAGAAGGTCACTCCTAGAGCCTTCAATATTGGAGATTTAGTTTTCTGTGGGAAAGGAGGCATGAAGACAAGGGAAAACATGGCAAGTTTGATGCATTATGGATGGGCCCTTATGCTATTGACATAAAAATTAGTGAGCATACCTTTTTTCTCAAATATCTAGATGGGGAATTCTAGAGCTGCTGTTAATGGCATACATTTAAAACGTTTCTTGGATTAAATCCCCAAATTGAGGTATGCGAGAAATTGTACATTTGTATAGTCTTTGTGTTTTTGCTTTGTTTTGGTGTTTGTTGGTGTGGGTTTTCCCTTTTGTTCTTGGCAACCACTTTTGGGTGGTTTTCTTAATTGATTTTTATGGTAATTCTAATTTTTGAGTTGCCTTATTGTTTGACTCCTTTTGCCAATGGTTTTTGGCACTTGGTCTACGTTTTTCCTTGTGGTACTCATTGGGAGTGCCCATCCCCAAGCAGGAGCCAATGTTAGTGCAAATTTTGAGCTTGCATAATGTGCCCTAATTTTTCCATGTCTAGTTTTGCTCAAAAGATTTATTGCTTAAAGTCAAAGTGGTCTCCGCAATTAGATCTCTCCAATTAAATACCTTCAAATTGCCCATAATATTATTGTTTTTCACTAATTTCAAACAACAATCCATGTTCCCCCCTTTTGTGCCCTAGTTTTTTCAAATGGTTAGGCTGTGTCATTTTTCCTTTGTCAAATCATGCAAAACTCAAAATTGATCGAATCCCAAATGCATGCAATTAATTTCCCTATCCCAAGGTAGAAACAGATGTCAAAAAATGATTTAGTTAGGTTTAAAATTAAAAACATATCTTCCTTGTCAAAAAATTTGATTTCTAGGGCATCCTGTGAATTTTTGACGTTTTGATGGGCATACGGGTGTCATTTTCCCATCAAATTCATCATCGCAACACATTGGCAACGTGGCGTTCCTATAGGCCGGGATATGCGGGAAATTTTTCTAACTTGTCATTTTGAATTTTGGCAAAAGGGAAAAAATTGATCCGTGGCTCCGCCTTGTCTACAGTAAAGTGCATACGTGGCATGATATGATTGGCTAGAGGATTGGCGGGTGGCGGGTTGTCCTTAAGAAATTTGGCTTTTACTTTGCAAAATTTTCAGAGTAAATTTTTGGCTTAAAGGCCCTTGGCCAACCACATGTGGACACGTGTCTAGGAGGGGTCAATATCAAAGGGCAGAGGTTTCGGTAATTTTGAAACTTCTTGACTTCTAAAAATTTTAAAGGTGAATTTTGAGTTGAGGGCCTATAGCAAATCATTTGAGGAAGTGTGTCCAAAAGGGAGAAAATGAGGAAGTGGAGGTTCGGACTTTGAGAGTATTTTAGAACTTTTGCAAGGTTTGGCAAAATGTTTCAAAGTGAAAATTTTGTGCATGGCCCCGACAGGTAAAATTGGAAGTGCACCTCCACAACAAATTCGGGGAGTGACACGTAGCATGTTTCAAAAGTCAAAAGGAGGAGTGCGGGCCGTGGGGAGTTTTGAAGCTTCCAAAATTTTGAAGGCTTAGTCCACAGTAAATCAAAGGTCGCCACATGGTGGGTCCAGGGAGAAGCGGGGAAATTTTGTAAAATTTTCCAAAATTCAAAAAGGTCGCAAATGCAATTTTAAAGATGGGGACCTGATCCAATCATGTTTTGACACATGTCCCACCTTATCTAGAGTCAAAAAGGGTATTTTTGAGCTTATTCATGGATCTCATCTTCCACGTGGAGGGCAGACACTTAATGTTATCCAAAAGTGATGGAAAGCTGTACATTCACCCTTTTGTTGCCATTGGGAGCTTTTAGAGTAGGTATTTACCTTAGCTCATGTTCACCTAGGTACATTATTTACCTTTATTATATTTATCCTCACCCACTTATGTGTGTGGATATTTATTTTTATTTATTTAGATATTAGGAGATATTATCTAGTTGTTAGGTATAGTTCTTTCCTTGATCTATGGTATTGACTATATCCTTGATGTCTAGTTCTGTCATACATCTATGGACTTGACTAGTTCTTTGATGACTAGTTATTTCCATGATTTATGACTTGATCTACGACCTTGATGGTTCTTAGATTATTATTCCTTTCCTATATAAGCAAGGTCCATTCTCATTGTATTTCATTGAGTTCCATAATAATATATGATATGCTGCTCATTTTTGCAAAGGTTTATGTAAATTTATTCGGAGAATTGCTTTCATCTTATTGATCGTGATTTTTGATTAGCATCTGTGTTTTTGGCTTGACATGATCTCGGTTATCATTCCTTTTAAGAGATCCGGAAGCTTGGATTCATCATCTCTTCATCAAATTGTATCAAATTTTAAATGATTTTAGGTCGTCTTGGCCTTCGGAGAACATTAGTGACATTTTTATGACTTAATTCATTGATCTATGGTATTTTTGATACATTTTTAGTCGGGCTTGTTAAAAACGTAAAAGTCAAATCTGAAAGTTACAGAGGTAAAAATTGAAAAGGTAAAAAGGTGAAAAATGATTGATAAAACATGTTGGCATGCCTAAATGATAAAAACGTGACCCTGGGATGGATAAGGATCCAAATTTGTGTAATAATTTAAACTTTTTATGCATCACTGGGAACTCGTGGTTTGTTTTTCTAGTTTGATGTCATTTTCATGGAATCATGAGGGTTTTGTAACAAATTTGATCCCATAAGCATATTATTTGCTTGGGAAGCAAGACTCCAAGCTAGCATAGAGTATATATCATATTTTTGGAGAATTTTTGAGAGAGAGAGAAAAGAATTTAGAATTTCATGGGAAAAGCTGTAAGAGTCCCATTTCTCCGAGAAAACCACCTGAGAGCCATTTTCAATTCCATTTTGCATCATATTTTATCATGTTGAGTTGGTTTCAAGTTTTAAAGCCATCAACAAGATCTAAGATTGTTCTCATGACATTCCCCTGCTGATATATTTGATCATTTTCTGGATTATCTAGTTTTATCTCTTGGCAAAGTTTGCATATACTTATGTTTCAAAATGTTTTCAATTTTTGTTTCTTGCTCATGTTGCAATCTTGTGTTTAGGATCTCTTTGATCATACATGGTCTCATTTCTTGTTTATGGTTTGATGACATCTGCAATATTATATCCAAAAGAGCCTTCATCTGATAGAAGATAAACAAATTTAAAATCATTTTACTATCCTTGAATCTTGAGATTGTTTGTAAACCTTTGGGGGTACCTTAGGTCATGATCAAATAGGGATTTTTGGATACTTTTTTGGTATATTTTCTTCAAGATTTTGTAGTAGGTTTTCAAATATTGTGTGGAAGAGTGTAGATCTGGGCCTCCATTTGTGCACATATCCTAGTTGAAGGAGTATTTTAAACCTTTTGAAGCATTCCTATTGTTTAGGTGTTACAAATTTCTTGCAAAGGTCCTCAAAGAGTTTGGTAATCTCTAGTTGGTATTTTCTAACATCTCCCAACAAAATTTCATTCAAAATAATTAACCCTACCCTATACTACTCTTACATTGCATTGTGTGTTAACAAGAGAATATAATCCATTTACAAAAATGCACAAAGCAAATCAGGGATAATACTATGTCTCTATCAGCCTCTGCCTTGTTTTGAAAACATTTCCATCATTTAGTAGTGATAAATTTTGAGTTTGAATAATGGAGAATTGATCATGTTTTCCTAAGGCCCTCTTTCATACAATATGCAAAATACAAGGATATCTCCACCTCCTTCACCAAACAAAGGCTGCAATATAGGTTCTCTTGCCTTGGTTGATAGGCACAACCTAAAATAGTGAGGATCATATCAAAGTCCTCTCGAGGTGCTACCACTCCTTCAAATCTTGAGTCTTAACAAGTCGGATAGATGTCTCGCTAGCTACAAACGATATACAAATCATTTATCTACCTTTGAGTGTCTTGTGCAAATCCACGATGCCACTTGAGTTATGAAGGAGATTAATGTTGGGTACCAACAGAGACCAACCTGCCATTTCTAGTTTTCAATTGGTCTTTGAGAGATTTTTTTAGGAGAGAATGTCATTTAATAGTTTTCATTCCCTCCTCCTTTTACTTTTTTTAAAATATTTTTTTAATTTTTTTACAAAAATTTTTTTTTTTGGAAGAGAACACCATTTGCTAGTTTTCATTCTCTTCCCTTTATTTTGGATCCATGCATCTGATTACTTGATCATTTTGGAAGAACTAGGTTCTTCCATATGATCAAATTCCTTATCTCTGCTTCAATCTACTTCAAGAACTCATCCTTGGTAGGAGGCTTCCTATAAAGTTTCAACCTCGTGTCCATTGACCAGAAGTGTCCTTCTATTGCCATCAATGGGAAGTAACTGAATAGATCCATTGTCAAATATCTTCTCAATTTGATAAGGTCCTAACCACCTAGTTCTCAATTTTCCTTTGAATTGCTGGTACTTGGAATCAAACAGTAATGCCCAATCTCCTACCTTGAATTTCCTTTCCTTGATATGTGTATCATGTCACTTCGATTCCTTTGGTCTTGGATTATCTCTGTATATTGAAGTGCTTCCAATCTTAGCTCATCCAATTCATTAATTTGTAGAATTCTTTATTTTCGTGCTATATCCAATTCAATACCCGGTTTATTTGTTGTTCTCAATGTTTGTAGTTCAAATTCAATAGGTAACAAGGATTTTTCCCATAGACTAACTCATATGGTGAGAACCCTGTTGTAGTCTTCCAAGTTGTATTATAAGCCTAGAAAACTTCAGTAACCTCTTTACCCAATCTCTTCTACCTACTTCAACTGTTTTGGTGAGGATGTTTTCCAATTCTCTATTTGTCACCTCTGCTTTCCCATTTGATTGTGGGTGATAGGGAGATGAATTCCTATGATTGATTTGATAATACATTTTGAAGGCCTGGATCATATTGGACATGAACTGTGGACCTTGGTCTGAAACTATGCTTCTTGGTGCACCAAACTTCATCATAATTTTGTGCCAAAGAAAATCAGCAACTGCATCTTCATTAGCATTTGTTAAAGCTCCGAACCTTTTCCCACTTTGTCACATAATCAGTACATATAAGAATGTGTTCCTTTCCTTGTAAAGGAGGAATAAAAAGGCCAACATAATATAGCCCCCACCTTTCAAATGGTTCAATCACCACTTGAGGTTGCAGAGGCATTTGATTGGTGAAAGTTAGTTGTCCCATATTTTGACAAGGATCGAATCGCTTGATGTATTTCTTCACATCTTTATATAGATATGGCCAATAATATTCTTAAGTATTTTGTGTGTTGTTCTTTTCAATTGAAAAAGTGTTGTCCACTTGGTTCATCATGACATTATCCCGAGTATGTCAAAGATTTCATCTTCTTTCACACACCTTTGTAGAACCAAATTAGGACCACATTTAAATAACATTTCATTCAACCATTTAAATTGTGCACTAGTTTTGATTAATATTTTTTTATTTATTAGTAAAAGAAGGGGAAAATTCCTTGTTGTAAGATAATTTTCCATATCATCAAACCATGGTGTATCAAATGAAATAGCAAATAATTATTCATGTGGAAAGTTGTCCTTAATTGGATCTTGTTCCCCTATAGTGGTTAATCTTAACAAGAAATCAGCTACCACATTAGATTTTTTTCTTGGATTATCCACAATGGTAATATCAAATTCTTGTAAAATTAATAACCACTTAGTTATCCTACCTCCAACCATTGGTTTTTTCATTAATTATTTAATTGATGAGTGATCTCGTGAAATACAAATATTTTTAAGAACTCCGTAATATAATGCTTGAACTTATTAATTGCATAAATCACATCAAGATATTCTTGTTTAGTGGTGGTGTAATTTCTTTCAGTGGAAGTAAGATTTTTGATAAGGTAGTAAATAGCATACATTTTCCCTTCTTCCTCTTTCTATCCCAAAACCGCACTAATTGAAAGTTATTTGAGGCATCTATTTGGATGTAAAAAGGTTTCTCCTAGTAGGTCGGGAAGGTGGGCTATTTTAGTAAAAATAGCCTACTTTCCTTACCGATGCGGTTCTACTCGACCGCCGTCGGTTACGCAACCGCCATCGGTTCCCTGTAAATGGGCTCCCAAACCAAAACAACGGATCGGAATTTCATTTTGGAGATCAGTCGAAGGATTTTGAATCAAAGGAGAGTCCAAAGCGATTAGCGAGTCGAACTTCACTTGACCAAGCGAGAGGCAGTGAAGAAACGGAAGAGTTGGCAGCCAAGGAGATCAACTTGCATCTTCGTCAAAAACCAGTAAGTCACATCTTGCATGTCCTCTGTTATAACATTTCTCTTGCCTTTGGAACCACAGTCCTCATAAATCCATCCCTGAATCCACTACCCAGCGTGCATATTACATCTAACTGCCATCCATCTACCTCTCATCACCTTATTTCTTAATATCACCCATATACTGACCCTTACAAATAATACGATTGCAAACAACACAAACACCCTACAAAACAACCAACCTACAGATCCTAAACCATAACCGGTATCGGTTATCAGGAACCGGTATCGGTTATCAGTAACCGGTGTCGGTTAACCTGACTCCTAAACCACGGCCGGTATCGGTTATCGATCGTGTCGTGTGGTTCTTGTGATTCACAACCGAAAACCAGCCTTTCCCTACCTGTTTCAACGAAGTGATTTAATTGATATTTTACGGTATTTTGTGTTAACTCATATCGGCGGAGGGGACCACCTTCGAAAGGAAGTTTCATATTTCTGGGCCCAAGGCAGTTCCCTCATTTATTATCTAATCAAAATCTTGTGGTCTTGTGTTCTTATTTGCGGAGTAGTCCTTCCAAGACAAAAGGAGTTCTTCGCATGATCGGCTGATCTTTCTCTCTGATGCGCACACCATCTCGACATTCTACGGGTATTCCTCCTAACCCTAACCTTATCTCTGTTTCTATAAAGGAACGAAGCATTTCCGAGTGAAACATTTTGGCACGCCCGGTGGGACCCATTTTGGGTTTTTCTTTATTTCTTGCTTGCTTTCATTATAGGGAGCATACTTGCTGTTTTCTTCTTCTAAAAATATTCACGAGGTATTTTATTATTTTGGTAAAGGAACTTGCTTTGTTTTTGCATCTTGCATTAGTGAAAGTCATCTCTTTTGCTTCATCAAATATAATTTTCGATTTGGGTTTTAAAACACATGCATTGCATTCCTGCCTGTTGTTTTTCAATTCTAGTGAACATAGATTAAGTAACAGGTCGTACACGTGGGGGTGATATCCACGGTATTGACAGGAAATTAATCTTACATTCACTGCACAACACATACCGAATCACTTCACAATTAACACAACAGCTCAAACATCCCCCTTTTCCGCGGTATTCCTCCGCTCGATTGAGGTAACCTTATAAGCCAAAACAACTTGACATTTCCCCTAAGTCTCTTGTTTAGGATTACGACATCATTCTACGTCTAAAGGCATAAGCCCATGATAACTAAAATTAACCCTAGGGTTAATCTCTGGATTTGCGTGTGCATCTTGCTTGTTTTTTCAAATCTGTTTTCTCTGTCATACTTTGTCTTTACGTGATCATAAGTTGCTAAATATACTCAACGTTGCTAAAAATCAAATCAGCAGCCTTTTATATCTTTTTATCCTAGACTTTTGACACGGCATCGGTTAAGGGACCGGCGTCGTTTGCTCCGTGACCGACAGCGGTTACTAAACCGATATCGATTCTTGTCTTCATCGCCACGACAAACCAATGACTTGCCAAATTCATCATTGCGAGGTTGTTTTTGTTCTTGATAGATTGAAACTTTCTGTGTGTTCTTGTCATGGTTGTCATCACTCGGAAGCAAGCCGCCGCCATGGTTTCACATGCATGCTGCTCTGTGTCTTTGCTGAATCACCCCCTTCACATTCTATAGGGAACCCTACGGACACCGGTGAGATCCCCAAATTCTGTGGGAGACAAGGACTTTGCCAAATTTACGGATGCTAATCCCGGTTTGTACAATACTATTTGTCTCATGCCCACGACCGACGCTTTGATGGTCGGCTCCTTATTGGCATGCCTATTAGTATAGCTGCTCATTTAGCTCCCACTCCTCGATAACAACCGCCTTACTTCTGCATCTCTAGCCCCGTCTCCCAATCCGACGGCTTCAGAGGTTCATACGACCCCGATTAGCTTTCCTTTGGTTAATCTTGGACCCCACGTATCGTTACCACCAACTGCCCCTATCTCATCTCTCTTTCAGACCACTCCATTCATGACTTACTCTCTGCCACCTATTCACACGAGCTTTCCTTCTCAAGCTCCGCCTACCTTTTCATTCCCATACACGTATCCAGTAACCTCAACACCTTATATGGGACATCCCTATTCTGTGGCACCATCATCTCATCCAACCACAGATTTCATCAAACAAATGATGGACAAAATGCAAAACCTGGAGGCTTCCGTTTCAGGAAGTCGTAGCGCCTTGACATACGAGCAAGTTTGTCGGGAGCCCATTCACCCTTCTGTCCCCCTTCATTCATATCCTCCTCAATGGGAGTTGCCAAAGTTTACTCGTTTTAATAGTAAAGAGGATCCTCAACAACACTTGCGATCATTTAGACATGCTTGTTATTTGATTGCCCATGATGATGCCTTGTTACTCCGCACCTTTCCCATGTCCTTATCAGGACCTGCCTTGGAGTGGTACAGTGCTTTAACTTGACACTCAATCTTCTCTTTTAACCAACTAGCCCAATCTTTCTTGGATCATTTCTCCATTAACATTGCCAAGAAAGTATCTATCACCGACCTCTATGCCATCAAATGATTTGAAGGCGAATCTATCGCAGATTTCGTTGGACGATGGCGGGGCCTTATCAACCAACTTACGTATGCCTTGCCTCAGGCCAGAACTTATCGAACTATTTACGCGGGCTGCGCTAAGCACATCTCCCCTACCCTCCAAATTCAAACTTTCCGTACATTCGGCGAGGCCTTTACATGGCTCGAAAATTAGAAATTCGAGCCTTAGAAGAAGAGAATTTGCGGTTGCGTAACAAGAACTCCACTTTCCGAACTCTGATTCTACCAATAAACCAAATACCACCACTCCTCACGCGTCCACCTCTTCTAAATCAAAAGGAGCTGTCCACGCGGTGATGGTCAAATCCAACCACCGTCGATACTCCACGAAAACCACTTATAAATCTACAAAGCCGAGCCCATCAACTACACTCCTTGGGAGAAACCTATGGTGTGATATTGGAGAAATTGCTCAAAGTGGGGCTATCACCTTGCCCCTGTTAAACCTCACTCTGGGTTTGACTCCACCCATGCAATACCTTCTGAGTACAAAGAAAATGACTTTTGTAACTTTCACCGCGTAAAAGGACATAGTCATGAAAAGCTGCAAGATGTTGAAAAACATAGTGCGGGAAATGGTTGATTGCAGGGGATATAACACTCGATAATCCTAACGCCCCTAACTTGAAATCTGAAAATTTTCAACAAGCCATTCCCGAATCACTCGTCCAGCGATGCAACGTGACGTGACCAAGATATCTTAGGCGAGGAGAGTGTTCATGAGATCCATGCGGTCTTCGATTCTCGGCCAAAAGCCTCTATCGAGAAAATTTTAAATCAAGCCTCTTCACTAACACGGGAGTTTGAACCTCCTTTACCACCATCAAGCCAAAGTGAAATCGTTCCTTTACCCATAGAAGAGTTAACGCCCGGACTTCCTTCCATCAATGAGTCTTCTTACACCACATCCCTACAAGTGTGAGCGGATGTTATCTAATTTATCTATTTCCCAAACGTCCCCTTCTACCACTCTTGCTTTACACAAGAGGAAGGCTCACCACTCCTTTTGACATCCTTAGGCAGAAATCTCTTACACTAACATCACCACATTCTTTTAACGTGTGAGATCCCTCGAACACGCCCTCCTACCTATTAGTCCCTCATCGCCTAAATCTTTTCAACGACCGGTTGACCTCCTAACATCTATTGATACGGTGCCTCATCACCCCTCTGTGTCACACCCCCATGATGGTGGAATTACAACCCACCTTTCTTCCGTACCAAAATTACAAATCACACAGAGATTGTCATTCCACGGAGAGATAGACGAGGCCCTATGGGAGCGTTTGAGTACCCCTTTTTCTACTCAAATGCAAATGGTGATCTGATGTCTCCACCATCTACCGAAGTGCTTACGAGAAGCTTAAAATGCCCCTGTTCTCGCCTTCACCCCCTCACCTCTACCAAATGCCCCGTCCACTTCTATCAACTTAACCGGATCTTCCCCTACGCTTGGGACCTCACGATGCCCGGTCTAACACACCCGCTAAGCGACTCGATCTATCCAAAAATAAATCCGTTCGCCACCTAGGAGACAAACGCAATCGGGCCTCTATCACAATTAAAACCTTCATCGTCACACCCACCTTCCATATTGGGACCTCATCCCTCCACATTACACCAATATATCATACCTCCTTTGTTTTTACTGCAAAAGCGACCTCGCCTTCTACACCTATACGAGAGATCAAAGGGTATCACAACATCGTTACCCGCGTATCCGGTCCACCTATCAACCCTAAACCAATCCCATCATCAAAGGATTTATTTTTGTCACTCCCCTTTCTCCGTGGTTGTTTCCGCATTTACCACGCCATCTCGTAACCTCATCATCTAACTATTGAACGTAACCCGTGTCAAGAAACCACGTTTAGTGAAAAACATGTGTCAGCACCCCTCGGCTAAACCACCACCCATACGAACTAAACCACGCCCAAACATTACCCAAACCACACAATCAATACCCTCATCCTCTTCCGATTTTGACCCCTCAAAGGATCTTACGCCAAAATCCTTGCTATGTTGGTGGAGAATGCGACCATTTCCCTACCTCCACTTAGACCTTATGACCCGTCTAAACCCGACCTATGGGTTACGATGAGTCTAAAATCTGCGCTTATCACCGCACACGGGACATGATGTGGAGGGATGCAAAGCTCTAAAAACCATCCTTCGTCGAGTCACCTCTCCCAGGATAGAAAGATTAAGAAAGACAACTTACGAAGGAGAGACCTCTAGCGTCGATTCCCTCTACTATATCATCTATCCCCGCCTCACCAAGATCTATCATTATTCTGACCCCACCTCTTGAAGACCATGAATTATCCCAACCATCTTCCTCATCTCGGATCTATGAGATTAATATGATTAGTGTCGCTACTCGAGACGACGAGAAAAACAATGGGAAAGCTAAAGAAAACACACTGCGGCATCTCTTTCTCCTTGACCATCCAGATTACACCACCACCTAAAGTGGTTATTCGCGGACCCGCCTATCCCCGTCTCTCTAATGGAGTTGCCCACCGAACCATGATCAAACAACTTCATCAATCGCCAGTAAAAATGACACTATATGATCTCATTCGGACTTGAATCTCATCGACAAGCTCTCGTTGAGATCCTTGAGGATAGAGGTTTTACCCAACGAAACCCTACCCGTTGCCTCCATTCTAACACCCAATCACGTTGCCTCTCTCACCAAACAATCCATCTCCCCCACCACTTCTGTCTCAAAACAACAAGCCGCTGCGGTTAGTTTCTCGGAAGATGAAATTATCGACTTTGGTGCGAGAAGACCACGACCACTGCCCTTTTCATTTTCGCTTACGTCGAGACATTCGAGTACGTCGGGTTATGATTGTGGGGCGCCTAGCCTAAACATCATCTCTTGAAAGCCTTCCAACAAATGAACATCCCTTCTAGTTGCATGTGTGCCAACCCCATCATGTTGCGGTCATTCAATGATGCTATTACTTCTACCTTAGGCACCGTGATCCTCAACATTCGCGTAGGCCCACGTACTTTACCCGAACTCTTCTATGTCCTTGAAGGAGAGTTCGATATAATATATTCTTTGGGTCGTCCTTGGATCCGAGCCATGGGATGCGTTCCCTCAACATTACATCGATGCATAAAATTTGAGTACGAGGGAAGTCCTACTTTGTAAAAGCTGATCCTCCCCCTTCAAAACTTACTGCTGATATGTTATACCGCCCAAGCGATGTGCTTATACCAATTAAGACACCCATACATTCAACCCAACCATCCTCTTGAATGTACCTCAACCATCCACCTCAAGCCGCACCTACGCCTTGGTGATGAAACCACCGTCGCCAAACCACTTCTCTTCCCGCGGCTAACATCCCAACCTCAGACCCCTTAGTAGATGTTTTCATCGCCTCATCTTTGGGGAGAGTACCGCCTATATAACGTTAGTTCTTTCCTACCCGCGAGAGTACGGACAATTACATGCACATCCCACCTACGACCGTCGCGTGGGAGGTAATCTCTTACGGACCACCCCATTGCCGCACTAACCTAACGTATGGGGGTGTTGACGCATCCTCCATTACCCCCTGAACCTCCTCTTGGTGTGGTTCCCTTCGATCCGATTTTCAATACACGAAAATCGTCGCCGCCCTCACCTTCTTGACTCATTTGTGCGTGGAAGGCTTTGGTTTGGCCTTTATGAACAAGGCCGACATACTCTCATCCCCATCACCACACGCAAACATAATGATCGTAGTGGTCTTGGATTTCCAGGAACGCTTACCCCAAAAGAACCTCGTGACAGTTGCCTTCTGGAAGAGGACGACGTCACCCCTACCGAACCATCATCACCCATTTTGCCTTCGTCACCCACGGAGTCGATGGATCCTGAATCTATCCCTCCTAACTTTTCTCACCAACGATGATTTCCGCCAAGAGCGGTTAGCCCAGTGGAGCTTCTTGCGAGACGTCGTCTTCTGACTCTTGATCATCTTCAAATCTATCAAAAACGCATCAAGCGTGCTTATGATAAGTGACTTCATGAGCGTACCTTTAAGGTTGGTGATCTCGTCCTCAAAGAGAATCAACATGTAACCAAACTAGAAAAGAGCAAACGCGGAAAATTTGCTCCCAATTGGATTGGGCCTTATATAATCACTCACACCTATGGATCAGGCACTTATCGTTTAGCTTCCAGCAATGGTAAACTGAGCTGAACCCCATAATGCCTTGCATCTTCGACCATTCTCTTTGTTGAAATTAGTGTTATATCACTTCTTATCCGCCCTCTTGCTCGTCCCTTGAGCTCACATACCACCACATACACTTGTCTCTTACATCTCGAAATAAAATCAAGCTCACCCCTCACCTCCCCTTACGATGCCTTCCCCTTCTTAGTCTAGTCCATGACTTCAAAGTATTAAAATAAGCCGTATTCTTATGGGATTTTCTTGAGTCAAACTTCCTACCAAACTAGATGCTTCACGCCCAAAGAACATCTAGTCATCTAAATTAAATATAGACTGCTCCCTCGAAGGACAGCTATATGCCAAACTATTGCTGCTCTTATATATAGACTGCTCCCCCGAAGGACAGCTATGCACTAAAATCATATTTGCTACTATAAATAGACTGCTCCCTCGAAGGACAGCTATACATAGTCAGCCCTTATCAGAAGCTTCTCGCATTGATCAGCTTCGTGAAGACCTCAAGAATAAAACAATCAATATCCCTTGTAGACTTCCGCATCGATCGGTCTACATTGATAAAATAAAAGCCTCATTGAAAAGAACTTTTGAGTCATGGACTTGTCTATTTAGGGTAGGTTCTCTTTCGTCAGAACACTCACTTTGTAACAAGTTCTTTGTACCTCAGCTATATCATCCACATCACCTCACCATTTGTTTCAACTCAAGGGATGTGTAACGTACACTGATATATTGTGATCATCTGACTCTTTTCACTATGGACTTCTCGTCTATGCACGGCACTTAGGGCTTCAGGCTCGTTCTACGTTGTGTGGTTTGTTTAGCTCTTTTCACCTACGGAGCACTCTTTCCGCTTTGCCTCGCATCTAGAATTGTGTGTTGATCTTAATCAGGACACTATTCCCTACTACTTGGGTATGCTAACCTTTGCTTTACCTATACCTACACCACAACATTATCCTACCGGCACAACAACATTACCCTACCGACATCAAATTTTTACCAAGCGACAAATTGCCTAAACCATACCAAATTGCCTAAATTCACCCCTCCACGATCCTAAGGAGAACTACATCGATCGAGGCCCTTCCTTGCTTTGTGCAATGGGCTATGTAGGCAGCACTTCGGAGACATGGGGTCTCCCAAGGTTAGCTCGACCATCCCCTACCATAACCTATCATGTGTGGTAAATATAAATATTTTGGTGTATTTCTATTTAATCACATTTCTCTTTGATCCTTTTTCAAAACACCGAAAGTCAAAACGACAACATTCTTATTATTATAACGCAAATCAACATACATATCTCGTTTTATTTAGATGTTAAACAAATACATCTTCTATATCATCGACACGCAGGTCGGTACTCTTATTTATCCTCATACCTTGCTAACATTTATTTAGACCCTCACGCCTCATCCCGACCTAGGTGATGATCGTGATCGTCGACCCCTCTCGCCAGGCCTCTCTGTCCTCAAAGGTACCGCGGCTATTGGTACCGCCCACTGATCTGCCAATCTCTCCTGTAACATATGAATACGCCCTCTCGCATGGAGAACTCCAGCCTCTAGTCTCGCCGCCGTGACTCATGACCACTAACAATCCTCTTGTCTCATTCACTGCGTTTGGAGCTGCTTTGAACCAAGCGCTGGGCGATCCCTCTCTGCTGTAATCACCGCTATGTCAGGGCGCTCACGTACACCTCGCGATTCTGCTACCCACCATAATCTATAGGCCTCTGTCATTCCTGCATCCATTACACTGCGATCGGCTGCTATCTCCTCGGGCCCTACGGAGGTGTTGGCGGGGTGGTGAGAATCTTTGCCTCGGCATCGATCCTCATATATGGTCTATAAGCTGTGGTATGTCTGCACAAATCAAATTGTCGCGCGCGCGATCTATAGGAATCCTCTCATATTCACTGGCTGTGCCCGCGATCCACCTCAATCGCTCTACACCTCTCAACTCCTCGGCTATGTTCTCGGTTACCATATAGTTCCGTAGGGCCTCAGAGATATCATGCCAACCGTCGACCTCTCCCATACCTGCCTGTAATACTCAATGTCACCCGGCACGGCCTGAGATCTTGCCTCTTGTTCTGTCTGGACCCATCGTCGGAATCCCAACCTCTGTACTCCGGTCTCTCCTGCCTGGATGGATCGGCCTATTGGTCGCACACAAACAATGTGCTCATAGGCCCAACAGTGTAATAAGTATGAGCAATCCAACGTTGTCCTGTGACTTCGCCTACAAGCCCATAAACCCCTGTATAGCTCCGCCAAATATGCAGGTGCCCATGCAAAAGTCACGTTCCTTTCTATCATCTCCCAAATAACACCCATCAATGCCTTTGGAAATCTTCCCCCTTCTGCCCTCGGTAACGCATAATACCCTACCGCTATCATTAAAATCACTGCTAACCTTGTCTCCTCAGGGTGTGCTGCATACATTACCCCATATGTGAATGACAAACCTCGCTGTGTTAAGTCTCGTGCATATGGACCAAACACTTCTGTTATCGCTGCCCGCCCCGCGCTAGGTAGTGCCTGATATACTGGTTCTCCTGTAATAGGGAGTCTCAAAATACGAAACACATCTTCCAAAGTTACTGTCATTTCACCTGTTGGCAGATAGAAGGTATTTGTCTCAGGATTCCATCTCTCAATCAGCGCCTGTAACATACCATGGTTACGTGCGATTCGTGAATAATAACGGATTCCACTTAACCCCAAACGATTTATCAATGTCCATTCCGCTGGTGTTACATCCGCTCGGATTCGCGACAACAGCGCTGGCACACTATCATTCATCCTCAACCCTGCCTCTGCCTGCATACACCAAAACAACAAACAACCATTCAATCCATTAGGGTCTTTTTCAAACATTCTGGAAATTTCTCCAGTAACCGGTACCGGTTATACATAACCGATATCGGTTGAATAACCGATACCGGTTCTCCCTAACCGCTACCGGTCACTGTCAATTTTATACACCTTCCCTAAAAACAACCACCTACGACAATAATTTGCTCGTTTATTCGTTTTTATACATACAAACATACCTGGAACCCCTGATTGCCTACCCTGTAACACTTACCTCACCTGCAACCCTTGTTATCATGTTTTCTTTCTCATATCTACCCACCTACTCTCCCCCATCTTATTCACGAAACATGCAGTAGTCAAATCACAAACAAAACAATACCTCTTGGGTTGCAGCAGCTTGAGGTGGCCCTTGTCTTCCCTCATGTCCTTGCCTGCTGGATGCTTCTCCTCGTTCTGCCATGATCACCACCCTTTTCAACTTTGTCTTTCTGCCTTCTGAACCTCGGATCACATTTACTTTCCTTGTCTCTTTTCTCCTTCTCACCCAAATCTCTCATGCAAATACCTGTCTCAGTCGTCAAAAAGCGTCGCGTTCGCGTATTTAACCTCTTGCATGGCTCTAAAATTAAAACTTAAGTTGCCACCCTAGCTTTTCTATTTTTAGAAAAGCTCATACCTAAATAACCGGTATCGGTTACTTAACCGATATCGGTCTATAGCTACCGATATCGGTTCCCTAACCGATATCGGTTACACACCTTCCTTTTTGAAACAGGGTTCTTTTCTTCATTTCTCATCTAAATTTTTGTCGCGCCCGCCTCTTTTCCTGCATAAACCACACAATTTACCACATTTTGTTCATCCACCACATATAACATTACATTTTCATTAAATATCATTTATTTTACACAAATACACAAACCATCAACTACGGATATCAAGAAACTATCAATCTATACATCATTTGGATCCAACTCATCAGTTACATATATCACAATGTCACAAAACCACCAATTCATCACATAACCTGACATTCATATATACGTACAAACAAACAAAAACATCAGCATCATCCATCTATCAACATGTCAATTAAACTCATCACACATTCTATATATTACCAGCCATTAACCACATATTTCAACACATTTTAAACACTGCATGTGGATCAAAACATCGTCTCTATATATATACAAATTTTCAAAAATACAATGTGCCCTACATCGGGGCCTCTGTGATCTCATAACATACCAAAGCCGGCACGCAGGCCGCAATACCTACCAAAAATCTCGACTCGGCTCGCAGGCCGGTCTCTCATATCAAAAATATACTCGGCTCGCAGGCCGGTATCAAATATACAACCCGTACTCGGCTCGCAGGCCGGTATATAATAAATAAATGAATCAAAACAATGAATAAGTGTAGGCACGCAGGCCTCTATCAATACAACCGGTTCGCAGACCGGTGCCCATGTCCCTATACAAAACCATGTCGGGGATCTATCAGCTCTCCCCACCGCCCTCGGCACCTCTCCCCGCTGGTCCCTGTGGTGCCTCTCGCCTCCTGCCTGTCACGGACACGCCAGCTGTGGCTGCTCCTCCCTGAGATCTCTGGCTGTGCGAGGTCTGCGCCACATCTTGTTTATGTATGCACGATACTCGACTCCGGTACTATCAAGAATATCCTGATAATATCGGGCCTCTGCTCTCACCTCCATATAGCGATCTCGCGCCACTGAAGGAACTGGGGCTGGTCCCCTGGCACCTAACACCAATACCCCGATCGAGCTGTACCTGCACTTTTTGTGGGTGGTCTTTGGTGGGAGTCTTTACTTACTGCTACTGCACTTTTGTGGTGTGGTGGTATCTGGAATTTGTGTTTGTCTTCTTTTGATGCAATTGTACGTGCTGTTGCTGTGCACATACTGCTTTTTCATGTGGTCTGTCTTCTTTGGGTGCTCTTTGCACATGCTGTGCACGAGCTGGGCTATTTGCCCTGTAAGACCCTATATCTGTGCTGTGCGTGCGTGACCATTTATCCTGTAATGCATATTGCTTTGCCCGGAGCTGATCTCTCTCTGCCGTTGCAGCCAAGTCTGGCTGCGCAGGCGGTACTATCCTCGCTGCTCTCTGCCCAGCCCACCATACCCTGTATGCTCCCGTGCACCCGGCATCATCCACACCCTCACCTGCTGGTCTCTCCGCTACCCAGTCTGGATCCCAAGGCTGTGGCGCTGGCAGTGGGGCCTCTACATCATCCCTCCTGTACTGAGGGAAGGGAGGTGGCTCGTCCTGTCGCAGCCCCATCTGCCTGCGTACCCTCTCTAGGGGTATCCGCTCGTACTCTCCCGGCCTCCGTCCTGCTATCCAGAATGTATACTGGATCAGGCGCAGCTGTATGCGGGCTCCTCTGCCAGGCTGGTGACCTCTGTAGGGTCTCCATATAATGTCTCTCTTTGTAAGGCCCTCTCTAGCATAGTGTCATAGTAGACCACATCCCGACTCTGACAACAATTGCTCGTGGTGGCCCACGACCCCCGACCACCTCACGAAATCCATATCGGTATACGACACTGTGGCCCACAGCTGCTTTGGGGTAGCCCTCGGCACGATGCATACGATGTGCTCGTATGCCCAACAGTCTGACAAAAATGTAGAACAAATACCAAATCGCCTCCTCGTGATAGCCCCATAACTCCTGTATAATTGCACAAGATACTGCTTTGGTGCCCATGCAAGCAGTGTGCTCCTCCACCATCTCCAGTAGCACCCCCATCAATGCCCGTGGGAAGCGGCCTCCCTACGAATCGGGAGGCGAAGCGGGTGATCCTATCATCATCAACACGTGCAAGCCGTGTCTCATATCTGTGTGCGCGGTACATATCACCATATCGATGCTCGTCGCTTTATGATACGTAAAAGCGCGGTGCATCCCCAAAAACCTGCAGTATGCTATCCATGGCAGTCTCTGCGAATCTACGGAAAACGGCCTCTCCCTCGATCGGTAGCCGCAGGATGCGATACACATCCTCTAATGTGACGGTCATCTCCCCGGTCGGCAGATGGAACACATTGGCCGCCGGATCCCATCTCTCGATGAGGGCGACCATCAGGTTGTGATCTCTCTCTATCGCTCTGTACCTCTGGACCCCGTCGAGTCCCACCTCGCGCATGATGGCCCAATGCGCCGCGAGATATGTGTGGCCTCATCCGACTCAATAGTGGAGGCATCCTATCACGCATCGTCAACTGCTGACGTGCCTGCAAAACCAACCCACATTCTTAGACCCACTCTTTATTATAACATCTACTTTACCATCTAAACCCCCTTTTGTAACACCCAAAATCTAACCCCACACCTCACCCTTCTCCACCCCACCCAACCCTAAACCCCACCCCCAAACCCTAAACTCTAAACCCCACCCCCCCACCCAGCCACCCAAACCCACCTAAACCCTAAACCCTAAACCCTAAACCCACTCCCTAAACCCCAACCCCACCCAACCACCCCCACGCCCACGCCACCCTGACCCACCTTGACCCCCAAACCTAAACCCTAAACTCTAAACCCCACCCCAACACGCCACCCAACCCACCTTCAAACCTAAACCCTAAACCCTAAACCCCATCCCAAACCCAAACACCTCAAACCTAAACCCTAAACCCTACAACCCCTGCCTAAACCTAAACCCCACGCCCACCCACCTAAACCACCTTCAAACCCCTAACCCTAAACCCCCTAAACCCCTAAACCCCACCCAACCCCACTCCACCCACACACCAACACGCTACCCAACCCACCTTCAAACTTAAACCCTAAACTCTAAACCCAATCCCATCCCAACTCCACCTCAAGCCACCCCCCCACCGATCTGGCCGATCTACGAGACCGATGCCGGTAGCCCCAATTCAACCTCACCCTATGCTTTTGCGACCGATGCCGGTCGCCTATTGACCGACATCGGTCACTGTCTCCTGCCCGAGCCGAACCCCCGCGCGGCCCCCAAAAACCATTTTTCACCTATTTTTACCCATCTACCCACCCAAACACCCCCAAATTTTACACACCTAGCCGCCTTAGCCTATCTAACCTATCTACCCTCTCTCTTTTTCAAATTACCTCTATTTTACTCCTCATTTCCTAAAACAACTAAATTCCTACCCAAACCCCCAAAAATCAACATAACTCAACCAAATGCATAAAATAAGAGTTTAGAACCTGAGTGCGGCGACACGTCGTCGTCGTGGTGGGATGGGTGGTGGCGGTCCAGCTGGTCCAGCTCCTCCAGCTCCTCCTGCCTGTGCCATGGCTCCAATCCTGATCTGCTGGGTCCCCGGCCAATCACCTGCTGCCTCCTCAACTATTCGGGCCCACTATCAACTCTCTCCGCCAATCAAATAGCTCCACCTCACTCAATACCCCTCCAAATCAACTCTCCACGTCAGACAAGTCAATTTGGATTGCAAATAACAAAAGTGACAATGACAGGCCGTATTTTTCTTTTTATAGGTTTTTCGACCTTAACCGATGTCGGTTTCTTTTTTGCCCTAAGAAACCGGTATCGGTCCCTTAACCGATATCGGTCATGCGGAATCGACATCGGTTTGATACCCAACTTTCACCCCATTCTTTGCCCTTCTTTACTCCTTGCCTCTTTTTCACCAATATCGCCTCTGTCCACCTTTGCTGCACAACATTTGTTCACTTGTCCGGCCTGACCTAAGGCCTCAACCTACCAATTGGCCCGACCCAAGGCCTCAACCTACCTATTTGGCCCGACCCAAGGCCTCAACCTACTATTTGGCCCGACCCAAGGCCTCAACCTACCATTTGGCCCGAGGCCAAGGCCTCGGCCTACCATTGGCCCGACCCTAGGGCCTTAAGGCCTCGACCTACCTATTGGCCCGACCATCGGGCCCGCCGAGGCCTCGCCCTATTTGGCCCGACCCAGAGGCCTCAATTGGCCCGACCGAGGCCTCAACCTACCATTGGCCCGACCCGAGGCCTCGCCTACCTATTTGGCCCGACCCGAGGCCTCGCCTACCTATTGGCCGACCCGAGGCCTCGCCTACCTATTTGGCCCGACCCAAGGCCTACCTACCTATTTGGCCCGACCCAAGGCCTCGCCTACCCTATTGGCCCGACCCCGAGGCCTCGCCCCTACCATTTGGCCCGACCCGAGGCCTCGCCCTATTGGCCCGACCCGAGGCCTCGCCACCTACCTATTTGGCCCGACCCGAGGCCTCACCTACCATTTGGCCCGACCCCGAGGCCTCGCCTACACTATTTGGCCCGACCCAAGGCCTCGCCCTACCAATTTGGCCCGACCCAAGGCCTCGCTCTACCGTTGTATGGGGACCCGACCCGAGGCCCTGACCGCATGACTTGGCCCGACCAAGGCCGTATCACTTCCATACCATACCCTGATCAAGCGTTTTATTTTATCCATCCATCATGTACCTTGTGTTCAATCGAGCTCACTGTTCGTGTTTTTAGCATGATTAGGGTCCTTGACTTGATCTGTCGACCAACTTTGCCTAGAACTAGACCGTGGCGTTTATCTCAACCAAACCAACCATTTAGTACTTGCCGAACATGCCTAAACGTTCCTGTACCTTACATTATATACCACGGAGCTACTTCCTATGCCTTGGATACGGGATTATATCACCCTTGTTTGGATAAACTATCGACCTTTGCCTATACATTGCTTTGGTTTTGCTAGTCAAATCATGTACCCTAGTCGTCTTATTGCATTGACATGCGTGCGCTTCCTTGGACCTACCCCACCACCTTACCATCCTCTCTACCACATATACCCTTTATCAACCCTATCACACGATTTCCCGTTCACTCCATCGGTGATAGATTTGAGGGATTACCTATATCCTTAACATGAGAAACCACTTCATATTATTATTCGCGCAACTTTAACAAAACAAGCTACACGATGATAAGGGGCTAATGTAGACACCAAATTCGTGTCTTACGACCCCTTGTGACCCGCATCCCATTTCACAACCTAACCTCATTACCTAAACCTTACACAATTATTTATTAATTACCTCATAATTGATAAATCCACATCGCCTTACCCGCCACCTCACTTGGCCACCTCACCATGACCTAGCCCTAACCTAAACTAACCTAATTAGGACCCATGACTTGGTCAGACTCACATCCATAACTAATGCCTCCTTACTCGCACCAAAAGCCGACCTTCTAGCCACTTGACCAAGCCCATGCAATTGATCCTCGGGAGAAAAGCGGGAAGGTGGGCTATTTTACTAAAAATAGCCTACTTTTTCCTACCGATGCGGTTCTACTCGCCGCCGTCGGTTACGCAACCGCCATCGGTTCCACTGTAAATGGGCTCCCAAACCAAAACAACGGATCGGAATTTCATTTTGGAGATCGGTCGAAGGATTTTGAATCAGCGAGGAGAGTCCAAAGCGGCGAGCGAGTCGAACTTCACTTGACCAAGCAGAGACGAGTGAAGAAACCAGAAGAGTTGGCAGCCAAGGAGATCAACTTGCATCTTCGTCAAAAACCAGTAAGTCACATCTTGCATGTCCTCTGTTATAACATTTCTCTTGCCTTTGGAACCACAGTCCTCATAAATCCATCCCTGAATCCACTACCCAGCGTGCATATTACATCTAACTGCCATCCATCTACCTCTCATCACCTTATTTCTTAATATCACCCATATACAGCCTTACAAATAATACAGTTACCAAACAACACAAACACCCTACAAAACAACCAACCTACAGATCCTAAACCATAACCGGTATCGGTTATCAGTAACCGGTATCGGTTATCAGTAACCGGTGTCGGTTAACCTGACTCCTAAACCCTGACCGGTATCGGTTATCGATGCGTTAAGCGGTGTCGATTCTTTGTGATTCACAACCAGAAACCAGCCTTTCCCCTACCTGTTTCAACGAAGTGATTTAATTGATATTTTACGGTATTTTGTGTTAACTCATATCGGCAGGGAAGGCTGACCACCTTCGAAAGGAAGTTTCATATTTCTGGGCCCAAAAGGCGAGTTCCTCATTTATTATCTAATCAAAATCTTGTGGTCTTGTGTTCTTATTTGCAGGTAGTCCTTCCAAGACAAAAGGAGTTCTGAAAAAGAAGATTCATAGCATGAAGACTTTGAAGGCTAGGGAGAATTACATAGTCCAAGTGGAAATACCTAAGGTACCCCATGGAAAAGTAATGGTATTTTTGTCCTAATCCTTAACAACCACCCTAATTTTATTATATCCACTAAAACCATCCAGGAAGGAAAAGTATTGTTTACCGAAAGGTTGTCTACAACTTCATCTATGAATGGTAAGGAAAATAATATCTAAGTGTAGCTTTGTTCAATTCCTATAATCAAAAAAAATTCTCCATTTCCCATTATTTTTGGGAAAAATCACAAGAGGAGACACACTGACTATTTGAGATAGGGTAGATAAATCTTACTTGCAATATCTTTTCAATTTCCTATTTGACTATGTCCTCAAGGTGTGTTGATCCTTCTTTGAGGTTTCTAATTGATTTGACATTTTTAGTATAAATGTGATGGTTACAAATACTTGGATGAATTCCTTTCATGTCTGTATAGTCCCAATCAAAATTTCTAGTATGCTTTTTCAAAACATCAAACAATTTAGCTTCTTGATAATTTTCCAACCAATCTGTTAATGTTCAAGATTTTACTGGTTAAATCTCAATTTTTTTGGTTCCAGTGTGTGATGAATTGATTTGTTGAAAAGGTTGTTTAGTGGACATGAATATGGTAAAAACATATGATACGTAGAAACGTCTCTAAATTTCCCTTGAGAAAGAATACTAGAAAAAGGATAATAAGCAAAGTTCGATACTTATCTTGTTGTTTGTTGAAATCCTTGTCACTACTACTTTCTAAAAATTTCTCATTGTTTCCTAATATATTTAAGACTAAAGCTAATGATTCCATAGCTATTTCTTATGCTCCCTAAGAGAAATCTCATTCCTCCGAAGTGAACTAATTTTTATCTACCTAGAATTGATGTGGTTTTAGAGATAAGTATGCATGTTCTAGAACTAATTTTGAAATTCTAGGAACTAAGTCCGATGGTTCCAAAACTAAGTCAGAAAGTTCCAAACCTATCCCCGATTGTTCCCAAACAAATGGTGATCATTTAATGGATAATTAATCATATTCTCCACCTTTCTTATGTGATCTGCAATGTTATCATAACCAAATAAGACACATTGTGCTTATTATTATTAGGATCATCAACCCATGATTGTTCTTGATTATTAATAAACGGTCGTGGAGAAGGATATAATGAACTTTTCTTAGAATTATTACCATTTGAGATATTCATATCACATGTTTTGCGATCAATTAAGGAAAAAAATGTAGCTAACCATGGTCTCCGCCCAAAATAATGGGATAATCAAGTAGTTTACCTTTTGGCTATAATATAAGGAAGTCCACTTTGGATATTCCCGACTCCACCATCAATTCCACATCTTCAATGATTCCTTCTAGTTTTACTATAGACTAATTTTCCATCTACAATATGGTGCTAGTAGGTTGTATACCTATTAATGGTAATATTTTCACACAGTGTCTACTATCATGACATTTATAGTTGCTCCCAAATCAACCAAAACATTATGTATATATTTATTTCCTATAGAGATATAAATAACAAGGCTTCCGAATCCCCATATTTGGGAAGTAAAATATTTCCTCCCAATAAATTAGTAAGTTTCCCATCTACCTTAATAGTCCTAGGGCATTTCTTCTTCCTTCCCTGTATTTTCAAACATAACATTTTGATTAATTTGTTTAATTTATGAATGTACTTGATTACTTGCAATAATGGTATTTTAATATTTAGTTTCCTTAATTCTTGCACTAATTTGATTCATTGGTCTCAATAACTTCTTTAAATATTTACGGAAATAGAGTTTTAGTAGATTTTCTATTGGGATCCTCTTTATTTTTCATTCTCCTTAAGAACAACTAAACTAGGGTTTCAATTTCTTTTGTCATCTCAAGTAATTGCAACGAGTGGACTATTAATTATTTTTCCAAATCTTGTTTGAATATCCTTATAGTCCATGGCATTAATATCAACTAGTTTTTCTTTCCGTATTCTATAGATAGGGGTTGTTTTTTTTTTTTTTTGGGATTAGCCACTAGTTGTGCTTTAGCATTTGTGTTTGAACCACATTTTTATTTTATGAACCTTATGTTGGAGAACCCATTATGGCCTGTTGATGCTTTGGTTGGGATATGTTTTTCCCTGAGCATATTTATTAGGGTTCCACATAGTTTGTGACCAAGTATAAGGGTTACTCTAAACGGACCATGGTTGTTGGTGTCGCTAAGCATACCAAGATTGTCCTACCTAATCATGGGAATCCATGTTGGTTAAGGGATCGAAGGTGCTTGTCCCCAATTTTTGGCACATTTTGATCTGCCCATGGCATCATCTAGGGATTAGGAAAAAATCTTGGTATGAACCCTTAGCTAGGTTGTATCTAGACAAAGTTTACTTCTTCTGTAGTGGATGAAGTGCTGGATTGTTTAAGCTGACTTTTTATGAATGGAAGAAGAAAATACACATTAACTTTATGTTTCCTAGATTCAAAAATAAGACACATTTGTTTTATCCAAAGGAAAATATTTTAGTGCATGCTTCTTTCTACATCTAGGACAGTACATAGCTCATGGTTTAGTATTAGAATTTTCTTTGGCTTGCAATCCATCCATGGTGGAAGTTAATTGAACTAGGATGTCTATTTTAAAGTTTCTTAGTTCATCCATAAGTTTTTTTATGTCCGGATTTGCGTTTTCACATTTTTTCCTTTCCTAGTTCCACCCCTTATTCTTGAATAAATTCTACAAAGGTCTTTAATATAATTCATTCTTATTTGATTGATGTTTCCACCTCCCATTAATTTAAGGTCTTCCCTAGATTCATCATCCAGACCTTTAAGAAAAATAGTTTTTCTTAGCTCTTCTTGAAGTACAAATCCACACCTTTTACTTATAAAGAGGAATCTATCTAAATAATCTTCCATATTTTCATCCTCTTCTGTTTGATCCTAAAAATTCTTCCTTCTTGTTTCTCCCTCGATATTAGTCTTGGTATTTATCTAAGAAGGAAGTTTCCATTTGTGCCCAAGTGGTAATAGAATTGGATGTTAATCCCATAAACCACATCATTGTTATATCTTTTAGAGTGGATGGAAACAACTTGATTTTTAATTTTTTTGTTTTGGCATCATAGGTCTAACACATTACTTTAAATTCAAATAAGAATTGGTCAAGATCCTTAGATGACATCCTCTAAATGTAGGCAAGTGTGCAGGTGAAATATTATTCATAGGTGTATCATCATCCTCTAACTGAATTGGATAGGTAAAAGTCCTATCAGGTTCTCTTTCAGCTTCTCGTGCCATATCTACAGTATCTTCTAGATATTTTTCCCAATCAATGTAGTATGTGATCCACTTTGGTGTAGGTGAAAAGTCAGGAGTAGGAGGTTGAATACTCAATTGAGAATCAAAACTTTCTCTAAGCGGGTCTTGGGATATAATCCTTCTCCTAAAAGTTCCACTTCCTTCTAGTGATTGATCCAAAATTCCAAAGGTGGAAGTTCTACTTCTTGTCTAACAGGAGACAATGGTGCTTCTAATTCTTGCTCAACCTCCTTATTTGAACTAGAGGATGCTGATAGTTCTTGTTGAGATATTTTTGGGAGAAATATACCCTTTGAGTCTCTTGGTCTACTCATAAATTTTATGATAACATAGGGAATATTTTTCAATTACTAGATGTATGATTGTTGCTCTTGTTGACACCTAATTAGATAATTCTAACTAATTGGTCCTCAGAAAAATGCCAAAAATGATGGGTGTCGTTATTCCCTTCATTTAATCAACTCTTAGTTGATGTCATATTCAAACCAGGGGTGTGTCTGAAGCTATATGCAACAAGAAGAATCTTAGTGATCTAGTAATTGATTATAGGTATTTATTATTTTTATATTTTTAGGGGGTTTTTGTAGTGTCTTTAGGATTCCTTGGCCAAATCCTTATTAAAAATATACTACAAGAAACTTGCTGAAATAAACACTCATTTTTGAAATAAATAAATCTTTAGAATTAAACGTGTTGCTAGAAATGAAACACACTTTTGTAGAATGAAACAAATTACTGGAAGTAAACACACTCTTACAGAATGAAAAAATTGTTGGAAATAAACACACGTTTGAAAATGCTATTGAAAATTCTTGCAAGGAAATAAGATTCTAACCTATAACACATACAAGGACAAGTATGTGACATAATTCAATTGAAGAATCAAAAGCATTTATAGAATTAACACTTAACAGATTTACATAAATTTCTTAGAAATATAAATACCAATAAAACAAAGAATCCTACTTCTTAGAGGAGTGGGCCCTTTCTCCACCTTGAATCAGGAGTTGACAAAGTATGATTCTCTCAAAATGAAATGGCTATCTTATTACTGAAATGTTCTATCTTAAAAACTTCACTGTATGTCTATCATATATATAATCTATTATATATATATATATATATATATATTTCATCATCTGAAGATGCATTTACAATCACAAGTGCTTAATATCTGTCCATCTATCAATAGGTTCCCATGAAACAAAATAGTGCTCAAAGTAGATGTGGAATTTAGGAACCTTGTTGGACACATAATGGCTAATCCCCGCATATGTATTTTTGGGATATGAAGAATCAACATTTTTTGATCTTCTCCTGATTAGAAGGCCCATAGATTACTTTATCATCAGATGTTGTCAAAATAAATAGATTCCCATTGATTCAGAACTTTGGAGAAGTTCCAGAACCAAAGGGAACTATTTTGGAACTAAGCAGTGAAAGTTTAGGAGATAAGCATAGGATTTCGAAATTAAGTGATGATGGAGTTTTGGAACTAATTTTGAAGGTTCTAGAACTAATCGATAGAGTTCTTTTGTTGTGTGATGGATTTCTGAAACTAATCCTGGAGGTTTCAGATCCAAGTCGTATTGAAGCTAATGTTCCCAAAAACATGTTGGTTGCTTCATACTTTGTTCTTTTGACTAATTGTGACATGTTTTATTATAAAATTGAATTTCGAAACACTTTTTTAGGAATTACAAAGTTTTTAGACATTATAACTAAATCCAAAAAAATATGGAAAATTACATCCTAACTTATACTAGATCAAACAAAAGTCACAAAATGCAGTCAAACTTGATAAAAATGAGAGTAAAATAAGATCATTTATTGCACATTGATGAGACATATTTTGGCCTTATCACCTGACATATCTCTTACTTAAAAACCTATTCCCAACACTATTATTACTTATTGCACCATAGCCACACCCCCACCCTACCGACTACTCCTTTTCCCCATCCCAATTTACACCCATCAACCTATCCCATTTGTATTTACTACCCTACTCCTTTTCCCTAAACTTGCACTTACCTCTAATTGCGTATCTTTCCTCCCACCCAATCTCTTTTATAGACCTATTTTCCTCTAAATCCATTTGGTGACATTAATCACCTCATACGTGACTAATGTCAACTAAGGCAATTCACGTCAGCCCAATTCTTGGCCATTGTCGATCAACTGTTGCACCGCCCAAACCCACAAATCCCTCCCCTATTTCTAAAAATTGATAATAATTACCTAAATACCTACCCTATCCTACCCAAACCTTAACTACCTTTATCCCTATCCCTATTTAACCTACATTATACTTCCTACCCTTCCCATTCCATCAATTTTACTTACAAATTCAAATTCAATTCCCACCCAAAAACATTTCTACCCAAACCAATTTCTATAAACTATTTTAACCAAAAGAGTATAATTGGATTGAATCCTACCTCATCGAGGTTTTGTTTGCATGGTGGTAGGTGCGGCCATTGCACCGATGGTCCACTCAACCCTTCTCCCACCTTTGCCATCACCAAATCACCTCCTCACCACTAATCCAATCAAATCAACTACACCGATCTCATGAACCCACCAACCAACCACTAATCACCCACTACAAGGCTTGCTAACTAAGCTCTCTGTCTTGTTCTGTCACTTTCCAACTTTCCACCTCTCTTCTATCATTTTCTACAATTGGAAAATGACAAATGATTCCGTAAAAATTAGAATTTTCCTTTTTAAACCCAAATCGACATGACCAACGTTGGTCAGGTTGTGCCCTACTAAACCGATGTCATTCACACTTTAACCAACATTGGTCACTTGTCATTACCATTTTCTCCCCATTTACCCATCTTTCCCTAAAATCATCATTGTCGGACATCCTTGGACCTTACCCATAGTCATTGTCACCTACCCACAAACTCATACTACCCATACATTTCCTTAATTACATTTAGGGACTTGTTATTTATGTATACTTTATGTATACCTTGGCCTTACCCATTCCTTCGACCTACATACCCTGACCTAAACTACCTATTATGACCTTTGCACTTGCATATTCGCTATACCTTGTGATACCATTACCCATGTTGTTTGGCCTAGTGACCTTACCTTGCCCATTTTCATGCAATTTATCCTAACCCAACCTTTGGTGTATCTTAGGAACATACATAAATGTTCATATACCAGCCCTACGTTGTGTTTCCGCACCATATCCTATACCTTGGATACCCGAATCACTTTCACCTTGTTTAGATAAACCTATTGACCTTGGATGATGTATATTTTGCATGCTCTTCAACCTAGTATTTTTCATAGTCTATGCGTGTGCATGCGTTTGATTTCCATCATCTATTACTAGACTTTACGTTTACTCTTTTACCCAATGTTCATATACCCACACCCATACTCACCTACCATCTATTTCATCACTTCCACATTTATCAAACCACTCACCAATTTGTTTCTACACCTCATTAGTTCTTGGTTTCAGGGGACCACCTCAACCCACACTTGGGACTCTTTCACCTTTAAACCCCACTTAGGGCAACCAATTCTTATTTTGTCAAGCATCACTTATCGATACAAGACAGTGACAAAAAGGGGCAAATGTTGACACCAAATTTGGGTCACACTCCCCTTTTACCCCACATATATATTAATTTAATTACCCACAATTAAATTAATGCCTATTCTCACAATATTTATTAATTTAATTACTTTAATTAAATTAATTAACAGCTCACCCCGCCACATCACCTAGACACCTCATCCTAGACCTATTCCTAGCATGTTTCCTTTTAACTAAGACTCAGTCCTACTTACCTTAATTAACTAAGAATTATTTCAACCATAAATTCACATGCCTATTGTGATGCCCATTAAAACAACCCACTTGAGACCCAAGAAACAACCTACGGTTAGTTAGAAAATTATGGAATAATTTTTTTATTCTAAGTGTCCACAACAAGTCAGTAAGACAACGGTTGACACTAACAAGTTTCGAACAAATATAAAATACTAGAAAATAATTTTTCCTTCATAAAAATTATCAAATGTCACATGGTCCAACTTTTAGGGTTAGAAGTTTCAGTTAGGTTCAGGGAGTTATTTACCCCATACCCAATATCTAATAGGCTCGAGTTTTAACTTTATTTTTCTTATACTAAATGCATCCAAATTTTCCATAAATCATTTCCATTGGATAGGAAATTTTCTCACCTTTTCTAGTGATATAAATAAGTCCTCCTAACTCCTTCAGAAACTCAAGATATGGGCAAGCGGACTTTAGAGGTCAAATTTTCCCCAAGGGGACATGTGTCAAGCAGGGGTGAAGAGCAAATTTCAGGTTGGTGGGTCGCGGGGTGGCGTTTGGAATTTTTCCTTATGCAGGAGAAAATTCCCATTTGTTCCTGCACCTTTGTGGGTCCTCCAAGGGCACGTGTCAGCTCATGATCCAAGCGGGAGAAGGTGAGGGAAGGGCGAGCAGCAAAGGGGGGCACTGGACATTTCCCCAAAGGGAAGAAAAGCCAATTTGGCCTCCATGCGCCCGCGAGTCCGCCATGGACACATGGTGCTCCACCATTCACTATGGGGATAAAAGAGACAGGGGAGTGGTGGGGAAATTTTATGAATTTTGCCAAAGGGAGGAGATGGGGTGAAAGGGGTAAATGTGCACGCGGTCCGTGCATCCGCAGAACGAAGTCTTTCCAAGGTAGAGGCGGGAATGTGGGGCCACGGAGAGTTTCGAAAAACTTTTCCAAAGGTAAAAATTAAAAGTGATGAAGTTCTCCCTCCTCCACTATCACCCCAAGGTGCCACGTGGCACTAGCCGATAGTCGCGAATCGGCAGGGAAAACATGAAAACATTCCATTTTTTTAAAAAAGGCCTAAGGGTGAAAATGATGTTGCACCTTTGTTGCCTGTGAGGACACGTGGCAGCCTCTAATTGGCTACGGGCTAGTGGAGGAAAATTCAAAAATTTTCCCAAACCAAAAATTTAAAAATTTTCCTAAGGATTTTAACGAGTTTATCGGGCCGGGCTCACTAGGGAAAATTTTCCCAAAATTTCCCACCAAGGCGAAAAACTTCAAAGTGCCATAAATTTTTCTAAAGCTCAGTTTTGGGAAAACGAGGACTTTCTGGAAATCTCTTGATGTCCTATTTGGACAGAAACATAAATTTTATATTTTGATAAATTTTAAGTGGTCAATTTTGCAAAAAGATCTATAGGCTTTTAAAAAGCCAACTGGTAATTTCCAACTTTCAAATTTGATTAAATTGGATCTCCTCCTTCACTCAACATGCCAAACAAGACATGGAGGATTGCTCTAGGGAGGTTTAAAGTGTTTAGGGAAGGTAAATTTACTTGTTTGAGTTTCAATATACATTTTTCCATCAAATGACAAAATAGTTGTGGAAGAGATTTGGCTCGTTTTAACAATGTTTAAAATTGTTTTCTTAAGTGTTCTTTGTCAATTGAGTTCCTTGATGTCTTAACATGTTAAATTATATCAATTCCAAGTTGATTATTAAGTGCAGGTCTGAACTGTACATTTTAATTAAATTTTCCAGTTTTAAAGTTTATAACAGAGATCTATTTCTTTTAAATCTGTATATCAAATTTTATCCTTCAAATGTGACATTTCATTTCTAAACTAATCTAATACATTCAGTTGTTTATAAACAACCATTCTAAATCCAAAGCAAATACTAAATTTCATTTATACACATTCCCAAAATACAAAAATACAACATTGTTTCACGTACATTTAAAAAAATAGATATCTAACTACCTTTTGCCATACAATAAACATTGAATTCAATCCAACAATGCATAGGAGCGAAGATCTTTCAATTCTTTATTAATTCCAATTATATACTTCTTTCAAGGTTTTATCAGAATAAATAGAATTCTATTTATTTCTTTTCAATGTACGAGAAGAGTAATGTAAATGTCTTTCACACTTTGAATATACAATTTCAATCCAATTACAACATATTTTCTTCACAATACAAATGTTACAATTTCATCCACTTCAAGTGGGAAAGGATAAAAAATGAATATGTTTCTCAAGGGACTGTCAAACTACATTTTCCTTTTCTCCGTAACAACAACATGCAAGTTTCCACTCTCTCCAAGTTGATCAAACAAAAGAGGGGGAAAGGCAACGCTCCACCCAACCAAGACATCCAATGAAAGGAGAATCCTTCCTTCATCATTAGCCCCGAGCCCCAACCAAAATACAATAAGAGGTGTAATTCAACCCATGGAAACAACTAGCTTCCACAACACACAACATTCTTTCAACATACACATTTCAATTTAAAACACAATTCAACACAAAACAACAGTTCACAATTGCATTTGAAGACATTTCAAAATAGAACTCGGGATTGATCATTCAAGCCAAAGCAAGCAAGGTCTATGGGGAAGCTACTTATGCCTCCCAATTTGGAATTATACATCCATCAGTAACAAACAACCAAAATAATTCATCACACACACATCCTTATAACCCCCACAAATCCTTCCTTATGCCCCCCACAAAGTAAGAAATGCAAGCTATTTCTTTTCCATGGTGGATCCCAAACCAAAACTCCCTCCACAAATTTTTATGCCAATGACATTCCCTTATGCCCCCACATGGATTCCCATAGCCTTCTCCTACACCATCCCTATGGTAGTCTACCCAACCAGCCAACAATTACAATAAAACATGCACCATTCACACAACACAACAAGAAAATCACAACAATAAAAGAAGGAATAAATGCCTACCTTTCCATGGTAGTTTTTGTTTCCAACAGAAAGCTCTCAAATTCCAAAAAAATTCTCCCAAGCATGCAAATATTTCTCCAAACTTCCTCCAAAAACAAGAGCTCCAACACAAGAAAATGCACCCCAAAGAAGTTACAAAATGATTCAACAACCCAAAACAAGAAAAGAGTTTGAATTATATAGAAGAGGGAAGAGAAGAGGATGATGTGGATCCATGTAGGATGCCACATCACACATCCTCAAATTCAAACACAAAATACAAAATCCATTCTCCCAAGCACAATAAAGAGGTGGGTGAAAAAATGGCAAGTTACTTGCACACTCCAAAAGCCCACACCTCAAGGGACAACAAATAAATAAAATGTAAGAGAGTGCAATCAAAACAAAGCAACATGATTAATAAAATTCATTATAAAAGTCACAAATCACTTCTCCAACCATAAGTATGGTTGGTAAATTAAATTTAGAGGCATGCAACAAGTTTTACTTGTCCCAAAAGCCTCCAAAAACAGCCCCATGGAAAAATTAGAATTTGTTATGGAGGTGGAGTATTTCATACTCCAAAACTAACTTACACAAACTCTTACACAACTTACACATCCCTTACATATTTAATACAAATAGCCAACAACTCTTATAATTAATTTCCCATATCCCAATTTAATTTATTTAAATTTTAATCATATGATTCTCACATTAATCTACCACATTTTAATTAAATAAAAGAAAGGAACACATCACTAATAAAATACATACAACAATAATAAAAATAACCACATTAATAAAATACATAATACCCATGGTCACATGTAAAGGTAATCCCCCTCACGAGAATCCCTAATAAAACAACACATAACACAATAAAATGAGTTGCCATGGTGACCTTGTCGAATTCAACTAGAATCCAATTTTGGTTGATCTTCAATCCACTCGATATTTGTTGTGATGTTTTAAACCTACAAAACACAAATAACTCCTTCGGCCTTGTGGCCATATCGAACATCCAACATGATATAAATGAAATCAAAAACCAACTATATAAATGAATCACAACAACATCGAAGTAACAAATACATCATTTGCATTTTTAATCAACAACTATATCATCATCATAAAATATCCATTTCTTGATCTACTAATAATATCCAAAATCATATATCCGAACAACATCCACGCCAAATAATATATCATCATCCACATATAAGGTGTCTCTAATGCCCATCATGCATCATAATCAAATCAAGATCAACAATAATCCATGATCAAATGTCTAACATCCCACTAAGTCAAAACATAATAATGTCTATAATGTAATCACAGTATCAAAATAAGCATACAAAGGTGTCAAAGGGAAGTGGGCACTACACCTATTCTTCCTCTAATAGCATGCTCACTCATCTAAGCATAATATACCATTTTTATCAGAAATAATGAATATAATTGGTAAATAATATTACCAAAATATTTTATTTTGGAAAACCTAGGATTTACCACCTTAACCAACGTCGGTCAACTCTAAACCAATGATGGTAACCCTAACTATCATCAGTTACCATATATACATTTTGGTAACCTTTTTTAAGGGTGGGTTGATCATTTTTCTGAGTCTGAGAAGAGAGAGATCTGCATGCAAGCACGAACCAGAGCCCTCTTGCACAACCAGACATCTTAAACCAACACCAAGCTTGATAAGAAGGTTTTGCGTATTCACGATAACATTTCGTGCAACATTGCCACAACATTGAGCAATAGCTTCTATAGATCAATCATCACCATCCTTGAACCACGCATCAGCTAATCCAAGTGAGTATATTCGATCTACACCATTTCCTATTTATTTAGATCAGTTTTTGTATCTCGTTTGGTTAGATACGTTTCCTTTACACCTGTCATCCCCATATTCTTCCAATTCATTTATCCAATCACTCACAACATCTTAGATCTTATATTCGACCTCGAACACCTCCGAGCATTCCCAACACTATTACCAACTGAATATTTTCCTTCATTTCTCTATGTAATCACGAGAGAACCCCAAAACCCCAACTTATTGTTTTTCTACCATCCCACCTCCACCAATGTTGGTCACTTCTAACCGTCATCGGGGTTTCCTTTGAACCGTCATCACTCATACCCACACCAACATTGGTCTCGTGGATGGTAACCCTTCTTATAAAGAAACCTAATATCCTTCACCCAAATAACCTAAACCACTCAAAACTTGACCTAAACATGTCCCAACCACCTTTTCACCTATCTAACTTCTAGATCCAATCATAACCTAGCATCTTAGATTAGATTTACTAATTTTGTTTGAATGAGATACCTAAATCATATCAAATATAGTAGGATATTATTGTTTTATGCTATTTCTTGCATTGAATTTTGTTAAAGAGTGGATTAACAACCATTTAGGAAGTATCACACTTCTCGAATCTAGCATATGCTAGAAATTCCACCGCAATATATTGTTTAACACTCTTCTTATGGTTTTGTTTTGCATTCATAGGTAGTTCCTCCTAGCAAAAAGGAAGTTCTCGCAATCAACATTAGATCAAGAAATTAGAATGTGCACATTCTACCTTCCACCTTCATTTCACAGGTATTCCTCCTCACCTTTACCTTATCTGTTTTGCTCATACGTACGCAACTTATTGGTGAAACATTACCAAAATTATTTGATGGCTTCATGCACTTCTTAATGATCTCAACCTAATCCTTAATGTCTTCAATTTTTGGTGTGAATGTGATGGTACATAGGGTGAGTTTATGGAGGATATCAAATTGTTCCCACACGAATGAATGTTGGACATTTGGAAGGTCGTATATGCTAGTGATAGGATGTGTTAGACTGGAATCTGTCATCTACAAAACAACATCTTGAAATTAACTCTTTAGTTCAAAATTATACTTATGTAATATGATGTTGCTAGAAATGAAAAGAAAACATATAGCTCGATGGTGATTTGATAAAAATACTTGTTTTGATTAAATAATTGATAAATGAAAACATTATAGTCCATAAATAGGGGAATCATAAGTAACACAAAATATGAAAATTCTAGAAGGTGAGTCCATAAAAAAATTAGATGTATTGGTTTGCTGTTGTTAGAAGAAATAGGATTATTTACATACTAAATTCATGAAGAAGATACAATCATACCATAACTGATCAAAACACCAAGAAATTTTGAATGACTATGGCAATTGTTGTTCGATGGCTTAAGAAGTAAGAATGGATCGAATCTTTGGTGTTATGTTAATTTCTCTAGATGGAGGTAATTACTTATCTTCTTTCGGTTGTAATTTAGTTGCACTAATAATCCCTGCTGAATATGAGGCCCTTGTGTAAGGAATTCAACTAGCCCAAAAGAAGGGAATCAAGGCTCGAGTGTTTTGGAGACAAAGTGAGTTAGTTTTTCATCAAGTGACAACACGTAATGCATCTCGAGAATGATATTTTAAGATCATACAAGAATCAAATCTAGGACTTGATTGAAGATTTTGAAGCTTTTGGGATCCATGCAATTCCTAGAAATCAAAATCAAGATGTTGATAGGCTTGCTACAATTGGCTCACAATATGACATACCTATTGATATCATGAAAGAAGGAAGTAATTTTTCAAAATGGTGGCTCGAATTGCAATCTCGATAATGTGAGTAGCTTGCAAGTGTTCGGTAGTGACAAATAAATTGTCCTTTTTGTACAAGAAGTGGAAGAGTTTGTTGCAAAAATCAAGATAAGTTGCAAGAATCATATGGTGATCAAATCATATAATTGAAAAGCAATAAACTACCAAAAGTATTAGTCACTCTGGAATCCATCTGCAACTTAGACAATCAAGCCAAAAGACAAAGATATAACATGGTGGTTAAAGAAGAAGATTTTGAAGAAGTCAAGGTAGCAAATGAAAGGTTCTTGAAGATTAGAAAAGTGTGTACTTCCAAATAGAAATAAGATTTCATCAAAAAATTTCAAGAGTATCATGAAATTTTTACATGGAGCTATAAAGACTTGTGGTTTTGATCTAGGTCTGACACAACATACCATCAAACTAGATCCTAATGCTAAGCTAGTTCATTAGAAACAAAGGCCAATTAATCCCAAAATTGAGCCACTAATGAGAAAGGAAATAACCAAACTCATCGAGGCCTGTATAATTTTTACCATCAAGCATTCCTCTTTGGTAGCCAATTTGGTGCCCGTAAGGAAGAAGAACAAAGAGATTTGGTTGTGCACAGACTTTAGGGATTTGAATCATGCCTCATTGAAATACCATTATCCTCTTCCATCAATGGAGAAAATCCTTCAAATGGTGGCAAGAGCTCAAAGATTTTATTTTCTCAATGGATATTCGAGTTACAATAAAATTCTGGTCCAAGAATCCGATCAATTTAAAATGGCTTTCACTACCAAGTGGGGCACATATGCCTACAACAAAATTCCATTCAGATTGTCTAATGTTGGGGCTACTTTCCAAAGAGCCATGGACATGGCATTTAAGGGACTAATCAATGATATCCTCTTGGTTTGCCTTGATGACATAACTATATATTCTAAGCATGTAGAAGACCACATCATGTATCTAAGGAAGATTTTCCATAGATGTAGATAATTTGGGGTTTCACTTAACCAAAAGAAATTAAATTTTGTAGTGCATGAGGGAAAGTTGTTAGGGCATGTTGTTTCAGAGGAAGGACCATCAATCGATCCAACCAAGATTCGTTTGATTATGTCCTTTCTCTCCCAATTCACAAGAAGGGTGTCCAGAGTTTTCGGGCACCATAAATTTCATCTGGAGATTCATCCCTCAATTTATGACATTGGATAAACCACTAATATCCATGCTTTGAAGAAAATATGCCATTCTCATTGACAAAGGAAGGAAGGGAGAGCTTTGAAGCCATCAAAATGGCCATTTCTCAAGCTCCCATGCTAGTGAACCCCAAGTTTGATAAATATTTTATCCTTTATGATTTTTCAGTCAAGAGAGCATTTCAGGTATCCTCACCTAGAAAAATGATGATCTGATGGAGAAACCAATTAATTTATTCAATCAATCCCTCAAATACCATGAGCTCGGATATTCATTCGTTGAAAAAAATTTGTGGTTATTCGAGATTTGAATAAATTCAATCACATGTTGTCCAAAAAAAAAAAAATTATATGATGGTGTCTCATTTAGGTGTCAAGGAATTTTTATTGAACAAAGAGATGAATGAAAAGTGTGCTTTGGATGGATCATGAAGGTGATGTAGTATGAAGTGCATAGAAAATTTACGAAACTTGTCGGAGGTAAAGGTTTCTATTAACAACTTGTTGCAGACATGGAATCAAAAGGTGATAAGGATGCCACACTCCTAAACACTGATGAGAGTGATGATCAAGTTATTGGTTATCCAAAATTAAGAAGTTCCTTTTCTCAGAGTATATGCTATGAACACGAATAAAATCTAATATGAAATTTCTATCTTCAAAGCTATTCCATATGTTCTAGTAGATGAAATTTTATTTCGAAAGTATTTGAATGGTTTTCTCCTTTGTTGTGTGGGAACAGAACAGTTAAGTAAGATACTAGAAGATTTTCATAATGGCCTATCTAGAGGACATTATTCTACATGAAAAACTACTACAAAGATCATGTGAGCTGACTACTATTGGCTAGATTTGTTCAAAGATGCCCATCTCTAGGTAAGGAAATGTAAGAAATGTGCCTATTTCATGGGAAAGAAGAAGTTGAAAGATCTTTGCTGCATCCAATTCAAGTGGATCAACCCTTTGTTAGATGGGGTTAGACTTCATCGAATGATTAATTCTCCATCCAGGTGATAGACATGAAAGGGTCCTTACTACAACAAACTATTTTACTCGATGGACAAAGTTGGTAGCATTGAAGGAGAGCAACTAGAATGTAGTTTTGTATTTCTTGGAAGGTATAATGACAAGGTCCAATGTTCCATTTACAGTCATTTCGGACAACAAACTAGATTTTATATGTATGAAGTTGAGTGAATGGGCTATTAAAAATAGGGTCTACCTCAATACTTCATCCAATTACTATCTGAGGAAATAGATTGGTTGAGTCTAGCAACAAAAACCTCATAAGGATTATTAAGTGCAGTGGAAACTAATAGGATGACTTGGCATACACAAAGTTAAGACTACCTTAAGTGTAGATCGAATCACACCTAAAAGGGCCATCGGAAATTTTCCTTACATTCTTGTATATGGAAGAGAAGAAAAATTCCATTGTCCCTAGAATTACCTTCTCTAGAGTATGCCCATCAGCTTGAGGCCATGGAAAATGATTTATTTCCGGTAAGGTTTGTTGAACTTATCCGATTGGAGGAAATGCATAACAAGGCCATGAGAACCTTAAAACAACATCAGGCTCAAGTTAAGAAATCATTTGACAAGAAAACATCTAACAAGAATTTCCAAGAGGGATATTTAGTCCTCAAATGGGATGAACATAGAGATAAACTAGGTATGCATGCCAATTTTGACACTCTCTGTAGTGGGTCATGCATCATCATGAGTTGTAAAGAGGTGAATTCATTTTGTCTATCCAAGATCAATGGAGAAGAATTTCCCATTCATGTGAATGGGATACATCTCAAAGCTTGTTTTTGAGAAGTTTTCCACCCTTGTATAGTTTAGTTAGATTTTTTCCTCCAAGTGATTATGTACATTGCCATTGTGTTTTTGTTCTTTTTCTTTCCTTGTTGTTGTGTTTTGTGTTGTTCTTGCACATTGTATCATCCTCAGAAGTTTCTCAAGGGGACGAAGGTTCAAAATTTCCATAATATTTTCATAATGTTACTTCATTAAATTTTTGTAGTGTTCCATAGATGGCAAGCATTCCACAAATTTAGTTTACCTCATGCCCAACATTTTAGAAAGGTTCAAGATCAAAATTGCTTAAGGGGATTTCAAGATCCATCGTAAAGAATCCAATCAGTTTCGGATTCCAAAATTGACTCCATGCCCAATGGATGACTTAATGCTCTGGAATCATGCTTAGCAAGCATTCATCTGCAATAGGTTACAAAAAAGTTATTCATTTTCTCCTCCCACGCAAAAATGGACAACGGGGGTCTATAGGTTAAAATGGTCAGAGTTGGTGTATACAATTTTCTAGTGTTCTATTATGAATTCTATGATGTCTCAAAATCGAGGAAATTCCATGAATCCCATGGTGTTAAGAAAAAGGCCAAAAGCATTCGAGAAAATATTGAGGTCATATAAGAAGGCTCGAGGTGAGCTTACACAATGTATAGGAGAGCAACCTATAATATAGCTTGATCGAGATAAATGGATGTGAGGTTGACTCGAGATAGAGGCCATGAATGAGTTTTTATTATTGACCTCTTCAAGTGTAATGTTGGTATTTGTTCCATTTAAATGTGTACCTAATTCCAATATTTAGCTCGGATGAGTTCAATAAGGTTGAGATTCGACAGAGCTAATTATGAGCTACAAGATGAAAGTGTGAGGTGTGACTCATGCCATTTTACATGAGTAAAAAGAAGCTTACATTTGGGCTTTGTACAACCCTAAGTTAGGTTGAGAGATATTTCAATGAATTAATCTATAGGAAAATGATGATCAAGCTCGAGATCGAACATGGCTAGAGAAGAGGTTGATAGTTTAGCTTCATGAGTGAGTTGCTAAAAAAAGGGGGTCTAATTGATCTAGAGAAATTATTGGAAAATGCGGTGGCTCAACCAAAGTGTAATAGATCGGTTGAGCTTGGAACATTAAATCGAGTGGTTGGCTCTATGAAGAAATGAGCTAGGGAGACACTACCCATAAACAACTCGATGCATGATGAAAGGATGCATCTTTCTAGTCCGGATGTGAGTTGAATTGGAGTAATTCGTGTGCTCAATGGATGGTTCGAGAGCTAGATTGAGGTGAGCTATGGCACGACATAATGGAAGTATGGAACCTTGACAAATCGGATGGTGCTTGCAAACTATGTGAATCTAACAAAATTTGAAGCCCCACTTGACAAAACTCGTATGGCTCATCAAGCCAAGGAAATGTGAGGATTCAACTCATTCATGGAGGGAATTCGATTAGAGATATCATGGGCATATGAGATGGGCTCATTTTTAGCCAACTTAATGACTTAATGGGTTAGCATTGAATGCTTTCAAAAATAATCACAATATTCACTAACGAGTAAACACAAGAGTGTTTGCGGATCTCAAAAATGGTGGCACTAGAACCCGTGTAGGATAAAATCATAAAATTGAGTTCCAAGGGGTTGTAATATAATATGCAGTGATAGATAGGAAAAATTATGTTTGTGTAGGGAAAACTAAGTAGGTGCAAGTCAACATTGGGCCAGGATCAATCTCAATATTTTAGTTCATTTGTGAAAGAGCCAACTCATTGGTTTAGATGCTCAAACTTATAGATCTTCTTGTCTTAGAAAGAGCTCAGTTATAACGATATTGTGGAGAGTAATTATTGATGAATGAGTAGCTCATAAACTCCAAATGGAAGATGTATGATGGCTCAAGCATGGCCGAGATATTAAACTAAATAGACTCATGCATGGGGAAGATCTCAATCACGTTGGTGGCTAGCTAAGGAATTAACTTGGTAGGATATAACTTTTTGACATGAAAATGGATTCAAGCCATGGTGTTGACATAAGTAATGGGTTAATACTACAAAGTAATCATGAAAGTGCATTATTTTGTGATGGCTCGATAAGGTTTAAAATTACAATGATGGAAATCGACATCACATGTGGTGGAAAGATCGAGCTTGAATAGTATGGATCAATTTCGAGAGGTTTATTGATGGCATGAGCCAAGATGAAAGATCCACACTCATAGAATCGGGAGATTAAGAGTCATTCAACCAAGTTGGTGCATGGAAAATGGCATCAAACATCGAATTCCCACTTCGTACTTTCGTAACATGAGAGACATGCCAAGCTTGACATGGGGAAAATGGTGATTGATTCGAGGATCCATGGCCATGGGGAAGGTTACAATTATTAAGCCAAGGTACTAGTACTCGAATGATGTCAGTCTACAGGGAAATTTTCTAGGAAACGGGTAAAGTGGTGGAACTCACTTGGTGACTTGTATAGTGGAGAGCCCGAGTCCACATTACTAAGTCATTGTGACCAGTTGGTGGTTAGGGAAATATCATAAAGTTGTAAAAGAGTGGCGAATAATCCAAGTAGGGTGGGTATGTGGTGAGTAAGTAACTCAGTCAATGCAAACTACCGAGAACACTTCCTCGAAGCTTGGCATTATGGATGGAAAAGTCTTTGAGCTAATGAAGATAACACTATGGGTGGTTTCAATGTAAAATGGATGCAGTGAGGTGGGCTCTGCATAAGATCGAGACATCTTTCACGTCATGAAATGATTTTGGGAGGGATGTCACGAAGGAATTGACAAGGAAATGACTCAACAGAGAGAGAGCAAGTCGGGTTGTGAGGTTCTTTATGGTGAAGTATTCACGTAAATAAATGCAAAGTCTAAATCAAGGAGATCATTTCACTTGGGACATCACCATGGAGCTACATTTATTCTCAACACAACATTGAAAATATAAGTTAAGTCATCATTTGTGCATAGCTCGGGTAATGGAGAATCATTGTAGAACTGATTAGAGAATAGGATGTACGAGAGGGGTTGAAGAGTTTATAGGAAATGGTTTGCATGAATACATCATAGAAAATGGTAAAGGATAGATTAAAAAAATTATAGTTGAGCACACAAACATGTAAGGTTCAGTTATCAAATTGGGAAGCATAAAGGAAATTCCTTTCGATAATGAGCTTGTAAGGTATTAGCTTGTGGTAAGGTTATGAAATCGATGTGAGCTCATTCAGAATATAATGGTTTGATATAGAAGGAGCATGATGAGTCGAAAGGAGATCCTAGAGTGTGATGAATTGCAAAATAAGTAGAAAATTTTAGTCAAGTCAACTTGAGACAATGGCTCAATGCCAACTAGCTTAGATGGCATGGAAATCATGCAACGGCTCGGTCGGCTAAGTTAAGGTCAAGTTTCGGAAGTAGGTAAATATGAACACGACTCAACATGACCTTATAGGAAATTTCCAAGTCGAGACCAAGTTTGGGATTTTTAAGATGGTGATCTAAGGTGGAAATTCCACACTCGGGGAATTTTGGGGTTCCACGGTGTTGGGGATTTTTGAGATGATTGGGCTAGGCTGTCTTGTCTAAGATGAGTAGGAATTATGTCAAGAAGTAGTTTGTGGGTGTTGGGCCACATGGGAAACAAGAAGAAGTGGAGTCATGGCGAGCATGGATTCATTAGAGACTGATTCTAGCACCGAGACCAAGGTAGGTGGATATGAATCATTGTATGAGACAGCAAGAAAAGGAGCTCAAAGTCATTTGGTGGGGATTTCTGAGTCATACGAGGTTACCGTTCTTGAGTATGTGGCGCATTAGCATACCAAGGCGGTGTCGACCAGCTTGGCCTATAAAAATGGAATACACCAACCTCCAAAGAGTATGTGAACTAATTGGTGAGTGGAAATAATCAATGAGACTTTGTCAAAGTGCAAGATGGACGAAGAAATTACTAACGTGGAAGAACTCGGCTGAGAGGAACTCAACTCTCTCGAGTTGAGCCATACATTGAGATAAACTCACGAGATCTTTGTGGAGGGAAAAGATTGCCAAGATTTTCTCACCATTTGAGCTAGGTCAAATATAGCTCATGGTAACATATCTTAGTGGTGAGCTCGATGTGATGTAAGGTCGGTGGCGGTGAAGGCCGAGAGGAGCTCAACACCAAATTGCTGATTTGGCTCAATGAGCCAATCATTGAGTTAGTTTTATTATTGTTTCTCATGAAAAATCCCTTGATGCAAACCAATCCTAAGAGAGGCCCACCATAATTTTATTAAATTAATATTTTTGATTTAATTATTCTAATAATAATATTTATTATTATTATGAAAATATTTTATTTAAATATTCCTTTAATTAATTGAGAAGATTAAGTCAACGGGCCATTAATGACACATGATGGAAGATATTTTAGTGAGTAAACCAACTTTGCAATAAATGAACCATCTGCTACTTTCAATTTAGGAAGGGATTTATTAATTTTACTCTTTTCTCTCATAGAATTCTTCTATAAATATAAGTTGCAAGCTCATTCAAAGGGGTTCGACAGGTTAGACATCTTAGGAAAGTTCATGTTTTTCAATAATTCTCTTTGTTGGTACCCAAATTTATTCTCCTTTTGATCCCAGAACAACATCGGAGATATGGCATGAAGCTTGAAGTCAGATAGATCATTATGTGTGTCATTTTGTAGCTAGGGATGTGATCTAACCGACACTCGTCATTTGTGGGAGAGATGGATAGCACTCACATAGGACTTGATCTTATCCTAATTGTTTTAGGTTATGCCTTTCAACCAAGGTAAGAGGACCTATTTTTTAACCCTCAAATGGTGAAGGAGATGAAGATATCCCTCAATTTGTGCAAATAGTATGGAAGGGGCCTTGGGAAAATATGATCAACACTCCAAATCTTACTTTCACAAGTTGTCACTCCCAGATTATGGAGATATTTTAAATGCAAGGAAAGGGTTCTCAAGAAGACACCTGTATGATCTTGATTTTCTTTGTGTAATTTTGTAGATGGATTGAATTCTTTTGTTGACACATAATGCAATACAAGGGTAGTATAGGGTAGGATTAGTTATTCTGAATGAATTTTTGGTGGGAGATATTAGACAAGACTAACCATAATTTGCCAAATTATTTGAGGACCTTTGTAGGGAATTCGTAAGACCTAAATAGCAAAATGCTTAAAAAGGGTTAAGGTACTCCTTCAACCATGATATGTGCACCAAATGGAGGCCCATATCTACACTCTTCCACACAATATTTGACAACCTACCACAAAATCTTGAAGCAGATGAACCATCAAAGCATCCATAAATCTCTACTTTACCATGACCTCGCACCTAAAGGTTTACAAATAATCTCTAAATTCAAGGAAGGTAAAGTGATTTTAAATCTATTTATCTCTTTATCAGATGAAATATCTTTTGAATGTGATATTGAAAATGCCACTAAACTATCAACAAGAAATGAGACCTTGTGTAGTAAAGAGAGATTTTAAACAAAAGACTCTAATAAGAGCAAGAAAAATAAATTAAAAACATTCTAAAACATAAGTGCATGCAAATTTTTCCAAGAGACAACACAAAATAATCTAGAAATGATCAAATCTATCAATAGGGAATTTTATAAGAACAATCTCAAAGCTTGTTGATCGATTTACAATTGAAACCAACTCAACATGATACAAATCTGATGCAAAAGGAATTAGAAATGGTTCTCAGGTGGTTTCTCGATAATGGACTTCTTCCAAGATTTTCCCATGAAATTATAAGTTTATCCAACCTTTTTCATGTCAAAAAACATGCATTATATAACATTATATTAAATTTGATCCTTCTTTCCCAAGAAAAGAATATTCCCAACATCAAGTTTGTTACAAAATTCCAACATGATTCGCAGATAGGGACATTTAACATATTTGTAACAAAATTTGCTAGGTGTTTCAAAAAGGTGAATCATTACAAATCCTTCATCATTATCCATTATGGAGGCACATTTTTCATTCTCCAAGCATGTAGACCCCTTTCATTTCATTATTTCATCCTTATCCCTCCAAAATTTGATTATGTAACTTCTTGATTTGATATTTCACGTTTTGACGGGCTGGGGTAAAAATTATTTCAAAACACCTCAAATCTACAAATTGAATCCCTAAAACCACTTGTATTGGTCATTGCGTAGAACAAACGACATGAATTTTCCAAAAATTGATGAAAATTGATGCAAAATTCACATTCCACACTTCTTGGAGCAAAAATGGCGGCCAAAATGAAAAATTCATAGTTACCATTGATTTTCCCTTTTCCTTCAATCTGAGCCCTCCATGTGTCAAAATATGATTAGGAATGGATTTGGGATCATTTTTTGACTTTTAACATCTTTGGAAAAATGTAAAATTTTGACTTTTTCTCTCCGCCTCTCGCCCTTGAAAATTGGTGCTAACACGTGGCATATGGTGGGTTCCATTGGGGTCACAGCTCAATTCTACACATTTCCACCCTTTTTGGAAATTTTGAAATTTTTCACTTTTTTCCCCGTGGGCCCGCACCTCCGCCTCTGTCCTTGACATGTGTCACCTTCTCTATCACTGAGGATTTGCAGGCTCAAATCACATTTTAACACCTTTTTCACCAAAGGAAATTTTTCTCATTTTTCCCCACGGACCCACGCCTCGATTCCATCCTCGCCATGTGTATCCCTATGGTTCATTTACGGGCCAGTGCTTCTAATTTTCACTCTAACTCCTTTTGCAAAAAGGGAACAATTTCACTTCTACCCTCGACGGCCCGCACCCTCCTCTGCACCTGCCATGTGTCTCCCTTTGCAATGATGTGGATGCATGACCCTTTCCTCAACATTTTTCCTTTCACCAAAAAGGAAAAACTTGCCTAAGTCCTCCACCAGCCTTCCATTCCTTGTGAATAAGAACATGACACGTGTCCCTCCTCTGGGACTGCGCAGAGTCATGGGGAAATATTGATTTTTGTCCAAAACAAAAAATGTTAATTTTCAAAGAAACCCGCCAAATCTCATCCAACCAAAAATGGCCATGTGTGATGGGGAGGTTTGAGTTTAATTTGACAAGTAAATGACACTATGATTGTCAAAAACACAGAATTTGCCAAAGATGTCTAAATTCAATTTTTTCTTCGTGGGTGAAGGATGTTTTGGTCAAAAAATAAATGGGAAATGATTCTAAGCAATTTTCAACCATGAAAAAGGATTTTTGAGGGGAAATATGCATGAAACAAAAAAATTTGAGCTCCAAAGGCTGAGAAAAGTAGAAAAAATGACAAAGGCCCGTGGATTTGGAAAACTAGGGCATAAAACAGAGCATACATGTATTTTTCACTTGAATTGGGGAAATATAATAAATTGTGAGCACTTCAAAGAATTCAATCTAGAGGGAGAAAGTTGGCATACCACCAAATTCGAATAAAAAAATTTAAGAGCAAGCAAACCAAAGGGGAAAGATGGCAATATAACAGAGGATTAAAATGGGCACCAACATCGTCTCTCCGCTGGGAGGGGCACTTCGAGTGAATGCCACAAGAACAATAAGTAGACCAAGTGTCAATATAATGCATTGGGTAAACGGATTCATGAGCGAGCCACAAAAAGATAGCCGAGAAATCAGCGACAAAAATGGCTGCCACATGCCAAGGAAAACCAAAAGCGACAAAATGCCGTAAAAAGAGAGCAAAAAACCAAACACTATACACCGTACAAATTGGTGCATACCTCCAATTTGGGGATTAATCTAAGAAATGCTTCATATGCCTACCACTAACAGATAATTCAACCAATTCCCTATCTAAGTCTTTGAGAAAAAGGTATTCTCACCAATTCTAATATCAATGGAGTAAGGGCCTATCCACAATGCATTAAATTTTCCATGTTTGCCCTTATCTTTATTTCATTATCCCACAACAAAACTAAATCTCCAATATTAAAGGCCCTAGGAGTAAAATTCTTGTCAAACAAACTCTTTAACTTCTCTCTAAATATGACATGCCTTTGGTGGGATGCTCTTCTCTCTTCATCTAGCTCTCTAATCTAATTAATCCTTGCTTCATATGGGCTGACCTCCCGATCTTCAAGTTGTTGAACAAACTTAAAAGAAGATAATTGAAGACTTAATGGCAGCAGAGCTTGAGTTCCATACACCAACTCAAATGGGTTCTTACTAGTAGCTCTTTTGGCGGTGATTCTATCGGCTGAGGCTGTAAATTTCAGTTGTTCACCCCATTTTCTTTTTCAACTCCAGTGTCCACCTAATGATCTTCAACAAGTTCTTATTGCTGGACTCATCTTGTCCATTCCTTGGGGTTATAGTTTGAATAATAATTTATATTGGTTCCATACTCCTTGCACATTGCCATCAAAGGTTTAGCTCTAAAACACATGGCATTATCAACCACAATCTTGACTAGCACACCAAATCTGCATATGATATTATTCAACAAGAAGTCCATAACAACTTGGTGTGTTGCTTTCTTGGTGGGGATTTCCTCTACCCACTTGGTGAAGTAATATGTGGCTACAAGGATCCACTTATGTCCAGCACTAGAAGGGTCTAAGATCTCACCAATGAATTCCATCCCCCATTGTTTGAAAGGAGCTTCAATTGATATAGGCTACAAAGGAAGGGAGCCTAAAGCTTTCATTCTTCGGAGAAAATGCGCAGTTTTCACATTTTCTAATCAACATGGTTACATATTTGAAGAGAGTAGGCCACCAATAACTAGCTCTCAAAACTTTGTGTGTTATAACCCTTCTAGCAAAGTGTCCTCCACAAAATCCCTGTGGAAGTCAACAACTATCTTGGGAGCTTCATCTTGATTACACATTTTAAGAGGACATCTTGAGGTTCTTCTAAGCCAACCCAAAGTTAGCGATGATGTATTTTTGAGAAGCCTTGTTTGAGGGCAATTTTCTTATTTTTATTTAAATGATTAGGACATCATAGGTGTTTGAGGTAAAATATTATATCCTTGTGCAACTCAAAACTCACCAATTTCTCAAGAACATCTACCCTTTCTTCCTCTGCCTCATTCACTTCCACGGTCTTCAAGTTGCTCAAGCCATGAGCTTATCAAGACCCATACCTCTTACCAACTTTGTGGTCTGAATTTCCATGTCATCCTCCCGTAGTTTTTCACCCATCTACATCTTTTACTTTAGATCTCCATCTTTGATAAGATGTCCTTTACCATGGTGTGGGGAACATAAGCAACAATTTTTGAACTTAAGATATAAGGCCTGAAAACCTTTGTTGCTTTCACCAAGGTAAATGATTATTTTTCCATGATTGTGTACTTTAACTTAGTAGCTTGTAAGGCCTTGATAAAGAAGGCAATAGGCCTCTCAGCCCCATCTTCATCCTTTTGGAGAAAAATATATGCAATAGTATTTTCAGAAGCAAAAGAAAATATTTGGAAAGGCTTCTTGTAATTTAGAGCTGCCAAGACAGGTGCATGTTTCAATGCCTCTTTGATTCCTTCAAAATCCTGAATAGTAGCCTCCTCCCACTTGATAACTTGATATTTATTTAACATGCATGTGATAGGCAGAGTCAACTCAGCAAAATTTGACACAAACCTTCTAATGAAGTTTATTTGCCAAAAGAAGGATTGGATGCCCTTCTTTGTTCTTGGAATTGGAACCTTGCTGATTTCTTTTACTCTCTTAGGGTCAATCATGACACTAGCCTTTAAAATAATATGACCAATCAGCTTGGCCTTTTGCACCCCAAAGTGACACTTCTTTGGATTGAGATAGATTCCAAATTCTCTACATCGATCAAAATTATTTCCAAGTGTTGCAAGTGATCTTTTCTGCTCCTTGAAAACATAGTCACATCATCCCGATAAACCGCAATGAAGTCATTTATGTAACCAGAAAAGTAACATCCATTTCTCTTTGGAATGTAGCCATAACATTCATGAGACTAGAAGGCATCCTTACATAAACATGTGTTCACCAAGTAGTGGTAAAGGAAATTTTAAATCTTTCTAACTCCTTGACAACAACTTGATTGTAGCTGGAGAAACCATCCAAGGTGGAAAACAATTTAGATCTAGTCACTAACTGCAGCATGTTTTCCATGTTTGGCAAAGGATAATTGTCTTTCAATGAAGCTCTATTCAGATTTCTAAAGTCTACACAAAGTTTGATATCTCCATTCTTCTTTCTGACTAGCACAAGGTTTACAACCCAAGATGAATACCTTGTGGGATGAATGATCCCTCCCTCCTTTATTTTCTTCAATTCATCTTGAATTTTCATGGAGAGGAGTGGATTAATTGGCCTTTGCTTCTATCTGAATGGTTTGGCACCTTTCTCAAGAGGGATCTCATGTTGGAATAAGTCTTCTCTATATGCTTTCAACTCTGAATATGACCAGGCAAGACAGTCTTGATATTGTTTTAACAATTGGAGGTAGGATTGTTTTTCTTCCTTGCTTAAACTACTACCCAACCAAACTTTTCTTGGTTTATCATTAGTTCCCAAGTCATGCTCTTCCACATCCCTTGAGGTATACATGTTTCTATTGATGATACAATCAACATTGCTAAAATTTGACTCAAGTGCAACAAGACCTCTAGGAATGGTGTTACTTTTAATTGGATAATTACTTTTCCAAACAAAGTATCTCTTCCTTCATCACACATACCATTGGTTACCAATAAATATTATGATCTACAAACTCAACTTGATTTTGTAAGAACCTTTGCACATGAGCATCATCATTAAACACTTGCCAATGCTTGATGTTATCGGGGACAACTGTGCCCTAGTTAACACTTCAACATTGTACTCACAATAAGGTGAAATGGTAAAATCTCCAAATCTTGACCCCAACACTTCCAAATTTTCATCAGAAGTGTTCAAACTTCTATCATGATGCACAATATTAAAAGAATCAAACATCTCAATTAGATCCCAAACTATATACTTATAATGTTTCATCTGCTGATTTTTGGTAGCATGCAACTTTCTTATTTGTTTGACAACTAGATTTGAATATAATTTTGCAATGATTTACTTGACACCATACTTTGATGCAATTCTCGAGACCAACAACAAGGATTCATACTCAGAAATGTTTCTAGTACATTCAAAATTAAAATTGAAGGAAAAATCAAATTCTTCCAAGCTAGGAGAAATCAGAATTATACCAAAGACCATTTCCAAATTTGGAGCAAGCTCCATCAAATAGCAAGGTTGAAGGAGAACTTACCTGATCAAGGCACTTTGACTGACCCATATTTTTTTCCTTACCATCCACAAACCCAATAAAATTATTAGCATCTACATCAACAAATAATACTTCATAAGAAGCATTGTTTGGGTCCTCAATTAGATGCAACATTTTCTTCTCTCCATATAATTTGACAAGGCTGCCCTCAATGGGAATGGTGGAAAAATAAATATACATTTGGACACTCCCTCCAACACTTGTAGCCCACTTTCTTGACATTAACATACCCCATATGGTAGGGCAATCAACAATCACAACATCCAATTTTAAATTCCTCCGGGATAAGATGCAAATTACACCACCAAACCCTTTACACAACCAACTACCATAACTTCTCTTGAGTCCATGGTAGTATAATTTCCATAGGCTGATGTCACTTTGATATCCAACTCCTTCATGACTTCTAGAGGCATGACATTACATGATGCACTAAAATCAAACCTATAATTGTGAATTATTCTATCCTTTATGATCGAGTTGTGAAGAATGGATCAAAATTCAATTGGGAATCAACCAAGGATGTCCCCAAATATACCTCAGTTTATCTCCAAAATCCTCTTTGTTGGTGGTGTTTCAAGGTTAGCAATGATCTGAGGAGGAGTTTCAACAACATTTACATTTCTTCCTGGAGTATTCTTCTCCTCCTTCAATCCCAAGTACTCAAATGCTCTCTTCTTATGCTCAGGAATCCTAAGCAACTCAATGATTGGAACACTCACTTTTATTTGGCTCAATACTTGGGATATGTCATATGGAACATGCTTTAGCAAAGTAGCATTGGAAAGGAGACAAGAAGATTCATTAGATGGAAAGGTATTCTTACTAGCTTGGGCATGCGAAGGGCTGAGATTTTTGTTTGGGAAAACAGAGCTTTTGGCATGTGTTTCTTTTCTAGGAGCTTCTTTGGGAATACTTATGAGCAAGGGTGTTTTAGGTTTGGCTTGAGGCCTAGATCCCTTAAAAACTTTACTTCTAGTCTTATAGTCTTTCTCTTGAGCTACAACAACATTCATCAACAATTGTCTATCTTCCTCCGAGGGGATACCACCATCATACTTCTTAATCATCAAAGCTCTTAAGTATTCAAATTCATTGTTAGGAATTTAAAAAGATTTCACTACATCAACTTCAAGAGTATGAGGGGGAAGAAATACTTGTACCCATTTTATTCAATCCCAAGAAGTATAATTTGTCCTTACACTTATCACTTCGAGTAGAAGTTGCTCCTCCTTATGAGCTCAAAGAATGTGACCCATCATGTAGATATCATCATCAGTACCATCATCATTATTAGCTTCACCATATTTTTGGTCCACTTCACATGGAGGATGGTGTAGAAATCACCTATCACACTAATAAATATCAGCAACATTTTCAACAAAAACAACCCTACTTGCGGTTAGGGGATCGAGATAACACTCTTCCTTCACATGCTTGAGGATTTCTATTTACAAACCCCATGGGCCCCTTCCCTTTATCATTTCACATTTGATCACCTATAGGATGATTGGAAAATATATCATGGTTTTGTGCTCTTTGCTGACCACGTGACGTCTTCGCAATTCCCTTCTCATCCCTTACCAACTTGTAGGAAATCGCTTTGTGCCCCTACCAAAGTCTTCACAACCTCCTCCAAATCAGCACCCTTGCTAGCTTGAGGTTTTTTAGGGTTTATCAGCTTTAGACCATATCTCTTGAGAAGTTTCCTGATTACTTTGATATTATTTTCAATTTGAAGTGAGATGGTGAAAGCTTTCCTTAGATTAGTAGGGTTCTTATCTCTTAGGTAATAGGTTGCATTTTTATCAAATGCATCTACATATTTGATTAAACAAGACTCATCACAAGGCCTCAAATTAACAGGCAACCTTCTCAAAGTTTTGTTAAACCTTGTGTTGAAGTCATGAACTGATTCATTGGGATTCTTCTTGATATTTTCAAATTCAGACAAGAGAAATCTAGGATCAGTCTTGTCACCATATTGCAACCTAAATGCATTCTTCATTTCAGTCCATGAATCAATAGAATTATCAGGTAGATCCTTGTACCAATCCCTAGCATCCTCTTCTAGTGTATGAATGAACAATTTAATATACACATCTTCAAACTCTATTTCAAAATCCTCCATCATGTTAACAAAAATTTTGAGATGTTGATCACCAGTTATAGCATTGTTACCTTGGAACTTTTGGCAACCTATTTCTAACATCTTGTGGGACAGATTTGGGTAACCATCCATTCCTCTAAATTCTATAGGACCAAAGGTGTTAACAACAAATGGAGGTCTAGGATGAGCCATATTGTTTGGTGGAGGTGATCTTGGGGGTGACACAAGCTGATGAGGAGTGCAAGGTCTTTGGGGCTCAAGAATGTGGTTCACAAGATTGGTATTCTCTAAGTGCTGATTTTCTTGGAAAGTTCTATTTGAATTGAAACATAGAGGTGCAATTTGAAGAAGGAACTTACCAGGTACAATAGAAGGACCTTCACTAGCTGAGCGAAAAAAAAAATTATGAGAGGATTGCTTGAATTAGAATCATTTGGAAGAGGAGTGATAATCCTCTACCAAAGGTGATCTCTCTCACCAATGGATATATCTTTTCCTGATGTCTAACCTTTAACAACTTTCCAAACTCTTCTCCCTTCTAACTCTGAGTTCCTTGAATCTAAAAACAACTTCTTAGTAGAGTCTCTAATGAAGAGATATCTTCTTCCTTCTAGTTTTGTAGAGATTAGAAACACCAAAGTAAATGACAGAAAGGTAAGACACTGGTATTTATCAATATCAGAACAACATGGAGTTGCCACTAAGGATTTTCACCTTAGTTGTGCAAATGCACTAAAATACTCTGTCAAATACCTATCAACACTGAAAAATCTTACAAAAATTTATAGATCAGACCTTCCTTTCTTTGAATTTATCAATCACAAATGCAAATGAAGTGCAACAAAATTGCTTTGAAATTGATAAAATTGTAATAAGAACTTATATCTTCACTTAATCCTTATAAATTTGATTATAAAATGATACTCCAACAATGTATTTGCATGCCGAATTTGTAAGGGAAATTACTAGGGTTTGATATCCATCCTAATATCTTAAATATTTTCAACAATTCCCAAAGAACAAAGTGCTATGGAAAGTGTTGGTACCCAAATTTGTTCTCCTTTTCAGTTCGAGAAGCATTAGAGATATGGCATGAAGCTTGAAGTTAGATAGATCATGATGTGTGTTGTTTTGTAGCTAGGGATGTGATCTAAGTCCGGCACTTAGATTTGTGGAGAGATGGATAGCACTCTGTAGACACCAAATTTGTGTCTTACGACCCCTTGTGACCCGCATCGCATTTCACAACCTAACCTCACCACCTAAACCTTACACAATTATTTATTAATTACCTTATAATTAATAAATCCACATCACCATACCTGCCACCTCATGTCGCCACCTCATCGTGACCTAGTCTTAACCCTAAACTAACCTAATTAAGACCTATAACTTGGTCCAATTCCACACCTATGACTAATTACTCCTCATCCGCACCTAAAACCAACTTCATAATGACTTGACCAAGCCCGCTACCAATCCCTCGGAAGAAAAGGAGGAAAGTGGCTATTTTACCAAAAATAGCCGCTTTGCTTTCAGACCGATACCGGTTCCTACTCGACCGCCATCGGTTGCGTAACCGCCATCGGTTCAGTAAATGACCACTTCTAACCAAAAACAAGGATTGGATTTTCATTTGATCAAGAGAAGGAGAGATCATCAAGAGAATCCAGATTTTGCTGGGCCGAAGCAGAGACAAGTGAAGAAATAGGAAGAGTTTGCGGAAGGACATCAAGCCCAAGATTGCAACTACACAACCAGAGCCCTGTGACACTCAGCTGATCATCGTGAGGGAAGACATCTCATCTTCTGATCGTCAGGACGTCCTATCTGAGTTCTACCTTCATCACCACAGTTCTTGGACCTGCATTCTCGTCAATAAACAGTAAGTAGAACCTTGTATGTCTCTTTGTTAACATTTCTTAGACTTTTTGAATCACAGCCATCATAAGTTTATTCCTAGATCTACTACCAGCGACATACTGCACTTAACCTTCATCCATACACCCTGATATTGCCCAGAAGGCCATTTTACCACACTCTGAGTCTTCCCTATCCTCCCATCATTCCCCTCAGCCATCCACCAATCCTAATAACCCCACAATCACCTTGCAACCAACTTCTATCCAGAAGCACTTAGATTGCTTGACCCTACCGATATCGTTTATTCTCTACCTGGGTGGTTATCTAACCGCACAAAGCGAGTCGGTTACCCAGATTGACCGGCGTCAGTCAACATGATTTATACCCCAAAACCTTTTGCTTTCCTATTTGCTACCTAATAACCCCAAATCCAGCCCTGTTTATCCCTATAACTCAACTTTGAACATATCAACGACCGTAAAGATGCAAGAACAAACAACGTGGACGCTTTATTATTGATAGTTTAGTTTCTATTGCTTTATGTAACGAGATACCTAAATCATGATTTTACAATAGCTTTCTTTATTATCATTTGTGTTAAATCGTATTAAAAGGGGAACTGACCACCTTTGAAAGGAAGTTTTTATATTTCTTGGGCCTAAGGCAAGATCCCTCATTTGTTGTCTAATTAAAATCGGTGGTCTTGTATTCTTACTTGCGGAGTTGTCCTTCCAAGACAAAAGGAGTTCTTTGCGGTCGATCTCGATCTTTTTCTACGGTATCGTACACCATCTCAACATTCAACGGGTATTCCTCCTAGCCCTAACCCTTATCTGTTTCTCAAAGGAATGATAGGATAGAAGCAAGTCTATTGCAGAGCCGAAACATTCCATGCAAAATACACTCACATAGGACTTGATCTTGTCCTAACTATTTTAGGTTGTGCCTTTCAACCAAGGTAAGAGGACCTATTTTGTAACCTCAAATGTTGAAGGAGATGAACATATCCCTCAATTTGTGTAAATAGTATGGAAAGGGCCTTGGGAAAATATGATCAACACTCCAAATATGACTTTCACAAGTTGTCACTCCCAGATTATGGAGATATTTTCAATGCAAGGCAAGGGTTACTGAAGACATTGTATGATCCTTATTTGCTTTGTGCATTTTTGTAGATGGATTGAATTCTTTTGTTGACACACAATGTAACGTAGGGGTAGTATGGGGTAGGATTAGTTATTCTGAATGAATTTTGGTGGGAGATATTAGACAAGACTAGCCGAAATTTCCAAATTCTTTGAGGACCTTTGTCGGCAATTTGTAAGACCTAAACAACAAAATGCTTCAAAGGGGTTAAGGTACTCCTTCAACAAGATATGTGCGAGAAAATGGATGCCCAGGATCTACACTCTTCCACACAATCTTTGATAACTGCCACAAAATCTTAAGCAGATGAACCAACAAAGCATCTAGAAATCTCTATTTTACCATGACCTAAGGTGCACCCAAAGGTTTACAAATAATCTCTAAATTAAAGGAAGGTAAAGTGATTTTAAATCTGTTTATCTCTTTATCGATTAAATCTCTTCGAATGTGAGATTTCAAATGCTACTAAACTATCAATAAGAAATGAGACCTTGTGTGGTCAAGAGAGATTTTAAACACAAGACTGCAATAGGAGCAAGAAACACAAATTGAAAACATTCTAAAACATAAGTGCATGCAAATTTTGCCAAGAGACAACACAAAATAATCCAAAAATGATCAAATCTATCAGCAGGGGAATGTTATAAGAACAATCTTAGATATTTTGATGGATTTACAACTAAAACTAACTCAACATGATACAAATCTTATGTAAAAGAAATTAGAAATGGTTCTCAGGTAGTTTCTCTAGAGAATGGGATTCTTCCTAGATTTTCCCGTGAAATTCTAAGTTTCTCGACCTTTTGCATGTCAAAAAACATGCATTATATAACATTCTATTACATTTGATCCTTCTTTCCCAAGAAAATAATATGCCCAACATCAAGTTTGTTACAAAATTCCAACATGATTCACAGATAGGGACATTTAACAAATTTGCAACAAAAGTTGTCAGGTGTTTCAAAAAAGGTGAATCATTACAAATCCTTCATCATTATCCATTATGGAGGCACATTTTTCATTCTCCAAGCATGCAGACCCCTTTCATTTCATTATTTCATCCTTATCCCTCCAAAATTTGATTCTACAACTTCTTGATTTGATATTTCACGTTTTGGACGGGTTGGGGCAAAAATTATTTCAAAAACACCTCAAATCTACAAATTGATCCCTAAAACCACTTACATTGGTCCTTGCAGGCACAAACAACATGAATTTGCCAAAAATTGATCAAAATTGATGCAAAATTCACATTTCCACACTTCTGGAGCAAAAATGGTGGCCAAAATGAAAAATGTACTGATCCGTTGATTTTCCCTTTTTCCTTCAATCTAAGCCCTCCACATGTCAAAATACGATTGGGAATGGATTTGGGATCATTTTTACTTTTTAACATCTTTGGAAAAATGTAAAATTTTGAATTTTTTCTCGACCCTCCGCCCCTGGAAATTAGTGTTGAGACATGGCATATGTTGGGTTCCGTTGGGACCGTGGCTCATCTGCACATTTCCACCCTTTTTGGAAATTTGAAAATTTTTCACTTTTTTCCCCATGGGCCCACACCTCGCCTCTATCCTTGACATGTGTCACCTTCTCTATCACTGAGGATCTGCGGGCTCAAATCATGTTTTAACACCTTCTTTCACCAAAGAATTTTTTTCATTTTCCCGGTAGACTGTACCTCTATTCCATCCTTGCCACGTGTCTCCCTGTGGTTCATTTGCGGGCCAACACTTCTAATTTTCACTCTAACTCCTTTTTGCAACAAGGGAACAATTTCATACCTTTGGTGTCCCACACCCTCCTTTATGCCTGCCACGTGTCTCCCTTTGCAATGATGCAGACCAGTGGCCCTTTCCTCAACCTTTTTCCTTTCGCCAAAAAGGGAAAACTTACCTAAGTCCTCTGCCAACCTTCCATTCCCACTTTTGAATAATAACATGACACATGTCCCACCTCTGGGACCCTCACAGACTCTAGGGAAATATTGAATTTTGTCCCAAAAACCAAAAAAACGCTAAGTTTCAAAAACCCGCCAGAATCTCATCCAACCACAAATGGCCATGTATGAGGGAGGTTTGAGCTTAATTTTGATGGGAAAATGACACCCGTATGACCATCAAAAAAACATAGAATTTTCCAAAGATGCCCAAATTTGATTTTTGGTCAAAAAACAAATGGGAAATGATTCTAAGTAGTTTTTACCATATAAAGGATTTTTAGGGAAATATGCATGAAACAAAAATTCAAGGTCGAAAGTGCGGGAAAAGTAGAAAAAAATGATAGAGGCTGTGGATTTGGAGAACTAGGGCATAAAACAGAGCATACATGTATTTTTCACTTGAATTGGGGAAAAATAATAAATTGTGAACACTTCAAAGCATTCAATCTAGAGGGAGAAAGTTTGCAGACCATCAAATTTAAAGAAAAATGTTTAAGAGCAAGCAAACCAAAGGGGGAAGATGGTAATATAATAGAGGATTAAAATGGGCACCAACACTCTTTCTTCGCAAGTTGTTAGTGTATGTTAAGGGAACTTTCAAGCCTTCTTTTAAGACTGTAATGGAAACCATTGCCTCTTTTGAATGTATGATGCATTGTGCATGTTATTGAAGTAATGAAAGTGTGTGTTTTGTGACTAATATTTGTCTTTTCATCCTTCTCTGCTTCTTTGTTCCTTTCTCGGGCTTGTAGGTACACAATGCAAGTTCAAGTTTCTATTGCAGGTTCTTAGAGTTCTGTACTTATCAAGTGGTGGAGTATTGCATGCGGTTGAGTTGTGGTGCTTGTTCACCCTTCTCAAGTTCATCCTTCTTCACTAGAAGATTGATATACCATTATCTGATTGAATTTTAACAAAGGGAACACATGCTTCTTAGTCTGTGGTCTTTTGTTTACCCTCTCTAAGTTGTAGTAGGTGAAGTTTTCTTGTGGTGCACAACACCCTCTTCAAGTTAACCCTTCCGAGTCTAGCAATACCCTTTATTTGGTGCATCACCATCCCTAGTATAGTTTCATTTCTTGCAAATATCTTTCCCTAAAACCCATGAAAATGTTAGCATAGGACTAGATAACCATTTTATTACACTAGGAGTAGTACAACACTTAGTTTAGGAAGAGGAAGCCGACCTTCTCCAAAGGTTCACCTTGAACTCAAGTCTCATAGCTTGAGAGGTGATCCCATGTTTCCCAATCACACCGAATGTCATGTTCACTTTCTATGGTCGGAGGGTGTCGATTTGGTGCCATTATTTTTGGCATGCCCGAGTGGGACAAGTTTTGGTTCTTCTCTTCTCACTTTCATAAATCAAATTACTGGTGATTTTATATCTACGGATTCCAAATATCGGTGTGTTAACTTATGTGAATAATTCAGATAGAGGATTCTTCAAAGCAAGGAAATTATCAGCTTATCAAAATTTTCTTGTCTCCTCCAAAGAGAAGAAGAAGAGGTGTTTCAACATCACCGGTTGTAGATTTACCTCGTAGAGTCATTCAACTCCTCTAGGCGTAAGGTTTTCTCCACCAAAAGGAACAATCAACCCTTAGTCACCACGGAAGCCAATGCTTATCCTCCTTTCAATGCCAACAACCCCTTATTATTATCCCAAAAGATTCTATACCTGTAACTAATTTGAAAATTTTTCCATTTTATCTTTGGAGAAACCAATGTTACTCCATGGGAGCACATTTGATGTGGCCAAAGCATTTTTGTAGTGCACATTATTACAGAGGATAACATGCAAGTCAAAATTCATCCTAGTTCATTTAAAGGTAAAGAAATTCAATGGTTCTAAAGCTTAGCTTCTAGTTCCATTACTACTTAGAAACGAGTTAGGTAAAAATCTCTGCAGTAGCTTGAGGACAAAAGTGATCACCTATCACTTATGGAATAACTCACAACCATAAAAAAGTAAACAAGAATATATGAGTGAATTTAATTTTCAGTTTGACACAACTTAGAACTGAATCCCAACACTTGTAAGGACATCTCAAAACAATGCATTCTTGTATTATTTATGGGCCTTAAATAATGATATAATAGTTATGATTCAATCTATGGGGAACTATAGTTCCTAATGTCTACGAGATCACTATAAGGGATGAAAATTATTTAATTCAAGATAGAAAGATTTCTCCTAGGGAACCCATGCCTTTATTTATAGAAATTGCAAGCAAACAACCAATCATCACACATGTTCCAACACATTCTAGTCAATCAAATGTGATTGCACTTTATTTCCTCTAATGATGCGGCGGAGGTCAAATAGTTGTAAAATTTTGGAAACAAGCTCGTTGCACTCAAGAGGCAATATTTTTAATACAATCATCCATACTAGACAAAAAAATCAGTAGTATCAATCTAACCATCCTCCTTTTTAGGGGAACAATCAGCCATAAAATCAAGCTACAAATCAAGCTACTGAATGTGGGGCCTTTGAAATTTCAGAACCCTCTTACAGCTAGCTCATCTAGAGCCATAGTACTGTCTAGAATAATCTAGTTCAAGACTATGAATGGTGTTATCCTTGTTCTCAACCCCATAATCAAAATATTTTTCCTAATGGAGTTCTTAGCTAGACCCTTATGGTTTAAATCATATCTACCCCTTCAGAGCTAACAAAAAATTCATCTATGCAAGAAACATCCAATTAACCACATGCACCTAAAGAAACCACTTTTGCTAAACTAGAAAGAAAAATATATTTTATGGTTGAATATATATTACTCATTAGTGTAGACACCTAAATTTGGTTACGGTCCCCTTAGCCTCGATCATATTACCAACTTAAACATGGCAACCTAACCATGGCCACCTTTACCCCATATTAATAATTAATTTAATTAAATTAAATACCCACCCTCACAATATCCATCATTTGATGACCTTAATTTACATAATTTCCACCTCATCCAGACCACCTCACCTAAACCTATTCTTGGCATGTTTCATAACTAATAATAACTAAGTCTTACTTGCCTTAATGAGCTAAGATTTGGTCTAACCCTAAAATCAAAGCCTAAGATCTCTCTAACCACATTCCGCTCATTAGAGGGAAGCTTCCATCTGATATGCAACAACAAACCAACTTGGCCCAAGAAATTAGAAAGATTTTCCCATTTTAGTAAACCTATGGAATCCCACCTTAGCGCGCTTGATCGAGAAATAAGCTGACGTCGATCGAAGACAAAATTGTCATCTGTTACCATTTATTCACCTTATGACCTTATTTAAGATGTTGGCACATTCGAGACCAAAGGAGAAGGAGATCGGAGAGCTGCATGAAAGTAGGGCTGACATCTTTTCATGCATCAGGGCATCTAGAACCATCATCCAAAAATATTTAGGAGAATTGCATCCATGGTAGCATTCTTGGGAAACACTACCACGCGGTACCCAAACACCATTCCTTTGATCAACCATCACCTCCATCTAGCCATCGAACTCGTATCACGGTAAGTATCTTGTTAACTAACATTCTTCTATTTTTGTTCTAGTAGCCTTTGTTACCTTTGTTATTAGCTTCTACTTGAACTCTCACTTTTCACCATTTATCTCCATACTGAGTTGAGCATTCCTTCACCCACACCATATAATCACATGTACTGATTTGGAAATCTACGAGCATTTCTAACACCTCTCCAGAACCTACACCCACTCCTCACCATCTTGAGGACAGGTCTCAAATAAATATCTAAATCATGAACTAGAGAATTATTGAAAACCCCATGTAACCATCATCGTTTATCACTAAACCATCGTCGGTCATACAAGACTGATGTCGGTCTCTATGTTTTGTACTCTGCCCAAGAACAGAGCCAAAAAACCTCCTACCAATTGACCTAAACAACCCAGAATCAGACCCTGACTAGTCCCAGTACTTTGACTGACACCTACCAACCCTTTAGATCTAACCATAACCTAGCCCATTATATTAGGTTTGCTTATTTTGATTGAATGAGATATTTAAATCATATCAAACTGATAGGACTTTGCTTATTTCTTACATTATTTTTTTCAACAATCGATGTGACCATCTATGAAGTATCACACTTCTCGGATCTAGCATACTACTAGGAGTTCAATGTCATATATTATTTAACTATTCTTTTGTGGTCTTGTTTTCTATTTCAGGTAGTTCCTCCCAGCCAAAAGGAAGCTCTCATAATTGGAATTGGGTCAAGAAGTCAGAATGCACACAACAACCATCAACCAACCTATTTAATAGGTATTCCTCCTAGCCCATAACCCTATCTATTTCTTCATTCAAAAAACATAAAGAAAATTATGAAACATTTTGGCACACCCATTGGAACCCATAAGGGTTTCTATTGCATTTTCTTCATTTCTAAGTGAAAGTTGTGTGTTTGTTTCCCTTTAAAAGGCTTACATAGTAATTTTCTTCCCTAGTAATTCTCTCTTCTTTCTAATTTCTCTAAAAAGAAACATTTATCTTGGTGCATTTTAAAAGGAATCATTCTTCTTTCTTTCTTTCTACATTTAGTGAAAGAGCATACCCTCTCCTATTCATCATTTGCTTCATCGAACACAATATTTTCAATTTGGGCTTAAAATTGGTTGCATTACATTATGATTTTCTGCATTTAGCTCACATTAAAATGAGGGAAACCTATATGTTGGAAGTCATGCCCGCTGATGGTTGACACAAAGAATTGTAGAAAGCACATTCTCTCTCTTTTGTGTCTTACTAAACTACACAAAATTGAAATATACACATCTTTCTTAAACAACATCTTACCTAGGAACACCTATCCATGATCACATGATCAGATTGGCATGGAGTACTCCCTAGTTTATTACCTCTGTCGACTTATTATCTCGGAGGACAGCCCACACCCACCATAACATACCTAAAACATGTCCTTTTAGATATCCTTCTTCATAGGATTCCTTCCTCACCAAAACTCTATTCCCTAAACTCATCGAGTCGGTCTTCTAAATAGCATAAGCTCAACACATTAAAAATCACTTGTTACGTACATGTTTTTAGTGTTTGATTGACGTGCATTTTGAGGTGTGATGATACACTTCTCCATTTTTCCATTTTGTTGTCTTACACACTCCACAATCACAGTTGGAGTATTTTGACTTGTTACGAGTGTGTCGAGGACTCCATTTCACCATCTCCGAGTTCTAGGTTGATTATTCATCTTACTAAAATTCACAACAATCCATTTTCTATAGCTTTCTAATTTTCACGATAACTAACATCGGTTACCCCTGACCCGATATCAATTTTATGTTCTTTTGGTTAAATTTCCTAAAGAACCCTTACTTCATTTTATTTTTTTCAAAGTTCTATGAGTATACGTACTCTCTCTACTTGATAAATAGTTATCTACAAAATTTTCATTTTACCGTCACTTGTCTTTTTCTCATTTGATCTGACTATTCTGTCTCACAATAATCGACCTCGAGTTACCCTGAACTAGCATTGGTCATCCATAACCTTGACCCATCATTACCCTATATTGAACATAAAGCGATATATTACCCAAACCTATATATAGACACTGGTTTCTTCATTCTCTCTACTACTTATGTCATCTGCGAGGATACAACATCACTGATATACATTCAATCACATGGTGTTGACTGCATAATCAAACTAACACTCTTATATTCCATGCTAGTAGTCAAAAAAATCCCTCCTAGTCCTTCACCACCCCTGTCCTGTCATGTCACCCATGGATCTAAAGCTACCACCACCATTTCCATAGGTAATGAATAATTTTCACGACTCCTAATCGAATCCCCTGACCTTACTATTCTACCTTTCCTACTCTTCCACCTAAGAATCATCAAGTCGGTTGATATACAACATGCCTATATCCATCTCTCGCCTTTATTCCCACTTCTACATCAGCCCCTTATAATATAGTGTTACCTTCACCTACTTCACCGCAGTGGTTTCATAGTTAGGACCCATACCCACCATGAGTACTTTGCATCTGTAGTATTAGTCTCACGTGTAGTATCTGTGCCCCCTCATTAACCACCCAAATCATAACCTCATCTGCACCCATTGTCTCATAGATACCGATTGTAACACAACCACTCGTGGTGTCGGTGACCCCTACTCCATTCTAGAATCACATCCTCTCCATCCCACAAACACTACCCCAATCACTACTAGAGTCACTACGACCATCCCACCTACATACACATACTATAAACAAACCCTATCTTGTCCATCATCCATTCTAGATACATGCCCTCTATGTGGGTCCCCTATTCTCAACCTCCTATTTGGTATCACCCTCTGATGAAATGTCGCCCACATCACGGGTTCAATACCAACCCCCTTATACCATAGGAGGAGCCCTTCCACTAAAACCTACCAATGACCTCATCAAATTAATGATGGAAAGGATGCGGAGGACTTTGGAAGCATCGGTTCAGGTGGTGTAATTCTCTCACCTACAATGAAATTTATAATGAGACCATTCATCCATCCATCCCTATTCACCCATACCCTGTGCATTTGGGAAATACAAAAAATTCAAGCGTGTCAATAGTAAAGAAGACCCACAACAACATTTTTGGTCTTTCAAACATGGGTGTTACCTGATTTCCCATGATGATGCTTTACTCCTATGAACCTTCCGATGTCCCCGATAAGACCTACTTTGGTGATGGTACATTGGGCTGCAGACACTCCATCTACTCCTTTAATCAAGTAGCCCAAACCTTCTTTAGATCACTTCTCCATCACAATTTTTTTTTATTAAGGAAAATAGTTTTGAAGGGACTATACCTGTATCAAAAGGGCTCAAAGCGAGGATACCGGAGCGGGAGAAACAACCTAGAGAAGGGAAAAACAACCAACCTCAGAGGGCTCATCAGCTAGATAAAACAACATATTAATAGAAAGGATCCAGTCATACAATGATCCAAAAATAGCAGAAGAGAACAAAAAACAAACAATAGATATCTATCATAGAATATCTCCACCAAAAAATAGCTCCAGATCTACCAGTCAGGTCATTAAGAACTTCACGGCCTCAGGTAAATAACGGCTGACAACTCCATGTTGCTTGGCAGCCCCATCGATCAATCTTAGTTTGATCGTTTGCAGCGAGACAAAGAAAGCAATGGCTGTGGCCTAAGAAGGGTCTTTTAGAAATCCTCTGAGCAATTGCCATATCCTTTTTCTCTTTGGGGCCCCAAATGTCTTCAGTAATCCCATTTGAGAAAGTTGCATACACTATGAACATGTTGTTCGATGAAATTGTAAATACTTTTAAGTGCAGATAGGATGTAGTCATTATGAATTTTGCATTTCCCATTCTACCATCCAAAGACTATAACTTCTTGAACACTTCAGCAATAACACCCTCCTCATCATCATTTTGAAGTATTCCTTTTCCCTTAGCTTTTTCCATATTTTTGATAACCCTTTTGAGCTCTTGAATTTCCTTTTCCATCCTGCCCACTCTGACCATCAAATCCTCCTCCTTAGGTTCTCCATCACAATTGTTAATAAGGTTACCATGAACGATCTTTATTCCACACGATAGTATGACAATGATTCTATCAGCAGTTTTTGTCACTCACCGTTGCAGCCTTATTAACAAGATCACCTTTCAATTACCTCAAAAAGAACTCATAGAGTTGTTTACTCAGAAGCTTGTGCAAGACACATCTCACCAACCCTATAGGTGCAAACCTTTTCAATTTTTACGAGGCATTCACCATGGCATAGATATTGGAAATCCATACTATCAAAGAGAAGAAAATTCAACTTTATAAAAAGAACATCGTGTTCAAATCAAATGATGCTTCTTCATCTTTTAAACCCCCAAAAAAATTCAAAACCCAAACAATATGCCAATGTCATAGTTCTCAAGGCTGGTCCCCCTCATCAATCAAACCCAACCAAAACTCCTTCTAATCTCTCTCCCATCCAATTTTCTGGTTTAGATGAGAATAATGAAAGTACACTTCCCTAGGAGAATCTTTTCTTTTGTTTTGGAGAAGCTTGTTAAAGTTGGTGTCATTACCCTTCCACTATAAAACCACATACTTCTGCGTGGTATAAGGAACACAAATTTTGTAATTATCATCATGTCAAAGGTCATAACGACAACTACTACATCACCTTCAAAAACATAATCCAAGAAATGATAGACAACGGAGATCTAGTTTTGATATCCCAAATGCCAGCTAAACAAAACCTCGCACATCTTCAAGAACTATTCCCTAATCATGCCCCATCTCTAACGAGGGGGTAATACACTAAAACAATGATATAAATGTCCACGATGTCCACTTCGATAGGGGAACCTTATTCTTATGTTTTGGGAAAGCTTATTAAGGTTGGTGCCATTACCCTTCCACCTATAAAACTAAATACTTGTTTTGACCACTGGCACCCCATGCCCACATGGTATAAGGAACATGAATTTTGTAACTATCATCGTGTCAAAGGTTGTAGCGATAATAAGCGCATCACCTTTAAGAATATCATCTAAGAAATATTAGAAAATGGAGATCTAGTCTTAGATATCCTAGATGCACCCACTAACCAAAACATAAATATCTTCAAGAAGCCATTTCCTAATCATGCCCCTTCTCCCAACCAAGCTAGTAATACTTCAAACAATGATATCGATATACTGTGCAGAGGTCCACTTTATTATCGATGACATACCATTTGCTTCCCAATTGCCTCATGCTCCTTCCATAGATGAAATCTTAGCCCGAGCTCCACTACTTACTACACAGTGGACCTATTTCATCTAATCCTCCACCCTGAGAGAGGAACCCCTTCATTTCTCCTTCACCCATGGAAGAACCTATAATTAGCACGTCACCTTTGATCCCTTGAATTTCCAAGCGGTTGTCGGTGGCACCTCTCCTACTCATAGAAGATGCATGTTCACTTTGCTTACACCATCATAAGGAGATTCCACCTTATCTAGCCCATCCTCTCCTCTACCCATAGAGGATCCTATAGGAATACCATTGCCTTTAGATGACCATTCACCATCAAACTTTCAAGAGCCCAAAGATATAATTTCAGCTCTCTTACCCACAGAGTTCGAGGCTAGCCATTTCCCTGTATCTCAAACACATTTTATAGGGATTGCTACTCGATCCACATCGGCCCCACTTACGATAATACCATTTTCATGCTTGGCTGATTACTTGGACTATGTCGATAGAGCCTTAATTTGGGGATGCCTTCTACTTCTTGTTTTAACACAAATGTAATTGTCACTCACTAACACCTCCACTATCTATCCAAAAGCATTTCAAGTGACTAAACTAAACACAACCATGACTATTGCAACACCTTCCACATCACCACCCATTTTCCAACTCACACCTTCACCCATAACCCAATATATATCTACACCCAAACACCTACCCATGCCTATATCATCTCCCTTACCTAAACCTATCACTACCTTAGGGTCATACTTGATAAAGCTAGCCTTACTAACCCACCCATCAAATTAGATTTAGCCACATCTTCCAAAACTAACACTAAACTTACCCCGACCCATAAAAAGAAGATCCAACCTCCTAGGCCTCATACACCAACCTCACCTAAAATTCCATAATAACCTTCACCCCTTCGGTCCATCCCAGATCTTACCCTCGACCTTGGCCAAACAACCCCCATCCATCGGTAAACCAAGAATGTAACAACCCATTTCCTCATCATAGACCTCTAATATACCCAAATGACCCACATAACTTCCTCCCTCACCCATAACCCCTACCACCCATACCTCCACTATCTTCCATAAATTCTTTAGTAATTGTTGTTGCAAATCAGCAAAGCACCCCTAGATGTTGATCGGGCTTCTAGTTTGACATCTTAAACATCTAGTGTGATTGCACAACATTGAATCCTCTCCCAAGTGTGGGACTTGTAAAAATGGGAGAGGGATATCCAGATTAGAGGTTGGTTCCTCAACTCCTCACGATCGGATATATCACTTACAAGTTATACGAGATGTTCCAAACTCAAAATCCTACTCTAAATTCCAAAGGGGACAGAGATGGAGAATGCAAATCAAAACTGAAACTAGTGTTAATAAGGTGATGCACCAAAGGAGTGCTAAGCATTTTTACTTACGAAGATTGACACGCTTCATAAAAATGTAACAAAACTTCATGCACAAGCGATAAGCTGTAATGGAGGATCGAAATGAGTCAAACAACACAAGCAGAGGATGGAAACTCATTCACGGGGCTGTATTGTTATTGTAACATCAAAATCACTTGCATTACAACACGAGAGGCAAAACAAAGGTTTATGAGTCTTTGAAAAGGTCTGATTTTTCACACAAATCACTTTCTAAGTGATAGAGGAGCTTGTAATACATGAAAAATGTTCAACACTTTGAAAATGAGCCAAATCAAGCTTTTTACGTGCAAGGGCAGCCTGTAAGAGAGAAACGTGAGAAAATTTGGGAGAGATTCAACCATTCACCAAAATTCAATAAAATATCATGAGCATACTTACAGGACCCATCTCCTAACATTTTTAGCCATCTTTGGGAGAGAATGCGAGCCAATCTTCATTAAAAACGGTGGTTGAAACATCATTTACGTCCATGACCACATGCTAGAGGTGTTTTTTAATTTTATCTCTCCAAAATCCATCAAAATGCAAAAGTGATGCTGGAATATTGTAGATAATTTCACCATCTTTCCATTGATATAAAGAACGTGAAAACCGAAGAGTTACGGATCGAAAAATATGGCCATTTGAATTTTTAGGGCAAAACGAGGCCAAATCGGATTGGCGGGCGAAAATTTTAAATGTTTACCTTTTTTTTATTTGGGAAAATTTCCCAAAAATCCTGTACTCCACCTTTCCAGGTGCCACGTGGCATGTCTTTGATTAGACATGGGCCTTGGGTGCTTCATTTTCTATCATTTTTCCCTTTGGAAAATTTTCTAAAATTCCCTTGGGCATTGTTGAGTTGAGGCCACGTGGCACGAGCTGATTCGCGAGGGCATTTCTCCTTAAAATTTCCATCGTTGTTTTGACCATTTTTGACCTAGAAACGTGGAAAAACCCCATTGGATGTGGGTTTACCCCCTTCAAATTTTCCGTGTGGGATCATCTTGATTTTTTTTGGGGCCACCTGGACACGTGGTGAGATTCCATCGGCTCGCATTTAGAGGGGTGGGCTTTTTCTTTCAAAATTTCCTTTGTTTTGCCTTGGGAAAATTTCCCAAATTCTCTTCTCCTTACACAATCGATCTGGGACACGTGGCATGTTTCGATTGGACGTGGGCTCTCCAAAACATTTTTAATTTTTCTTTAACACTTTGGGAAAATTTTCGAATCTTCCCGCGCTCCACCTTTTAGGGCTCTCGTGACACGTGGCCTTCACTTTGATTGGTCAATGGGCAAGAAGCCAAAACTTTCCTTTTTGAAATTTGGCAAAACACTTCGCCAAAATTCTAACTTCTCCTCCACCCTCTGAAACTCCGATGCCATAGGACACGTGGCACAATATGATTGGGCATGGGCCTTCCCTTCAAAATTTTCCATGGACCAACACTTAGTCAAAAATTTCAAATTTCTCCCCTGGACATGTGGCATCATCGATTTGTCGGTGGGCTTGTGGGAAAAATATTTCTTCATGAAAATTTTCCAAACAATTGGTAAAAACCCAAGTTTCCCTCCGACCCCCACCACCTCCTTGGACACGTGGCACCATTTCATTGGTTGTGGGCCTTTGAAGGGAAAATTTCCCACAAAATTCCATTTGAGCCATAACCTTCAAAAAAATACATGGAGTTAGGAGGAAAACTTTACCTTTCCTGGAAAGGAGAAATATCTCTATCCAATGGTGCTATTTCATGAAATTTTTGAGTTCACGAAAAGAAAAAAATTATGACTAAGGCACAAGAGAGGGAAGAATGGAAGGATTTAGCCATAAAATGAGCGGGGGGCTCATTTTGGATAACAATTTTTGCAACGCAGAGGGTCATCTGCCTACTAGATGAAGTTACCGGTTAATCAGAAGCAATCCATTGGGCATGGAGTCATCAAATTCTCTGTTTGGCACCCCAACCGTAGAACACTGCAACACCGCAAGGAGGAAGGTGGAATATCACCGACAGAGCAAGGCCTCGCAAACACACTTCCAGGGAATAGCAAGCTTGTGCCAAAGCACTTAGGGAAAGAAAAACTAAACTTCAGAAAAACAATGTACACAAGCACTAGGAGGAATGAAAACCTAAGCTAATATGTACAAGTTGGAGAATCCCCTTCAAAGTAGCAATGCTTCGGATGGATTCCATTGACTAGAATCTATAATTCCTCACCATTCAATGAAGACAATTGGAAAACATTACTACCCTTACACTTTGTGACCATGTATGGGCCACTTTGCAAATGGCATCAAATTTTGAATGCCTTCCTGGTTTTGCCCTATCTACATCCCACTTGAACACTAGATCTCCAACTTGGAAGGATCTATTCTTGGCCTTTCTATCAAAGGTCTTCTTTATCAAATCTTGATCCTTCTCCATTGTTTGGGATGCTTGATTTCGAGTTCTTGGAGCTCCATCAATTCTACATATCTAACCTCCATGGGCCCAAACTCCAATAACTCCAACTATTTCATGAGTTCCAATGTTGGCAACTCAAGTGACATGGGCAAAATTTCCTCTCTTCCATAAACAAGCTTGAATGGAGAGTTACTTGTAGACCTCTTGGGAGTTATCCTATCGGCCCACAAGGCTGATTTCAACTTAGTATGCCAAGACCTCTGATTTTCATCAAGAGTCCTCCTAATGATCCTCAACAAGTTCTTATTTGTAGATTCAGCTTGGCCATTACCCTGAGGGTAATAGTTTGATGAAGTGCTTAGGTAGATCCCATTCTTGACAACCCATTCAGTCACCTTGGACCCAATGAATGCCAATGCATTATCTGATATTATTGTAGTAGGTATGCCAAATCTAGTTGATATTCCCTCATAGAAATCCAAGATGCTAGATTCATTTACTTCCTTGAGTGCTATTGCTTCAGTCCACTTGGTGAAGTAATCATTTTTGTTAAGATCCATTTGTGTTGTTTGCTTGAATTGGGATTAATGACTCAATGAAGTCCAAACCCCATTGCATGAATGGTTGGTCAACTAAAATTAGATGCAATGGAAGGGCACCTAGTCTCACTTTACTTGTGAAGAATGCACAATTCTTGCACCTTTTGATCCATGCATAACAATCACTTTGAAAATCTGTGGCCAATAATAGCCAACCCTCATGATCTTTAGAGCTATCACTCTTAGTGCAAAATGACCACCAGCTGGTCCACCATGGAACTCTTCTAACACCCCGTGAATCTGATTCGTACTAATGCACCTCAGCAAAGCACTCCATTCATGTCCTTTTGAACAAAACACCATCAACAAGGGCATATGGGACATGACTTGTAATTTGAAGTGTCTCCTTTTAGTTTTGTTCATCTCGGAGGTCATAGACCTGTACTTAGGAAGTGCATTATGTCTTGTGTCCAACAAGGAGTGAGGGAACCATTATTTTCCTCTTGAGTGCCTCCTTGCTCATGGTTGTCTTGCAATGCCAAAACAACCTCCTTCTCATTGCATGCTTCCTTTTGTTTGCTCGAAATCAGCTGCTCACACAATCCTTTTCCTCTCGACCAGCTTGGTGACTTGATCTCAATGGCATACTCCATGACATGGGTAATCCAACCTGCCCTTTTTCATTTAAGTCTTTATTGAGGAGGAAGTCTTTAACTCCCACATGAGAAACCATTAACTAAACCTTGTTTTTGAAACTAGATTCTTGAATTTCTTCAAGCTTCGATTCTTGAAATAACATTCTTTTCAATGAAAGAATATCTCACCTCATAATCCTCCAGGCTTTGGATGAAGAAAGCAATTGGCTGCTCATCATTGTCTTTGTTCTGCTGTACCAAAATTGTAGAAATAGTATCATCACCCCCAAATGCGTAGAGGATGAAATCCTTGGAGAAGTCCGGGTTGATGATGGTTGGGGCTTGAGATATGGCTTCCTTGATTGCTTCAAAACTTTCCTTTTCTTATGCTATCCATTTGTAAGCCATGATTTTCTTCAACATCTTGGTGATAGGCTTGACAAGGGCTGAAAAATTTGGGACAAACCTCCGAACAAAATTTATTCTCCCCAAGAAACTTTGAAGGGCCTTCTTTTGGCTTGGCAATGGTAGTGATTTTATGGCTTCAACTCTTCTCGGATCAATTGTTAACCCTTCTTTAGAGATAATGTGGGCAAGGAGTTTTCCTTCATGGGCTAAAAAAATACACTTTTTAGGATTCAAGGATACTCCAAATTTTCTACACCTTTGGAACACTTGTCTCAAATGAAAGAGGTGGTCTGCTGCATTTTTGAAAAAGCAGTTGATATCATTAAGATATATTAGCACACTATTGTTAATCATACCTCACGAATGCCATGTCCATTTCTCTTTGGAAGGTAGCTCTAGCGTTGGACAACCCAAATGGAATTTTCTTGTATGCATAAGTTCCCCATTTGGTTGTAAAGGTTGACTTGAACTGATCCTCTTATTTCACCATAATCTAATTATACCCCGAATAGCCATCAAGCAATGAAAACCTCTCGAGCCAAAGAACAACTTGCAAAATCTGCTCCATGGAAGGAAGTGGGTAATGATCCTTGAGAGATGCCCTATTCAAATCTCTAAAGTTAACACACAATCTAATTTCCCCACTCTTCTTTCTAACTCGGAACTAATTTGGACACCCAACTAGAATGCTTGTAGGGAATACGATTCTTAATTCTATCAACTTATTCAATTCCTTTCTCATGAGAGGCTCCATGTGTGGATTGGTGGCCTTTGTTTTTGTCGATGGGTTTAGTACTTGGATCCAATTCAATGGTATGTTGATCTAACTTGCAGGGTTGAAACCTTTCAAATATTCATAGCTCCAAGCAAACACATCAGAATTCTCGACAAAGTTGTATCAACTCATACCTTTCTTGTTCACTTGTCATCTTACCAATTTGGAGTGATTTTCCTTCTTCCATTGAGATGGACACTGAATCTTCTCCCTTGACTTAGATGTTTTCTTTCTCCTTCCTAAACTGATCGTTAGGATTAAAAATGGACTCCAAAGTAATAAGTCCCTTTGGTAGTTTGTTGGTTCTTAGTTGTACCACTTGGTCACCATATCTGCTTTACTCCAACTTTTCCTAATTTTTAGCCTGAGAACTCAGCCTCTTCTTGCAAGAAATGGATGATTTGCTAATCATTCTCAAACACTTTCCAACTTACATTGTTGTCTGTATTGAAGGCCTCACAATCACATGGATGTTTGGTTGTACCTTGTCTTTTGGATGCTTTCAAAACGCGTCAAAAAGGATGCCCCAATCGCTGCAAGCCTGTCGCCAGCAACTTGGTTCTCTTTTCTAGGAATGGATTTTATGCCAAAGCTCTCAAAGTATTCAATGAGGTCCCACACCCTACTTTTGTAGAACTTGAATAGATCATTCTTAACAGCATGTTTCCCCTTAACTTGGTTAACAATCAACTCATTGTCACCAAAGACTTTCAATTTCTTTATTCCTCTCTTGATTAACCAATGCAATCCTTGTATCAAGGCTTCATATTCAGTAGTGTTATTAGAGCATGCAAACTGAAATCTAAAAGCTAAATAATACTTACTCTCGTGAGGTGAAACAAGCATAGCTCCCCTCCCGCACCTTGTCTACTCCTTGATCCATCAAAAACAACTACCATACCTCATTGTCATCCTTGTGGTCTGGCTTGGAGATGCTAGGAATAGGCTGATTTTCTTCGTGCATGCAATAGACTCCTAACTTAGATTCTTCTATTTCTTGATAAGGATCAAAAGCATGCACCTTGTTTGCCCATTCATCAAGAGTTAGATCTAGGATACTTCCAACCTTGGTGTCAGCTTCATCAGTGCTTGGATAATCCTCTTGATCAAATGCTAAACAATTGGTATTGATTTGGCTTGGAGTGTAAGGCTCAATGTGAAAGTTTGCAATAGGTTCAGATCTGATTATGGCCTTAGTTCCATATCTTGTTCTAAACAACATGTGTGACCAATCAGCAGATAAGTAGCCTCCAATCTTGGCTGTGAAATCCCTTGACAAACATAGGGAAAAGAGTGGTGGAAGGTCTATTACTGAGACATCTTACAAAACAACAATGTTGGGGTAGGCATGCAAGGTAAGACTCAAGTTTTTTATCACTCCAACTGTTGTTACTACTATCCCATCCAATTGTACTACCCCTTTGGATATGACTTCATATTGAATTCCCAACCGATCAGCTATTTGCTTGGGCATAATCGAACTACTTGCCCCTGGAATCTATCATATAATTGTGTACTAATTGGTTTCCAATGATCAATGAAACATAGAATGGAGGGGCTTCAACATTATACCTTGTTTTCCTCCATGATTCCTTTCTAGCTGGGTAGAATTTGTGAGCACCTTTTCTTGCATTTGGAATTGCTGATTTGAAGTCGACCAGGTCCTTCACCGCAGACTTGTAGTAAATCTCTTTGGCTGGGATAGATAGTGATTCCCACATTGATATGTTTACATTTTTCTTCTTCATCTCGATCAATGATGTTGAATGGAGATGAAGCATCTCTCTCGATGTCCCTTGGCCTACAAATTCATTCCTTGCACATGGGAAGTAGCAACTAGCATTTGAGTTGGCCTAAGAGATGTTTTAGGCAGCCCTTGAGTGTTTGGGACTGCATTTTGTTTGCCAATAATTTTTGGAGTAGTAGGAGGTTGTGGATTACTTAGAGCCAATGACTGCTTCTTCACCCAAATTTATCCTTTTTATCTTGTGCTGGCTGCAACACTTTGGGAAACTATTTGATTCATGCCACAAAAATCTTCTTCGCCAGGTTTACAAGTGTGGTATCATTTGGAGCTAATTACTATTGGAATGTTTATTTTTTTGGTTATTTCCTTGGCCACCTTCACCCTCCACACTAGTAGTTGTCACCATTAATGCTTGATTCAAGTCACCGTTGAAACACATAGACTGGTTGTGAGGTTCATTGCATGGGAAACACTAATCATACTCTTGAGCTATGTTATTTTGCACTGGCACTAATGCCTTAGAGGCAGGTATAGCATTGGAATTATAGGGCTGAAATGGTTTGTTGGCAGGAGGTCTTGCTTGAGTTGAATTTGCAACTGGATTGGATGGTCTTTGGGGTTGGTATGGCTATCTATTAGGCTGAGATTGAGGCTGGAAAGGAGGTCTAAATCCATTTCCTAGATTTTTGCTTCATGACTTCTTGAAGTTCATTTGAGGCACTAGAAGATGAAGTAGAAGCTTCACTTGAATTATGATTTCTAGGAGTGGGAATAGGAGCTAAATTAGGCACTTGGCTAGTACTTGGGCTCTCTAAACTTGGAAACAATGGCATTGGAGGCCTAGGAGCTAGCTTTCTAGCTTGAATCAAACAATTTTCAGCTCTAATGGTAATGCTATAAGCAATAGGGATAGTTGTGCCTCCCATGGATTGAATTAACATAGAAATATCAGAATTTAAAGATTTAAGGTAATAAAGGAAAGCACCTTCTCTTTGTTGGATTTACTCGCCACCGGAATTCTCTCCCAAGACATTTGAAATCTAAAGTTGAAGTCAGTCAGCTGCTCATTGGGAGCTCTCTTAATGGTTGTCAACTGCTCCAAAAGGGACAAGTTGTCTCCTTTTTCTCCAAACTGCTCATGGAGGGATATACATAGTTGGTTCCAATTTTGGATAGAACCTGAGGCAAGACTCCTAAACCATTGCAAAGATTTCCCTTTGAATGAAGATGCTAGCAGTTTGACAGCAACTTGCATCTCATTGATCTCATGGATTGCACAAATGTTAGCAATATCCTTAACATGATCACCAGGAGTAGTCTGATTCTCTCCAGTAAAGTATGGAATGTTCTTCAATGCTACAACTGGGATTGGATTTTATGCATTGAGAGCAAGTGGGCTACTACAGTGAAATTGACATAGGGGTTGTTTTGTGCCATTCTGATTGGCCTTAGAACCCTTGTTGATTGAATGAAAGGCCTACTAGGTGGAGGAGTTGAGAGAGTTCTATTTGGTGGAGATGGAGACCTTTGAATCCTCCTCCCTCTTTACCTTCTTCCAAAAGATAACTATAGATACTCAAACAACACTTCTCCTTCTCCAACTCTTGACCTTGTGGTGATTCTTCTCATGAGTTTTCGTGCCCGCACTATTAAAACCAGCTGATTCTTCTCCCAAAGCAGATTCTGCAGATGTGAAATTTAGGGCTCTTTTAAGAAAGAAACTTACAAAAATACACATAAATTTTGTTGCAATGGAGATGAAGACCTATTAGGGTCCCATCGGGCATGCCAAAACTATTGTTGCAAATCAAGAAAGACGCCTAGATGTTGATCAGACTTCTAGTTTGACATCTTAAACATCCAGTGTGATTGCACAACATTGAATCCTCTCCCCAAGTGTGGGACTTGTAAAAATGGGAGAGGAATCTCCATATTAGAGGCTGGTTCCTCAACTCCTCTGATCAGATATATCACTTACAAGTTATACAGAGGTTTCAAACTCAAAATCCTACTCTAAATTCCAAAGGGGACAGAGATAGAGAATGCAAAAAACTAAAACTAGTGTTAATAAGGTGATGCACCAAAGGAGTGGTGAGCATTTTTTACTTCTGCAGATTGACACAGTTCATAAAAATGCAACAAAAATTCATGCACAAACTGATAATTGTAATGGAGGATCAGAAATGAGTCAAACAACACAAGCAGAGGATGGAAACTCATTCACATGGCCTGTATTGTTATTGTAACATAAAAATCACTTGCATTACAACACCTGAGAGGAAAAATAGGTTACAATCTTGGAAAAGGTCTGATTTTCCACACAAATCACTTTCCAAGTGATATAGGGAGCTTGCAATACATGAAAAATGTTCAACACTTTGAAAATGAGCCAAATCGGCTTTTTACGGTCAAGGACAAGCCCAAGAGGGAGAAACACAGGAAAACATGGGAGAGATTCAACCATTAACCAAAATGCAATCAAAACAGCATGGGCATCCTTATAGACCCATCCCCTAAAATTTTTATCCATCGGGAGAGAATGTGAGCCATTCTTCATTAAAAACGGTGGTTGAAACATCATTTCTGTGTCCATGACCATGTGCAAACGCCAATCGAGGCATTTTTCAATTTTATCTCTCTAAAATCCTTCAAAATGCAAAAATAGCCCCAAAATCTTGTAGATAATTTCACCATCTTTCCATTGATATAAATAACGATTGAAAATTTCTTCTTAAAAAACATGTGGTAAAACCCCGAGTTCGGATCGAAAGATATGGCCATTTGAATTTTTAGGGCAAAACAGAGCATCACCAAATCGGATTTTCTTTGAAATTTCCTTTGGTGCAAAAATTTTAAATTTTTACCTAGTCTTTTTTTTATTTGGGAAAATTCTCAAAAATCCGTGCTCCCCATGCTCCACCTTTCCAAGTGCCACGTGGCACCAAAATTTTAACTTCGATTAGACATGGGCCTTGGGTGCTTCATTTTCCATCATTTTTCCCTTTGGATGATTTTCTGGAAAAAATTCTGAAAACTTCGGGCATTTGAGTTGAGGCCATGTGGCAAGGGAAAACGAGCCGATTCACCGAGGGCATTTCTCCTTAAAATTTCCGTCAACTTTGCTTTGACCATTTTTGACTGGATATGTGGTAAAACCCCATTGATGTGGGCTTGAAAATCCCCTTGAATTTTCCATGCGGGCTCGTCTTGAGTTTTTGGGGCCACCTCGATAGGTGGCGAGATTCCATCACTCACATAGGGGGCGGGATCATTTTCTTTCTAAATTTCCTTTGTTTTTCCTTGGGAAAATTTCCCAAATTCTCCCCACCTTTCGAAAGAGAACACCCTGGGACATGTGGCATGTTCCAATTAGATGTGGGCTCTTTGCAAACATTTTTACTTTTTCTCTAACAGTTAAATATTTGGGAAAAATTTCCAATCTTGAAGGCACAAAAAATTCCAACGGAAGAGGGAGAAAAGGTAGACAGGTGCTCCGCCTTTCCGGGCTCTGGTGACACGTGGCCTTCGCTGATTGGTCGACGGGGCAGCGGGCCAAAACTTTCCTTTTGAAATTTGGCAAAACACTTCACCAAAATTCTAACTTCTCCTCCACCCTCCGAAACTCGATGCCATAGGACACGTGGCGCAATATGATTGGGTGCGGGCCTTCCTTCAAAATTTTCCATGTGCCAACACTTAGTCAAAATTTTCAAATTTCTCCCGTGGACACGTGGCATCATCTAATTCGCTCGGTGGGCCTGCGGGAAAAATATTTCTTCTTGAAAAATTTACCAAATAATTGGTGGGAAAAAACCCAAGTTTCCCTCCGACCCCCACCACTTCCTTGGACATGTGGTGCCATTTCATTGGGATCAATGAGGATATATGGGGCCTTTCAAGGGAAAATTTCCCACAAAAACTCGTCGAGCCATAACTTCAAAAATACATGGAGTTAGGAGGAAAACTTTACCTTTCTGGAAAGCTGAGAAAGAGCTCTATCCAATGGTGTCATTTCATGAAATTTTTGAGTTCCTAAAAAGAAAAAAATTATGACTAAGGCACAAGAGAGGGAAGAATGGAAGGAGTTAGCCATAAAATGAGCAAGGGCTCATTTTGGATAATAGTACCCATGACACTTTCTTCTCTTTCATTCACGCCTTCGACCCAACCTACACCGCCCACCTCCATAAAGCACCTCGGTTATCACCATGTGGGTAACCCATCCTCTTCCACCATCTAATTTTCCCTCCACATCTCACACACCCGTGTCATCATTTCCCAAAAATGTGCAACCTAAAGCTAAAAATATGCTACCCTCCAACAAGGTAGTTAAACCAACCAAACCTTCTACACGCTAGCTCTTCTACCATGCCTGTACCCAAGTAGATGCAACCAAGACCTAAGACCACTTCACACACCAAACTAGTAAACCAAACCATTCCCCCTCCTGTAAAGCCTCTTCCTCCACAATCAACCACACCTGTACCCAAACCCACATTCACCTCCCATTGTGATCCACTAGCAAGATCCTACACCAAAATCTTAACCAATCTCCTGAAACTTCTATCATCACATTACCACCTCTTAGACCTTATGACCTACTCAAACCCAAACCAAAAGGGTTTGACAAAACCAAAATTTACGCCTACCATCATGTGCAAGGACATCATGTATAGAAACGTAACGCTTTAAAAACCGGTCTTATCCAATTATGTCCTCCCAAATACAATTTTGACGATGACGATATTCTTGATGAGGACCCCATTTCACTTTCAAAATTTCAATATATCTTCTCCCATTACCTACTCAACGACCAAAATCTCCACCCCCACAACTCTTTGATCCACCCCGAGATTCGAGATTAACATGGTCCATATAAGAGAGTTGGCCAAACCACCACCAAAATGCCAATGCGCCCTACTCATTTCACAAGGATCATATCCCCCACTAGGTTTTTTTCCTCATGCCGCTATACCTTCCATGACACACCCTCTTCATCCACCTCCCCTCAAATTAACATGATCAACATTGTCACCCAAGATCAGAAAGAAAAGAGCAAGGAAAAAGCAATTGGCCCATCAACCAACCCTGTACCCAACATACCATCCACACCCATACCTAAAGTCACCATTTGAGGTCTTGCATATCCTATTTCTCGATGGGGTCACACATCACACAATGCTAAAACAACTACACCAATCCCCCTCAAAATGTCTTTATATGACCTCATCCAAACCTCGAGTCACATCACCAAGCTTTCATGGAGTTCCTTCAATCTATTGAATTCTTACTAAATGACCCCACACCAATATCCTCCATCATTAGCCCTCACCACGTAGCCTCTCTCACTAGGTCATCACCTTCCTTTACACCTCCACCTACTTTCCAAGTGGTTTCCTCAACTTTTAGATGAAGATATTGCTCCCTTTCAGTCCAATGACCCGACCCAACTCTTTCCATCTCCGTCTTTATCGATAATATACACATACAACATGTTATGATCGATGGTGGTGCTTAGCATTAACATCATCTCCTCCTATACATATGACCAAATTTGGATAGCTGCCAATTGTATGCATGGTAACCCAATTATGTTGCACTCCTTTAATGATGCCATGACCTCTAACCTAGCTACCATTGTTCTCCATGTATGCATGGGTCCCCGCACAATCCCAGAAATTTTCTATGTCCTAGAAGGGGAGTTCCAATATAACTTGTTGCTGAGATGACCTTGGATCCATGCCATGGGTTGTGTCCCTTTAAATTTACATCGTTGCCTAAAATTTGAACACAAGGGACATAATTACACCATCCCTGTCGACCCATCATGTTTCAAGAAATTTAACTTGCTATATCAGCCCAATGATGTGCTTATACCAGTTAAGGCATCTACCACTATCACTACTTCACCTTCATCTACAAGCCCATCCACCAAAAATACCACTACCTCGGCTGCCTCTAACCTTACTATCCCCACTACACTTTATCCTCTACCACGACACACACTGTTTCCTCATCATCTAGCAAGCCATCTATTCCGCTACCCACATACTAACTATCGATCCCTTAGAAGGTGTTTTTAAACACCTCACTCTATCAGAATATTGTCTATATAATAATGACACCTTCCCACCCCGCAAGAGTATGGGAATCTACATCAACACCCCACTTACGAAATATGCATTGATGAGGTTATTCCTTATGGCCCTCCCCACCTTCTCACTAAACTAACATATGGGGACTTGATATTGCCACCTATAAGCTCGAACCTCCATCCCAATCCCAACCATTTTTGTCCGACCTACACCGCCTCCTCGTAATCGCCATTTTGCTCACACTTTCCTCCACTAGTGCACGTGGAAAGGATTTGGCTTCATATTTTACAAACATGGCCACCATACCATCATTTTTTGTACTTCTAAAACACAATAACCATAGTGGCATTGGTTTTGATTCTCCACCCTCTAAGAAGGTTCACGTCAACCTCATCTAAGAAGGGAAATATTCCCCATCTTAGTCACCCTCATTACTATCTTCACCCATGGATTCCATAGATCCGAATCTATTCCTCCTTTTTTTTTGTAAACACCATTTCCTTGGGATCACTAACCTATCAACACAATGGCAAAGCTCCCTCCTCTCTCCCACTCTTGTATCCTGATATGACCGATGACGATACGCCTCTATTAACACTGTTCAATGTCAGGATGATGAGTCCATCCTAACCTACCTTGGTGCGAAAGACTCTTATATTCATTGGTCATTACCCTCTGAGAAGAAAACCATGTTGAATGAATTGACCATTGAAATCAACATCAACACTCAGGATGACCCACACATTCTAAAGATCGGTCAATCCTTAAACACTACTAAACAAGAATCCTTCAACTCTTCCTTATGGACCATAGTAACACATTTTCTTGGTCCTATGCCAAGATGCCTGGTATTGACCCAAAAATATTGGTCCACAATATCGTAACCATTCTTGATGCCAAACCCATCAAAAAAAGCTGCAAAAATGTATCCTGCATTGCTCTTATGGTCAAATAAGAGGTTCAAAACACCTCTCGAGTTTTCGTATCTTACCCATTGAATACCCCAAATGGATTTCTAACATCGTTCCTATCACATAGGTGACAGGGGGACTTCACATTTACACAAAATTCCTTGACCTCAACCTCGCTTGTCCTAAAGAAAATTCCCCTACTAGGAATTGACCAACTAGTTGATCTCACTACTGGCCATGAAATGCTATCACTCATGGATGGTTTCTCGGGCTACAATAAAATATTACTAGCTCCAAAGGATCAACACAAGACTACCTTCATCACCCCTTAGGGGACTTTCTGCTATCGAGTCATGCCTTTTGGCCTCAAAAACATTGGTGCTACATATCAGCGAGCCATGACTTACATCTTCCATGACATCATGCATTACATACTAGAAGATTATGTAGATGATCTTCTAGCTAAATATAGACATCAAACTAAAATACTTTTTGTCCTTAAATTCATCTTTGATTGACTCATAAATTATTGTGTGCATCTTCAACCAAAGAAGTGTGTCTTTGCGGTAATTTCTAGAAAACTCCTAGGTTTCATCGTTTCTTTACATGGCATAGAATTTGATCCTGCTAAAGTCAAGGCCATTCTAGAAATGTCTCCACCAACTAATCTCCATAAAATCTAAAGCCTACAAGGAAAATTACAGTCCATTCATTGTTTTATTTCCCAACTTTCCGACCACTCGTTAACCATTTCACCACCTTATAAAGAAAGGCGTTTCATTCAAATGGGATGATGAATGTTATAAAGCCTTCAAATCCTTAAAACAATACCTCCTTCAACCACCAAAGTGCTGATTCCTCCTAAGGATGATCAACCATTTTACCTACATATTTCGCCACTGACCATTCTTTAGGTATCATGCTCACTCATCACGACGAGTAGCACCAAGAGCAAACGGTTTATGACATAATCCACACCCTTCTTGACTACGAAACTAGATATACCCACACCGAAAAAATCTTCTTAGCCTTAGTTTTGTCGCAACCAAGCTCCGCCATTACCTACTCAATAACAAAACCTTCATCATTACTAATACCGACCCATTGCACTATATGTATACCAAACCCTATAAACATTAATGTGCAAAGCATGTTGGCTTGTTCTTCTTACCAACCTCAACCTCAAATTCATTCATTAAAAGCCCATCAAGGGTTAGTAAATTGCTGACCAACCTGGTCGACGCACCTATTTACGAGGATTAACCATCTAACTTCAACTTCCTAGACAAGTCTATAGCTACCCTTTCCATGGACGAACTCACATACCAAATGACACTCTTCTTCAATGTCTCCAAGTGTCAAGGCATGGGGGTGGGGCTGGTTTTATCCTCATTCACCTTGAGGTTAAACCTATGCCTTTATCTTTCAAACTCAATTTTGATTATACAAACAACATTTATGAATACGAAACACTCGTATTGGGTCTCTAGGCTGCATATGCCTAAAATGTTAAGATAATTAATATCTTTGGTGATTCTCACTGGTCATAAACTAAGTCAATGGTCTATACCAATGTCATAATGAGATCCTTAAAAAGTATAAGTAGCACGTAGACATACTTTTAACCACCTTTGATCGTTATACACTTTAAACCACCCCACATTCTACCAATAAGTTTGCAAATACCATGGCCTACTTAGCTTAGATACCGCTTCACCGCTGAATCTAAAATCTTTTTCATAATACAAATGCTACAATCACCATCGTATTTATCTCTTGAGTTCTACTCCATGGAACTATTTCCCCTAACCCATGTGAACTTTGGTATAAGAAATATGTAGACTATATTTCCCTTTCAATTCTACCCACTGATCTCACTCATAATGGACAACATGCCTTTCTTAAAAGTGTCTCCCATTATGTCATCATGGGTGGTCTTCTTTACAAGTGCGTCTTCAATGGAATTATATTACGATGCCTTACGAGTTCTAAAATTCCCTACACCATTAAGGAAGTCCACGATGGAATTTTTGGAGGTCACTTTAGTGGTTTAGCCATCATAAGATGCATCCTTTGCCTAGGCTATTATTGGCCAAACTTAAATAGCATTGTTGTGATTACATCAAACGTTGTATGAAATTTCAGCAACATGCTAATCTCCACCACCCACCTAGTCATGCCTTACAAGTCACATGAGACCTTTGGCCTTTCTCTCAATGGGGTTTAGATATTTTCGGTGAGATCAAAACCTATTCTTCACAACACCACTATGGATCATAACCGCTACCGAATATTACACTAAATGCGTAGAAGCCATTCCCCTCATCTCTACAAAAGTAGAGAAATATATGAATTCATCAACCATCACATCATTTTTCATTTTGGTGTTTCACCGTCTCATCACTGATAATGGAAAATAATTCATAACCAAAACCCTATGCAAACTATGTGATGCAGTTGGCATCCAACTTAGTTTATCATCACCTAATTACCCATAAACAAATGGTCAAGCCGAATCAACCAATAAAACATTAAAAACATTCTTATGAAGGTATTCAATGATACTCGAGATATATTGGCATACACACATTCCTTTCATCTTGTGGGCTTATTGTACTAGTATTTGCACTTCAATGGCTGCCACACTCTTTGTCTGCTCTACGGTACCGAGGTTGTCTTACCTCTTGAAGTCTAGATTCCATCTCTCTGCATCTCACCTTGCAAGACATGCTCAATGACAATGACTTTTACCAAGATTGTTTGGTGTAACTTGAGTTATTAGATGAATGTCGTCTCAATGCTCTTGACCATCTCAAAATCTACCAAAAACATATCAAACATGCCTATGAAAATGTGTTCACCAACAAACTTTTCATGTTAAAAATCATCCTAAAGGAAAATCAACATGTAACCAAAGAGGAGAAAAGTGAACGGGGAAAAATTTCTCCTAATTGGCTTTGACCCTATATCATTACCCATGCCTATGGATTAGGTACTTATCATTTGTCTCGCACTCAAAGATAAACTCAAACCTAGGCCCCTTAATGCCTTACATCTTCAACCATTTTATTGTTGATATCGAGTCCTATATCACTTTCTGTTAGTTGATCACTCATCCCTTGAGCATTGTTCACCTTCCATATTACCCATTTTTGAGGATCCGTGACTCAAAAAGAATCATGTGATTCCCATCACCTTTCAGCCTTATCTTCAATATGAGTACCACAACTCTACTCATAGCATGATTCTCATGGATACTTTTCATCTTCTTTAAGATGGAATCCCATGGTCATTCATCACTCGAAACCACCTCTTTCATAGTTAATCTTTGTGTGTTACGGTCTTGTCTTCTAAACAAGAACCTAATCTTCCTCTATAGTCTTGTCCATGACTTAAACATCCAAAAAAAAAAAGGGATGCAAATCCTTGAGTCAAACTTCCAACAAAATATGATTCCCTAAAAAGGGACATCTCTTCACTCTAATTTCACCACTATAAATAGACTGCTCCCTTGAAGGACAAGCTATATAAAGTCATTACAAAATATAATAAATATCCAGAAGCTTCTAACGCATCGATTAGCTTCATGAAGAACTCAAGGAGATAATATACTCATCCTATATAGACTTCCCACATCAATTAGTCTATTAAGAACAAACAAACAAATGAAGAAAAAAGATGAAATTTTTATAATGGACTTGACCATTCTTGATCGTAGGTTTCTTGTTCCAAAAGACACGTTGCCATACACTAAATTATGCTAAACCACCTATTCTCACCTCCTTTCCTTTTTATCCTAATGTTTCGCATAGAATGTTTCAGCCTTTTGGAATAGAGTTTCTTCTATCCTTTCATTCCTTTGAGAAATGGAGATAAGGGTTAGGGATAGGAGGAATACATTGAATGTTGAGATGGTGTGCGCATCTTTAGAGAAAGATCGGATCGATCGCGAAGAACTCCTTTTTGTCTTGGAAGGACTACCTCGCAAGTAAGAATACAAGACCACCGATTTTAATTAGACAATAAATGAGGGAGCTGCCTTAGGCTCAGAAATATAAAACTTCCTTTGAAGGTGGTCAGTTCCCCTGCTAATATGAATTAACACAAATGATTGTAAAATCACAATTTAATTGCCTCATTGAAACAAGTAGAGGAAAGGCTGGTTTTGGTTTTGAATCACGGTGACCGACGCCGGTCAGTGTCACCGGTACCGGTTGATGATAACCGATATCGGTAGGGGTAGTGATTTAAGGGGTTGGGTGAAGGTTGGCTATAAGATGGCTATATGATAGTTATGGTGTTTATAAGGCTGGTAGAATGACTGGGGATAGGTAATGAGGTGATGGAGAAGACTCAGAGAGTATGGGGGCTGTTCTTGGGGAAAAGTAGGGGTAGAGGAATGTAAGTTAGGTGGAGAGTGTTACCGGGTAATAGATCTGAGGGTAGACTTGTAATTACTGTGATTCAGAAATCCAAGAAATATTATTAAAAGAACGTATAAGACTTACTTACTAGTTCCTGATGGAAAATGCAGGTTCTGGGACTGTGATGACGAAGACAGGGCTCAAGTAGGATGATCTGACAATCCAAGATGAGCTATCTCCTCTCCTGATGCTTGGATGAGTGTCACTGGCTCTGGTTATTCAGTTGCAGTCTTGGGCTTGATGTCCTTCTCTGCAAACTTCTCTCTTCCTTCACTTGTCTCTGCTCAGCCAAGTCAATTCGGATCTTTTCAATGACTTCTCTTTTTCGATCAAATGAAAATCCAACCCTTTGTTTTTGGTTGGGAGTGGTCATTTACAGGGAACCGATGGCGGTTACGTAACCGACGCGGCGATCGAGTAGAACCAGTATCGGCCAAAGTCAAAGTGGGCTATTTTTAGTAAAATAGCCGATTTCCCTCCTTTTCTCTCAAGGGATTAGTTATGGGCTTGGTCAAGTCATTATGAGGTTGGTTTTAGGTGCGGGTGAGGAGTCATTAGTCATGGGTGTGGATGTAGACCAAGTTATAGGTCTTAATTAGGTTAGTTTAGGGTTAAGACTAGGTCATGATGAGGTGGCGAAATGAGGTGGTGGTATGGCGATGTGGATTTATTAATTATAAGGTAATTAATAAAAAATTGTGTAAGGTTTAGGTGATGAGGTTAGGTTGTGAAATGAGATGCGGGGCACAGGGGGTCGTAAGACACAAATTTGGTGTCTACATTAGCCCCTTGTTGTCGTGTAGCTTGTCTTGTTAAAGCTGCACGGACAATAATAAGAAGTGGTTACCCCTGTTAAGGGTATAGGTAATCCCCCTCAAATCTATCACAGATTGAGGTAGCGTGAAATCAGGGATAGGGTTGATAAAGGGTAAATGGTGTTTAGATGATGGTAAGATGGTGGGGTAGGTCCAAGGAAGCAGACACACGTTGAAATGCAGTAGTGCGACCAAGGTACATGATTTGAAGAGCAAACAAGCAATTCATAGGCAAAGGTCGATAGTTTATCCAAACAAGGGTGATATAATCCTGGTATCCAAGGCATAGGAAGTAGCTCCAGGGGATATAACGGGTAAGGTACAGGAACGTTTAGGCATGTTCGGCAGTACCAAATGGTTGGTTTGGTTGAGATAAACGTCATGGTCTTGGTCTAGGCAAAGTTGGTCGACTGATCAAGTCAAGGACCCTAATCATGCTAAAACATGAACAGGTGAGCTCGATTGAACAAAAAGCTACATGATGGGTGGATAAAATTGTAATTTGTTGGTTTTGGGTGAGGTATTTGGTGGTGCGGCCTTGGGTGGGCCGATTGATTAGTGAGGGCCATGGGTCGGGCCAAATGGTTGGGTACGGCCTTGGGTCGGGCCAAATGGGTTGGTTGCGGCCGTGGGTCGGGCCAAATTGGTTGGTTGCAGCCTTGGGTCGGGCCAAATGGTTGGTTGCCTAGGTCGGGCCAAATGGTTGCTTGCGGCCGTGGGTCGGGCCAAATGGTTGGTCATGCGGCCTTGGGGTCGGGCCAAATGGTTGGTCGGCCGTGGGTCGGGCCAAATGGTTGGTTCATGCCTTGGGTCGAGCTAAATGGTTGGTTGCGGCCTTGTCGGGCCAAATTGGTTGGTGCGGCCTGGGTCCGGCCAAATGGTTGGTTACTGACCTTGGGTCGGGCCAAATGGCTCTGATGCCTTGGGTCGGGCCAAATGGTTGGTTGTGGCCTTGGGTCGGGCCAAATGGTTGGTTGCAGCCTTGGGTCGGGCCAAATGGTTGGTTGCGGCCTTGGGTTGGGCCAAATTGGTTGGTTGCAGCCTTGGGTCGGGCCAATGAAGTCAACAAAGGGTTTTCAGTGAAGGCGGATATAGGCAATGTTGTGAGAAAGGGCGATTAGTAAATAAGGGCAGAAATTGGGAAAAGGTGGGATTAAACCGATATCGATTCTCTATGACCGGTATCGGTTATATGACCGATACCGGTTCTTTAGGGCATTATATAACCGATATCGGTTATAGGCCAAAAACCTATAAAAAGAAAAATACGACCTGTCATTGTCACATTGTCAATTTGAAAACCAATTTTAGTTGTCTGAGGTGTATTAGTGAAATTGTTGAATTTGTCGGCTGAGGTGGCACTATTTGAGTGGAGAAGTGAGTGGTTGGTAGGCCCGAGCGAGTAGGAGGCAGCATTTGATTGGTGGAGGACCCAGCAGAGGAGATTTAGAGCCATGGCACAGCCAGGAGGAGCTAGGGAGGTGCTGAACCAGCTGGACCACCACCACCTATCCCACCACAATGATGTGTAGTCGTACCGGTAGGTTCGAAACCTCTCATTATGTGAATTTAATGTTTTTAAGCTAGATTTGGGTTTTGGGTAGGAATCCATGTTTTTAATAAAAGAATGAATAAATGGAAGTTGTTTGGAAAATGGAGAGGGTAGGTAGGTTAGTTAGGCTAAAACGGTAGGGTGGGTAGGTTTTTAGGGTTTTTAATGGGTAAAAGGGGAGTAATAGGCCAAAAATGGGTTTGGGGGGCCGCGTCGGGTTCGGCTCCGTGATTTTACAGTGACCGATGCCGGTCACTAAGCGACCGGCGTCGGTCACGAAGTTTTCGGGCAAGGTGGGTTTGTGGTTGACCGGTGTCGGTCGTACGTCGACCGGCGTCGGTGGGAGAGGGGACCGGTGGCGGTCATGGGTGACCGGTACCGGTCCCTAGTTAGGATTATTTATTTTGTTGGGTTGGTTTTGTTGTGGTTTTGGGTTTTGGTTGTTGTTTGGGTGTTGTGTTTATTGTTTGGGAGTTGTGTTTATTGTTTGGGAGTTGTGTTTATTGTTTGGGTTGTGTTTATTGTTTGGGAGTTGTGTTATTAGTGGCTTGGGTTTTGTGTTTATTGTTGGGTCTTGTGTTTTGGGGGTGAAGAGGGAAGGGGTAGAGGTTGATAGGAAGGGTGATTGGTGGGGGGGGGGAATGGGGCGGTTGTGTGGTTGGTGCGGTTAGGATAGATTAGGTGTTGGGCATGAATGGGGAGGTGTTAAATTGGTAGGGGCATAGGTAAATGGTGAGAGTAGAGCTGAGTGATTGGTAGGGTGCGAGATAAGGCAAGGGGATATCGTAAAGGTTTTATGGTAAAATAGGTGGGTGTAGGTGTGTGTTATAGAGTCGGGGTGTGGTCGGGTGGGTAAAAGGGGGTATAGAAGGTTAAAGTAGTTGTTTGAAAGGGTAGGTCTAATGAAGTGGGTGATTTGTGCAGGCACGTCAGCAGCTGACTATGCGGGATAGGATGCCCCCGCTATTGAGACGGATGCGGCCACACGTGTCCGCAGCACAGTGGGCCATTATGCGTGAGGTGGGACTCGGTGGAGTCCAGCGATATAGGGCTATAGATAGGGATCACAGTCTTATGGTTGCCCTCATCGAGAGATGGGATCCGGTGACTAATGTTTTCCATCTCCCGACTGGAGAGATGACTATTACCTGGAGGATGTATATCGCATCCTGAGACTGCCAATCGTAGGAGAGGCAGTATTCCAGGTAGATGCAGAGACTGCTATGGACAACATTCTTCATGTATTTGGGGATGCAGCCGCACTATTGACCTACCACAGCGCGAGTATTGCTTATGGGGACATGTATCGTGCCCACAGACATGAGACATGGCTTGCCGTGTTGATGATGATAGGCATCACATGCTTCGCCCTCCCGGACTCAGAGGGAGGCCACTTTCCACGGGCACTGATGGGGGTGCTACACGAGATGGTGGAGGAGCATACATGCTATGCTTGGGCACCAGTATACCTGGTGTAGCTATACAGAGAGCTGTGGGGCTATCGACGGATGAGGTGATTCGGGATTTGTTCCACATTTTTGTTACATTGCTGGGCATATGAGCACATCATATGTATTCGACCAGTAGGGCTGCCCCAGCAGCCAGGGCCACAGGTGATATATAGATATGGTTTTCAGAGGTGGTTGGGGGTCGTGGGCCAGCCACGAGCGGTGCTCACGGATGGGATGTAGCTTACTACCGCATATGCTAGAGGGCCTGACCACATTAGATATTGTATGGAGGCCTTACAGAGGCCATCAGCCCCGAGGAGGAGCCCGATCACAGATGCGTTGGATCCAGTATACATTCTGGATAGCAGGACGGAGGCCGGGAGAGTATGAGCAGATACCCCTGGAGAGGGTACGATGGCAGTTGGGGCTATGACAGGATGAGCCACCTCCCTTCCCCTCAAGTACTAGAGGGATGATGTAGAGGCCCCACCCTGCACCGCAGCCCGTTGACCCAGATTGGGTAGCAGAGAGGCCAGCAGATGATACAAACGTGATGGATGACGCCGGTGCACAGTGGTCATTTTTGGTATGGTGGGCGAGAGAGAGATGAGGAGAGCACAACCCGCCACCAGACTTTGCGCTGTTACAGCAGAGAGGGACCACCTCGAGATAGGTGCAGTTATTATAGGCAGCAGCTTCTGCCGCACAGTACGTATCGTGTCTTACAATGGTAGCTATCCCAGGCACTGTGTAGGCACAGTGCAGTGCATAGGCATAGCCAGCAGTGCAGAGCGAACACCACAGCACACGCATGTGCACAACCACGTGCACCACCACCGCTGCAAGACACCATAGTGCACCACCACCGGCACCAGCTCAGCACGACCACAGCAGTGGTGTACCGGTAGGACAGGGGCCATTATTATTAGGAGTCGGGGGACCAGCCCCAGCAGCTATGGTGGCACGGGCCCGTTATATGGAGGCGAGAGCGGAGGCCCGGTACTATCAGGATGTCCTTGATGGTACCGGGCTGACTATCAGCCATATGCGGTGCACAGAGCCGAGACCTCACGGAGCCAGAGATCCCAGGGGGGTGCAGCCACAGCCGGTGGGTCCGTTACAGGGAGGAGGCGAGAGGCAGCACAGGGACCAGCAGGGAGACAGGCCGAGGGTGGTGGAGAGAGCTGAGGTATCCTTGCAGAGGAGATAGTTTGTGTTTTTGGATATTAGATAGAGACACCGGTCTGTGAACCGGTTATGTATAGAGAGGCCTGCGTGCCCACATATGATTCTTTCATTCATTTATTCATCTTGTTGTATATACCGGCCTGCGAGCCGAGTACGGGTTGTATAGTTGATACCGGTCTGCGAGCCGAGTATATTTTTGATATGAGAGACCGGCCTGTGAGCCGAGTCGAGATTTTGACAGTTATTGCGGCCTGCGTGCCGGCTTTGTATTATCTTGAGATCACAGAGGCCCCTATGTAGGGCAAGTTGTATATTTGAAACCTTTGATATATATATATATATATGAGATTTTGACCCACATGGTGTATATGAAATGTTTTATGTGTTTTGTCGATGGTTTGTGAAATTTAATGTATGATGAGTTTGATCCACATGGTGTATATGAAATGTTGTATGTGTTTTGTCGATGGTTTGTTTTATTGTAGATAGATGATGTTGATGAAATAGTGATAATATATTGAGGTGATTTTGATGACAAATATTGGTAATGGTGTTGTGATGCAGGAAAAAGAGACGGGCGCCACAAAAATTTGTAAAAATGAAGAAATGGCCGAGGTTTAAGCAAAACGGGCACATGACCGATATCGGTTATGTAACCGATGTCGGTATCTATATGACCGATAGCGGTTATGTAACCGATATCGGTTATGCCAAAATTATTGTTTCCTAAAAATAGAACTGCTTGGTTGGCAACTTAAGTTCTTATTTTTAGCATTCTTATTTTTAGAGTCATGCAACAAGTTAAATACGTGAATGCGACGCTGTTTGATGACTGATACAGGTAATTGCATGAAATAATTTGAGTGATAAGGAGGAAAGAGACAGTGAAGTGAGTGTGGGATGAGATTCAGAAGGCAGAAAGACAAGTTATATTTGAAGAGGGTGGTGAACATGGCTGAACGAGGAGAAGCATCTAGCAGGCAGGGACGAGGGGGAAGACAAGTTCCACCCCAAGCTGCTGCATCCCGAGAGGTAAACTATTTGGTTATAATTTGATTCTGCATGTTTTTGAATAGGATGAGAGAGAGAGTAAGTGGGTAAATATGAGAAAGAAAAGGTGATAGGCAAGGGTTTGGGATAGGGTGAGTGCTATGGGGTAGGTAAGTAGGGTGTTCACGTATGTTTTAGGTATAGATAGGAGTAAACAGGCAAAATAATTATCGTAGGTGTATGTTTTTAAGTAGGGTGTATATTTTTGACAGTGACCGGTATCGTTTAGAGATAACCGGTATCGGTTAGCAAACCGGTATCGGTTATCTATAACCGATATCGGTTACTGTAGGAGTTTCCAGAATTTGAGAAAAAAACCCATGGAGATTTGTTTTATTGAATAATTATGTGTCGTTTTGATGTATGTAGGCGGAAGCAGGGTTAAGGATGAATGATAATGTGCCAGCGTTGTTGTCACGAATCCGAGCAGATGTAACACCAGCTGAATGGGCATTGATAAATCGTTTGGGGTTAAGTGCAATCCGCTATTATTCACTTAATCACACGTAACCATGCTATGTTGCAGGTGTTGATTGAGAGATGGAAACTTAAAAGAATACCTTTTATCCGCCAACAGGGAGATGACAAAGTGATGTTGAAAGATGTGTTCCGTATTTTGAGACTCCTAATGATAGGAAAAATAGTGTATCGGGCATTACAGAGTGGGCGGCGGGCAGGTGATAACAACAGTATTTGGTTCAGCTGCATGAGATTTGACACAGCGAGGTTTGACATTCACTTATGGTACAATGTATGCAACACACCCTGAGGAAACAAGGTTGGCAGTGGTATTAATGATAGCGGTGGGGTATTATGCATTACCGAGGGCGGAGGGTGGAAGATTTCCAAAAGCATTGATGAGTGTTATTTGGGAAATGATAGAAATGAGTGTGACTTTCGCATGGGCACCCGCATATCTGGCAGAGTTATACAGGGGTTTATGGGCCTGCAAGTGAAAACACAGGACGACACTGGATTGTTCGTACTTATTACATTGTTGGGCCTATGAGCACATTATTTGTGTGCACCTGATAGGCCGACCCATCGAGTCGGGAGAGACAGGAGTGCAGAGGTTAGGCTTCGAGACGATGGGTCCGCAGAACAAGAGGCGATGTCCAGCCATGATAGATGATATCGAGTATTATAGGTAGGTATGGGAGATGGTGACGATTGCGGATATTTGTTGGAGGCCTTACGGGAACTATATGGTGACAGAGAACATAGCTGAGGAGTTAAGGGGTGTAGAGCGATTGAGGTGGATCACAGGGCACAGGCCGGGTGAGTACGAGAGGATTCCTCTAGATTGTGTGCGGTGACAATTTGGGTTCGTTCAGGATGTACCTATGACATATAGACCATACATGAGGATCGACGCCGAGGCAGCATTCTCACCTCCCCGGCCAACACCTCCAAAAGGGCCGGGAAGAGATACAGTGATCGTAGGGTAATGGATGCGGGAACGACAGAGGCCTATAGAGTATGGTGGGTAGCAGAGCTGTGAGGTGCACGTGAGCACCCTGACATAGCTGTGATTACAGTGGAGAGAGATCATCTACAGGATTTGGTTCACTAGCTTCAAACACAAGTGAATGAGACAACGGGATTGTTAGAGGTTTCATAGTTACGAGTGGAGAGACTGGAGGCAAGATTCCTCCACGCGAGAGGACGTATTCATATGTTACAGGAGATGTTGGCGGATCAGTGGGAGGAACCAATAGTAGTGGCACCTTTGAGGATGGAGAGGCCAAGTGAGGGGCGTCGACGATCACGATCACCACCTGATTTGGGAGGAGGCGCAAGGGTCTAAGTGAATTTCATAGGAATATAAGAATAAATAAGGATGTCGACCTGTGAGTCGATGATAGAGAAGATGTATTTGTTTAACATCTAAAATAAAACTAAATATGTATGTTGTTTTGAGTGATGATAATAATAAGAATGGTTGTGTTTTGAATGTTATTTTTGTTTGTTTTGAAAAAGGATAAAGATGAATGTTGTCAAATAGAAATACACAAAAATATTTATATTTACAACACATGATAGGGTATGGTAGGGGATGGTCGAGCTAACCTTGGGAGACCCCATGTCTCCCAAGTGCTGCCTACATAGCCCATTGCACAAAGCAAGGAGGGGCCTCAGACCGATGTAGTTCTCCCTTAGGACCAGGGAGAGGTGAATTCAGGAAATTTGGTTATAGTTAGGCAATGTGTTGTTTGATAAGAATATTAATATTGGTAGGGTAATGTTGTTGGTGTTGGCGATGTTGATGTAGGTATCGGTAAAGCGAAAGTTAGCTTATCCAAGTAGTAGGGAATCATATCCTGATTAAGGTCAACACACAATCCTAGAGTCGAGCAAAAGAGGCAAAAGTGTCCCGTAGTTGAGAAGAGCCAAACAAACCACATATTAACATAGGATGAGCTTGAATCCCTAGGTACCTTGCATGGCGAAGAAGTCGATAGGTGAAAAGAGTTGTATAATCACAATATATCGGATATACGTCACGTCCCTTGAGTTTTGTTGGTTTGACAAATGGTGAGGTGAGGTGGTTGATATAGGTGGGGGTGCTGAGAGCTTGTTACAAGGTGATTATTCTGACGAAAGAGAACCAAACCTAAATAGACAAGTCCATGACTCAAAAGTGCTTTTGAATGCGGCTTTTATTTTGCTGAATATAGACTGATCGATGCGGGAAGTCTACAAGGGATATGTATTTTGTTACTCTTGAGGTCTTCACGAAGGTGATCAATGCGAGAAGCTTCGATAAAAAGCCGACTGCTTATAGTTGTCCTTTAAGGGAGTAGTCTATTTATAGTAAAGATGCGGCGTTTGTGTATAGTTGTCCTTCTTGGGGAGCAAGTCTATATATCATAGCAAGCAATAGTTTGGCATATATATGTCCTTCGAGGGAGCAATCTATGTATAATTTAGAGGTCTAGATGTCTCATTGGGCATAAAGCATCTAGTTTTGGGGAAGTTTGACTCAAGAAAATCCCATAAGTGTTTAATTAAGAATGTGTCATTTTGATACTTTGAAGTCATGGACTAGACTAAAAAGGGGAAGGCATCTTTAAGGGGAGGTGATAATCAAACCATGTGAGCTTGATTTGATTTTGAGATGTAGGAAAAAAAAGTGTATGCGGTGGTAAATGAGCTCAAGGGACAAGCGCAAGGTAGATAAGAAGTGATATAACACTGAATTCAACAAAGTAGAATGGTCGAAGATGCAAGGCATTAAGGGGCTCAGGCTCAGGTTTACCATTAAGCGAAGCTAAACGATAAGTGCCTGATCCATAAGTGTGAGTGATAATGTAAGGCCCAATCCAATTAGGAGCAAATTTTCCACGTTTGCTCTTTTCTAGTTTGGTTACATGTTGATTCTCTTTGAGGACAAGATCACCAACCTTAAAGGTACGCTCATGAAGTCACTTATCATAAGCACGCTTGATGTATTTTTGATAGATTTGAAGGTGGTTAAGAGCCATAAGATGATGCTCGTCAAGAAGCTCTAATTGGGCTAACCGCTCTTGGCAGAAATCATCATTGGTGAGAATATCCTGAAGAGATATTCTGAGGGAGGGTATTTGTATTTCGAGAGGCAAGACAACCTTGGTACCATATACCAAAGAAAATGGTGTGGCATTAGTGGAGGTACGAATGCTAGTATGATAAGCCCAAAGGGAAAAGGGGATATGATCATGCCAATTTCTTCCAGAATCATTAACAACTTTCATGAGGATTTTGGTTAGGGTTTTATTAGAAGATTCAGCTTGACCATTGGCCTGTGGATAGTAAGGTGATGAGAAACTAAGTTTGATACCAAAGTTGTCACAAAGGTCTTGTAACAACTTATTTTTGAAATATTTACCATTATCTGTTATCAGGCGATGAGGAACACCAAAACGGCAGATAATGTGATGGTTAATGAATTTGACGATTTTTTCTTTTTTGGTTGAAATGAGTGGAATGGCTTCCACCCATTTAGTGTAATATTCGGTTGCTGTGATTATCCAACGGTGACATTGCGAAGAGGGTGGGTGAATCTCACCAATAAGGTCTAAACCTCATTGTGAGAAAGGCCAAAGATCTCGTGCGACTGTAGTGGATGGCTAGGAGTATTTTGAAGGTTGGCATGTTGTTGACACATAACACAACGCTTAACATATTCATAGCGATCGTTATTAAAGTAGGCCAATAATAACCTAGGCGGAGGATTTGTTTATCCATGGCAAGGCCACTAAAATGTCCACCACAAATACCATCATGGACTTGTTGGATGGTATAGGTAACCTCTCGCAGGTTAGACATCGAAGGAGGATGCCATCAAAACCACATTTATAAAGGAGTCCCCCATGAAAACATAACAAGAAACACCTTTAAGAAAAACACGTTTACCGTTACTAGTAAGGTCGGGCGGGAGAACGAGAGGTTGTAAGGTAGTCGTGAAATTGGTGGTACCAGGTATCCTGTGAATTAGCACACACATTATTTATCATACAAACAACTGGGGCTGAGTAAGATGGGGCAAAGAGTTGTTGGACCAAGACAAATATGTCAGAGTCAGTTGGTGAGGTAGGAATTTGTGAGGCTAAGCAAGCCATAGTATCCGTAAATTTGTTAGTGGAGTGGGGAATGGTTTGGATAGAATAACGAGTAAATGAGGTCAAAAGTGAATCCACGTAATGTTTGTACTTTTGAAGTTCCTCATTTTTACATTGGTAGATGCCCATTACTTGATTGACTACCAATTAAGAGTCGCCAAAAATATTGATAGATTTGACACCTAAGTGTAACACAACCTGGAGACCCAAAACAAGGGCCTCGTATTCGCTGTATTATTAGTGCAGGGGAAATCGAGCAAGAATAAAAGAGGCATAGGCTCAACGTCAAGAGGAATGAGAACCATGCAGCTCCTCCACCGCGCCGGCATTTGGATCCATCGAAGAAGGGTCATTGGATAGGACTCTTCCACGAGTGAAAGAGTGGCGATGAGTTCATCGGGGAAATTAAAATTGGTAAATTGTTCCCCATGTAAAGGGGCCTCCGCAAGTTGGTCCACAATAGTTTGTCCTTTGATTGATTTCTGGTGTATAAACTCAAGGTCGAGGTTAGCGAGGAGCATAAGCCATCGGGCGATGCGTTGGTTTAAATGTGGTTTGGCATACATATAATGAATGGGGTCCATGTTGGTGATGACAAAAGTTTTGTGATTCAGGAGGTAGTGTCGGAGTTTGGTGGCTACGAATGATAAGGCTAGGCACAACTTTTCTACATGTGTATACGTAGTCTCGTAATCCATGAGAGTACGACTTATATAATAAATAGATTTTTCTTGATGCTCGAGTCACGATGTGCGAGCATGGCTCCTAAAGCATGGTCGGTGGCAGAAAGGTAAAGGTAGAAAGGGTGATCGTCTGAGGTGGGATAAGCATGGTGGCTGCAAGAGATAGGCTTTGAGAGTTTCAAAGGCTTGGTGACACTCTTTGCTCCATTGAAAGGAAATGTCCTTTTTAAGAAGGTGATGGAAAGGTTGACATCGATCCAAGAGTTGGGAAATGAAACGCATGAGATAGATTGAAGTTTACCTTGCAAAGATACGATAAAGCCAAGAAGTTTTCCCAAAAAGAACACCAAAGACACATTTCTTTGGTTGAAGCCGAGACGAGAATATTGTAAGCAGTGATCAAAAATAATGGTTAAAACATCTAGATGTTCACCTGCGATGTTTAGATTTGCCAAGAAGATCATCGACATAATCTTCAAGAATAGTGTGCATAATGTCATGAAAAATGTAATTCATAGCCCGTTGATAGGTCGCACGAGCATTCTTAAGGCCAAACAGCATGACACGATAACAAAAGGTTCCCCAAGGAGTTATGAAGGTAGTTTTATGTTGATCGGTCGGGGCTACCAAAATTTGATTGTATCCCGAAAAGCCATCCATGAGAGAAAGAATTTCATGGTTCTGGATGAGATCAACAAGTTGATCAATACTTGTGGAGAAGTCATCCTTGGGGAAAGCGAGGTTAAGGTCTCGAAATTTGTGCATATCCGAAGTCCCCCATTGCTTTAGTGACAGTGCGATGTTAGAAATCCATTGAGGATAGTCAATAGGCAAGATGAAGGAAACGAGAAAGGAGTCGTTGAAGTTCTTCTTTGACCAAGAGGGCAATGCGTGGATGCATTTTTCTCGGTTTGTCCCATTTGACTAGTTTGGAACCGGGTTTTAGGGTAATGTTATGGATAGCAATGTCGGGATCAATTCTGGCATGTCGGCGATGTGAGACACCAAATTCATGTCTTACGACCCCTTGTGACCCGCATCCCATTTTCGCAACCTAACCTCATTACCTAAACCTTACACAATTATTTATTAATTACCTTGTAATTGATAAATCCCCATCACCTCACCTACCACCTCATTTTGCCACCTCATCATGACCTAGCCCTAATCCTAAACTAACCTAATTAAGACCTAAAACTTGGTCTATACCTACACCCATGACTAATGACCCCTTTCTCGCACCCAAAACCGACCTTCTAGTCACTTGACCAAGCCCGCAACTAATCTCTCGAGAGAAAGGGGAAGGTGGGCTATTTTACTAAAAATAGCCTACTTTTTCCTTACCGATGCAGGTTTCTACTCGACCGCCGTCGGTTACGTAACCGCCATCGGTTCCCTGTAAATGGCCTCCCCAAACCAAAAACAAAGGATCGGAATTTCATTTTTGGATCAAGGTCGAAGGATTTTTGAATCAACAGAGATCATTTGGGAGTGATCAAGAGAGTCCAGATCTTCACTTGACCGAGCAGAGACAAGTGAAGAGACAAGGAGAGTAAGCCAAGGACTGCAACTGGATACCAGAGCCCTGTGATACTCAGCTGATTTGATCTGCTGTGTGCCAGACCATCCTACCTCAGTTCTGCCTTTGCCATCAGAGCTCTTGGACCTGCATCTCCGCGAATAATCAGTAAGTTACTTCTTGCATGTCCTCTTTAATAACATTTCTTCGACTTTTTAAATCATATGTCCCCACAAATCCATTCTTGGATCCACTACCCAACGTATCATTGCATCTAACTGTCATTCATCTACCTCTCATCACCCTATTTCCTAATATCACCTATATACAGCCCTACAAATAACACAACTACCAAATAACACCACCACCCCACAAAACAACTAACCTTCAGATCCTAGACTCTACCGATATCGGTCGCCATGCAAAGAACCGCCATCGATTATCAGGAACCGCCATCGCGATTATCATTTGACTATAACCAATAACCAGCCTTTCCCTACCTAGTTCAACAAAGCAATTTAATTAATATCTTATAGTATTTTGTGTTAATTCATATTAGTAGGGGAACTGACCACCTTCGAAAGGAAGTTTTATATTTCCTGGGCCCAAGGCAGTTTCCTCATTTATTATCTAATTAAAATCTTGTGGTCTTGTGTTCTTATTTGTAGGTAGTCCTTCCAAGACAAAAAGGAGTTCTTCGTAAATCGGCTGATCTTTCTCTACGGTGACGCGCACACCATATCGACATTCTACAGGTGTATTCCTCCTAGCCCCAACCCTTATCTATTTCTAAAAGGAATGAAACATTCCGAGTGAAACAAGCGTAGGACCAAGCAAAAGCTTGGTTGGTATAGAAAGGTAGTAAAGGTGGCTTGTTTCGATGTGTTAAGGGATTGTCCGATCTTCACAATGTGAGATCCTCCTCTGTGTGGATGTTGATTTCTATAGTCAACTCATTCAACATGGTTTGAGTTTTCAGATGGTAAAGCGCGTTGAATATAGGAGTCGCCCGCACCAAGGTAAGTGAGGATGCGGTCGTCATCCTGGCACTCAACAACATTAATTGAAGGTGAATCCTCTTTGATCATGTCTCGGATACGGTAGGGGAAGAGAAGATGAGTCCTCATTATCGTGTTGATAAGTGAGAGGACCTAAGAAGATAGCATTTATGAAAAAAAAGTTAGGAGGGATAGAGATCTTCAGGTCTATTGACTGTGGGTGGGTGACGATGGCAAAATGGGTGATGATGGTTTAGTAGAGGTGACATTGTCATCTTCTAGGATACAACTCACACGAGGTTTCTCGAGTGTAAGTGTTTCAGAAATATGAGACCACTACGATCATTTTGTTTGCGTGTAGTCACGGGAATGGTTGTATGTCGGCCTTGTTCATAAAGACCAAAACCAAAGCCTTTCCAAGCAAATGAGTCAAGAAGGTGAGGCGAAATGACGATTTGTCGGAGTATTGAAAATCGGATTGGAAGGGAACCACCCCAAGAGGAGGTTCAGGGGTAATGGAGGATGCATCGACACCCCCATACGTTAGGTTGGTGCGGCAATTAGGTGGTCCGTAAGAGATTACCTCCCCCACGCGACGGTTGTAGGTAGGATGCACATGTAGAATCGTCCGTACGTCAGGGTATGGAAATAACTAACGTTATATAGGCAGACTCCCAGGCGTAAGGCATTGAAAAACATCTACTAAGGGGTCTAAGGTTGAGATGTTTATGCGGGGAAAGAAAGTAGTATTTCATGACGGCGAGTTTCATTGGTTGAAGGTGTAGGTGCGGTTGAAGTGGATGGTAGAGGTGTGGTTGAAGTGGATGGTTGGGTTGGATGAATGGGTGTCTTGACTGGTACAAGCACATCATTAGGGTGATATAACATATTACAGGTTTTGAAGGGGGGAGGATCAGCTTTTACGGTGTAGGACTTCCCCTCGTACTCAAATTTTATGCATCTATGTAAGGTGGAGGAACGCATCCCATAGCACGGATCAAGGGCGGCCTAACAACATATTGTATTGGAACTCTCCCTCAAGGACATAGAAGAGTTCGGGTAAAGTGTGTGGCCCTACATGAATGTTAAGGATCACGGTACCTAAGGTAGAAGTAATAGCATCATTGAATGACCGCAACATGATGGGGTTGGCACACATGCAACTAGAAGGGATATTCATTTGTTGGAAGGATTTTGAAGAGATGATGTTTAGACTAGCGCCCCGTCAATCATAACACGACGCACCGAATGTCCCGGACATAAGCTGAGATGAAAAGAGTAGGGTCAAGATCTTCTGCACCAAAGTTGACAATTTTGTCTTCGAGAGAAACTGACAGCAGCGGATCTTTGTACAGAGACAGAAGTGGTTGGGGAGATAGGTTGTTTGGTGAGTGAAGCAACGTGATTGGGTGTTAGAATGGAGGTAACAGGAAAGGTTTCATTAGGTAAGACCTCTATCCCTTGAAGGATTTCAATGAGAGCTTGTCGATGAGATTCAGAGGTGCAATGAGATCATCTGATGTCATTCTTACGAGGTGATTGGTGAAGTTGTTTGATCATGGTTCGGTGGGCAACTCCATTAGAGATGGGGTAGGCGGGTCCATGAATAACCACTTTAGGTGGTGGTGCGATCGGGATGGTGGATGGAGAAAGAGAGGCCGTAGGTGTGCTTTCTTTCACTTTCCCATTGTTTTTCTGCCCTCGAGTAGCAACACTAATCATATTGATCTCGTGAATACGAGAGGAGGAAGACGGTATGGATAAGTCCTGGTCTTCAAGAGGTGGAGTTGTAATAATGATAGATTTTGGTGAGGCGGGGACAGGTGGTATAGGAGAGGGAATTGAAGCTAAAGGTCTCTCCCTTCGTAAGTTGTCTTTCTTAACTTTTCTATCGAGAGAGAGGTGACGAAGTATGGCTTTCAACACTTTTCATCCATCTACGTCATCAGGCGGTGTGTGGTGGTAAGCGCAGATTTTAGACTCATCATAACCTATAGGTCCATGTTTACATGGATCATAAAGTCTAAGTGGGGGTAGGGAAATGGTCGCATTCTCCACCAACATAGTAAGGATTTTGGCGTAAGACCCTTTGAGTGGGTCAAAGTTAGAGGAAGATGAGGCTATTATTTGGTTATATTCTGGTAATGATGGGGTATGGTTGATTTGTATGGGTGGCGGTTTAGCCAAGGGTTTTGATAATGGGTTTTAACTAAACGTGACTTCTTTAGCGCGAAGCTATGTTTAGCCGATTGGTTAAATGATGAGGCCACAGATGATGTGGTATCAGAAAACAACCACAGAGAAATAGGAGTGACAGCAAACAAATCTTTTGATGATGGAATTTGTTTAGGGTTGATAGGTGGATAGGATACGTGGGGTGACGGTGTTGATATACCCTTGGATCTCTATATGGGTGCAGAAGGCGTAGGTCATTTTAAAGAAAATGTAGGAGGTATGATATATTGATGCAAGGTGGAGGGATGAGGTCCCAATATGGAAGGTAGGTGTGACGACGATGGTTTTAGTTGTGATAGAGACATAGGTTGAGGAGATTGAGTCTGTCTCCTAAGTGGATGGACGACTTTATTTTTAGATAAATCTAGCCACTTAGGTGGGTGTGTTAGACTAGGTATTGGTGAGGTCCCAAGCATAGGGGAAGATTTGGTTAGGCTAATAGAGGTGGATGAGGTATTTGGTAGAGATGAGGGGGGTGAAGATGAGGACATAGGCATTTTAAGCTTCTGTAAACACTTCGGGTATATGGTAGAGGCGTCTGGATCGGTCATCTGCATTTGAGTAGAATATGGCATACTCAAACGTTCCCATAGGACTCGTCTATCTTCTGAGGGATGACAGTCCTCACGTGTGAATAGGAACTTTTGTATGGAAGAAAGGTGGGTTGTGATTCCGGTCCACTTTGTGGGTGTGATATGGGGATAGATGAGGCCTTTGTATCAATGGGCGTTAAGAGCTCAACCGGTTGCTGAAAATATTTAGGCAATGAAGAAATAATAGGTAAGAGGGTGTGTTTGAGAGGATCCATCATGTTTAAAGAATGTGGTGATGTCGGTGCAAGAGGTTTCTCCTCTAAGGATAACAAAAGAAGTGGCGAGCCTTCCTCTTGTCCAACAATAATGGTAGAAGGAGACGTTTGCGTAATAGATAAGTTAGATAACATCCGCTCATAGTCTTGCAAGGATGTGGTGTAAGAGGGCTCATTTGTGAGAAGAGAACTCTGGGTGGTTAATTCCTTGATGGGTAAAGGAATGGCAAGGATTTCATCTTGTCTTGATGGTGAGGAAGGGGGTTCGGGTTCTGCGTTAGTGAAGAGGCTTGATTTAGAATTTTTTTCGATAGAGGCTTTTGGGTTTGGGAGTCAAAGACTTCATGGATCTCATGAACACTCTCCTCGGCTAAGATATCTTGGTTTATGTTCTTGTTAGAGAGTGATTCAGAATGGTTTGTTGAAAATTTTCAAATTTTGGTTAGCAGGGCGTTAGGATTATCGAGGGCTATATCACTTGCATCAACCATTTCTGCACTATGTTTTCAACATCTTGCAGTTTTCATGATTTGTGTCCCTTCACGCGGTGGAAGATTTGAAGTCATTTTCTTTGTACCAAGAAGGTATGGCATGAGTGGAATCAAACCCGAGTGAGGTTTAACGGGAGGTAAGGTAATGGCTCTGCTTTAAGCAATTTTCTAATATCACACCATAAGTTTCTCCCAGGGGGTGTAATTGATGGGCTCAACTTTATACTTGTAGGTGGTTTTGGCGGGGTATTAGACGGTGATTGGGATTTGACCATCACGCGTGCACAACTCCTTTTGATTTCAAAGCGGTCGATGGGTGGGGATTGGTTGTGTTAGGTTTGTTGGTGGAATCTTGGGTTCGGAAGGTGGGGTTTTGTTGCTTGCAACCACAATTTATCATCTTCTAAGGCTCGAATCTCTAGTTTTCGAGCCATAGTAAAGGCTTCGTCAAATGTACAGAAAGTTTGAATTTGGAGGGTAGGAGAAATGTTCTTAGCGTAGGCCCGCGTAAAGAGTTCGATAAGTTCGGCCTGAGGCAAGGCATACGTAAGTTGGTTGATAAGGCCCCGCCATCGTCCAACGAAATCTGCGATAGATTCGTCTTCAAATTGTCAGATGGCATAGAGGTCGGTGATAGATACTTTCTTGGCAATGTTAATGGAGAAATGATCCAAGAAAGATTAGGCTAGTTGGTTAAAAGAGAAGATTGAGTGTTGGGTTAAAGCACTGTACCACTCTAAGGTGGGTCCTGATAAGGACATGGGAAAGGTGTGGAGTAGTAAGGCATCATCATGAGCAATTAGATAGAGGCATGTCTAAATGAGCGCAAGTGTTGTTGAGGATCCTCCTTACTATTAAAATGGGTAAATTTTGGTAATTCCCATTGAGGAGGATATGAATGAAGGGGGACAGAAGGGTGGATAGGCTCCGGACAAACTTGCTTGTATGTCGGGCGCTACAAATTCCTAAAACAGAAGCCTCCAGATTTTGCATTTTTTCCATCATTTTTTAATTAAATCAGTAGTTGGATGAGATGATGGTGCGGTTGTGGTAAACGGAGGCAGATTGGGCCAAGGGCCACCACTAGAAAATGGTGGGGTTAAATGTTGATAAGGTATGGAGGACGAATGTGTTAAGGTGATTTGGATAGGGATGTCCTATATAAGACGTTGAGGTTACCTAGGATACGTGTGTGGAAATGAAAATGTGGGCGGAGCTTGAGAAGGAAAGCTCGTGTGGATAGGTGTGGAGAGCAAGTCACGAAAGGAGCGATCTGCAAGAGAGATGAGGTAGGAGTGGTCGAAGTGGTAATGATATGTGGGGCCCAAGATTAATCAAAGGAAAGCCAATGCATGGCCGTATGAACCCCTGGCTTATTTGGATTGGGAGAGGCGGGGCTAAGGATGCGAAAAGCAAAGTAGAGTTATCGGGCGGAGAAGGAGATAAATGAGCAGCTATACTAATAGGCATGCTAACAAGGAGTTGACCATCGGGCGTACGGTCGAGGGAATGAGACAAATAGTATTGTACAACGCTAGGATTAGCGTCAAAAATTTCACAAATTCCTTATCTCCTACGGGGATTTTGGGAACCTCGCCCGGTGTCAGTAGGATTCCCACACGGGATGTGAAGTGGGTGATTCGAGTAAAGGCATGGAGCAGGCATGTGAAACCATAGCTATAGCTTGTTTCGAGTGATAACAACCATGGAAAGGGGTACACAACATGATGTAATCTATCGAGAATGAAAAGAAGCAACAAAATGTTGGAATTGGCAGGTTGTTGGTTTTTGAAACTATGAAAGACAGTAACCGATATTGGTCGAGTAACCAATGTCGATCGGACTATAGCGGTGTTGGTAAGCTAACCAATGTCGGTAGAATAGAACTGGTGTAAGAAGCAGTAGTAAGTTGTTGATTTGGTGTTAATGCGGTGCTTAGTATGCCTACCAAAGCTGTTAAAGTAGTGATCACGAGAAAATAGTGTATGAGAGAAAACGAAGGCGAAAACAAGCAAGAAATGCAAAAACAAATTAACAGAGACTAACCCTAGGGTTAATTTTAATCAATTTGGACTTATTCCTTTAGACACGAGAATGATGTCAATCCTAAACAAAAGACTTAGGGGAAATGTCAAGTTTGTTTTGGCTTATAAGGTTACCTCAATCGAGGCGGAGGAATACCGCGGAAAAGGGGGATGTTTTGAGCTGTTGTGTTAATTGTGAAGTGATTCGGTATGTGTTGTGCAGTGAAAGTAAGATTAATTTCTTGTCAATACCACGGAAATCACGCCCACATGTACGACCTATTACTTAATCTACGTTCACTAGAATTGAAAATAGCACGCAAAAATGGGATGCACGTGTTTTAAACCCAAATTGAAAATGTTATTCAATGAAGCAAAGAAGATGACTTTCACTAATGCAAAAGCTGGGAAAGCAAGACAAATTATTTTACCAAATATAACAAAATATCATGCCAAATTTTTAGAAGAAGAAAATAGCAAGCATGCTCCCTATATGAAAGCAAGCAAGAAAGAATGAAACCCGAAATGGGTCCCACCGTGCGTGTCAAAATGTTTTCGCACGAGAATGTTTCGACTTTTGGAATAGAGTTGCTTCTATCATTTCATTCCTTTGAGAAACAGATAAGGGTTAGGGCTAGGAGGAATACTTGGTGAATGTTGAGATGGTGTGCGCGTACCATAGAGAAAGATCAAATCGACTGCGAAGAACTCCTTTTTGTCTTGGAAGGACTACCTGCAAGTAAGAATACAAGACCACCAGATTTTAATTAGACAATAAATGAGGGAGCTGCCTTAGGCCCAGGAAATATAAAACTTCCTTTCGAAGGTGGTCAGTTCCCCTGCTAATATGAATTAACACAAATGATTGTAAAATCACAATTTAATTGCCTCGTTGAAACAAGTAGAGGAAAGGCTGGTTTTGGTTTTGAATCATGGTGACCGACGCCGGTCAGTGTCACCGGTACCGGTTGATGATAACCGATATCGGTAGGGGTAGTGATTTAAGGGGTTGGGTGAAGGTTGGCTATAAGATGGCTATATGATAGTTATGGTGTTTATAAGGCTGGTAGAATGACTGGGGATAGGTAATGAGGTGATGGAGAAGACTCAGAGAGTATGGGGGCTGTTCTTGGGGCAAAGTAGGGGTAGAGGAATGTAAGTTAGGTGGAGAGTGTTACCGGGTAATAGATCTGAGGGTAGACTTGTAATTACTGTGATTCAGAAATCCAAGAAATATTATTAAAAGAACGTATAAGACTTACTTACTAGTTCCTGATGGAAAATGTAGGTTTGGGATTTGTGATGAGCGAAGACATGGGGCTCGAGGTAGGATGATCGATAATTTAGATGAGCTATCTCCTCTCCTGATGCTCGGATGAGTGTCACTGGGCTCTGGTTATTCAGTTGCAGTCTTGGGCTTGATGTCCTTCTCTGCAAACTTCTCTCTTCCTTCACTTGTCTCTGCTCAGCCAAGTCAATTCCAGATCTTTTCAATGACTTCTCCTTTTTTCGATCAAATGAAAATCCAACCCTTTGTTTTGGTTGGGAGTGGTCATTTACAGGGAACCGATGGCGGTTACGTAACCGACGGCGGTCGAGTAGGAACTGGTATCGGTCAGGTCAAAGTGGGCTATTTTTAGTAAAATAGCTAGCTTTCCCTCCTTTTCTCCCGAGGGATTAGTTGCGGGCTTGGTCAAGTCATTATGAGGTTGGTTTTAGGTGCGGGTGAGGAGTCATTAGTCATGGGTGTGGATGTAGACCAAGTTATAGGTCTTAATTAGGTTAGTTTAGGGTTAAGAATAGGTCATGATTAGGTGGAAAAATGAGGTTGCAGGTATGGCAATGTGGATTTATTAATTATAAGGTAATTAATGAATAATTGTGTAAGGTTTAGGTGATGAGGTTAGGTTGTGAAATGAGATGCGGGGCGCAAAGGGTCATAAGACACAAATTTGGTGTCTACACCTAATTCCCTTGTTACTCAAGGTACTTTCCCAAATTTGACATTTGATGCAATGCCTTTAGGGTCTTATGTTCATCATCTCCTCTTAAGTATAGTCGACTCATTAGAGTTCTTATCAATTAAGCGGTTATTTTACCACCTCTTACCATTTGCCTTCCTCATTACTTATTGGTTATCCTATACAGAACCAGGTCATCAACACCTATAATTAACAACCACTCAGTCATGCATATTACCTACATTCACCCATGCCTATACATCTGTCAATCCATTCCTTTACTTCATCACAATCTTCCCTAGCTTATGGGAGAACTACATCAGCCGAGGTCACTTTTCGTTGGGATTTGTGTAGGCAAAATATAAGGGCATGGGGCCCTTAGAGGTTAGATTGGCTACTCTTCACCCTAACCAGATTACCCCCTTCCCATTTTCTATTCATAGTCTACCCTATTTAGTTGCTATTTTATATAAATAGCTGGAAATTAAACCTAATAAAACATCAACTCATACACATTTTATTACATTGTCAAATTATCCATTTATCATTTTCACATTTTCATTATGGCAAAAATTTGGAAATTACAAACCATACCCAGTATATACATCAAAATTTATCTCTCATATTACCAAAAATTGGTAGTCTCACCTCGACCCTATCCAAGGGCTCGCTGGCCCCTGTGCTCTACATTGTAGGTACTCAACCTATTTCTCGCACTTGAGACTTGTTGTGCTCTATACTCCCCATAGGATAAAAATATTTCCTTGTGGCCATCAGCCTAATCGATAATACCTGACCTCACCTAAGGCATCCCTCAACCTACTATTTGCATGCGTCCGGTGGTGCCATTGGCCTCGGCCCGGTGCATGTCTCTCAGACCTGTCCCATTAGTACCTATAAAGGACCTTGTCCCACCCCTATCTTTATTTCGGCTGAAGGGCTGCAACTCGAGGTGTGTAGTGGCCAGCAGACCTCGCAAACTTGTAATCTACACTTATAGGTCTCTACTTGCACCCCATCCCTATCTCCACCCTATGTGGGTACCTATCCCTACACCATCTGGGCCTATAGAGTGGCCATGTGTGCCCCTAAAATAACAACCTATGCATATAATCCTATCAGTTGCCCCTACACTATCCCTAAAAGTGTAATCGGTGGTATCCACCTACCCCCGTAGAGCATCTCTTTGTAGTGTGATGGTGGATAGTAAATGTGTGGCCCACCACTTTGCTATATCTATCAATCACCCCAACATCATCAATCTGTCAGTCTATCACCTACTCCTCCCGCCTTATTTGCCACTTTTGGTTATGGTAGTGGCCCTCGACATCATCTCTCCTATCTTATGGAAAGGGTGGAGGTATATCCTACAAGAGACTAAATTGTCATCTAACCCTCTCTATGGGTATCATCTCGTGCTCTCCTACATGTCACACTTATATCCATGGAGCAGCTGCAACTCTTGTAGATCCTCTCCCATCAACCCATATAATGGAAAACCCACATAGGGCCTCCAAATAATGTCCACAATAGACAATCCCTTTTAGCAATCTCTTGTAATAGGTTGTATCGTGTATAACTCTAGCAACTTGTCACTCCCCAATCATAGGCACCCATTGCTTGAATCCCACCTTAAAAAAACAAGGCTTGAATGCATCAGCCTCGCATACCAACCTGGACACACACACACAATGTGCTCAAATGCCCAAAAATGAAGTAGGAAGATTACTGACACAGGATAAATATTTGTAGCTTCCCATAAGCCTATAACTCTGTGTACAACTATACCAGAATTTGGGTGCCCATGTAAAATGGGTCTTGTCCTCTACCATGTCCGATGCAGCCTAGAATTTACTAGATAACACCCTAGACACACTTTGACACATCACTCAACCTAGAATAAGCAATCACCCAAAGTGCATAAAGGTACGGGTCCCTCTTTAGGGTTGTTGTAGTAAGATGTTTAGTGTGATAAAGGAAGAAACATATAGATCCATAACTAATCCATAATTCTACAATGCATGCCATATTCAGATCTATGAAAGAATAAACTTAAAATAATAATCATGATTGAATCAAGAACATGCACTATTCAATTACACACATGAATGACACTTAGATTCAGCCAATATCTTTCATCTATTAATAAACACATAATGGCATTCTATACCGATGCACACATGGATACGATACAATATTCCAGTCATATACACATATCTCTTAATGGTTACCTCTTATGCTCTGTATATATCTATATATCTTTATCACTATATATATATATATATATATATCTCACTATCAACTATTATGTGATTCACATCATATATATAGGGTGGGGACTTTCCCTTCACCACTTATCTATTCTAAAAATAGGTTGCATGCTATTAATAGCCACGTGCCATTTACAGGCATAACCACACATGTAAGTGTGCTATGTATAGACCTCTTACAATTAACTGAAGTGAAAATCCTATTCTTAGCTCGTCTCCATGCAAAACGCTTCGATACGATCCTCCAAAGATAGAAAATGTGTGACATGCATGTCTCAAGCCTCATTGGTGTGTTCCACACACCATCTTCTAAAAATAGGTCTTCATGCCCAAAATTGGCTAAGTCTTGAATGTTGAACTTGCCCTCTACACACGGGTTCTTCCTGTCCATGTGTGGCCTAGCTCTTATGACATTGTCTCAATCTCCTCTGCGATGCTTTGATAAATACCTCATTCTTCTTCTCGCGCTAAGTCCCTCTCTTACGTTATGTGCACTATCTCTACATCCTTTGTCTTTAGATCCTCGCACAATTCTCTTATTGTTGTAGCTTTTCCATATTTCTTCTAGAAACTTCAGTAAAAACCTTCACCAATGCATTGCTAACCTACTCATCTGACATGATAGTAGGCTTTACTATTATATGTCTAGCTTGGGTGCCTTCTTCAGCCATCTTGACATGCATGACTCTTCGCATACATCAAATTCAAGCTCATCCATGTGGGTATGCATTGAACATGAGAGTTTCTTTCTAGTGCGAATGGTCACCATATCCCCATCCATTAATTCCTAGCCAAATAAATCCTTTTATTCTATAGTGCTTTGTAAACTTGCATGGATGATTTTTCCGATGTCCTCTGCATAGCCCCCGATTGGTGCAATGTGCTCTCCACTCATTCTCTTTTATCTATGACCCTTGGGAATTTTATATTCAAGGTTAGGAGCTTGGTGACATGCATGGATCCAGAGGTTTCTTTTCTCTTTCTTCTTCATCCTTCATCTCTTCATATTTTTTCTCTTCCTCATTCTATGGCTTGTATTCTTACTCGAGTGGGGTAGGAGATGCATGCTCACTCTCCCTTGATTCCTCTGCTTCTTCATCCAAATTCAAATTTCTTCTTCTCTTTGTCTCGGTGGTCTCCTTGTGTGGAGAGAGATGAGGTGATTTCTTCTTGTTTGTGGGGTTCCACTTTGAGTCCTTGTGCATTTGAATACTTTCTTAAATCTATACTCCCTACTCAACCTCCATATCTTCCTCTTCATCTTGTCCCTGAGGTGGATTGGTCATGTGCTATGACTCTTCTCTGTCATATGGTTACTTTCTTCTATGCTCTAAGCCTCCACTATCTTCACACTCCTCTTCTTCATCCTCTACTTCAACAGTTTTTGTGGGCCTTTATGCTGGTATGTTTTCCATTGTGTGCTTACCCTTCGGTGGCCCTAGGAGCATGAATTCATTCTCCACATACTTATTGTTCTCCATCTTGGGCTTCATCTAAAGATACACTAATGTTGCCCCTATATCTTCTACATCTAAACTTATCAGCTTGATATTCAATACCTTTGAAATGAGCCTCTCGACATAGGCACTTCTTCTTAGATACACATACTTCTTCCTTAATGTGTGGAAGTCATAGTCTACTTATTTACATTGAATAACATTGCCGCATGTCTGTAAATATGTGAACAGATGCTTAGAAATACCTTACAGTGAATGTGTAAGGAATTTTACACCAAGGGCTCCAGAATCCATCTCTCATTAGGAAGTGCATGATACGAAATGATCATATATAACAAACTAGACTTATTTCCCCACTACTAATGGTAGATCCTTCAGGATGCACCACTCTTCTCCAAATGTCGTGCAGAGCCTATCATACCATTTCTCTACCCTTTTCTTGACATCATCTGTCATGGACCCTTTACATAGGTACGTGTTAAACCTTTCGAGTTGGTGACTTATTCTCCACATGGTATTCCCATACCTTTTCTTTCAGCCCGTATGGTACTCCAATTTCCAAGAATACTGGTGATAATAGAACAACCCCAAATCTGATTTTCCCTCATGTGCATGCTTCCTCAAGTATTTTCTCTCCAATGTAGCTTGCAATATTGTAGAATGCTCCTTCTAACATATTTTTGGCAATGTGAAGCCACATGGTGTTCACTTGTGACCACCTCTCCTGGTCATTCAACTTTGTAACAAGGTGTGTTGTTACTTACACAACCTGACAGTTCTTTAACTTGTCTATATCCATATCATGTGGACCCTTCAGGTACCCCAAATCCTATCTAGTCTTTAAGATCACATCTTTATCTATGAGATCATTCTTTATATCTTCTCATGTGGCCTTCAAACCTGTCACCATTGAGATAAGCATGGATGAGATTCTAACTCTACGTCTTGCAAAGTAGAAGAAGTCCTCATGCACTCTACTCATGAGCCACTGGTACAAGGGCTCATACTTCCCAAAATATGGAAGCTCATATAATTAGTAGACCCCAATTCTCTTCAGAATATTCTCACCTACATCATCATAAACCAACATGTCATCCACTTTGTACGTTTGTTCTTCCTCATAGTGAGCAAGGAATCAAGCTCCTTCTTGTTCTTTGTGGTCCTGTGATTATATTCACTTACTTTTCTCTTTCTGATAGGTGAATCCCATTCTTGGCTGATGATGACTCCTTCTGGATATTACATTTCTAAAAATCACTTTCGGGTGCCATCTCTTCCTCCTGACCACCTTCTTCTTTCCTTTTCATCCTATTGCAGCTGCCTTCTTAGGTGCCATTTTTACCTTACAAACGTCTCCTCTTTAACTTTGTAATTTCGAATCAAAACCTAGCTTGATTCAATCCTACCCTAGGTGGAAAATTTGTACCCTAACTCCTCTTTGTCACCTCAATTCACTCAAATCCTTCACCACCAAGGCCACAAGATTCTTTTCACAAAGATATGTTTTTCACACTTGGTTTCTTACCCTTCGCACCTTAACCCAATCACTCGGCTCTTCGCACTTAGCTCTTTCCTCAAATAATCTTAGTTATAATGGTAAAAATGAATTCTTATCCCTTCCTTATATAATTTTTCAAATTTGATGCATTTATTGCTCCTTCATATAACAAATATCCTCTCATTCATTAACCAAATTCATTCATTCCATGCGGTACATCTTTATGCCCCAGATATAACCTTTTAGCATGCCTTCCTACCCTCTGGTCATAGAGTAATCTTCAAAGCATGCACCCTTACACCCGAGTACCTTGTCATTGTACCTTCTCTTGGTAGTTATCATGGCCTCTACTTACCTTGTGTTATACTGTCCTTTCATTCATCTCCATGCTTGGTCACTTTTGAGAAGAAATCTTCTTTTGACTTAAATTACACATGTAGAAGCTTATTCCTTTCACCTTTTAATTTCCACAGTCTTTTACTTGGATAACTACAACCACCCCACACTAAAATTATGTGTAGTCCTCTATGCATAAACATTCTTCACATAGTAATTAGCTTCATGCGCACAAGTGCACTTATTACACAAGAACAACAACTAAATTGACAAAGCATAATGAAAATGAAGGAAAAACATTAAGGAAATATAGAATTGAAAACCTAATCTAAAAGCCAATAATGCCTTATTATAAACACCAAGAAGACTTATTTATAGTAGGGATTTAGCCTACTCTGTTAAAATAACAGGAGTAGCCATGTTCCATCAAGTGCTTCTAAGCTCGGAAAGCTCTGATTCAAGTATGTAAGTGATGACATACAGCCCCCAACTAATGTACTTTGAGCTTTCTGGATGGCACAAGAAATTATTTTCATATAGAAGTACCATTTGTCCAACTACCAATTTCTTCTCCTTTATATTTCTACCATGCCATGCTTTCTACACGGCCTTTTCCTACTTCGAATCCAACATGTTATGGCTCTTCTCTCATCCAGGTTGAATCATCTTTTCAATTCACTCTTCTAAAGCATTCTTATCAGCTAGACCTCCAGCGCATGTAATGCGCAAAGAAGGTAACATAAATTCTATAGGGAGAATGGCTTCTACGCTAAACACCAACTAAAATGGTGTGGCTTTGTTCAATATCTTATAATTTGTTCTATATGCCCAAAGAACAATTGACACTTTATCATCCCAATCCTTTCTTCCAACATCACAAATTTTTTTCAATGTCTGGCTCAAAATCTTGTTGAAAGCCTCAGAAGTTCCATTTTCTGAGGGTGCTAAGGTGTAGTATTATGGTGGGTAACCATAAACTCATCTAATAGGATCCTTATGGGTTCATTTAATAAGTGGGTACCCTTGTCACTTGTCAAACTTAAAGGACATCCATATCTTGTAAGAACATTCTCCCATAGAAACCTATCTATTGTAGTTGTTGTCTAGTCCTTTGTAGGTGTTACTTTTTCCCACCATGTTATATAATCTATACAAGTAATGATATAGCATGATCCGGTCTATGTGATGTTGGTGAACTAGGTCCTACAAAATCAATGGCCCATTTCTCAAATGGTTTTGCACTAATAATAGGTCTTAGTGGCATTTCATCTCTTTGTCCTAGTTTTCCTAGGTGCTGAAAATGGTCACACACCTTACAATATTCTTAATAGTCTTTATACAATCTCTCCCACCATAAGCCAACAAGTAGGATTTTTCAGGCAACAGCATCACCTGTATAATGGCATTCTACAATACCACCATGGACTTTTCCATAATATCCTTGTGCTCTTGCTCTAATACACAATGGTATAATAATTCATCTCTTCTTAACTTATAGAGGTCACGACTAATTAACATAAACAATGTCATGTGTATAAAATGTTGTTTCTTTTCAAATTCCTTCATTCCTTATGGTGTCACACCGGTCCGTAGAAAGATAACAATGTCTTCTAACTCGATGGCATGCATTTTAACCTAAATAATTGTGCATCCGGCATGGTTTACGTAATTGCTTGTGCTTCCTCTCCTGAGTTGATTCTAGACAAGTGGTCTAGTCCAGAGTTACTTTTCCCTAGCTTCACCATAACTATGAAATCAAACTCTTGAAATAGGATTACCCATCTGCATATGCACCCTTGTAAGATGGGTTTGTTCACCAAATACTTCAATGTCATGTGATCTGTATAGAATACAAATGGTGTAGCTAGCAAATACTGTCAAAACTTGTGTAATGCATAGATCATTGACAAAGCTTCGCGCTCTGTAGTTGTATAATTTTGTTCAACAGGAGTCAGCTTCCTACTAGAAAAGTAGATAGGATGATCGACAATACCTTCTCTAGGTTGAGCTAATATTACACCAATTTTTGTGTCAGAGGTATCCATGTGTACATGAAATGGTTTTTCCCATGAAGGAAAATTCGGGATAGGCACAATAGTAATTTTCTCTTTCAATGTTTCTCCCAATAGAATGTACCTTTTCCTTTCAGTAAATCCTCTAGAGGTGTGGAAATTTTTACATATCCCTAAATGAAATTTCTATAATATCTGTGTGACCTAAAAATCCATGCACCTCACTCTGACCTGTAGGCACTTCTAAGCCTAGAATTACTGCAACCTTAGCTAGATCAACAATTAAACCCTCCTTATGTACTATGTATCCGGATAGTATTCTAAAAGGTGTAGTAAATATAAACTTCTTGATGTTCAAAGAGATACTCAATTTTCTGCACCGTTCAAACATTAAGTGTAGATTGTCATAGTGATCCTTAACAAGCCCATATATTGTCCAATCATCAAGGTAGACCTGTAAGAAGTTGTGAATAAAATATTTGAATTCTTGAACAACTATGCGCGAGAATATAGTAGGCACATTTTTCAATCCAAAAGGCATCACGGTATAGGAAAAATTGCCCCATTCAGTAGTAAAAGTTGTCTTTTCTTGATCCTCTTGAGAAATCCTAACTTGATGATACCCAGAAAACCCATCTGTGAAGGAATATATTTCACGCCCTACAACTCCTTATAGTATTTCCTTAGTAAATGGCATAGGGAATGGATCCATTACACATGCAACATTAAACTCCTGTAGTCCAAACATATTTGAATTATACCATCCTTATTGATCGATCACCATTAGACTAACCCATTATGACTCATCAAGGGCTTGATAATTCCATATTTCAACATTTTATCAATTTCTTCTTTTACTTTTTTGTAAAAATTAGGATTCATTTTGTAAGATCTCCTTCTCAATGGGCGTGCACCATCCTTAAGATTTATCTTAATTTCCCCAAGTGATTCATATACGCCTTTAATCTCATGATACCCTCGAGGAATAATTTTTGATAATCCCTAATTAACTAAATGATGTTTTCCACTTGGACTACACCAATAGTCTCCAATTATGACCTCTTTTGGCTCAGCCTCCGAACCTATATTCACCTTCTTTGTCTTCATGGGTTTGTGATAGGCGCATGTATCCTTGTCTATACTATCCAAGACCTTGCACACCCCTTATGAATATTCAATATCCAGGTTCTCAACTTCCTCATCATTCACGATGTAAACCATATTTCCTTTCTCTTTCTCAAGGAAAGCATGTTCAAGTAGTATGGAGTCCATTTCTTCTTCCTTTTCAAAATGTGCTCTAGACTCTATCTCACCAAATAATTTCTAAATATGCTCTTCTACCTTTGCACTATCTCCCATAGTTAAGCGCTTGACAAATTTTAATGCTTCTTCTACTAGAGGTTTAGTCGAGAAGTAGTCAAAGTGCAGGTATTCCTGTGATCAAATTTTCTAATTCCAGTCTCTCAATATAGTTTGGTGTATACATACCAGGCACATGCACATCCTTGGAGAGTGGAATATAATTTATGCTACCAAATTGAAGGTGGTAATGCTTCCTATCTTGTTGTCCAAAGTCTCTCACCTTTGTTGAATCTAGTGCTAAACAGGTTGATCACCATTATAAATGTAAATCTACATAGGTGCATTGCTTCTTACAAACCTAATAGATAGGGTGATTTTTATCTCCTTCTACTCCATAAGATTATCTCTATGAATTACCCACTAGCACGTTATTGTCCCGCATAAGGAACATACTAACATATCTCTTCTCTTAATTTTATATGTCCACTTTGTGTTTCCATGGATTTTAAAAATATAGGAAGATCTTCTGCTCCTATATACCAAGGTACTATGCCACATATCCATTGAACAAAATTAAGTCCATTCTTACACGTAACCACACTTTTACATAACGTCCTACAATTTCATATGTATCATGAGCCCACTCTTCATAAGCAATACTCGTAGTATCACTAATAGAGTAAAAAAATACCACTATAGGATGCCTTCCTTTGATGGATCATTGACCTCTAGGTCCTGAATAGCATGTACATAGAATGTATTTAAGTCCTCCTCACTTAGAGGCTCAACATATGGTGTAGAATTCCCATCTGTCAAAGGTATCACAACCCTTTCATCTTTTTTTCTCAAAGCTGATATACCCCTTAATGAATCTCAAATCATTATTATTTACATAACACCAAGGGCATCCAAGAAAGGATAGTAAATTTTATTCTTCTGCAAGTGCTAATACCTTAAAATCCCCAGTGAATTTGGCCCCTTGTATAGTTATAGATGCATCCTTCAAAACTCCTATGGGAGTGGCCTTAGTCCTATTTTCCATAAACAACACATTAGATGATGGTTGTAATAGAGGTCTCCCCATTTTTACCCATGCATCTAAAGTAAGCACATTTACTTCCACACCTGTATCAATCAATATGTTGCTCAAAGAGCCATCCATCCACAACAACATTCAAAGTAATTTCCTTGTCATAGTTAATGCTATCGGGGAAGATTCACATGCGGGATCTACCTCCTGTTCCTAATACTTACATGAGTGTTTCCTTTTAACCAACTTCCTAATAGTGGAATGATGTTTTCCTAGTGCAACATTTTGCACACTTCTCTTAGATCATCGATATCATTTTGGACTATCTCTGATGCTTTCTTCTACTCCTTTAAGTATTGTATCTCACCCTGAAGATTCCTTAGCACTTCCATGGTATCCTAGTAAAATTCCTTCTGATGAGTAGGATATAGGTACCTTGCATGTAAAACCTCCTCCTTGGTGATTGTAGGCTTCTGGTGCAATGCCTCTCTTGTGCACGCTACTTCAACATGTGTGGTAATATTCATAGTTAAGGCCATAGGTTTAACGGTGTTATCTTGGGAATCCACCAATTTTCCTCCACTTGATGGATCCTAACCATCCCTGTGCCTTTGTTTTCATAATTATTCTATTTACTTAGATGCTCATATAAGTCCGGGAACTCCTCATAGCTATGATTCTTTCCACAGAAAGAACATGTAACATTCTTGGGACATTCGCACCTATAATGATCAGGGGATCTGCATGTATAAAACATCCTCGAGGAAACTTGCTTCTTCCTCCACCACGGCCTTATACTTTGCATAAACACCTCGATATCCATGTCCTCTTCCATGACCTCCTTCAAAATGGCCCTCATTCATGTCATAGCGTGGTTGATTATGATTCTGATCCTTGTGCTCGTTCTTATTCTTAGAGTTATCCGTTACACTTTTGTCTCGTTGTACCCCAATGTATATAACATAATGGATCTAACCAATCAATAGATAATCCTTAGTATCATGGATCATGGACCTACAAATATTGCAAAATCAGGACACATTCTTCCTTATCATGTGCTATAACAATGGACAGTGACTAGCATCATGATTCAAATGACATATTTCATAGTCTAATAAATGAACGTATAGATCTATGAGGGAAACTATCCTTGGTGTGACCTTCCACTTCATAATTTGTACACCAGATCCCTGAGCGTGTTTCATGAGCTGAATTTCCGATAACATTTCTAGCTACTTTGTCGTGGCTGTATTCTATGCCTTTAAGAATGGAATAACACCGGTGTCATTTCTCCCAACTTCCTTGGCACGTAGGTATGCTTCAACGCTTCATGCAGATCGGTGTATGTCTTATGCGCATGGTGCTCTTCCGAGTGGTGTAATAAATCCTCCAAAAAACCATTGTGCATGTTGGTTGGCATGAATATCATAAGACAACTTAGATAAAAGTGTCTTAAAATGGGAATCATACTCACTTACACTCTTATTACTTGTCTTTCTTGATATCTTTAAGCACACTTATACTCTTCTACTCAAACTCTAGGATATAGAACACTTTTGAGAAAGCATCCTTCAATGCTACATAATCCATGTAAGTTTGATAAGGGTCAAACTTCCTATACCATCTGTGTGCACGTCCCTATAATATAGTAGCAAATTGACTTGCCTTGTGCTCAAAAGTTTGTGATCTCTTTCTTGTGCCACAATATTTCACACATGTGCACATGCTTAGCAGCATCCTCTATGCCTCTATACTCTAGAAGATGAAGATACATATCCATATAAATATTATGTGGTTGTTATGGGCCTTGACCACCTGATCTAGAACCTCCTATGTTTCCTCTACCTCTAGAACCACCTATAGCTAGAACATGACCTATAGATGTACTCCCATGTACTCGAGAGTATTACTATATTGAACCCCTACATTTTGTAAAGTAGTTCCACTTCCAGAGGTGAATCCAACATTCTGCACGCTCACGTTCTATGTGGATGATGTACCTAAAAATGTTCCTCTAAATAACATTGAAGTCATCTATCCTGCCATTGATGTACTTGCTCCATGACTTACTCCTGTTCTCCTACTTCCCAAGTTAGCTTGATGGTTAATTTTCGTACTAGATACTGGAAAACCAAGCGCAAGGGATAGGTCACTAGGTGGATTAAGATGTGTGCCCACGGAAAAGGTAGTATTTTTACGGTACACTTCTATGTGAAGCCAAGGGGGATCTCTATCATGCTTTCCAAGATGGGGGAGTTCTTGATGCTCTAGCTCCACATATTCTACATGAGCTTCAAATCCTTCATGAGCCATCTCTCTCCTCAATTCCATACTTTCTACAATGGTACATTGTTTCTCTATCTCCCTCTCACACACCTCATTATACTTAAGTTGCCTTTCCTCTCTCTTCCTTTCTGCTGCTAGGTCTACCATCTTTCACCAAACCTGTTCCTTCCCTCGTGCGTGGTGAATTTTAGTTAGCCATCGGTTTACTCTCCAGGTTCAAATTTACCATCAAGATCTTGATCACTAGTGGAATACCTTGTAGATATGCTCCTCTAGGATACCAAAAAATTGGAATTTAGCTACCTCCAGGAAAGAATACGTCGAAATTGAATATTTGAGAATATAACTGCTTAGAACACCACGAAACCACGTTTCCATAGCAAGAGTCTAGATTAGATTAGCATCATAAAGGGCTTGAAATTCTTCCCGTGTCAGACAAGTGTGCAATACCTCCGATTCCTCTTAGATGTATAATAAATCAGCAACTCGTATAATTCTCTTTTTGGAAAGATGGCAAAATTCTCTCATATAATTTTTCATACAAATTTCGTTCTACCCAAGTGCATGTGTTAAACTTTGATCCACTATTGAAACATCATGCATATTCTTCCTCAGTCATGTATCCACTCCTTAATACTTCCTAGAGTTAACCGGTATGTCTTCATCATGAACCATCCTAAAAACAACTGAAAAAGAGGTCCCAGAAACAAAACCAATGATGTAGCCTAGAATTTACCAAATAACACCCTAGATGCATTAGCACATCACTAAATGTAGAATGAATGCTCACCCAAAGCACACAAAGGTACCAGTCCCTCATTAGAGTTCTTTGTAGTAGAATGTTCATGTGATGAAGGAAGAAACATATAGATCCATAACTAATCCATCATTCTACAATGCATGCCACATTCAGATCTATGAAAGAACAAACTTATAAAATAATCATGATTGAATCAAGAACATGCACTACTCAATTACACACAAGAATGACACTTAGATTCAGCCAATAACTTCCATCCATTAATAAACACATAATCTCCTTACAATAATGGCATTCTATACCAATGCACACATGGATCTGATACAATAATCTAGTCATATGCACATATCTCTTTATGCTTACCTCTTACACTCTACATATACCTATATATCTCTCATCTTTCTCTCTTAGGTAATTCACTACATATATATAGGGTGGGGACTTTCCCTTCACCACTTATCTATTCCAAAAATAGGCCGCATGCTATTAATATTCACGCGCCATTTACAAGCATAACCACACATGCAAGTGTGTTATCTATATACCTCTTACTGATTAACTAAAGTGACATGTTTCACCTGATTCTTAGAGTGTTTCGTGGAATGTGAAGAAACAGATAAGGGTAAAAGGGATAGGAGGAATACATGTTAAAAATATGGTTGAAGGTTGTTGTGCCGTATGACTTCTTAATCCGTAGCTAATCGCGAAAGCTTCCTTTTGGCTAGGGGAACTACCTGAAATGAAAAACAACACCACTAAAAGAGATTAAATATCATATGACATTGGACTCACTAGCGTATGCTAGTTCCAAGAAGTGTGATACTCCCTAGAAGGTTATCAATCCTTTGTTTAAAACAATTCAATGTTAATAATAAATGAAATCCTATTATATTTAAAATGATTTAGGTATCTCATTCAACTAAAATAAGAAAATTTTTCACAATAGGCTAAGCTATGATAGAATTTGAAGGGAAAGGTCTCTGTGAGAAGAGTACTAGTCTTGGTCGTGGTCTAGCTTTGGGATGTTTTGGGTATTTATTGGTGAAGTTAGGCTTTGTTCTTGTTTCTAAGGTTAAAACACGTAGAGTGGCGTCATCTGGTATGGTGATGTCGATTTAAGTGAAACTAGTGATGGTTATGGGTAACCAACATTGGTATGGTCAGTGTAGAGAAACCTTATTAAAATATTGGTATTAGGACAAATCTAAGGCTAAATGGAAATGAAGAGGGCAATGGCAAGGTTTGTAGAGATCTTAGGTATACTCAAAGGTGTTTAACAATTAGGTATGGGTAGTTTAGTTGTGTGGGGGAAGGGATGATAAAAACTTGCATGAAGGTAAATGGTGGGAGAATGGGAATGTAAGTAGAAATTAATAATAGAGGTAATAGAGCTTACTAAAATGAAAGTAGATGAATCTTTGGATAATAAAATACTTAATGTTGTATAAACTTGATGGTTAGATGACAATGGTAGTTGATCAGATGGATGGAGTTTGATGTGGTGATGGTGCTTCCCAGGATGCTCTCGTGAATGAAAGTGGCTCTATGATCACTTCGATGTTGGCTATGGATGTTTGGATGCGTATGCGAATCTTTGGTTCTACTTACATGCAGCTCTGGTTTCATCTCTTTTCTCTCGAATGTGCCGACCTTGAAATAAGGTTGTTTTGGGGAATAAATCATAACCGACGACGGTTCCGGGTTGACTGCCAGTGGTTTTGGGTAACCTGCGTTGGTTAGGATGGGATTTCGAGGTTTTCTAAAATGGACAGATCTCGCTTGATTTCTTGGATCTTGTTCCTTTCTCCTTTGCAGATTAGAACGGAAGTTTCTTTTGTAATGGGGAGAATGTGGTTAGAGGGAATGTAGGATTTGATTTTTAGGGTTTAGGTAGGTCTTAGTTAGTTATGGCAACATACTAAGAATATGTTTGGGGTGAGGTGGCTAGGTGAGGTGTATAGGTGAGGTGGTGGTGTGAGAATTATCCTAATTAGGATATTTAAATAATAAATATCATGAGATCATGGATTAATTTAATTAAATTAATATTAGTGTGGGATGAAAGGGGCCATGGTTAGGTGAGTGTGTTCAAGGTGGTTATTTGACGCGGGACCAAGGGGAGTGTGACCCAATTTTGGTGTCTACATTTTCCCCCTTTTTTTGCATAGCTTGTATTGGTAAGTGACACTCACAAAAATAAGATGTGGTTGCCCCATGTGTGGGTGAAGGTGATCCCCCTCAAACTAGGAACTGATGAGGAAAATAGTAGAATTAGTGAGTTGTTTGATAAAAGGTTAATTTGATGAAGAGGAAGGGACGATGTGGGAGTAAAGGGGTAAAAGGTATAATCGGGTAACCTAGGTAATGGATCGGGGTCAAAGGTAGTAAGTAACAAATCAAACAGATACACAAGTATAAACTGCACGATACCAAGTTAAAGAGCATGCAAATTCTATATTGTCTAAGGTTGATAGGCTTATCCAAACAAGGTTGAGGTGATTTTGGTATCCAAGCTATAGGATATGGTCAGAAACACATTGCAAATCAAAGTGCAGAAATGTTTAGGTATGTTCCGATACACCAAAGGTTGGGTTAGGATAAGCGGTCATGGTAAGAGGTAAAGTAAGGTCACTAGGTCAAACAACACTGGTAATAGTGTCACAAGGTATAGCAAAGACATGAGGTCACGAGTTACTAGCAATGTTCCAAGTCCAAGTAGCTAGGTCAAAACACGGGTGAGGTGAGGTGTGGGTAAAACAATGAGTCCCCGAATGAGGAAGAGGTTAAATGGTAAATGATGAGGTCGGGAGGGTAAACAAAAATGTCAAAGTTAGGTGTGGGTGAGGTAAAAAGGATTTAGGTTAGAAAATTAGGGAGATGGGTAGTAATAAGGCGAGAAGGATAACCAACAACGGTCATAATGGACTAATGCCGGTCACCATGGACCCGGCCGCGGGAGGCTAGGGTAAAATATCGATGTCGGTCGCCAAGGTAAAACCATCACCGGTCAAGTCGGGAAGGCTATAAAAAGAAAAAGTGCCACATTTTGAAAATCATTTGTCATTTACCAAATTGGAGAAAATGACAAGAGAGAAATAACGAGGTGGAAAGTGACTAAATGACACAGGGAACTGAGTTGGCGAGCCACAATGTGAGTGATTTTTGGTCGATAGGCTGATCTACGGTGCGGTGATTGGATTGGGTGATTGTTTTAATTTGATTGAGCCGGTGGGGAAATTGGTGATGGCGAGAGGGGGAGAGGAATCGGGTGGACCTACATAGTGGCCCGAGGTACCACCATGTAGATGACATCATGATGAGGTAAGAATCCATTTTGATTTTTTGTTTGTTTTGATAAGGTAGAGGAGTGAAATCGGTAGGAGGGAAATGAGGTTTGGGGGAAAATATTTAAAATTTGAATGGAAGGAATGTAAGAGAAAAGGGAAACAAGGGAGGGTAGGTTTAGGTAAGTGAGGGGTGGGAATGGGTATTTGGTAGGCATTGGTGGGGGAAATGGGTAGAAAGGAAGAGTGTAGGAGAAAAAAGGGTAGGGTGTAACAGGGTTTTCACGCAGCATGTTGATCGACGTCATTTTGATCTTAGTCGGCGTCGGTGGGTAAGGACTAGTATCAGTCACAGATGTGATGACTAATGTCGGTGACCATGGTGGAGTCAATTTTGACTAATGCTAGTTAGTAGGCTAAAGAGGTAAGCTCTTAAGGAGCTAAAATGGATGGGTTACAAACAGATAGGTAGGGGTAGGGAGAGTTAGGTAGGGGGAAAGTTATGGGTATGGGTAGGTGGGTGAATAAGGAAGATCGGTGAGAAGGGAAAAATGAAAATAAGTGAGGGTCCGAGACGTGGGTAGATTGGTAGTGTTGATTTAGGGTATAGATATAGGTGAAAGGTTGAGTTAGTTAGGGTAAGCGGTATAGTAGGGGAACAAGGTTGCATGTAGGTATGGTCAAGTTTTAATAATATGATTGGTTATATGTAGGCCGAGAGATCAGCTACATATGAGGGATAAGGTAGTCGACCCTTTCTCATGGAGATATAGGGGAGATGACATGTGAGGTGGATCCATGTTGTAGATGTGGGTCTGATTAGTGTTAGGCGCTACCGACATGTAGTCCAAGAGGTGAGTTTGATGGTTTCCCTCATTGATAGATGGGATTCGGTAACCAATACATTCCATTCACGATGGTGAGATCATGATCACACCTAGAGGATGTTTATAGGATCCCGCGACTACCTATAATAGGTACACATGTGTACATGATCTCATCAAAGGCATCCAAGGAGTTACTTTGTTACTAGTGTTTGGAGAGGGTCTCGCATTGCTAAGATTCCATAGTCCTAGTATGATCTACGGGGTGATGTATCGAGCCTACTCGAGGAGATGATCTTGGTAGTGCTTTTGATGGAGGTAGTTTGTTGTTTTGCACTACCAGATGTAGAGGGTGGGAGGTTCCCATGGTCACTGATGGGGTCCTACATGACATGGTGGAGAGCAGGACTCAGTTTGCATGGGTGCCTATGTTCTTGGTATAGTTATAAAGGGACTTGTGGGATTATGGGTGACTACGGTAGTTTATCTTGTCTTTTACACATTCTTGTCACATTGTTGGGCCTATGAGTACATTGTGTGTGTGCACCCAGTTGGTATGCTCCATGTTGATGCATTCAAGCTAGGTTTGTTTGAGTGGGCTACAGGTGATGGGTTTCGGTGATGGGAGAGCATCGAGTGGCTAGAGTGACACATGATGTAGCCTATTAAAGGAAATTACTAAAGGGGTTATTCAAGGTGGAAATTATTTGGAGACCATATGTACGCTATCCTTCATATAGGAAGATGGTGGCAGAGTTGGATGGGTTATAGATTTATAGGTGGATAGAGGGAGGTAGGCTAGGGAGCATGAGATGATACCCGTAGATCGGGTCAGATGGCAGTTTGGTTTGCCACAGGATATACCTCCACCCTTCCCATAGTATAGGAGAGATGATGTGGAGAGGCCTATGTCTCAAAGAATGATCTACGGTGCTTGTAGAGTAGGAGGAGTAGCTTGTTGGTGACGGATAGATGATGCCAAGGTGATAGACGGGTATAGGCGGTGGTGGGCTGCATAGCTACAAGTAGTACCACCGAGGTCGGGGCAGCCAGATTTAGCCACCATCACAGTTTAGAGAGATTCCCTATAGGGGCAGGTGGCTACCCTAGTGACCCAATTAGGCATAGTACAAGGACATCTGATAGGGGCCGAGGCACAGTTATGACCCTACAGAATGGGGAGTACTAGGACCAACACCCACACTAAAGGGAGAGGGAGGGAGGGAGTGGGTGGAGATGGAGATGGATATGGGGTATAGGTATCTTCCCTACAGGTGTAGGTGATAGGTTTGTAGAGCTAGTTGGATGATGCATAGCAAAGATAGTAGTCCTTAAGGCCCTAGTATAGGTGTAGGCTCTGGGGCTGATGGCACCACCACAAGGACAGGGATAGGGTCCCATTATTCAAGTAGGAGTAGGGCAGGGTCAGAGGCCGATGGCACCACCAAAATAGTACTTAACTTGCTAGATTAAGAGATACCATGGGTGAGGTGAGATACTACCATGATCATTTGATGGCAAGTGGGGATATATGTCTTATCATATGCCAAGCACAGAGCACAACAGGCCTCAAGTGAGAGGAGAATATCCCGCACATGTGTGGAGAGTATAGGGGCCAATGAGCCAGGGAGGGAGTCGGGTTGAGGCCTCTAGTGAATGGAGGGAGGTCACCACCACCAGGCTAGAGGAGTGGAGGAAGAGATATGAGATGGGTTTGGACATCGGATGGGGAGATGATTGAGGTCCATGTATTTTTGACATATATACCAGCCTACGTGCCGAAGATAGTGAGGATGTACATGAGATTTTTTGAGATGTTGTTATATACACCGCCTGCATGCCGAAGATATTTGAGATTCATGTATATGGATACACATGTTTGGATGATTTATTATTTATAGGGATGATGATGATCATGGTATGATGTATATATTGTTGTGTTTAACTTGTTATTTTTATTTGTATATGTGATGGAAACTAAGTAGTGTAGGCATGACAGAGCAGTCATAGCAGCATGGATGGAGTCGGAGGGTTTTAGGCATGGATTGAGTCGGAGTTATAGGCATAGATTGATTTATGTCATAAGCATGGATTGAGTTAGGTCATAAGCATGGATGGAGTCAGGTTTTAGGCATGGATTGAGTCAGGTTGACTTAGGCATGATGAAGTTTAGGTTTGGTTTAGGTATGGTTGAGTTGGGATTGGTTAAGGTATGGTAGAGTTTTTAATTCATTAATTTGTGTAATTAATGATGATATAGGTCACGTTGAGATGTTTTGTAGTAAAATGCATGATAATGGTAAAGAAATGGTATACATAATGAATGCATGAGTGATGATGGTAAAGAGGTGAAGTAATTATTGTTTGTTTGGTTTAATTTTTGATTATTGATATAAAGGAAACTAACTAGGGTAAAATGTGACTAAGAAAGGGGAGAAGGAATTTGTTAGGGTAGAGAGCGGCCGAGCTAACCTCTAAGGGCCCCATGCCCTCAAAGTGTTGCCTACATAGTCCCGGTGAATAGGTACCTCGAGGCCTATGTAGTTCTCCCATAAGCTACGGAAAAATGTGAGGCAATATGAGAATGGGTTGGTAGGTTATAGGCATAGTTGAGTTGAGGTCATTTAGGTATGGTTGAATTGTGGTAAAATAGGTATGGGTGATTTTCAGTTGATTGTGGTGAAAGAGGAAAATTTCACAGAGATAAGCATTGAGGATCTAGTCCTATATAAGATGATCAATACGTAATGAAGAAGTTAAAAGATAAGAGGAGGAAAGAGAGCCACCGATTGGTGAGGATCATAATGGTTGGATCATACCTTAGATAGGCTATTAAACGTAAGACCCTAGATAAATTGCATGATTAATTATTCTAAAGGTGAAGAATAGTCACATTATCACCAAATTTCATAGTTTCAATATGTCCCTTGAGGCGAGGTAGGTAATGAAGGTGTAAATGGTGAGAAGGTGAAGAGTGGTTAGTTTATATGGTATGAGGTAGCATGCATTTTTGGCAAGAGATCCAAGATCACAATGAGCACGTCCATGATGAAATTTTTTTCTATTTGACTTGTATTTGAGATAGAATGATCGATGTGGGAAGTCTATATGGGATGAGGAAATTATCTCCTTGAGGTATTCATGAAGCTGATCGATGCGAGAAGCTTTGGGTTCTCTTTTAATCCACATCGCCATACCTGCCACCTCATTTTGCCACCTCATCATAACCTAGTCTTAACCCTAAACTAACCTAATTAAGACCTATAACTTGGTCCACATCCACACCCATGACTAATTACTCCTCACCCGCACCTAAAACCAACCTCATAATGACTTGACCAAGCCCGCAACTAATCCCTCGGGAGAAAAGGAGGGAAAGCTGGCTATTTTACCAAAAATAGCCCGCTTTGACCTGACCGACCAACATCGGTTCCTACTCGACCGCCGTCGGTTGCGTAACCGCCATCGGTTCCCTATAAATGACCACCTCCAACCAAAAACAAGGATCGGATTTTCATTTGATCGGGAGGAGGAGAAATCATTGAAAGGATCCGGATTTGCTTGGCCAAACAGAGACAAGTGAAGAAACAAGAAGAGTTTGCAGAGAAGGACATCAAGCCCAAGACTGCAACTGAATAACCAGAGCCCAGTGACACTCATCCGAGCATCAGAAGAGGAGATAGCACATCTTGGATTGTTAGATCATCCTACTTGAGCCCTGTCTTCGTCATCACAGTCGTGGAACCTGCATCTTCATCAGGAACGAGTAAGTAGTGTCTTGTATGTTTCTAAGCACCATTTCTTGAGCCTGTGGATTGATAGTAATTATAAACTCATTCCTAGATCTACCACCTACCCACCCCTGCACTTAACCTTCATCCATACATCCTGTATTGCCTAAGACCATTTTATCACACTCTGAGTCTTCCCTGTCCTCTCACTATTCCCCTCAGCCATCCGCTAGTCTTAATAACCCCACAATCACCCTGCAACCAACCTCTATCCAGAAGCACCTAGATTACTGACCCTACCGGTGTCGGTTATCCCCTACCGGCAGTGGTTCTCTAACCGCGGTCGGTTATCCAGTGACCGGCATCGGTCACTGTGACTTATACCCCAAAACCTTCCTCTCGCCTATTTGTCACCTAACAACCTCAGGTCCAGTCTGGTTTATCCCTGTAACTCAACCTGAATGTATCAACGACCAGTAACCGAACAAACAACGTGACTCTTTATTATTGATAGTTTAGCCTCTATTGCTTTGTAACGAGGTACCTAAATCGTGATTTTGCAATAGCTTTCTTTGTTATCATTTGTGTTAATTCGTATTAAAAGGGGAACTGACCACCTTCGAAAGGAAGTTTTATATTTCCTGGGCCTAAGGCAGCTCCCTCATTTATTGTCTAATTAAAATCTGGTGGTCTTGTATTCTTATTTGCAGGTAGTCCTTCCAAGACAAAAAGGAGTTCTTCGCAATCAACCTGATCTCTCTCTATGGTACGCGCACACCCTCTCAACATTCAACAGGTATTCCTCCTAGCCCTAACCCTTATCTATTTCTCAAAGGAATGAAAGGATAGAAGCAACTCTATTCCAAAAGCTGAAACATTCCGTGTGAAACATTTTGGCATGCCCGGTGGGACCCATTTCGGGTTTCTTTAATTCTTGCTTGCTTTCATATAGGGAGCATACCTGTTGTTTTCTTCTTCTAAAGATATTCACAAGGTATTTTGTTATTTTGGTAAAAGAACTGGCCTTGCTTTTACATCTTTGCATTAGTGAAAGTCATCTCTTTTGCTTCATCGAATATCATTTTTGATTTGGGTTTAAAACACGTGCATCACATTCTTGCTTGTTGTTTTCAATTCTAGTGAACATAGATTAAGTAACAGGTCATACACGTGGGGGTGATATCCATGGTATTGACAAGAAATTAATCTTACTTTCACTGCACAACACATACCGAATCACTTCACAATTAACACAACAGCTCAAAACATCCCCCCTTTTTCCGCGGTATTCCTCCGCCCGATTGAGGTAACCTTATGAGCCAAAACAAACTTGACATTTCCCCTAAGTCTTTTGTTTAGGATTCTGACATCATTCTATGTCTAAAGGCATAAGCCCACAATAATTAAAATTAACCCTAGGGTTAGTCTCTGGATTTGCGTGTGCATCTTGCTTGTTTTCAGTTCTGTTTTCTCTGTTATACACTGTCTTCTGTGATCACCTTAGAACAATTTGATAAATGTACTAAGCGTTGTTAAAAATCAAATCAGCAGCTTCTTATATTTTCTTATACCAGTCTTATTACACCGACATCGGTTAACTGACCGACGTCGGCTATAGTCTAACCGACATCGGTTATCAGACCGATATCGGTTACTGTCTTTTACAGTTCCTGACAAACCAGCAACCTACCAATTTCACCATTCTGAGGTTGTTTCTGTTCCTGATAGATTGAAGCCCTACTGTGTACTCTTGTCCATGGTTGTTATCACTCAGAAGCAAGCCGCCGCCATGGTTTCACATGCCTGCTCTGTGCCTTTGCCTGAATCACCCCCTTCACATTCTATAGGGAACCCTATGGACACCAGTGAGATCCCCAAAATTCCTGTAGGAGATAAGGAATTTGCCAAATTTTTGGATGCTAATCCTAGCGCTGTACAATACTATTTGTCTCATGCCCCTGACCATACGCCCGATGGTCAACTCCTTGTTGGCATGCCTATTAGTATAGCTGCTCATTTAGCTCCCACTCCGCCTGATAACACCGTCTTGCCTTCTGCATCCTTAGCCCCGTCTCCCAATCCGACGGCTTCAGAGGTTCATACGACATAGATTGGCTTTCCTTTGGTTAATCTTGGGCCCCACATGTCATTACCACCGACTGCTCCTACCTCGTCTCTCTTGCAGACTGCTCCGTTCATGACTTGCTCTCTGCCACCTATCCACACGAGCTTTCCTTCTCAAGCTCCGCCTACCTTTTCATTCCCACACACGTATCCAGTGACCTCAACATCTTATATAGGACATCCCTATTCGGTCGCTTCAACATATTCGTCCCCCATACCTTATCAACACTTAACCCCACCATTGTCTAGCGGAGGCCCTTGGCCCAATTTGCCTCCGTTTACCACAACCGCACCATCATCTCATCCAACCACGGATTTCATCAAACAAATGATGGACAAAATGCAAAATCTGGAGGCTTGTTTCGGGAAGTCATAGCGCCTTGACATACGAGCAAGTTTGTCAGAGCCTATTCACCCTTCTGTCCCCCTTCATTCATATCCTCCTCAATGGGAATTGCCGAAATTTACTCGTTTTAATAGTAAAGAGGATCCTCAACAACACTTGCGATCATTTAGACATGCTTGTTATTTGATTGCTCATGATGATGCCTTGCTACTCCACACCTTTCCCATGTCCTTATCAGGACCCGCCTTGGAGTGGTATAGTGCTTTAACCCAGCACTCAATCTTCTCTTTTAACCAACTAGCCCAATCTTTCTTGGATCATTTCTCCATTAACATTGCCAAGAAAGTATCTATCACCGACCTCTATGCCATCCGACAATTTGAAGATGAATCTATCGCAGATTTCGTTGGACGATGGCGGGGCCTTATTAACCAACTTACATATGCCTTGCCTCAGGCTGAACTTATCAAACTTTTTACGTGGGCATGCGCTAAGCACATCTCTCCTACCCTTCAAATTCAAACCTTCCGCACATTTGACGAGGCCTTTACTATGGCTCGAAAACTAGAAATTCGAGCCTTAGAAGAAGAGAAATTGTGGTTGCGCAACAAAAACCCCAATTTCGAACTCCAGATTCCACCAATAAACCAAACACCACCACTCCTCACACATCTACTTCTTCGAAATCAAAAGGAGCTGTCCACGCGGTGATGGTCAAATCTCAAACACCGTCTAATACCCCACCAAAAACCACCTATAAATATAAAGCCGAGCCCATCAACTACACTCCCTTGGGAGAAACATATGGTGTGATATTGGAAAAATTGCTTCAAAGCAGGAGCCATTACCTTACCTCCTATTAAACCTCACTCCGGGTTTGATTCCACCCGCGCTATACCTTCTGGTACAAAGAAAATGACTTCAGAACTTCCACCGCGTAAAGGGACATACAACCATGAAAAATGCAAGATGTTGAAAAACATAGTGCAGAAATGGTTGATGTGGGGATATAGCCCTCGATAATCCTAATGCCCCTGCTAACCGAAATTTGAAAATATTCAACAAACCATTCCCGAATCATTCTTCTAACAAGAACATAAATCAAGATATCTTAGCCGAGGAGAGTGTTCATGAGATCCATGTAGTCTTCGACTCCCTACCAAAAGCCTCTATTGAAAAATTTTGAATCAAGCCTCTTCACTAACGCAGGAAACCGAACCTCCTTCACCACCATCAAGACAAAAAAATCATTCCTTTACCCATAAAGGAATTAACCACCTAAAGTCCCTTCTCACAGATGAGTCTTCTTACACCACATCCCTACAAGACTCGTGAGTGGATGTTATCTAATTTATCTATTTCCCAAACGTCTCCTTCTACCATTCTTGTACAAGAAGAAGGCTCACCACTTCTTTTGTCATCCTTAGACGAAAAACCTCTTGAACCGACATCACCACATTCTTTAAACATGACGGATCCTCTCAAACACGCCCTCCTACCTATTAGTTCTTCATCACCTAAATCTTTTCAGCGACCGGTTGACCTCTTAACGCCCATTGATACAGTGCCTCATCTACCCCCTGTATCACACCCACAGTGGACCGGAATCACAACCCACCTTTCTTCCATACAAAAGTTCCTATTCACATGTGAGGACTGTCATTCCCCAGAAGATAGACAGGTCCTATGGGAACGTTTGAGTACGCCATATTCTACTCAAATGTAGATGACCGATCCAGATGCCTCTACCATATACCCGAAGTGTTTACAGAAGCTTAAAATGCCTATGTCCTCATCTTCACCCCCCTCATCTCTACCAAATACCTCATCCACTTCTATTAACCTAACCAAATCTTCCCCTATGCTTGGGACCCCACCAATACCCAGTCTAACACACCCACCTAAGTGGCTTGATTTATCTAAAAATAAGGCCATCCATCCCATTAGGAGACAGACTCAATCTCCTCAATCTATGCCACTATCACAACTAAAACCCTCATCGTCACACCTACCTTCCATATTGGGACCCCATCCTTCTACCCTGCATCAATATATCATACCTCCTGCATTTTCTTTAAAGTGACCTACGCCTTCTGCACCCATACAAAAATCCAAGGGTATAGCAACAACGTCACCCCGTGTATCCTGTCCACCTATCAACCTTAAACAAATTCCATCATCAAAAGATTTGTTTTCTGTCACTCCTATTTCTCCGTGGTTGTTTTCTGATACCACATCATCTGTGGCCTCATCATCCAACCAGCTAAACATAGCTTCTACGTCAAAGAAGCCACGTTTAGTTAAAACCCATTATCAAAACTCCTTGGCTAAACCACCACCCATACAAACCAACCATACCACGTCATCACCAGAATCGACCCAGTCAATAGCCTCCTCTTCCTCTGACTTTGACCCACTCAAAGGGTCTTACGCCAAAATCCTTGCTATGTTGGTAGAGAATGCGACCATTTCCCTACCCCCACTTAGACCTTATGATCCATCTAAACCTCGACCTATAGGTTACGATGAGTCTAAAATCTGTGCTTACCACCGCACACCAGGACATGACGTAGAGGGATGCAAAGCGTTGAAAGCTATACTTCGTCAGTCACCTCTCTCAGATAGAAAAGTTAAGAAAGATAACTTACGAAGAGAGAGACCTTTAGCTTCAATTCCCTCTCCTATACCACCTGTCCCCGCCTCACCAAGATCTATCATTATTACAGCCCCACCTCTCGAAGACCATGACCTATCCCTACCATCTTCCTCCTCTCGTATTCACGAGATCAATATGATTAGTGTTGCTACTCGAGGGCAGAAAAACAATGGGAAAGCGAAAGAAAACACACCTGCGGCATCTCTTTCTCCGTCCACCATCCCGATGGCACCACCACCTAAAGTGGTTATTCGCGGACCCGCCTATCCCATCTCTAATGGAATTTGCCCACCGAACCATGATCAAACAGCTTCACCAATCACCTGTAAAAATGACACTGTATGATCTCATTCAGACTTCTGAATCTCATCGACAAGCTCTCGTTGAAATCCTTCAAGGGATAGAGGTCTTACCTAATGAAACCTTGCCTGTTACCTCTATTCTAACACCCAATCACGTTGCTTCACTCACCAAACAATCTATCTCCCCAACCACTTCTGTCTCTGTACAGCAAGCCGCTGCTGTCAGTTTCTCCGAAGATGAAATTATCGACTTTGGTGCGAAGATCCTGACCCTGCTCTTTTCATCTCAGCTTATGTCCGGGACATTCGGGTACGTCGTGTTATGATTGACGGGGGCGCTAGCCTAAACATCATCTCTTCAAAAGCCTTCCAACAAATGAATATCCCTTCTAGTTGCATGTGTGCCAACCCCATCATGTTGCGGTCATTCAATGATGCTATTACTTCTACCTTAGGCACCGTGATCCTTAACATTCGTGTAGGGCCACGCACTTTACCCGAACTCTTCTATGTCCTTGAGGGAGAGTTCCAATACAATATGTTGTTAGGCCGCCCTTGGATCCGGGCTATGGGATGTGTTCCTTCCACCTTACATAGATGCATAAAATTTGAGTACGAGGGGAAGTCCTACACCGTAAAAGCTGATCCTCCCCCCTTCAAAACCTGCAATATGTTGTATCGCCCTAATGATGTGCTTGTACCAGTCAAGACACCCATTCATCCAACCCAACCATCCACTTCAACCGCACCTACACCTTCAACCAATGAAACCACCATCACAAATACCACTTCCTTTCCCGCAGATAACATCCCAACCTCCGACCCCTTAGTAGATGTTTTTCAACGCCTTACGTTGGGGAGTACCACCTATATAATGTTAGCTCTTTCCATACCCCGCAGGAGTACGGATAGTTACATGCACATCCTACCTACGACCGTCGCGTGGGGGAGGTAATCTCTTACGGACCACCCCATTGCCGCACCAACCTAACGTATGGGGGTGTTGACACATCCTCCGTTACCCCTGAACCTCCTCTTGGTGTGGTTCCCTTCCAATCCGATTTTCAATACTTGACAAATCGTCATTTCGCCCTCACCTTCTTGACTCGTTGTGCTTGGAAAGGCTTTGGTTTTGGTCTTTATGAACAAGGCCGACATACACTCATTCCCGTGACTACACGCAAACACAATGATCGTAGTGGTCTCGGTTTTCCTGAAACACTTACACCGGAGAAACCTCGTGTCAGTTGTATCCTGGAAGATGACGACATCACCCCTACCAAACCATCATCACCCATTTTGCCATCATCACCCACAGAGTCGATAGACCCTGAATCTATCCCTCCTAACTTTTTTTTTTTCATAAATGCTATCTCCTAGGTCCTCTCACTTATCAACGCGATAATGAGGACCCATTTTCTTCCCTTTCTGTATCCAGACATGATCAAAGAGGATTCACCTTCAATTAATGTTGTTGAGTGCCAGGATGATGACTCCATCCTCACTTATCTTGGCGCGGATGACTCTTATATTCAACGCGCCTTACCATCTGAAACTCAAACCATGTTGAATGAGTCAACTATAGAAATCAACATCCACACAGAGGAGGATCCTCACATTGTGAAGATCAGACAATCCCTTAACACATCAGAACAAGCCGCCTTTACTACCTTTCTCCGTACTCGCAACCAAGCTTTCGCTTGGTCCTACGCTGACATGCCAGGAATTGATCCTGACATTGCTGTCCATAACATTACCCTGAAACCCGATTCCAAGCCAATTAAATAGAAACTGAGAAAAATGCATCCACGCATTGCCCTCTTGGTCAAAGAAGAGCTTCAACGACTCCTTTCTGTTTCCTTCATCCTGCCTATTGACTATCCTCAATGGATTTCTAACATCGTACCTATCACTAAAGCGATGGGGGACTTCGGATATGCACGGATTTCTGAGATCTTAACCTCGCTTGCCCCAAGGATGACTTCCCCCTCCCAAGTATTGATCAACTTGTTGATCTCACTATGGGCCATGAGATGCTCTCTCTCATGGATGGCTTTTCAGGATACAACCAAATTTTGGTTGCCCCTGCCGATCAACATAAAACTACCTTCATAACTCCTTGGGGAACCTTCTATTATCGTGTCATGCCATTTGGCCTTAAGAATGCTGGTGCGACCTATCAGCGGGCTATGACTTACATTTTTCATGACATTATGCACACTATCCTTGAGGATTATGTTGATGATCTTCTTGGCAAATCTAAACATCGCAGTGAACATCTCGATGTTTTAACCATTATTTTCGATCGCCTATTACAATATTCGGTCCGGCTTCAACCAAAGAAATGTGTCTTTGGTGTTCTTTGGGGAAACTTCTTGGCTTTATCGTCTCTTTGCGTGGCATTGAGGTCGATCCATCTAAAGTCAAAGCTATCCTAGAAATGCCCCCACCCAAAAACCTCAAACAATTACGTAGTTTGCAAGGTAAACTTCAATCCATCCGGTGTTTCATCTCCCAACTCTCGGATCGATGTCAACCTTTCCATCACCTTCTTAAAAAGGACATTACCTTTCAATGGAGCGAAGAGTGTCACCAAGCCTTTGAAGCTCTCAAAGCCTATCTCTTGCAGCCACCCGTGCTTATTCCACCTCAGGATGATCACCCTTTCTACCTTTACCTTTCTACCACTGACCATGCTATAGGAGCCATGCTCGCACATCGGGACTCGGCACGTCGAGAACAAGCCATTTATTATATAAGTCGTACTCTCGTGGATTACGAGACTAGGTATACACATGTAGAAAAATTGTGCCTAGCCCTATCATTCGTAGCCACCAAACTTCGACATTACCTCCTGAATCACAAAACTTTTGTCATTACCAACATGGACCCCATTCATTATATGTACGCCAAACCACATCTAAACCAACGCATCGCCCGATGGCTTATGCTCCTTGCCGACCTCGACCTTGAGTTTGTACAACAAAAGTCAATCAAAGGACAAACCATTCGGACCAACTCATGCGAAGCCCCTTTACTGGGGAACAATTTACCAATTTTAATTTCCCCGACGAACTCATCGCCACTCTTTCACTCAAGGAAGAGTCGTATCCAATGACCCTCTTCTTCGATGGATCCAAATGCGGCGCGGTGGAGGGCCGGCGTTGTTCTCATTCCTCTTGATGCCTGAGCCTATGCCTCTTTCATTCCGGCTCGATTTCCCCTGCACTAATAATACAGTGGAATACGAGGCCCTTGTTTTGGGTCTCCAAGTTGCATTACACTTAGGTGTAAAATCTATTAATATTTTCAGCGACTCTCAATTGGTAGTCAATCAAGTTATGGGCATCTACCAATGTAAAAATGAGGAACTTCAAAAGTACAAACATTACGTGGATTCACTTTTGACCTTATTTACTCATTATTCTATCCAAACCATTCCCGCTCCACTAACAAATTTGTGGATACTATGGCTTGCTTAGCCTCGCAAATTCCTACCTCACCAACTGACTCTGACATATTCATCTTGGTCCAACAACTCTTTGCCCCATCTTACTCAAGCCCCTGGGTTGTTTGTATGATAAATAATGTGTCTGCTAATTCGCAGGATACCTGGTATCACCAATTTCACGACTACCTTACAACCTCCATTCTCCCACCTGACCTAACTAGTACCGGAAAACGCACTTTTCTTAAACGTGTTTCTTGTTATGTCATCATGGGGGGACTCCTTTATAAACGTGGCTTTGATGGTATCCTCCTTCGATGTCTAACCGGCGTGGAGATCACCTATACCATCCAACAGGTCCATGACGGTATTTGTGGTGGACATTTTAGTGGCCTTGCCATGGCCAAACGAATCCTTCGCCTAGGTTATTATTGGCCTACTCTAATAACGACTGCTACGAATATGTTAAGCGTTGTGTTATGTGTCAACAACATGCCAACCTTCAACATACTCCTAGCCATCCGCTACAGGTCGCACGAGATCTTTGGCCTTTCTCACAATGGGGTTTAGACCTTATTGGTGAGATTCATCCGCCCTCTTCACAACGTCACCGATGGATAATCACAGCAACCGAATATTACACAAAATGGGTGGAGGCTATTCCACTCATTTCAACTAAAAAAGAAAAAATTGTAGAGTTCATTAACCACCACATTATCTGTCGTTTTGGTGTTCCTCATCGCCTGATAACAGATAATGGAAAATCTTTCAAAAATAAGTTGTTGCAAGACCTTTGTGACAACTTTGGTATCAAACTTAGCTTCTCATCACCCTACTATCCACAAGCGAATGGACAAGCCGAATCTTCTAATAAAACCCTAACCAAAATCCTCATGAAAGTTGTTAATGATTCTGGAAGAAATTGGCATGATCACATCCCTTTGCCCTTTGGGCTTATCGTACTAGCATTCGTACCTCCACTAATGCCACACCATTTTCTTTGGTATATGGTACCGAGGTGGTCTTTCCTCTCGAAATACAAATACCCTCCCTTAGAATATCTCTTCAAGATATTCTCACCAACGATGATTTCCGCCAAGAGCGGTTAGCCCAATTAGAGCTTCTTGACGAGCATCATCTTACGGCTCTTGACCACCTTCAAATCTATCAAAAACGCATCAAGTGTGCTTATGATAAATGACTTCATGAGCGTACCTTTAAGGTTGGTGATCTTGTCCTCAAAGAGAATCAACATGTAACCAAACTAGAAAAGAGCAAACGTGGAAAATTTTCTCCCAATTGGATTGGGCCTTACATAATCACTCACACTTATGGATCAGGCACTTATCATTTAGCTTCACTTAATGGTAAACCTGAGCCTGAACCCCTTAATGCCTTGCATCTTCGACCATTCTACTATTGAATTTAGTGTTATATCACTTCTTATCTACCTACCGCTTGTCCCTTGAGCTCATTTACTACCACCACATACACGTTGTTTCCTACATCTCAAAATAAAATCAAGCTCACATAGTTTGATTCTCACCTCCCCTTAAAGATGCCTTCCCCTTTTAGTCTAGTCCATGACTTCAAAGTATTAAAATGACACATTCTTAATTATATGCTTATGGGATTTTCTTGAGTCAAACTTCCTACCAAACTAGATGCTTTACGCCAAAAGGACATCTATATTCTCTAAATTATATATATGCTGCTATTATATAGCTCCCCCGAAGGACAGCTATGCACTAAAACCGCATCTGCTACTATAAATAGACTGCTCCCTTGAAGGACAGCTATACACAGTCAGCCTTTATCAGAAGCTTCTCACATTGATCAGCTTCGTGAAGACCTCAAGAATAAAACAAAAAAATATCCCTTGTAGACTTCCCACATCGATCAGTCTATATTCAGCAAAATAAAAGCCACATTCAAAAGAACTTTTGAGTCATGGACTTGTCTATTTGGGTTAGGTTCTCTTTCGTCGGAATACTCACTTTATAACAAGTTCTCTGTGTCTCAGCTACACCATCCACTTCACCTCACCATTTGTTAAAACAACACAAACTCAAGGGACGTGACGTACACCCGATATATTTGATCATACAACTCTTTTCACCTATTGACTTCTCGCTCTATGCACGGTACTAGGGGTTCAAGCTCATTCTACGTTATTATGTGGTTTGTTTAGCTCTTTTCACCTACAGAGCACTCTTTCCTCTTTGACTCGAATCTAGGATTATGTGTTGATCTTAATCAGGACATGGTTCCCTACCACTTGGGTAGGCTAACTTTTGCTTCACTTATACCTATTCCAACACCAACAACATTACCCTACCAATATCAATATCAATATTTTTACCAACCAACAAATTGCCTAACCATACCTAAATTGCCTGAATTCACCTCTCCCTGGTCCTAAGGGAGAACTACATCGGTCTGAGGCCCCTCCTTGCTTTGTGTAATGGGCTATGTAGGCAGCACTTAGGAGACATGGGGTCTCCCAAGGTTAGCTCGACCATCCCCTACCATACCCTATCATGTGTTGTAAATATAAATATTTTTGTGTATTTCTATTTGCCAACATTCATCTTTATCCTTTTCAAACAAAACAAAAACAAAATTCAAAACACAACCATTCTTATTATTATCATCACTCAAAACCACATACATCTTTAGTTTTATTTTAGATATTAAACAAATACATCTTCTCTATCATCGACTAAGGTCAGCATCCTTATTTATTCTTATATTCCTATGAAATTCACTTAGACCCTTGCACCTCCTCCCAAATCAAGTGGTGATCGTGATCGTCGATGCCCCTCAGTTGGCCTCTCCATCCTCAAAGGTGCCACTGCCATTGGTTCCTCCCACTAATCCGCCAACATCTCCTGTAACATACGAATACGTCCTCTCACGTGGAGGAATTTGCCTCTAGTCTCTCCACTGTAATCTGTGAAACCTCTAACAATCCCATTGTCTCATTCACTGAGTTTGAAGTGGTGAGCCAAATCCTATAGATGATCTCTCTCCCCTGTAATCACGGCTATGTCCGGGTGCTCATGTGCACCTCGCAGACCTGTTACCCACCATACTCTATAGGCCTCTGCCCTCCCGCATCCATTACCCTACGATCGGTTGCTATCTCTTCCGGCCCTTACGGAGGTGTAGGGCAAGGAGGTGAGAATCTTTGCCTCGGCATCGATCCTCATGTATGGTCTATATGTCATAGGTATATCCCGAACGAACCCAAATTGTCACCACACGTGATCTAGAGGAATCCTCTCGTACTCACCCGCCTAACCGTGATCCACCTCAAGGCTCTACACCCCTCAAGTCCTTGCTAGGGCCTACAAATCACTCACTTCTCCACTCAAATAGTGCCACCCAAGGCTGAAAAACTCAACAATCTCGCCAAGACCTCAAACAACTAAAATTGGTTTTGAAATTGACAATATGACAATGACGTATTTTTTTTTTTTATAGGTTTTTGACCTATAAGGCCATACCGATTATACCTGTGCCCTAGAGGCTGGTATCAACACAATACGATATTATCCACCATCAATATAGTTTTATTGTTCCCAATTTATGACCTTATTTACTAATCGCCCTTTCTCAGCAACATGATTAGGGTCCTTGACTTGATCGCTCGACAAACTTTGTTAACTTCACCAAGACCAAAGGCGTTTATCTCAACCAAACCAACCATTTGGTATCAAGGAACATGCCTAACCATTTCCTATAACTTACCGTTATATATGCAACTGGAGCTACTTCCTATGCCCGATACCATTGGATTATATCACCCTTGTTTGGATAAACTATCGACCTTTGCCTATGAATTGCTTGTTTGCTCTTCAAATCATGTACCCTGTCGCACTACCAACCATTTGCCCGACCCAAGGCGCTTGGACCTACCCCACCATCTTACCATTATCTAAAACCATTTACCCTTTACCCAAGGCCCTATCCCCGATTTCACGCTACCTCAATCTCAATGATAGATTTGAGGGGGATTACCTATACCCTTAACAGGGTAACCACTTCGTATTATTGTCCATGCAGCTTTAACAAAGACAAGCTACACGACAACAAGGGGCTAATGTAGACACCAAATTTGTGTCTTACGACCCCTTGTGCCCCGCATCTCATTTCACAACCTAACCTCATCACCTAAACCTTACACAATTATTTATTAATTACCTTATAATTAATAAATCCACATCGCCATACCTGCCACCTCATTTCGCCACCTCATCATAACCTAGTCTTAACCCTAAACTAACCTAATTAAGACCTATAACTTGGTCCACATCCACACCCATGACTAATTACTCCTCACCCGCACCTAAAACCAACCTCATAATGACTTGACCAAGCCCGCAACTAATCCCTCGGGAGAAAAGGAGGGAAAGCTGGCTATTTTACCAAAAATAGCCCGCTTTGACTGACCGACATCGGTTCCTACTCGACCGCCGTCGGTTGCGTAACCGCCATCGGTTCCCTGTAAATGACCACCTCCAACCAAAAATAAGGGATCGGATTTTCATTTGATCGGGAGGAGGAGAAATCATTGAAAGGATCCGGATTTGCTTGGCCGAACAGAGACAAGTGAAGAAACAAGAAGAGTTTGCAGAGAAGGACATCAAGCCCAAGAGGCGCAATCGAATAACCAGAGCCGGTGACACTCATCCAAGCATCAGAAGAGGAGATAGCACATCTTGGATTGTCAGATCATCCTACTTGAGCCCTATCTTCGTCATCACAGTCGTGGAACCTGCATCTTCATCAGGAATGAGTAAGTAGTGTCTTGTATGTTTCTAAGCACCATTTCTTGAGCCTGTGGATTGATAGTAATTATAAACTCATTCCTAGATCTACCACCTACCAGCACCCTGCACTTAACCTTCATCCATACATCCTTGTATTGCCCAGAAGACCATTTTATCACACTCTGAGTCTTCCCTGTCCTCTCACTATTCCCCTCAGCCATCCGCTAGTCTTAATAACCCCACAATCACCCTGCAACCAACCTCTATCCAGAAGCACCTAGATTACTGACCCTACCGGTGTCGGTTATCCCCTACCGGCAGTGGTTCTCTAACCGCGGTCGGTTATCCAGTGACCGCATCACATTGTGACTTATACCCCAAAACCTTCCTCTCACCTATTTGTCACCTAACAACCTCAGGTCCAGTCTGGTTTATCCCTGTAACTCAACCTGAATGTATCAATGACCAGTAACCAAACAAACAACGTGACTCTTTATTATTGATAGTTTAGCCTCTATTGCTTTGTAACGAGGTACCTAAATCATGATTTTGCAATAGCTTTCTTTGTTATCATTTGTGTTAATTCGTATTAAAAGGGGAACTGACCACCTTCGAAAGGAAGTTTTATATTTCCTGGGCCCAAGGCAGTTCCCTCATTTATTGTCTAATCAAAATCGGGTGGTCTTGTATTCTTATTTGCAGGTAGTCCTTCCAAGACAAAAAGGAGTTCTTCGCAATCAACCTGATCTCTCTCTATGGTACGCGCAAGCCTCACCCTCTCGACATTCAACAGGTATTCCTCCTAGCCCTAACCCTTATCTATTTCTAAAAGGAATGAAAGGATAGAAGCAACTCTATTCCCAAAAGCTGAAACATTCCGTGTGAAACACCCATGTGAGGGCTTTTAAGTCATCGACAAGACTAAGGTGAAAAATAGGATTCTTGTTTAGAATGCAAGGTGAAACGACCATGGGATCTCATACGGAAGAAGATAAAAATTATCCATGAGAATCATGCCATGTGCGAGCCATGGTAAAAATATTTAAGAGAGGGTAAAAGAGTAATGGGTATGCACATGATTCTTATTTCATCATTGGGGATGATATAGTGAAAGGAGGGAAGTGAATAGTGCTCAAGGGATGAGCATGAAAAGAGGTAGAAGGTGAGGTAAGAATTGAAAGTCAATAGTAGAATGGTCGAAGATGCAAGGCGAGTAAGAGGCTTAGGTTTGGGTTTACCATCTAGTGAAGATAAATGATAAGCACCTGATCTATAAGCATGAGTCACGATGTATGATCCAAGCCAATTAGGAGAAAATTTTCCCCATTTACTTTTTTCTACTTTGGTTACATGTTGATTTTCCTTGAGCGAGGTCACCGACTTGGAAAGTTCATTCATGGACATGTTTTTCATAGGCACGTTTGATAGGTTTTGGTAAACTTGGAGATGGTCAAGAGAATTAAGATGACATTCGTCTAATAACTCAAGTTGTGCTAAATGGTCCTGGCAAAATTCATCATCATTGAGCATGTCATGGAGAGAAATATGAAGAGATGGAATCTAGACTTCGAGAGGCAAAAACAACCTCTGTACGTAGACTAGATAAAAAGGTATGGCTACAGTGGAAGTTTGAATACTAGTACGGTACACCCATAGGGTGAAAGGAATGTGCGTATGCTAGTCCTTCCCAGTATTGTTAACCACTTTCATGAGAATTTTGTTCAGGGTTTTATTAGTGGATTTGGCCTTGCCATTGGTTTGTGGGTAATATGACGATGAGAAACTTATTTGAATAACAAAGGTGTTGTAAAGTTTCCGCAAGGTTATATTTTTAATTGTTTTTAGTTATCAATGATGAGGCGATGTAGGACACCAAAGAGAAAAATAATGTGATGATTGATGAACTCACATATTTTCTCAGCTTTCATGGAGATGAGAGGTATGGCTTCAACCCATTTGGTGTAATATTAAGTAGTGGTGATGATCCATTGATGTCGTTGGGAAGAATGGGGTCGATTTATTTGACAAGAACCAAACCCCTATGAGAGAAGGGCCAAAGGTCACGAGAGACTGTAAGGCATGACTGGATGTATGATGAAGATTAGCATGTTGTTGGCATTTTATGCAACACTTAAAGTATTCGTAACAATCATGGTTAAGGGTCGCCGAGTAATATCCTAGGTGAAGGATGCACTTAGTAAGCTGTGAGACCACTAAAGTGACCTCCACATATGCCATCATGCACTTCCTTACTTGTATAGGTAATTTTAGAACTCATCGAGGCACCGTGAGAGAGTACCATCAAAGCCACACTTATAGTGGAGGCCACCCATGATGATGTAATGAGTGACCCTTTTAAGAAAGGTGTGTTGGCCATTACAAGTGAGGTCAAGAGGAAAGATGGAGAGGGAAATATAGTCTAAGTATTGTTTATACCAAAGGTCACACGGGTCCGGAGTGATGGTTTCGATAGAGTAAACTTCACGGGGTAAATAAGAGGGTGATTAGATTCTTTGTATGATGATAAATATTTTAGATTTGGCAGGCGAAGCAAGTATCCGAGAGGCCAAGCAAGCCATGGTATCTACAAATTTGTTGGTAGAACGTGGGATGGTTTGAAGGGTGTAATAGTTAAAGGTGGAAAAAATCATGTCTAGATGATACTTATACTTTTGAAGTATCTCATTAGGACACTTTGGTATATACAATTGACTTGGTTTATGACCAATTGACAATCACCAAAGATGTTGATGGACTTGACATCTAAGGCGTAAGTATCCTGGACACCCAATACGAGTGCTTCATATTTGGCAATATTGTTTGTATAATAAAAATCAAGTTTAAAAGATAAATGCATGGGCTCACCATCAAGCGAGAATGAGGATAACACCAGCCCCACCCCCACGCTGACACTTGGAACCATTGAAGAAGAGTGTCATTTGATAAATAGGTTCATCCAGGGAAAGGGTAGCTATAGACTCATCTAGAAAGTCAAAGTTAGAGGGTTGATCCACGGAAATAGGAGCATCGGCCAATTGGTCAACTATAGCTTGGCCTTTGATAGAATTTTGATGGATGAATTCAGGGTCAAGGTCGGCAAGAAGCATAAGCAAGTGTGCGGTGCATTGTTTTTGGTAAGTTTTGCATACATGAAGTGTAAGGGGTCGGTGTTGGTCATAACAAAGGTTTATTGGTTGAGTAGGTAATGGCAAAGTTTCGTGGCAATGAAAACTAAGGGTAAGAAAAGTTTTTACGGTATGGGCGTATCGATTTTTTTAGTCCATAAGAGTATGACTTATGTAGTAAATTAAATTCTCCCTATGTTGTTCATCATGATGAGAAAGCATGGCCCCTAAGGAGTGATGAGTAGCGAGAGATGTATAGGTAAAGGGTTGACCATCTTTATGTGAAGTGAGTACAGTGGTTGGAGAAGGTATTGTTTTAAGGCCTCAAAAGATTTGTGGTAGTCATCATCCCATTTAAAGGAGACGTCCTTTTTGAGAAGATGATGAAATGGCTGACATCGATCGGAAAGTTATGAAATGAAATGGTGAATAGACTGTAACTTACCTTGCAGGCTACAAAGTTTCTCTGATTAGTGGGCGGAGGCATTTCGAGAATGGCCTTGACTTTAGCAGGGTCAACCTCTATACCACATAAGGAAATGATAAATCCTAGGAGGTTTCTCGAGAGAACTGCGAAGACACGCTTCTTTGGCTAAAGGTGAACACAATACTTAATGAGGTGGTCAAATATGGTTTTTAGGATGGCGAGGTGTTTGGAGCAGCATTTAGATTTAGGAAGGAGATCATCTACGTAATCTTCTAATATACGGTGTATGATGTCATGAAAGATGTAATTCATAGCTTTGTTGATATGTGGCACTAGCATTTTCAAGGCCAAAAGGCACGAATTGATAGAAAAAGGTCCCCTAAGGGGTGATGAATGTGGTTTTGTGTTGATCTTTTGGGGCAAGAAATATTTGATTATAACCCGAGAAACCATCCATGAGTGATAACATCTCGTGACCAGTGGTAAGGTCAACTAGTTGGTCAATACCGGGTAGAGGAAAGTCATCTTTTGGGCAAGCTAGGTTGAGATCATAGAAATCTATGCAAATGCGAAGTTCCCTTGTCACCTTAGTAACAGGGACAATGTTAGAAATCCATTGAGGATAATCAATGGGTAAGATGAAGGAAACAAAAAGAAGGCACTGAAGTTCTTCTTTGACTAGAAGAGCAATGTGAGGGTGCATTTTCCTCAAGCTTTTGTTTTACGGGCTTGGCATTGGGAATGGTTACAATATTGTGGACCACTATGGTGGGGTCAATACTGGGCATGTCAGTGTAAGACCAAGAAAAAGCGTGGTTATGAGTTTTGAGAAAAAAAGTGATGGCTTCCTAAACGGTAGCATCTAAAGGTTGGCCAATCTTTAGAATGTGTGGGTCATCCCGATTATGGATGTTGATCTCGATATTCGATTCATTAAACATGGTTTGTGTCTCGAGATGGTAATGACTAATGAATATATGAGTCTTACGCACCAAGATAGGTGATTCATGATCCCGACATTAAATGACATTAATAAAATGTGTATCATCATTGATAATTTCAAGATATAGGAAGGGAAGAGAAGAGGGAGCCTTGCCCTCGCGTTGACAAGTCGAGGCCCCAAGGAAATAGTTTTTATGAAAAAAAAAAAAAAGTTAGGAGGGATGGATTCTAGATCCATTGACTCTGTAAGTGAAAGCGATGAAGAAGGTTGGGTAGGTGAATAAGGTGGAGCAAGTGAAGAAGGTGAGGAAGGGTTGATATCCTCAATGAGTTCAATGCAAGCCTTCTTGGTAGGTAGTTCAGCAAAGTCAACACCACTACGGTCATTATGCTTGCACGGGTAGTACATGGAATAACTTGAGTGTGATGACCTTTCTCATAAAATCCAAAACCAAAACCTTTACACACACATTGGTGTAGGAAGGTGTGGGTGAAATGGCAATCGAGAGAGTGACCGGGAGGTCGAGTAGAAAAGGGGTGGGTTTGTGATGGTGGTGTAGGTGTATAAGTTGAAGTATCAAGTCCCCCATAGGTGATATTAGTGCAAAGGTGGGGAGGACCATAAAGGAGATGCTCTCCTATGCAATGATCATAGTGAGGGGTTGGTGAAGGCTTCCATACTTTTGTGGAGTAAGGAATGTGTTAACATTATATAGGAAATACTCCCCAGTGAGGTGTTGAAAAACACCTTCTAAGGGATTAGTGATTGATATGTGGGTAGCTGGGATAGACAACATGTTAGATATTAAATCGGAGGTGGAGCTAGCTGATTGGGATGATGATAGGTCAGCAATCGAGGTCATGGCAGTAGTAGGGATGGAGGATTTAGGTGTGGTTGATGTAGCGGTGGCAGTAGTGGGTGGAGGTGTAGGTGAAGAGGAAGTGGTCATGGATGAAGATGCCTTAATGGGTACAAGCATGTTACAGGTTTTGAAAGGTGATGGGTCAACCAGAATGGTATAGGTGTGCCCTTCATGCTCAAACTTCACACAACGATGCAAAGTGGAAGGAACGTAACCCATAACATGAATCCAGGGTCTACCAAGCAACAAGTTATATTGAAATTCCCCCTCTAAGATGTAAAATAACTCTAGAATAGTACGGGGGCCCATGTGAACATGGAGGATGATGGTGCCAAGTGTAGAGGTGATAACATCATTAAATGAATGCAACATGACGGGATGTTTATACATGTAATTGTCAGGTATGCACATTTGGTCGAATGCATAGGAGGAGATTATGTTAATGTTAGCGCCCCCATCTATCATAATATGTCATATGTACATATATTATCAATATGGATGGAGATGAAAAGGGTTGGATCGGGGTCATTGGTTTGGTGTCGTGTGATCTCTTCATCGACGAGAAGATAAGGGTAGGTATTTGGTGGTTTGGTGGAGGTGTAGAAGAAGGTGGTAATTTGGTGAGAGAGGCTACATGATGAGGTGTTTAATAATGGAGGCTATGGGTTTAGGGTCATTGGGAAAACCTCAATAGACTAAAGAACCTCCATGAGGGCTTGGCGATGGGATTCAGAGGTTTGAATGAGGTCATATAGGGACATTTTGAGAGAGTATTAGTGTAATTTTTGAGCATCATGTGATGTGTAACCCCATTAGAAATAGGATATGTGGGGCCCTGAGATAGTGACTTTAGGTGTGGGTGTAGATGGTATGTTGGGTATAGGGTTGGTTGGTGGGTTGGTTACCTTTTCCTTGCCTTTGTCCTTCCGAGTCATGGGTAGCAATGTGGATCATGTTTATTTGAGGTGAGGATGTAGGTGGAGTAGATGAGCCATGAAAGGTATAGCAAAAAAAAGTGAAGAAGCCAAGAGGTGGGAAGGAACCTTGTGAAATGAGTTGGGCACACCGACATTTGGGTGGAGGTTTGGTGAGTTCTCTTATACGAACCATGTTAATTTCAAATCTTAGGGTGGCTCTAAGAGTTGTGGGGGTGAAGGTCTTGGTCACTAAATAGGTAATGAGGAAGAATTGTAGGAACTAGTCTTTGGCAAAATGGGGTCTTCATCGAGAAGGTCATCATCATCAAAGTTTTCTTCAGGAGGACATAACTAGATAAGAACAGTTTTCAAAGCCTTATAGTTCTCTACATCATGTCCTGACACACGATGGTAGGCACAAATTTTGGTTTCGTCAAACCCTTTTGGTTTGGGTTTGAGTGGGTTGTAAGTTCTAAGAGGTGGTAATGTGATGATGGAAGTTTCGAGAAGGTTGGCTAATCTTTTGGCATAGGATCTGTTAGTGGATCACAAATGAGGTGAATGTGGGTTTGGGTGTAGGTGTAGATAATTGTAGAGGAAGAGTATTTGCAAGAGGGGAGTGGTTTGAGCTATGGTCTTAGGTGTTGGTCGTGTTTTCTTGGGTATGGGCGTGGTATATGAACCGGCCATAGAGTGTGGGGTTGGTTTACCCGCCTTATTGGAGGGTAGCAGATTTTTGCCTTTAGGTTGCACCTTCTTGGGTAAAGGTGTTATGGGCGCATAAGATTTAGAGGGAAAATTGGATGGTGGAAGAGGGTAGGTTACCTATGGGGATAACCAAGGTGATGTGGAGGTAGATGGCATAAGTTGTGCGGGAGGTGTGAGGGAAAGGAAGAAAGTGTCATGGCTAGTGAAGAAGTTATTGACGGTATCAGAGGTATGGGTGGTAAAAAGGTTATAGGTGTGGGCAGAGGTTGTGTGGGGTGCTTGGGTATATTAGAGGTCTGCGAGGGAGAAATGGGCTACTGCATTCTTGGTTTACCAGTGGGTGGAGGTTTCTTATCCAGGGTCAAGGGGTGAGGTCCTAGGATGGATGGAAGGGGTGAAGGTGATGAGGGTGTGATTGGTGAGGTTGGGGTATGAGATCTAGGGGATTGGTTCTTCTATTTAGGGGTTGGGTTAAGTTTGGTGTTAGTTTTGGAGGACGTAGCTAAATCTAATTTAATGGGTGGATGAGTAAGGCTAGCCATTGGGATGACCCCTAGAGTAGTGATAGGTTTAGTCAAGGAAGACGATGTAGGTGTGGGTTTGGATGTGGATGCATCTTTGGGTTATGGGTAGAGGTGTAGGTTGAGCCATGAGTGGTATCGTGGGAGAATTTGTGATAGTTTTGTTGTGTTTGGTTCAGTTGGTGAAACACTTTTGGATAGATAGTGGAGGTGTCAGTGAGTGACATCTACATTTGTGTTGAGACAGGAAGTAGAAGATGCCCCCAAAATAAGGCTCTGTCAACATAATCTAGGTGATCAGGCTAAGCATGAGAAGGGCACTGCTGTGGGTGAGGTTGATGTGGATCTATGGTGATTCCCATAAAATGTGTTTTAGAAATGGGGAATTTGCTAGCTTTAGCCTCTGTGGGTAAGAGAGCCGAAAGTAAGTCAACAAGATCTTGGGTGGCTGATGGAGAATGGTCACCTAGAGGCAACGACATTTCTACTAGATCTTTGATAGGTGGAGGAGATGATGGGTGCTCCTCTGTGGGTGGAGGAGATGAACAAGCATCTCTCATGGGTCGAAGAGGTACTACTGGTGACGGTTCTCTAGGTGGAGAAGCCAAAGGTGAAGTGGTATCGATGTTAACAGAAGGCTCCTTCATAGGTGAGGGAGGAGATGAAGGGTGTTCCTCTATGGGTGGAGGAATAGGTGAAGTGGGTTCATGTGTAGATGGAGGACTTTGGGCTAGTATTTCCTCTATGGAAGGAATATGAAGTAATTGGGAAGCAAGCGGTGCATCACGAAAATGGACCTCGCAGGTATGGTTATCATTAGTTGAGGTCTCTCCAGTTTGATCAAAAGAAGGTACATGATTAGGAAATGGTTTCTTGAAAATGTGTAGGTTTTGGTTGGCAGACACATTAGGATTATCCAAGACTAACTCACTGTTCTCGAGAATTTTCTAGAAAATGTTCTTGAAAGTGATGTAATTGCCATCATTATGACCTTTTACCGGATGATAGTTTTAAAATTTGTGCTCTTTGTACCACGCAAGTGTGGGGTGAGAAAGATAAAAACCAGTTTGTGGTTTTATAGGAGGAAGGGTGATGGCCTGACTTTAATGAGCTTTTCTAAAAAAAAGAATAAGAATCCCCAATTGGGGTGTATTTATGTTGTTCTCATCTAAACCTGAAAAGTTTGGATAGGGGAAAGATTAGATGAGGGCTTAGCTTTATTTGATGGATGAGCTGGACCGGCTTTGAGTACCTTTGTTATAGTGGTTCCCTTGGCTTTTAAATAATTATTCTATGGTTTCATAGAATAAGAGGTATCATTTGACTTAAATGCTGCATTCTTATTGCGTGGTTGGATTTTATTTTCTTCTATGGCCCGAATCTCTAGCTTTCATGCCATGGTGAATGCCTCATTGAAGGTTTAGAAAGTTTGCACTTGCAGGGTTGGAAATATATGTCTAGCATAAGCCTGAGTGAAGAGCTCTATGATTTCGGTTTGTGGTAATTGGAATGTGAATTGATTAATCAGGCTACGCCAATGAGATACAAAACATGTGATAGAATCATTGTCGTATTGATGTATAGATTAAAGGTCGAGTCATGGTAACCTTCTTAACAATGTTGATGGAGAAGTGATCAAGAAGGCTTGGGCTACCTGATTAAATGAGAAGATAGAATTCCTAGGTAATCCACTCTACCAGTCTAATGCGGGCCCGGTTAGAGAGATGGGAAAAGTCCCCGAGCAAAGCAAAGCGTCATCATGGGTGATTAGATAACACCCATGTTTGAAAGACCACAAATGTTGATGTGGGTCCTCTTTTATTGAAGCGATTAAAATTAGGCATTTCCCAATGTGCAGGATATGGATGAATAGGAATGGATGGGTGTATGGGCTCATTGCAAATTTCATCATAGGCGAGAGAGTTGGATGATCCAAAATCGATGCCTCCGAGTGTCACATCTTGTCAATCATTAACTTGATGAGGTCATTGGTAGGTGGTGATAGATAGGTACATCCTATAGCATAAGAGGGTTGGTGTTGGGAATATGATGAAGGTGACATTCAGTTTATGGCAATGTTGCGCATAGGTAGGTTGAGAATGAGGGAGTGAGATAGGGGGTACGTACCCAAAATGAATGATAGATGAAACAAGAGGTTGTTGATAGTACGTATATGGAGGTGGAAGGGTCGAGGTAACCCTAGTAGCGATGGGGGATAAGGATTGTGGAATAGAAAGGAAAATGTTTTGAAATGGGGTAGGGGTCATTGACACCGGGGGTGGTTGTGTTGCTATGGGTATATGTGAGACAATAGGCACAAGATGATATATATGTTCAGGTGGTTGAAAAAGGTATAGTGGATGCTACGGGCACAATATAAGTGGTAGACATAGCGGTCATAACATGGTACATGGCCTAGCTACGAGATGACTAGGGTAAGGCAGTGCGAGGGTAGTGCAAAGCTATAAGGGGCTGATGCAAAAGTAGGAATGAGTTTCAAGGGGATAGATATGGCCATGCCGTATATTAAATGACAGAGGCATCTCAAGTGGATGAGTGGGAAAGATAAAGCGTAAAGCGGTAGGGTTCTAGTCAAGGAGTCATGTGAAATCCTCATCTTATATGGTGATAGTGATAGGTTCGATAGGCTCCATGGTTGATAGAATGGAAGGTGGTGAAGGACTAGGTGGAAGTGGTTGAAAACTAGCGTGGAATATGAGGGTGTTTGATTGGCGATGAGTCAACACCATGTGAACAAGTGTTGATCTAGTAAGAATGCTTTACGTAAATGACACGAAATAAGAAAAATAGGTAGTGGTAGGTGGATTGGGTTAAAATGTCAGCTGGAAAACTGAAAAGGATAACTAATGCCGATCAATTTGAAAAAGAATAGTTTGCTAAAAGAAGGCAAAAGGCTAATAATCTGCCAGGTAGATAAGTTGCAGATGGATTTTATCAGGACAAAGAAGATGATGAGAGTTATAGAGACTCGAGAATAACAAAGAATATGAAACAAGTGTCCTTTTGGGTAGGTTAACCAAAAGAACAATAAACTAACTCTGGTTGGGTAAAATTGGTGGCGGTCGGATGGTAGCAAGCGATAGTCATTGACCGACACGATTCTTGTGAAATTGAAACAGAGATGAAGAAAAGGTGGTTGTGATTTAAAATCAAATGTGGAATCAAACCCAAAATTATGAGAATGATGAAAATGGGGTCAGACACACTCAAATGAAGTTGGAATACACCAACTATGATGAGGAGTGTGCAAGGAGAAATAAAAATATGAAGAACATGTCCTCTCACCTCAAAACACAAGTCACGCGAAACACTAAGAAATATGATCCTATGAGTGCTATTTCCTTTATGTTTTTCATCTTCTGCTATTTAGAAGGTTGACTCATGAACTTTAGAATAGAGTTTTTGGTGAGGAAGGCTTCCTATGAAGAAGGAGATCTATAAGGAGATATTTCGAGGTTATATTATGGTGGAAACAGAGCCGTCCGTTGAGATAATGACTCGGCGAAGTACGAGTAGGTGCCCACTATGTCGTGATCGTGTGATCACTTACAACTTCTTCCGGGTGATATGTTGTTTAAGAATGTGTGTATTTTTCAATTTTGTGATGTTTGGTAAGACTCGGAGAGAGATAAAGAGAAAGAAAGTTATTTTCTACAATTTATTTATCAACCATCAGTTGGGCATGAATTCCAATGTATAGGTTTCCCTTATTTAATGTGAATTAATGCAACAAAGCAAAATGAAATGTAGTTGATTTTAAGCCCAAATTGAAATATTGAATTTGATGACACAAAAAGATGAACAAGAGAGAGTATGATCTTTCACTAATGTAGTACAAATGAAAGAGAAGAAGAGTTATTTTTATAGCACCAAAATACGATTGCGGTGAGACAATAGAAAGAAGAGAAGATTCCAAGGGAGAAATGTGAGAACCTTTCATAAAGGAAACAAACATACAACTTTTAACCTAGAAATTAAGAAATTCAAGGAACCCGTATAGGTCCCACCAAGCATGCCAAAATGTTTCACCTGATTCTTAAAACGTTTCTTGGAATGTGACAAAACAAATAAGGGTAAAAGGGCTAGGAGGAATACCTGTTAAAAAGCTAGTTGAATGTTGTTGCGTGTGTATGAACTCTTGATCCACGGACTGATCTTGAAAGCTTCCTTTTGGATAGGAGGAACTACCTAAAATGAACAAAAATACCACCAAAATAGATTAAATTGTTTCACTCGGAAATGTTTCGTTCCTTTTAGAAACAGATAAGGTTAGGTGCTAGGAGGAATACCTGTAGAATGTCGAGATGGTGTGCGCGTACCGTAGAGAAAGATCAGGCTGACTGCGAAGAACTCCTTTTTGTCTTGGAAGGACTACCTGCGAATAAGAACACAAGACCACAAGATTTTAATTAGACAATAAATGAGGAAGCGCTTGGGCCAGGAAATATAAAACTTCCTTTCGAAGGTGGTCAGTTCCCCTGCTAATATGAATTAACACAAAAGACTGTAAAGTATCAATTAAATTGTTTCGTTGAACTGGGTAGGGGAAAGGCTGGTTTTCTGGTTTTGATCAGAGGAACCGATGCCGGTTACTGATAACCGATACCGGTGGGTTCTAGGATCTTCTTGGTAGCTATGGTGTTTGTAAGGCTGGTTTATGGATGATATTAGGAAATGAGATGATGAGGGGTAAAAGAATGACAGTTAGATGCAATGGCACGTTGGGTAGTGGATTGAAAGCGGATTTAGGAGGAATGTGATTCAAAGAGCATAAGAAATGTTATAACGAGAGGACATGCAAGATATGACTTGGTTTTGACGAAGATGCAAGTTAATCTCCTCACTGCAAGCACTTGATTTCTTCACGTGTCTTTGCTTGGTTAAGTGAAGATCGGACTCTGTTTTTCACTGCAATGCTCTCTGTTGATCGAAATCCTTTGGTGATCTCAAAAATGAAATCACGATCCATTTTTTTGGTTTGGGAGCCCATTTACGAGGCGATGGCGGTTGCGTAACCGGCGGTCGAGTAGGAACCGGCATCGGTAAGGAAAAAGTAGGCTATTTTTAGTAAAATAGCCCACCTTCCCTGCTTTTCTCCCGAGAGATCAGTTGCGGGCTTGGTCAAGTGGCTAGAAGGTCGGCTTTGGGTGCGAGTAAGGAGGCATTAGTTATGGATGTGAGTCTAGACCAAGTCATGGGTCCTAATTAGGTTAGTTTAGGGTTAGGGCTAGGTCATGATGAGGTGGCAAAGTGAGGTGGCGGGTAAGGTGATGTGGATTTATCAATTATAAGGTAATTAATAAATAATTGTGTAAGGTTTAGGTGATGAGGTTAGATTGCGAGATGAGATGCGGGTCACAAGGGGTCGTAAGACACAAATTTGGTGTCTACATTAGCCCCTTATTGTCGTGTAGCTTGTTCTGTAAAGCTGCGCGGACAATAATATGAAGTGGTTTCTCATGTTAAAGATATAGGTAATCCCCCTCAAATCTATCGCCGATTGAGTGAACGGGAAATCAGGGATAGGGTTGATAAAGGGTACATGTTGTAGAGAGGATGGTAAGGTGGTGGGGTAGGTCGAGGAGCGAGACGCATGTTGAAATGCAATAGTACAACTAAGTACGCGTGTGTTGTGAGCAAACCAAGCAGTGTAGAGGCAAAGGTCGATAGTTTATCCAAACAAGGGTGATATAATCCACGGTATCCAAGGCAGAGGAAGTAGCCCGGGGGTATATAACGAGGTAAGGTACAGGAACGTTTAGGCATGTTCGGCGTGCAAAAGGTTGGTTTGGTTGAGATAAACGTCACGGTCTAGGTCTAGGCAAAGTTGGTCGACAGATCAAGTCAAGGACCCTAATCATGCTAAAACACGAACAGGTGAGCTTGATTGAACAAAAAACTACCGGATGGGTGGATAAAAGTGTATGGTGTTGATTTTGGGTAAGGGATGGAAGTGGTACGGCCGTGGGTCGGGCCAAGTTGTTGGGTTGCGGCCTTGGGTCGGGCCAGAAGGGTAAATGGAGGCCTTGGGTCGGGCCAAATAGTGAGAGCGAGGCCTTGGGTCGGGCCAATTGGTAGGTTGAGGCCTTGGGTCGGGCCAAATTGGTAGGGCGAGGCCTTGGGTCGGGCCAAATAGTGAGGGCGAGGCCTTGGGTCGGGCCAATTGGTAGGTTGAGGCCTTGGGTCGGGCCAAATTGGTAGGGCGAGGCCTTGGGTCAGGCCAAATTGGTAGGGCGAGGCCTTGGGTCGGGCCAAATAGTGAGGGCGAGGCCTTGGGTCGGGCCAATTGGTAGGTTGAGGCCTTGGGTCGGGCCAAATTAGTAGGGCGAGGCCTTGGGTCGGGCCAAATAGGTAGGGCGAGGCCTTGGGTCGGGCCAAATGGGTAGGTTGAGGCCTTGGGTCGGGCCGAATGGGTAGGCGAGGCCTGGGTCGGGCCGATTAGTAGGTTGAGGCCTTAGGTCGAAGGCCAAATTGGTAGGCGAGGCCTTGGGTCGGGCCAAATAGTGAGGCGAGGCCTTGGGTCGGGCCAATTGGTAGGTTGAGGCCTTGGGTCGGGCCAAATTGGTAGGGCGAGGCCTTGGGTTGGGCCAAATAGGTAGGGCGAGGCCTTGGGTCGGGCCGATTGGTAGGTTGAGGCCTTAGGTCAGGCTGGACAAGTGAACAAATGGTGTGCAGCAAAGGTGGATAGAGGCGATATTGGTGAAAAAGAGGCAAGGAGTAAATAAGGGCAAAGAATGGGGTGAAAGTTGGGTAGAGAACCGATGTCGATTCTGCATGACCGATATCGGTTAAGGGACCGATACGGTTCCTTATGGAAAAATGAAACCGATATCGGTGAAAGGCGAAAAACCTATAAAAAGAAAAATACGGCTTGTCATTGTCACTTTTGTTATTTGCAAACCAAATCGACTTGTCTGACGTGGAGAGTTGGGATTAGAGGCTTGATTGAGTGAGGTGGAGCTATTGTATTGGCGGAGAGAGTTGATAGTGGGCCCGATTAAGGAGGAGGCAGCGATTGATTGGGTGTTAGAATGGAGGCTACGGGGCGAGAGTTTCATTAGGTAAAACCTCTATCCCTTGAAGGATCTCAATGAGAGCTTGTCGATGAGATTGAAGTCGAATGAGATCATACAAAGTGTCATTTTTATGGGTGATTGGTGAAGCTGTTTAATCATATTTCGGTGGGCAATGCCATCGAGAGCGGGATAGGCGGGTCGCGAATGACCACTTTAGGTGGTGGTGCAATCGGGATGTTTGATGGAGAAAGAGATGCCGCAGTGTGTTTTCTTTCGCTTTCCCATTGTTTTTACGCCTCGAGTAGCGACACTAATCATATTAATCTCGTAGACCTGAGATGAGGAAAATGGTTGGGATAACTCATGGTCTTCAAGAGGTGGGGTTGTAATAATGATAGATCTTGGTGAGGCGGGGACAGATGGTATAGGAGAGGGAATGGAAACTAAAGGTCTCTCCTTCGTAAGTTGTCTTTCTTAATCTTTCTATCCAGGGAGAGGTGACTGACGAAGGATGGTTTTAGAGCTTTGCATCCCTCCACATCATGTCTGGTGTGCGGTGATAAGCACTGATTTTAGACTCATCGTAACCCATAGGTCGGGGTTTAGACGGGTCATAAGGTCTAAGTGGAGGTAGGGAAATGGTCGCATTCTCCACCAACATAGCAAGGATTTTGGCGTAAGATCCTTTGAGTGGGTCAAAATCGGAAGAGGATGAGGGTATTGGTTGTGCGGGTTTTGGTAATGTTTGGGCGTGGTTGGTTCGCGGGTGGTGGTGGTTTAGCGAGGGTGTTGATACGTGGTTTTCACTAAACATGATTTCTTTGCACGAAGCTATGTTGGATGATGAGGCGCGAGATGATGTGGTATCGAAAACAAACACGGGGAAATAGGAGTGACCGAAAACAAATCTTTTGATGATGGAATTTGTTTAGGGTTGATAGGTGGAGCGAGATACGTGGAGTGACGGTGTTGCTTTATACCCTAGAATTTCTGTATAGGTGCGGAAGGCGTAGGTTGTTTTGAAGAAAACGCAGGAGGTATGATATATTGATGTAAGGTAGAGGGATGGGGTCCCAATATGGAAGGTAGGTATGACGATGATGGTTTTGATTGTGATAGGGCACGAATTGAGTTTGTCTCCTAGGTGGCGGGGCGGATTTATTTTGGATAGATCGAATCGCTTAGGCGGGTGCGTTAGGCCCGGGCATTGGTGAGGTTCAGCGTAGGGGAAGATCGGTTAAGTTGATAGAAGTGGATGGGGCATTTGGTAGAGGTGAGGGGTGAAGGTGAGAACAGGGGCATTTTAAGCACGCAAACACTTCGGGTATATGGTGGAGACATCGGGATCAGTCATTTGCATTTGAGTAGAAAAAGGGGTACTCAAAGCGTTCCCATAGGGCTGTCATCTTACGTGGAATGACAGTCTCAGTGTGATTTGTAATTTTTACACGGAAGAAAGGTGGGTTGTAATTCCGATCCCGCTGCGGGTGTGACACGGGAGGTAGATGAGGCCTTTGTATCAATAGGCGTTAAGAGGTCAACCGGTCGTTGAAAAGATTTAGGCGATGAGGACTAATAGGTAGGAGGGCGTGTTTGAGGGATCTGTCATGTTTAAAGAATGTGGTGATGTCGGTGTAAGAGATTTCTTGTCTAAGGATGTCAAAAGGAGTGGCGAGCCTTCCTCTTGTGCAGCAAGAAGGCGGTAGAAGGGACGTTTGGGAAATAGATAAATTAGATAACATCGCTCGCACGATCTCGTAGGGATGTGGTGTAAGAAGACTCGTCGATGAGAACAAAAGTCAGCGATTAACTCTTTTATGGGTAAAGGAATGATTTCACTTTGGCTTGATGGTGGTGAAGGAGGTTGAGACTCTGTGTTGGTGGAGAGGCTTGATTCAAAAAAATTTCAATAGAGGCTTTTGGTGAGAATCGAAATGCATGGATCTCATGAACACTCTCCTCGGCTAAGATATCTTGGTTTAAATTCTTGTTGGATGAGTGATTCGGGAATGGCTTGTTGAAAATTTTTAGATTTCGGTTAGCAGGGCGTTAGGATTATCGAGGTTATATCCCTGCGTCAACCATTTCTGCACTATGTTTTTCAACATCTTGCAGTTTTCATGACTATGTCCTTTACGCGGTGAAATTACAAAAGTCATTTTCTTTGTACCAGGGAAGGTATTGTGCGGGTGGAGTCAAACCCAGTGAGGTTTGGGGGCAAGGTGATAGCTTTGACTTTGAGTAATTTCTCGAGGATGACGCCATAAGTTTCTCCCAAGGAGTGTAATTGGTGGGCTCGGCCTTGTACTTATAAGCGGTTTTCGGTGGAGTATTGGACGGTGTTTGAGATTTGACCATTACCGCGTGGACAGCTCCTTTTGATTTAGAAGAAGTGGACGCGTGAGGAGTGGTGGTGTTTGGCTTGTTGGTAGAATCGGAGTTCGGAAAGTGGGGTTTTTGTTACACAACCGCAATTTCTCTTCTTCTAAGGCTCGAATTTCTAGTTTACGAGCCATGGTAAAGGCCTCGTTGAATACCAGAAAGTTTGAATTTGGAGGTGGGGGAGATGTGCTTAGCGCGAGGCCCGCGTATGATTCGATAAGTTCGGTTTGAGGCAAGGCATACGTAAGTTGGTTGATAAGGCCCGCCATCATCCAAGCGAAATCTGCGATAGATTCGTCTTCAAATTGTCGGATGGCATAGAGGTCGATAATAGATACTTTCTTGGCAATGTTAATGGAGAAATGATCAAGAAAGATGGAGCTAGTTAGTTAAAGAGAAGATTGAGTCTTTGGGTTAAAGCAACTGTACCACTCAAGGCGAGTCGATAAGGACATGGGAAAGGTGCTTGAGTAACAAGGCATCATCATGGGCAATCAAATAACAAGCATGTCTAAATGATCATGAAGTGTTGTTGAGGATCCTCTTTACTATTAAAGCGAGTAAATTTTGGCAACTCCCATTGAGGAGGATATGAATGAAGGGGACGAGAAGGGTGAATGGGCTCTGACAAACTTGCTCGTATGTCAAGGCGCTCACGACTTCACAAAGCAGAAGCCTCAGGTTTTGCATTTTGTCCATCATTTGTTTGATGAAATCGTGGTTGGATGAGATGATGGTGCGGTTGTGGTAAGCGGAGGCAAGTTGGACCAAGGGCTTCCTTTGGACAATGGTGGGGCTAAGTGTTGATAAGGTATGGAGGATGAGTATGTTGGAGCAACGAGAATAGGGATGTCCCATATAAGGTGTTGAGGTTCTTTGGATACGTGTATGGGAATGAAAAGGTAAGCGGAGAGCTTGAGAAGGAAAGCTCATGTGAATAGGTGGCGAGAGAGTAAGTCATGAATGGAGTGCTCTGAAAGAGAGATGAGGTAGGCGGTTGGTGGTAAGCGATACGTGGGGTCAAGATTAACCGAAAAGGAAAGCTAATCGGGGTCGTATGAACCTCGAAGCCGTCGGATTAGGAGACGGGGCTAGAGATGCGGGAAGTAAGGCGGTGTTATCGGGAGGAGTGGGAGCTAAATGAGCAGCTATATACTAATAGGCATGCAACAAGGAGCTGACCATCGGGCGTCCGGTCGGGGGCATGAGACAAATAGTATTATGAGGCTTGGGATTAGCATACGAAATTTGGAAAAGTCCTTGTCTCCTATAGGAATTTGGGGATCTCACTAGTGTCCATAGGGTTCCCTATAGAATGTGAAGGGGGTGATTGAGGCAAAGACACAGAGCAGGGCATGTGAAACCATGGCGGCTTGCTTCCGAGTGATGACAACCATGGACAAGAACACACAGGAAAGTTTCAATCTATCAAGAACAAAAACAACCTCAGAATGATGAATTTGGCAAGTTGCTGGTTTGTCAGGGGCTGATGAAGACAGTAACCGATATCGGTTTAATAACCGGTGTCGGTCAGAGAGCAAACGACGTCGGTCAGTTAACCGATGCCGGTGTCAAAAGTCTAGGATAAGAAGATATAAAAGGCTGCTAATTTGATTTTTAGCAACGTTGAGTATATTTATCAACTTATTGATCACGAAGACAAAGTATGACAAAAAGAGAAAAGCAGAATTTGAAAACAAGCAAGATGCACACGCAAATCCAGAGACTAATCCTAGGGTTAATTTTAATTATTGTGGGCTTATGCCTTTAGACGTAAGATGATGTCAGAATCCTAAACAACAAGACCTAGGGGAAATGTCAAGTTTGTTTTGGCTTATAAGGTTACCTCAATCGGGCGGAGGAATACCGCGGAAAAGGGGGGATGTTTGAGCTGTTGTGTTAATTGTGAAGTGATTCGGTATGTGTTGTGCAGTGAAACTAGGGTTAATTTCTGTCAATACCGTGGATATCACCCCCACATGTACGACTGTTGCTTAATCTATGTTCACTAGAATTGAAGGACAACAAGCAGGAATGCAATGCATGTGTTTTAAACCCAAATCGAAAATTATGTTCGATGAAGCAAGAGAGATGACTTTCACTAATGCGAAACTAGAAAAGCAAGACAAATACTTTACGAAATATATAACAAAAGCAAAGAATGACAACAGCAAATATGCTTCCTAAAATGAAAATAAGCAAGAGAAAGAAACCCAAAATGGGTCCCACCAGTGCGTGCCAAAATGTTTCACTCGAAATGTTTCGTTCCTTTTAGAAAGAGATAAGGTTAAGTCTTAGGAGGAATACTGTAGAATGTCGAGATGGTGTGCGCGTGCCGTAGAGAAAGATCGGGTCGACTACGAATAAGAACACAAGACCACAAGATTTTAATTAGACAATAAATGAGGAACTACCTTGGGCCAGGGGAAATATAAAACTTCCTTTGAAGGTGGTGAGTTCCCTGCTAATATGAATTAACACAAAAGGCGTAAAGTATCAATTAAATTGTTTCGTTGAAGCTAGGTAGGGTAAAATTTGGTTTTGGTTTTGATCGAGAGGAAGGCAAACGATGTCGGTTCTTGCGATAACCGATGCGATTCTCGATAACCGATACCGGTGGGTTCTAGGATCTTCTTGGTAGCTATGGTGTTTGTAAGGCTGGTTTATGGATGATATTAGGAAATGAGATGATGAGGGGTAAAAGAATGACAGTTAGATGCAATGGCACGTTGGGTAGTGGATTCAGAAACGGATTTAGGAGGACTGTGATTCAAAGAGCATAAGAAATGTTATAACAGAGGACATGCAAGATATGACTTACTGGTTTTGACGAAGATGCAAGTTGATCTCCTCTACTGCAAGCACTTCTGGTTTCTTCACTCGTCTTTGCTTGGTTAAGTGAAGATCTGGACTCTGTTTTTCACTCGCAATGCTCTCTGTTGATCCAGAAATCCTTTGACTGATCTCCAAAAATGAAATCCCGATCCGTTGTTTTGGTTTGGGGAGCCCATTTACTGAGGAACCGATGGCGGTTGCATGTAAGCGGCGGTCGAGTAGAACCGGCATCGGTAAGGAAAAAAAGTAGGCTATTTTTAGTAAAATAGCCCACCTTCCCTACTTTTCTCCCGAGAGATCGAGTTGCGGGCTTGGTCAAGTGGCTAGAAGGTCGGCTTTGCGTGCGAGTGAGGAGGCGTTAGTTATGGATGTGAGTCTAGACCAAGTCATGGGTCCTAATTAGGTTAGTTTAGGGTTAGGGCTAGGTCATGATGAGGTGGCAAAGTGAGGTGGCGGGTAAGGTGATGTGGATTTATCAATTATAAGGTAATTAATAAATAATTGTGTAAGGTTTAGGTGATGAGGTTAGATTGCGAGATGAGATGCGGGTCACGAGGGTCGTAAGACACAAATTTGGTGTCTACATAAATAACATATGACGGTGGACTACGTAGCATATGCTAGTTTTGAGAAGTGTGATACTCCCAGAAGGTTGTCAATCCTTTGTTTAAAACAATTCAATGTTAACAATAAATGAAATCCTCCGTAGTTAAAATGATTTAGGTATCTCATTCAACTAAAATAAGCAAATTTGTTCACAACAAACTAAGCTATGATTGAATCGAAGGAAAGGTCTCTTCAGAGTACTTGTACTAGTCGAGTCTGCAGTTTTGGGTATTTAGTGGGGAAGTTAGGCTCTGTTCTTTTTCGAGGTTAAAACATAGAGACCGACGTCAATCTGGTATTTGATGTCAGTTTAAGTGAAATCGGTGATGATTATGGGTAACCGGCGTTGGTATCATTGGGGTAGAGGAAAATTATTAAAATCTTGGTATCGGGATAGATACGAGGCTAAATGGAAATGAGAGGGCAATGGAAAGATTTGTGGAGATCTTAGGTATACTCGAGAGGTGTTTAATAGTCGGGTGTGGGAAATTTAGTGGTGTGGGTGAAGGGTTGATCAAAACTTTCTGAAAGTAAATGGTGGGAGAATTGGAATGTAAGTAGAAACTGATAATAGAGGTAATAGAGCTTACTAAAATGAAAGTAGATGAATGTTGGTTAATAAAATACTTACTATTGTATGAGCTTGATGGATGGATGGAAATGGAATTTGATCAAATGGATGGAATTTGATGTGGTGATGGCACTTCCCAAGATGCTCCCGTGAATGCAAGTGGCTCTATGATCACTTCTGATGTTGGCTATGGATGTTTGGATGCGTATGTGAATGTTGGTTCTGCTTGCATGCAGCTCTAGTTTCATCTCTTTTCTCTTTGAATGTGCCAACCTCAAAATAAGGTTGTTTTGGGGAATAAATGGTAACCAACAACAGTTCCATGTTGACCAACAAAGCAGTTTAGGGTAACTAGTGTCGGTTAGGGTGGGATTTTCTAGGTTTACTAAAATGGGAAGATCTGCTTGATTTCTTGGATCTTGTTCATTTCTCTTTGCGGATTAGAATGGAAGCTTCCTTTGTAATGGGCGGGAATGTGGTTAGAGGGAATGTAGGCTTTGATTTTTAGGGTATAGGTAGGTCTTAGTTAGTTATGGCAACATACTAAGAATAGGTTTGGGGTGAGGTGGATAGGTGAGGTGGTGGTGTGAGAATTATCTTAATTAGGATATTTAAATAATAAATATCATGAGATCATGGGTTAATTTAATTAAATTAATATTAGTGTGGGGTGAAAGGGGCCATGGTTAGGTGAGTGTGTTCAAGGTGATTATTTGACGTGGGACCAAGGGGAGTGTGACCCAATTTGTGTGTCTACGTGACAATCCTATTCTTATCTTGTCTCAATGCAAAATGCTTCAATATGATCCTCTAAAGATAGAAAATGCATGGCACGCATGTTTCTTCCTCGTTGGTGTGTTCTACACGCCGTCTTCTAAAAATAGGTCTTCATGCTCAAAATCAGCTATCTCTAAAATGCTAAACTTACCCTCATGTGCATGGCTTCTTCCTGTCCATTCACAACCTTAAACCTAGCCTATTTTCCCACACGAAATTCTTGTGTGAGTTATATCAAGTATTATCGATTAACAACGTTGTTACCCATGTTGTTTGACTTGGATGTCGAGTATGATGGATGGGGGTTTACTGATGTTCTAGTCTAGATGTGAGCCAAATTAGAGTATGTTGTGTGCTCAAAGGATGGTTTAGAGATAGATTGAGGTGAGATATGGCCGAAATAGTGGAAGGATGGAACCTTGATGAATCGGAGGGTGCTCGCAAACTATGGCAATCCAAAAAAATTGAAGCCCCACACAAGTAAACTCGTATGGCTCATGAAGCCAAGGAAAGGTTAGGATTCAACTCATTCATGGAGGGGTCGATTAGAGCTATTGTGGGCATATGATATGGGCTCGTGTTTAGCACACTTAATGTCTCAATTGAATGGAATTGAATGCTTTCAAAAATAATCTCAATGTTCAATAATAGGTAAACATGGGAGTGTTTATGACTCTTGCAAAAAGGTGGCATTAGAAGTCGTGCGTGGCTAAACTAAAAAAATAGAGTTCCAAGGGGGTTGTAATATAATATGCATAGTGGTAGATGAGAAAAATTATGTTTTGAAGGGAAAAATGAGTAGGTACAAGTCAACATTGGGCACTGGGATCGATCTAGAGATTTCAATGCAACTACAAAAGAGCCAACTCATTGGTTTGGATGCTCAAACTTATTTCTCTTCTTTTCTTAGCAAGATCTCAAGTTACTGATGATCACATGAGAGCAATTATTTATGAATGAGTAGCTCACAAACTTCAAATGGAGGATGTATGATGGCTCGGGCATGGTTAAGATATTGAGTTAAATAGACTCATGTATGGGGAAGAGTTCAATCACGGCGATGGCTAGCTAAACAATTGAATTTGTAGGATAAAAATTTTGACATGAAAATGGAGTTGAGCCATGGTGTTGGCATAAGTAATGGGTCGATACTACAAAGTAATCATGAAGGTGCTCGATTTGGTGATGGCTTGATAAGGTTTCAAATTGCAGCAATGGAAATCGAGCTCAAATGCGGTGGTAAGATCGGTCTTGAGTCATATGGATCAATTTTAGATGTTTATTGATGGTGAGCCAAGATGAAAGATCCACACTCATATTAGAATTAGTGAGATTAAGAGTCATTCAATCGAGTTGGTGCATGGAAAAATGGCATCAAACATCTGAATTCCCATTTCCAACTTTTGTGACATGAGAGCCATGCTAAGCTTGACATGGGAAAAAAATATGATTGAGTTCCCGAGGATCCATGGCCATGGGAAAGGTTGCAATTATTAAGCCAAGGTACTATTACTTAAATGATGTCAGTCCATGAGAAAATTTTCTAGGAAATAGGTAAAGAAGTGGAACTCGTTTGGTGACTTGTATAGTGGAGAGCTGAGTCCATTACCGAGTCATTGTGAGTAGTTGGTGGTGGGGAAATATCCCAAAGTTGTACAAGAGTGGTGAACAATCTGAGTAGAGTGGGTACATGGTGAGTAAGTAACTCATGTCAATGTGAAGTTCTTAGAACACTTCCCGAGAAGCTTGGCATTATGGATCGAAAAGTATTCGAGTCGATGAAGATAACAAGGTGGGTGGTTTCAATGTAAAATGGATGCATTGAGGTGGGCTCAATAAGCTTGAGACATGGTTCACATCATGAAATGAGTTAGGGAGGGATTTCATGAAGGAAATGACAATAAAACAACTCGTAGAGAGAGAGAGTGAGTCAGTGTGTGAGGTTCTTTGTGGTGAAGTATTCACATAAATAAATACAAATTCTAAATCAAAGAGATCATTTCATGTGGGATGTCACCATGGAGCTATGTTAAAACTCAAAACAACATTGAAAATATAAGTTAAGTCAGAATTTTTGCATAGCTCGACTAATGGAGAATCATTGCGAAAGCTAATTGGAGAATAGGGTGTGTGAGAGGGGTTAAAGAGTTTATAGGAAATGGTTTGCATGAATACATCACAAAAAATGGTAAAGGCTCGAGCAAAAATTCTAGTTGAGCACACAAACATGTAAGGTTGAGTTATAAAATCGAGAAGCGTAAAGGAAATTCATTTTGATGATGAGCTCATAAGGTATTAGCTTGTGCAGGTTATGAACTCGATAGCGAGCTCATTTAAGAATAGAATGGTTCAATATAGAAGGATCATGACGATTCGAAAGGAAATCCTAGAGCGTGATGACTTGTAAAAGAAGTAGAAAAATTCAGTTGAGTCAACTTGAGATAATGGCTCAATGCCAACTATCCCGAATGACATGGAAAACATATAACTTGTTTAGTTGAATTAAGGTCGAGTCACTCAAAAGAAGGTAAATACGAACATGGCTTGACATGACCTCATAGGGAAATTTATAAGTTGAGGAAAATTTTGGGATTTTAAGATGGTGAGCCAAGGTGGAAATTCCATGCTCGGGGATTTTTGGATTCCATGTTTTTGGGGAGTTTCGATATGATTGGGCCAGGGTGTCTTGTCCAAAATGAGTAGGAATTATGGAAAGAAGTGGTTTGTGGGGTTGGGCCACATGGGAAACAAGATAAACTAGATTCGTGGTGAGCATAGATTGATTAGAGACTACATCCAACACTGTTGGGCCCCTATAATATTGACTAAGTACAAAAAGTGTGTAGGTGCGCAAGGACAAAGCACGCAAGGCAAGGTTTTAGAAAAATGGTTAAAGGAATCCTGTGGCACATGCGATAGGCATGGACAGAACTAAGGGTTTGGTACTTAGATAAATTGGGAATTCGGGGCTGAACACATGAAAAACATGACTTGACTCAACATTTGCGTGTGGATAAGATGCCGACCTATGGCGGCGAGTTTGGCCCAGGAAGGAGTATGCCTGCGGTAGAATCTTCTAGAAGCACATCATGGGATAAAGTGGGAAGCTCAGACTTGGATGAGCATGCTCGCATGGAGGACCACATTCAAACACTTGGCATCGGATTTGAGGGCACTACAAGATGAGTTGGTAGTCCATAAAAGCTATAAATACAAGCATTTACAAAGTAAACATAGAGACTTAGAGTGTGGGCGGAGCTTTGTAGAAATATTGCAAGAACTCTGTTAATGGATAATTACATTTGGGAGAGGATGTATTAGGCATGGGGATTGTATTTTCTTTTTGGTAGCTTAGTTACATAAGTCCAATTGCAATGCATGACTACGGTCTACTTCTCTGTGACACTCTGTAATGGCTCCATGGATGTAATGAGGTTACCTATTATATATACATGAATATCAATGATTCTGATGCATACTTCTCTCTCATGAGTTCTCTTTCCTTTTATGCTAAGTATGGATGCTTGTATGCTTCTTTTTATATGATACACGTTATAGATTCTGTTAAGTACTCTATATCTAAAATGAATGTAATGATCTAAAGGACGTCTAAGACCTATGGTTCTTGTATGTCCTAAACCCATTTGAAAGTCTTTTAAACACAAATAAAATAGAGACTTGGCACCCATGTGTGCCTCGGGTGAGTTCCCATCTTTCACTGGGTGATAGGTCGGCACGCATGGGGTTCCTTTCTTTTGTGTTAAGGGTAAAAATGACTACATCTTGGTTCCATTCTTTGGGACCTATTTTCAAAGTTGTAGTGGGAATTAGCATTCATCATTGTAGTGCCCACTCTCCTTTGACACTGTTTAGATACTGATCCTGACACTATTGATCATATTTTGGATATTATTATGTTTTGATGTAGTATGATGTATCAGGGATTATTATGGACATTATTATGTTTTGATTAGTATGATGGTTAGATGTTAGATCCTGGATTAGTATTGATCTAGATTCAGATATTTTGCTTGATGATCATTGAGACATTATTATTATTATGTGGATGATGATATACTAGTTGACATGGATAGGTTATGGATGTTGATTTTAGACATGTGACATTGATATTATGAATAGCTCTAGCATAGAGATCTATTGGATGATGATATAGTTACAAATTGAATTTTAAATGATAAATGTTAAATCCTTGATATTGTTGTGATTTGGATTTGATAATTATATGTTGATTTTATATCTCTTGGATGTTCTGATATGGTCACGAGGCCGAAGGAGGTATTGTCATTTTTTGCAGTGTGAAATCAACAAGGTCACTATAGACTAACCATATTGTGTTGAAATGAAATATGTATGTTGTGTTTTGTTAGGATTTCCCATGGGGGGGATTTCCATTATTGTGACCATGGGACATGTGTGTGTTTTATTATGTGTTCCCTTTTTAATTATTGTTGTATGTATTTTATTTGTAATGTGCTCTTTATTTTAATTATTCTAATGTGATAGTTAAATGTGTGAAGTCATATAGTTAAATTTTAATTAAAATTAATTAGGATGTGGAATATAAATTAAATGTTATTGTCTTGGTTGATAATGAATTTGATTTTTATATATTGTATAACCATGTGGTAAACTAAATAAATCTTTATAAAGATTGTAATAAATGAATGTCATAGTTATTAATGCATGTGTAAGAGAAATGAAAAGAGTGTGTAAGTTACCATGTAAGGGTTGTGTAAGTGAAGTGATAGATTGTGTAAGAATTTGTAAGAGTTGTAAGGCTGATTTTGGAAGGTCAAACACTCCTTCCTTTTTGAAATTCGAATTTGGCCTTGGAGGACAAATTTGGAGGCTTGTGGGACAAGTTAAACTTGTCCCACACCTCTCAAAAACCTCCACCAACCATGATTATTATTTAGGAGTCAAAATCAATCTATTTTATTGTATTTTGATATAATTATGTGTAAGAATTGATTTGCACTTGTCTTACAAATTTTAAATGCTTTTCCTTTTGAGTATGGGCTAAATTTGAAGTATGTAAGTGGTTTGTCATTCACATTTATGGTGATTTATTTGTTTGATGTTGATTGCATTTTGGGATGAGGAAAAATGATGTGGCATCCCACTTGGAATCCACATCATCCTCTTCCACCCTCTCCCTTTAAAATGTGAATTGCTTCCTCATTAGAGGTTGTTGAAAGTTTGGGAATTCACTCTTGGGTCAAATTTTTCTATTGCCTTGGGAGCTTGCTTTGTGGAGGAGCTTGGATTGATTTGCATACCTTGCATTTTATGTTTTGGAACTGGTTTTGGTGCAACAAGAACTACTGTTTTGGAATCAAGTCTCCATTATGGAGAGGTAGGCCCTCATTCTTTTTATTTGTTTTCCCTCCTCCTTGCATGTAAAATAATGAATGGTTTGTGTTTACATTCTTTGAGGGATGGGTAGAATGCTTAGGGCATGGTGTGGAGAGAAGACTATGAGGTTTATCAGAGGAGGGATAAGGGATTTTGCCATTGTTATTTGTTCTTGGGAGGGAATGTTGGTTTGGGATCCACCTAGGAAAGGAAATTGCTTACATTTCCTACTTTGGGGAGGTATAAGGGATAAATTTGGAGGAGGGATAAGGAGGGGTTGAGGAGGGATAAGGTTTATGGGATTGCTATGATTTTGGCGGTTTTCTTTTGGTGGATGCCCAAAATTCAACTTGGGAGGCATAAGGAGACCTCCATAGTTCTTTCTCTTGCTTGGCTTGCTTGCTTGGAGAAGGAGCCTTTGTTTTGTTTGAAATTGGTTGTTGTAGTTGAGAACTACATCTTTTGTTTGTGTGTTATCTTGTGAATGTGAATGTATGTTTTTGTGAAAGAAGCTACATTGCCATGAGTTGTTTCATCATGCTCCATTTCAATATGGTTGGGGCTCGGGGGCCAATGGGGAAAGATGGCTTCTCTTTTCCCATTGGGTATCTTGGTTGGGTGGAGAGCGTTGCCTCTCCCCCTTCATTGTTGTGATCAAGTTGAAAAGATGGAGAAATCAGCATGTTGTTGTTTGGAGCTTGGAGAAATCAGTTTTTGACAGTTTTCCTTTCTTGAACAAATGTCATTGTAACCTTCCCACTTCAAGTGGATGAATGTAATTGATATAGAGATGAGAAGTGTTTACCTTTTTATTGGAAATTGTATTTGATTTGAGAATTGTAAAAAGAAATATATCTCTCTATTTTACTTGGAAAGAAATGAAATTGAAATGATATACTTGTATTTTATTTGAAAATTGAAAATCCAATCAACTGGAAAGGAGTTAAGTTGTAATGTGCTATTTGAAATCAATGAAAGAAATATATCCTTCTCTCAATTGCATTGTTGTTTTGGAAATCACATGGCTGTTATATTATGCAAATTTGTTTTAGAAAAGAGAGTACGTATAAAAGAAATGACAGAAGCCTTATCTTTTGAAATGAGTTTTTTTATCTAGAAATCAATCTTGCATATTGAATGTATAATCTAAGGAGCATTGTATTTGTCTGAATTAGAGCAATATGCACATTCAGTAGATAAATTACAAAATCAGTTTAGAGGAATAAACTCACTATTTTAAAGTTAAAACTGGTAATGTACATTTGAATAAATGAACAGCTCACATTTATACTTCTTAATTAACTTTAAAATTTCATATGTTACTATGCTAAGACTACACCAAACTCAAATTGACAAAGTAAACTCGAGGAAACAATTCAACCAATTCAAATTTTGAATCAATCCCCTTCCTAGGTCGTTTTTCTGTCCCTTGTTGGAGAAAAACACAACTTGAATAAATTGATCAAATTGACACCTTTAAAACATACCAATTCTTCCCTAAGTTGATCCTCCATGTCTGTTTAACATTTTGAGGAAGGAAGAGTTCAAATTTAATCAAATTGACAGTTGGAAAAACTGCCAGTTTTGAATTTAAAGCCTGCAGATCATTTTCTTAAAATTGACCCTCAAAACTTCATTAAAACTAAAATTGATTATTCCTATGCAAAGAGGACTTTGAGAGATTTCCGGAAAGTCCTCATTTTCCCAAAATGGAGTTCCCAATCAAAAGTTATGGCCATTTGAAGTTTTACTTCAAAATGGCCATCCAAAACAAAAATGAATTAATGTAACTTAGAAAATTTTAAATTTTAGCGTGGGAAAAATTTCCATGAAAATTCCACCACCCTGCCACCCTCTTATCCAATCAGATGATGCCATGTGGCATCTTGGAGGGGTGGACTTTTTGAAAACTCTATCTTTTTGAAAATTTTGCTTTGGGAAAATTTTCCCAATTTTCCCACAGCCTGTGGCCCCCAACCAATCATGTGCTGACATGTGGCAGGGAGGGTACGTGGGTTCAAATTGAAAATTTAGAATTTTTAAAAAATTCCTTTGGAAAATTTTCAAAAATTTCCCCACAACTCGCTTCCCCACACCAATCACATGCTGACACGTGGCAGGGAGGGCCCACGGGTTAAGAATTGAAAACTTTAACTTTTGCCCCTTTGGAAAAATTTCTTATTTTTCTCCATGGCCCCACACCCCATGCAGCCAATGGGGTGATGACACATGTCCCCATGGGTGCATGGGTCTACGTAATTATTTTAACCATTTAACCCCTTGGGCAATAAAATCCAAATTCTCTCCACCGCCCGCAGCCAATCACAAGGTGCCACGTGGCCATTTGGGCAAGTGCAGAGGCACGGAGGAAAATTTTCCTTTGGAAAATTGAAACTTGGTTTTGGGAAAAATTTCATGTTTTTCCCCATGACCCACCATCCTGGACCAATCACATGATGACACGTGGCATTTGGGGCATCGGTGGGGGCGCGAAGGCATTTTCTCCCTAACCCCGCGGACCTCCAAGGGAAAATTTTCCCCTAAAACTCTACCCGGCCATAACTTGAGTTTTACAAGGAGTTAGGAGGAATTCTTTATATGGTTGGAAAGGTGAGGAAATTTCCTATCCAATGAGACTAGTTTAGGAAAGTTTTTATAATTATAAATGTGTGAAAAATATAGTTGAACTTCTAGGCCTGTTTGAGAGCAGGCATGAGGGAGATTTGCTCCCTGAACCTAAGTAAAACATGTAACCCTAATTTTGGAACCTTGTGAACTTGTTATAAGTTAAAAATGGAAATCTTGTGTTTGGTTAATCAGAATATATTCCGAACTCGTTAGTTCAAACTAGTGTATGCAGCAACTTAGTTGAAGCTAACATTACAATCATAGTACATGTAGTGAGTAATGACAGAGTGGTTAACATTGGAGAGTGTTGAATCATGGTTTAAGAGCACAAAGGATGAATTCACTTAGAGATTCAGCACTAGACTTGAGTTTAATGCACGTAGATGGGTAGAAGAGAACCTCTACCATGATCTGTATGAGACTTTTTTCTGTTGCTTCCTAGTGGAACTATATGAATGGATCACAACCTATACATCTAGATCAAGTTGGTGTTATGGATTGCATGTGTGGACCCAAGAAGAATACTAGAGGTTATAGGATGTAGATCTGATGTGGACCCATGTTGTGGATCATTGGTGGAAAGGAGTATTGGATAGCTACACTCTAGAGTATGCCATTTCCACATATTCTTGTCTGTAGGTTACTAAGTTTGAGTTTCTGCAAGAGCCCAGAGGATCATTTCTATGAGTTGTCCCTCTGGCTATGAATATCTTGATGGTTACCATGAGTTTGGAGGCATTCCCAATGGCCGACTAAACCATTCTAAGTGTTGGGTAAGGAAGCTAGGGTGGAGGAAGATGGAAGATGTTGTGACAGAGAAAGATAGGGAGGAAAGATGACTCAAGTATGGTGAAGCATGTGAAAGGGAGATTGCTAGAAAACATGAGGTTGTAGGTGTGATGGATGTATAGTGGTAGAAATTGTAGGAAGGATTTGAGGTTCACGCAGGACATGGAACCTAAGCGATCACATTCGACCCCATCTTAGCAAGCACGTAAGATAAATCCTTCGGCTTCGATGAGAGTTCATCACACGGAGAGAGAAGAATTATTAGCACGCATCTAAGCACACCAAGTGACCAGACCACGGTGCTTGGTTTTCCAGATCAAAGGGAAAATATTGTCACCCATTTAGTTACATTGGAAGTGATCTATCTACACGCATGAGGTATAATTTCTTGTTTGGGCCTTATATGGTTGCGAAACACCAACCTAGTGTTAGGAATTTTTAGGCAAGGTATAGACACAAAATATTTTGGTCTCACATTTGCGAGTAAGCACGGGGTATACTATTGGCATTGGGGCATTTCCTTAGACCATAGGCATGTAGCTTAGTGGAACTATGGGGACCCTTGGCATGACCACTTTAGGAGCTAATGGGTCTGGTGGATCTGGTGGTTTAGGACCTGGTGGGCCTGGTGGATCTAGTGGTTTAGGAGCTAGTGGACTTGGTGGATCAGGTGGTGGAGGAAACATAGGTGGAAACCAAGGATTTGGATCAAGAGGATTCGGGCCCCAACCACCCCCACAAGTTTTCTTTGAAATGTCTCTACATTTTCCCGATTATAGAGGTATTGAGGATGTTATGTAACATGTTCACAAGTGTGAACTACGTGACATGGAAAGGGTATCACAACCTTAGAATGAAGGCTATTCAATTTATAACCACGTTGCAAGGGTGCGAGCATAGCTAGTATAGGAAGTATGACCCTAAAAAAATAGTAGTGGACTATACCGCTTTAAAGAATACATTCTTGGTAGAATTCCACATTCTTGAGTTTGAGCAGAATAGCATCACTGGTTTGAAGAAGATTCAAAAAGGAATGGTAGAGAGTGTGTGGGAGTATGATGTGAACTTTAAAACTCTCTTTCTAAATTATCATATGATATTCACCCTTCATAGCATGCTCAGTGGTTTTTTGGAGGGTTGATCACTCCTTTTAGAAGGGCCTTATCTCATAAAACTTTTACAGACCGTGAGGCATTGGAAGTTGCTCTATGCACGAGGCTATTGGTAGTGTTGATACTGGCATTAGCCCATTCCTAGAGGATTAGATTGCTGTTATGGCTAAGCAATTGGAAAATTTGTTTGTGAACTCAGCCCATGAGACTCACAGTAGTTTGTAGTGCAAAGATTGTGAAGTAGAGGGGCACATTAAGGATAATTTCCCCAGAGGATAGTACACACCGTGGCAGTAGATTGTGAAATTTTTCATGGGGACCATGATGCGAGTAGGTGCCCCTTACTGCAACACGCAATCTAGAAGAATGTATCTTGTTATTGTACAAGATTTGCACCTCTACAACCCATGATACTAAGGACTGTAGGCTCATTGATCAAATCCATGAGGCCATTAATCATGGGGTGCACCAGACCAATATTGCCAGTAGTTCCAAGGGTGATGATCGTTGTTATGAGGAGCACGCAGATGGAGGTGCACATGGAAGAGGTTTTCAAGGAGGATCCCATGGTCATGGTAACCATGGAGGAGGAAGGATGAGTTCCCACATGGAACTTGTTTCAATTGTGGATCTATAGATCATTACAAACGTGAATGCTAGACCTTTTGCAAGTGTTTGTGGTGCGGAAAGAAGCATAAGTATGAGGAATGCTTGAAATTGTTTGATCACATGAATCAACAAAGCACTGAGAAGACAAGGGTGCACTGCAATAAGTCGAAGTATTAAGAAGGAAGACACCTAGTGGATGCCTTAGGTAACATGGGATGCGGGGTTAGAGCATGTCCTAGTAATAAAAAGGGCAAAAGTCGCACATGTAAGAGAGATACCAAGGTAGAAGAACCTGGTTTTAAGGGAGGAAGTAGTTCATGGAAAGTATCCAGACCTTGTGCATCAGAAGGAGGTATATTAAGAGACTATGGATGTCATTCAGAGTTTACAAGGGGAAATCTAGTGTCTAAAGGAGAAATCCTAGAGGGAGGAACAAGGAAGGAGAGTCAAGGTGGCAAAAGAATGACCTAGATGAGGTCAAGGAGGTGTGTAAAATGCTAAGGCAAGAGAATATCATTCCCTTACTAGGATCGTGGTTGAGAGAGAAGGTACCACGCACGAGGAGGAGAGTGTGAGAGGTAGGTCTTGCATGTAAATCTTCCCCCTCATAGCCTTGAATATGAAAATGAGATCATGTTAAATGTGGTTGTATATGGATGGCTCCTTAGTAATATCCTCATTGACACTGGCGTAGAGGTTAATGTTCTAACTTTGGGTGCATGGCATTAGATGGGAAGACTTGTGTTACACCATCTTTGAATGTGTTGTATATGGAAAACAAAACTAAGGATATGCCCATCGTTGTCTTAAAGGATGCGTTATTACTATCCAAGGATCCTAGTTTAATGTGGAATTTGAAGTCTTGGCACTCACCAAGGTAGACAATTTCCTAGCACTACTTGGGCACTCATGGTATTACAAGAACAATGTGGACCTTCGGTTCAACAAAGGGTACATCAGATTTGAAAAAAAGGAGTGGGTCATTATATCCCTAGTTGATGGGAATTTGACACCCCATATTGAACCTTTGGGGAAAAAGTTCGGATAGGATTAACGTGTGCACAATCAGGGACCCAGAGATAATACATCCTACTAATGGAGTTATCTAGTTTGAGGATGCTCAGTCAGTAAGTGATACCACTAGTCTAGCATGTGACAATTAGGCATGGGGAACTTATGAATTGATGGGATGGAAGTTGAGAGGGTCGGTGACCAAGGTAACAAAGGTGCACATAGTTCAGCACCTAGGAGGAAAAGAGCTGCCCAAGTATTCAAGAGGAGCCTTCCCTGAGATCTTTATGTAAGAGGTGGAAGCTCAGTGGAAGGATGAGAAGGAACGAAGAGGGATGCTAAGTTATGTCCTACACGACACAACGGCATGGTGGTGGGATATACATTTAAAGAGCCTTTTGGAATGGCATGAGGTAAGAATTGCTCTCTCTGTCAGATTCTCTAGGAGTAACATGCCGACCACCATCAAGGACTACCATAGGAAGGAGCCCACATCTTTCCATATCTAGGAGTGTGAATGGGTCTGGAGAGAAGGTGTGGAATATTTTTCACCATCCCTCCTGGGTGGGTGTATAAGCTTTATTCTATAGTTTAGGGTTGTGTGCGTGCATGGTACATTCATTCGAGAGACACACCACTAGACAAAGAATTGGAAAGATCTCACAAATGACCTTATTCAAACCTTTGAGTATTGAAGTAGCAAGCCATCGAGTTGATAAAGCCTTGTAGGGTATCAAGTTCCTTACCATTGGGGATAGTGCCATGGTGGAGGATAAACTATTGGAATTACTAGGTGAACCAGACATTGGAGGCGTGCTTTGAAGAAGAAGTAGAGGAAACAGAAGAGTTATAGCTTGAGCGTGCATGTTTGGAAAAGGAGAAAGGAAATTTGGTGTATGTGATTGATGGAGAGGAATTAGAAAGCTTGAATGTTAGTCATTCTATAGGGATGTGCAAGGTAGTGGACAATGCTGATACTCACGTGTGTGCCTACCATGAGCCCTTAAAGACAAAGAAGGTTAACATTGGGTTCGGGAGAAGAACCTAAGGAAGCTATTATTGGAGATTATTGGTTGAAGAAAGTCTCTAAGATCATTGATTTGTTACACGAATTTGAGGATTTATTCCTACGTGGGTACCATGAGCTCAAAGGAATTCACCATTCCTTGGGGAGATGAAGATAAAGCTAAAGGTTAGTGCATGCTTGGTTAGAAAGAGGCCCTATCGGATGAATCCCAATTTACATGTGAAGGTTAAGGAGGAGATAGATAAAATGATAGGATCGGGGATGCGGAAGGGGATCGAAGGAGAAAGAGGAAGAGCTAGCTACATTAACCAAGGAGCTGAGCACGGAAAAGTTAATTAGTACCTAGTGGCGGTGGGAATTGAAGGATGAAAAGGCCAACTTGAGCGTTGTGTGCTAAAGAAGGTAGAATCCATCAACAGAGCCATACTATTAAAGCATATGGACTGCAGCAATGCCGAAATAGAATTATGGATCTGCTTTGGGATGCCTATAGGATTTAACAAGGGTCCTCAACATGGAAAGACAATCACCAGCCTTGGAGTCTACAAAGGAAGTGGAAGTGTGCTTAGAGAAGGAAGATAAGTTGAAAATTGTAGCGCTCATCACAAAGTACGAAAAGTGTTTCTTGATGTAAGGGATGATTCCCGGATCTACCGAGGCCACATACGAAAATTGTGTGGATAGAGATAAAGTGACAGCACCCTGGTCACCACTCATGAAGTGGAACTCAAGGAGTTCTAGGAGAAAAATAAGGGGAATAGGGCAGAAAGAGACAAAATCCTTTCCAAGGTTGAGAAGAAATCAGAGGCCATTGAAACCTTAAGGGTTTCAATCAAAAACTAGTTGAAGGAGCTATATCCACATATCACACAAAGAATGGACGCGTTGGAGGATATATGCAAGGAGTTGGAAAAAACACAAATACTATGAGTGCGCAAAGGAGATGGACTAAATTTTGGGGAGGTAAGCACCCTAGTGGTGACCTCTGTCAAAGAGCGTAGGATGAAGTCAATGCCTAGAATAAATTAGAGGCCAACTTGCAAAAGGATTTTCCCAATCTATTGCAATGATTCTTTCACTCTCCCATTCTTTCTTCTTTCCCATTCTTTCATCCTCTTATTCTTTTTCCTAGGTGTAAGCCTATTTGTATTCTTTCTCTCACTAAGGGAAGTGTTCCCACGAGATAGAGAACAGGCGTAGTGTGGGGTGATGTTGGGCCCCTAGAATATTGACTAAGTACAAAAGGCGTGTAGGCGTGTAATGTCCCAATTAAAGAAAGGTGCGCAAGGACAAAGTACATAAGGTAGGGTTTTAGAAAAGGGTTTAAGGAAGCTCATGGTGCACATGACATGTGTGGATAGAGCCAATGGTTCGAGACTTAGAAAATTGTATATTGGGGATGAACACATGAAAAGCATGACCCAATTGTGTGTGGATAAGATGCTAGCTCACGCGACAGTTGGCCTGTGAAGGAGCATGCCTGCGATAGAATCTTCTAGAATCACATCATGGGATAAAGTGGGAAGCTCAAGCCTAGAGGAGCATGCTCACATGGAGGACCACATTCAGACACTTGGCATCAGATCTAAGGGTGTTAGAGGATGAGTTGGCAGTCTAGAAAAGCTATAAATACAAGCACCTATAGAGTAAATAGAGATACTTAGAGTGTGGGCGGAACTCTGCAAAAATACTGCAAGAACTCTATTAATGGATAATTACATTCGGGAGAGGATGTATTAGGCATGGGGATTGTAGTTTTCTTTTGGTAGCTTAGTTACATAAGTCTAGTTACAATGCATGACTGCGGTCTGCTTCTCTGTGACACTCTATAATGGCTCCATGGATGTAATGAGGTTACCTATTATATATACATGAATATCAATGATTATGATGCATACTTCTCTCTCATGAGTTCTCGTGGTGATGAATCATTATATGAGGTGGAAATAAGACGAGATCGAAGTCATTTGGTGGGAATTTCTGAGTCATACGATATGATCATTGTTTGAGGATTACATGACGCGTTAGCTTACCAAAGCAGTGTCGACCGGCTTGGCCAATAAAAATTGAATACATAACCTCCAAAGAGTACGTGAACTAATTGGTGAGTGGAAATAATCAATGAGACTCTATCAAAGTGCAAGATGGACCAAGTAAATGAATATCATGGAAGAACTCACCGAGAGGAGCTCAACTCTCGAGTTGATCCATACATTAAGATAAACTCGAGATCTTGGCTGGGAAAAGATTGCCAAGATTTTCTCACCATTTTAGCTTGGTCAAACATAGCTCATGGAAAATTATCTCGGTGGTGAGCTCGATGTGATGGATGCTCGGTGGCGGTGAAGGTGAGAGGAGCTCAACACCAACTCAATGAGTTGGCTCGCCGAGCCAACAACGAGTTGGTTTTTTTCTATTTCTCATGAATGCTCATTTTAGTGCAAACCAATCCTAAGGGAGGCCCACCATAATTTTTATTAAATTAATATTTTCATTTAATTATTTTAATCATAATATTCAGTATTATTACAAATATATTTTATTTAAATATTCCTTTAATTAATTGATAAGATTAAGTCAACAAGCCATTAATGACACATGATGGAAGATTCTCAAGTGAGTCAACGAACTTTGTAATAAATTGACCATCTTTGTAACTTCAATTTAGGAAGGAATTTATTAATTTTCCTCTTTTCTCTCACATTATTCTTCTATAAATGTAAGTTGGAAGCTCATTCAAAGGAGTTCGACAGCTTATACATCTTAGGAAAGTTTGTGTTTTTCAAGAATTCTCTTCCTCCGTAAGTTGTTCTTGTATGTTGAGGGAACTTTCAAGTCTCCTTTCAAGACTGTAATGGCAACCATTGCCTCTTATGAATGTATGATGCATTTTGCATGTTATTGAAGTAATAAAAGTGTTTGTTTTGTGACTAATCTTGGTCCTTTCATCCTTCTATGCTTCTTTGTTCCTTTCTCATGCTTGTAGGTACACTATGCAAGTTCAAGTTTCTATTACAAGTTCTTAGAGTTTTGTGCTTATCAAGTGGTGGATCATTACATGCGGTTGAGTTTTGGTGCTTGTTCACCCTTCTCAAGTTCATCCTTCTTCACTGGAAGACTAATATACTATTATTTGATTGAATTTTAACAAAGGGAACACATGCTTCTTAGTCTGTGGTCTATCATTTACCCTCTCTAAGTTGCAGTAGGTGAATTTGTCTTATGGTGCACAACACCCTCTTCAAGTTAACCCTTCCCGAGTCTTGCAATACCATGTATTTGGTGCATCACCATCCCTAGTATAGTTTCATTTATTGCAAATATATTTCCTAAAACCCATTAATATGTTATAATAAGACTAGATAACCATTTTATTACATTAGGAGTAGCACAACACTTAGTTTAGGAAGAGGAAACCAACCTTCTCCCGAGGTTCACCTTGATCTCAAGTCCCATATATTGAGAGGTGATTCCATGTTTCCCAATCACACCGAATGTCATGTTCACATTCTATCTATTCATAGGGTGCAATGATTTGGCAACATCAATTTTTGGCATGCCCGATGGGACAAGTGTTGGTACTTCTCTTCTCACTTTCATAAATCAAAGTACTGGTGATTCTATATCTCTAGATTCCAAATATCATTGTGTTAACTTAGGTGAATAATTTAGATAGGAGCTTCTTCAAGGAAAGGAAATTATCAGCATATCAAAATTTTCTTGTCTCCTTCAAAGAGAAGAAGAAGAGGTGTTTCAACATCACCAGTTGTAGATTTACCTCGTAGAGGTCATTAAACTCCTCTAGATGGAAGGTTTTCTCCACTAAGGAACAATCGACCCTTAGTCACCATGGAAGCCAATGCTTTTCCTCCTCTCAATGCCATCAACCCCTTGCTATTAGCCTAAAGAAATTCTATACCTGTAGCTACTTTGAAAAGTTTTCCATTTTATATTGGATAAACTAGTGTTACTCTATGGGAGCACATTTTTGATGTGGCCAGCATTTTTGCGCAAGTGCACATTATTATCAAGGATAACGTGGTAGTAAGACTTTTCCTAGTTCATTAAAAGGTAAAGCACTACAATGGTTCGAAGCTTAACTTCTTGTTTCATTACTACTTAGAACGAGTTAGGTACAAAGCTCTGCAAGTAGCTTAAGGACAAAAGTGATCACCTATAACTTATGGAACAACTCGCTACCATAAAACGAGCCCCTCAAGAATATATATGAGTGAATTTAATTTTCAGTTTAGCAAAAATTAGAACCAAATCCCAACAATCGTAAGGCCATTTCCAAACAATGCATTCTTGTATTATTTATGGGCCTTAAACAGTGATATAGTAGTTATGATTTAGTATATGGGGGAACTACGGTTCACGATGTCCAAGAGGTTGATATAAGGGGATGAAAATTCTTTAATTCAAGATAGAAAGATTGTGCTTAGGGTGCCCATGCCTTTAGTTATAGAAATTACAAGTAAACAACCAATCATTGTGCCTATTCCAACACATTCCAGTCAATCAACTGTGACTGCACCTATTCCTTCTAATGATCTGGTGGAGGTCAAATCGTTGTTGCAAAATTTTGGAAATGAGCTTGTTGCACTCAAGAGGCAACAATTTTAATACAATCATCCATACCAGCCACAAAATCAGCAATATCCGTCTAACCATCCTCATTTTCAAGGGAACAATATGTCCTAAAATAAAGATACAAATCAAGATACGTATATTAGGCCTTTGAAATTTTAGAACCCTCTTGCTACTAGCTCATCTAGAACCATAGTACCTTTCTAGAATAATCTAGTTCAAGACTACGAATGGTGTTATCCTTGTTCTCAACCCCATAATCAAAATATTTGTCCCAATGGATTTCTTAGCTAGGCCCTTATGGTTCAAACCGTATATCGCCCTTTAGAGCTAATGAAAATTCATCTATGGAAGAAACATTAGATCAACTACAGGCACCTAAAGAAACCACTTTGCTAAAATGGAAAGCAGAATATTTTTACGAGTTGAATATATATTCCTCATTAATGTAGACACCTAAATTTGGTTACATTCCCCTTAGCCTCGATCAGATAACCAACTTAAACATGGGCACCTAACCATGGCCCCCTTTCACCCCATATTAATAATTAGTTTAATTAATTTAATTAAATTAAATACCCATCCTCACAATATCCATTATTTTATTACCTTAATTGACCTAATTTTCACCTCACCTAGACACCTCATCCAGCCACCTCACCCTAGACCTATTATTGGCATGTTTCCATAACTAACAATAACTAATTCTTACTTTCCTTAATGAACTAAGATTTGGTCTAACCCTAAAATCAATGCCTAAGATCTCTCTAACCACATTCATGCTCATTAGAAGGGAAGCTTCCATCCTGATTGAAAACAACAAACCAACTTAGCCCAAGAAATTAGAAAGATTTTCCCATTTTAGTAAACCTAGGGAATCTCACCTTAATCGACATTGGTCAAGATAGAAGCGTAAATCGTTTACCATTTATTCACCTTAGCAACCTTGTTTGAGAGGTTGGTACATTCTAGACCAGAGGAGAATGAGATCAGAGCTGCATGCAAGTAGAACCAACATCTTTTCATGCATCCAGGCATCCAGAACCATCATCCAAATAGATCTAGGAGCATTGCACCCATGGTAGCATTCGAGAAACACCGCCACGATACCAAATTCCATTCCTTTGATCAACCATCTCCTCCATCCAGTCATTGAACCTATATCATAGTAAGTATCTTATTAACCAACATTCTTCTATTTTTATTCTAGTAGGCTTTGTTACCTCCGTTATTAGCTTCTACTTGAACTCTCACTTCCTCACCATTTATCTCCATACAAGTTGATCATTCCTTCACCCACACCATATAATTACCTATACCTGACTGTTGGACATCTTTGAGTATTTCTAATACCTCTCAAGACCTACACCCACTCCTCACCATCTCTCGGGATAGTCTCAAACAAATCCCTAAATCATGAACTAGTGAGTTATTGAAAACCCGTAGTAACCATCATCGGTCATACTAGAATGACGCCGGTCTCTTTGTTTTATACTCTTCCCAAGAATAGAGCCAAAAAACCTCCTACCAATTGACCTAAACAACCTAGAATCATACCAGTGACCAATCTGTAATACTTGACTGACACCTACCAACCCTTCAAATCTGACTATTGCCTAGCCCGTTATATTAGATTTTCTTATTGTGATTAAATGAGATACCTAAATCATATCAACTATAGTAGGGATTTACTTATTTCTCACATTAATTTATTTTAAATAGTGGATTGACAACCATCTAGGGAGTATCATAATTTCTAGATCTAGTATACGTTAGGTAGTCCACTGTCATATATTATTTAACTATTCTTTTGTGGTCTTGTTTTCTATTTTCAGGTAGTTCCTCCCAGCCAAAAGGAAGCTCTCACAATTGCCTTTGGTTTAAGAATTTAGAACACATGCAACAACCATCAACCAACCTATTTAAAGGTATTCCTCCTATCCCATAACCCTATCTATTTCATCATTCAAAAAAAGTAAAGAAAACGATGAAATGATTAGTGTTGGAAAACACTCATTCCAAGAAGAGAGAAAAGAAACCACAACCTTCCAAAGCTAATCAAGCATATACTTCATAGCCTCAATCATAAGCAAAGTGGTTGATAAATTTGTTGGGAATAAAATACGAGATACACTTATTAGCCAAGCTATAAGGAAAGAAGGTTCTTCAGGCATCACAATACCTAACAAGTATTTTCCAAAGAAGGATCCCAATGCCCAAAGAAGTGTCAAAAAAGTTGGATTAATTCCCTTCAACATAGTAGAACAAATGAAGAAAACCATTAAAGTGTTACTATATGGGACGTACCATCAATTCCTTCTCAAAGAAATTTTTTGCAAGAGGCTCTAAACATTTTTGGTATAACTGATGGATCTTCAAGTCATTGAGAAACAAATGCTATGAGTTTGTGTTAGCTTGAGAGGGAAAATTATTCCTAAGGAAAACAAAACACCACCATTTTATATTTCCTTGATCATTAGTGACCACCTGGTACATAATTGAATGATAAATTCTTGTGCCAGTAGCTCATTCATGCCCAAACAAATTACAAATGTACTAGGCATACAATATACACCGGTTGCAAAGTAAGAGTTTTTCAACTAGATGGAACAATGGTTAAGACTGTTGGAGTTATCAAGGGACTTCAAATTACCATCCATGTATGCCTAAGTTTATCATTCACCCAAGAAATATCATTCATTGATCTCCCTCCTCTCTTTTCCATCTTCCTATCACGATATTTCACTACCAAGATGGGTGGTTATCTATCATCCGATTGGTCACATATGATTCTCAGGACTCGTTACAAACCCAAAGTGACTATAAGGCGGAACAATCTACCATAATCATGTAGAACCCTACACTTGCTAGTCCTATAAATGGGAATTAAACCATTGTAGTGTTTCACCTGATTCTAGAGCATTTCTTCAAATGTTGACAAAATAAATAAGGGTAATGGGTGAGGAGGAATAATTGTTAAAATGTTGGTTGTAGGTTGTTGCACATATGAATTCTGGATCCACAGTTGATCATGAGAGCTTCCTTTTTACTTGGAGGAACTACCTTGAATGGAAAACAATACCACCAAATAAAAGTTAAACAATATATATGCAAGGATGACTAGCGTATGCTAGATCTGGGAAGTGTGATACTTCCTATATGGTTGTCAATCCACTATTTAAAGCAAATTAATGTGAGAAATAAAGGAAATCCTACTATAGTTAAAATGATTTAGGTATCTCATTTGCCTACAATAATCAATTTTTTTCAAAACAGGCTAAGCTATGACTGAATCTGAAGGTAAATGTCTTGGTGAGTACATGCGATACTAGTCAAGGAGAGATTCTCTGGTGGTTTTGGGTATTTGGTGGAAGTTTAGGAGCTCTGTTCTTGGTTTTGGTAAAAGACACATTGAGAGATTGATGTCGAGTCCTGGTATGTGGTATCGGTTTAGGATAACCAGCGATGGTTGTGGGTAACCAGCATCGGTATGGTCGAGGTACAGGAAACTCAATAAAACTTGGCTAGGTGATAGATCTGAGGTTAGATGAAGATGGAAGGGCAATGGCAAGATTCGTATGGATCCTAGATATGCACATGAATGATTAAGATCTAGGTATGGGTAGTGTAAGGGTATGGATAAAAAGATGGTCAAGTTTTCATGGAGGTAGATGATGGGGGAATGGAAATGAGAGAAAAAGCTAATAACAAATGTAAAAGGATCTACCAAATGATGAATAGATGAGTGTTGGTTAATAAAACTTACTATTTGTACGAGCTTGATGCCTAGTTGGTAATGGTGGGTGATAAAATGGAATGAACTTGGTGTAGTGTTGGTGCTTCCTGGATGCTCCCATGAAGGCAGATGGCTGTGTGATTGCTTCAGGTATGGGCTATGGATGCTCTGATGTGTATACTAATGTTGGTTCTGCTTGCATGCAACTCTAGTTTCGTCACTTGTTCTCAAAAGATGTGATTATCTCTCAGAAAATGTGCCAACCCTAAAATAAGGTTGTTTTGGGATTAAATGGTAAGCGACGGTGATTCTAGCTTAAGTGGAAAAATTTAAGGGTAACTAGCATTGGTTAGGGTGGGATTTCCTATGTTTACAAACTAGGAGATCCCCTCAATTTTCTCGGGCTCTTGTTCATTTTCTCTATAGATTAGAATGGAAGCTTCCTTCTAACATGTGGGAATATGGTTAGAGGGAATGTAGGCTTTGATTTTTAGGGTTTGGGTAGGTCTTAGTTAGTTTTGGAAACATACTAAGAATAGGTTTTAGGGTGAGGTGGCTAGATGAGGTGTATATGTGGGCATTATCCCAATTAGGATATTTAAATAATAAATATTGTGAGGATAATTAATTAATTTAATTTAATTAATATTAGTGTGTAGGATGAAAGGGCCATGGTTAGGTGAATTTGTTCAAGGTATTTATTTGACAAGGGGCCAAAGGGAGTGTGACACAATTTTGGTGTCTACATTTTTCCCCTTTTGTTGTGTAGCTAGTATTTTTAAGTGACGCTGACAAAAATAATATGTGGTTTCCCCATGTGTGGGTGAAGGTGATCCCCATAAAACCAGAAACTAATGAGGTAGAAAGTAGAATAAGTGAATGGTTTGATAAATGGTGAATGTGATGAAGAAAAAGGTGGGGTAACGGGTAAAAAAGGGAAAAAGGTCCACTCAGGTAATCCAGGTAATGGGTTAGGGTCAAAGGTAGTGATGATTAAATGCACACATATGAGAAACTATAACACGATTAAGATCAAAGTTGAAGAGTAGGAAAAATCTACTTTGTCTAAGGTCGATAGGTTTATCCAAACAAGGTTGGCGTGACTCGGTATCCAAGGTATAAGATATGGTCAAGAAACATGACATAGGTTAGGTGCAGGAATGTTTAGGTGTGTTTGGTACACCAAAGGTAGGGTTAGGATAAATAGTCATGGAAAGAGGCAAGGTAAGGTCATTAGGTCAACAACATAGGTAACAATGTCGTAAGGTATAGGGAACACATGGGGTCAAAGGTCACTAGTGATGTTCCAATTCCAAGAATCTAGGTCATGGCACAGGTAGGATCGAGTTATGTGTAAAATAATGAGTCCTCGAAAGAGGATGAGGTGAAGTAGTAAATGATAAGGTCAAGAAGATCAAGTGAAGTGTCCTGGGAGGGATGGGTGAGGTAAAAAGGGATTTAGGGAAAAAATTGGGGGTAGGGGGTAGGGTAAAAGGTTAAGCAAGGAAAAAAGAGTGACGGGCAGGGTAATAGGGTGAAATTGTGGGCAATGTGGAAGAGAGGGTGATCGATGTCGGTCAAGGGTAACCGATGCCAGTATAAGGTAACCAACCTCGGTAAGGTAGGGCATGTCATCGATGCCAAAGAAAGGTAAAACCGACATTGGTTAGGTTGGGGATGTTATAAAAAAGAAAAATTCCACATTTTTCGGAATCATTTGTCTCGTGCAAAATAGAGGAAAATGACACGAGAGAGAGGGAAAGTTGGAAAGTGAGAGAGAGATTAGGGAATGAGTCGGCGAGCCATGTAGTAGGTGATTGGTAGCAGAGAGGTGGGTCCATGAGATTAGATTGGTTGATTTTATTGGTTGGAGGGGAGGTGATAGATTGGTGATGGCAGAGGTTGGAGAGGGATCGGGCGGGCCACCGGTGTAGTGGCTAGATGTGCCACCATGGCGATGGCAACATGATGAGGTAAGCATCAAACCCTTTCTGTGTTTTGTGAGATAGAGTAGGTGAGAGGTTGGATGGTGAAAAATTGGGTTTGGGGGGAAATGAAATTTGAAATGTGGGAGGGTGAATTGGGTAGAAGGAGCGGGGAGAGAGGTAAGTGGGTGAATAGGGGGTGGGATGGGGTTGAGGGGAAGTGTAGGTGAGAATGGGTGGGTAGAAGAGTCAAGAGAGGGATTTTTTTAGAGGGAAGCATTTGGGGTCATGGATTTTTCGTGATAGTGACTAGCATCGGTTAGGTTTAGCGACGTCGGTAGGGTCAAATCGGTATCGGTCACGAAATAGGATACCAATGCCAATTTTTGGGGTAACCAGAGTCGGTTAGAGATAACTAGAACTAGTTGGGTTATGGAGAAAAAGGGGCCAAAAGGGCCCTAGGTCAAGTGGGTGAGATAGGGAAGGGTAGAATAGGATGTGTTGGTGAAAAACCTAGTGTAGGGGGGTAAAAATGGGTATGGGGAAATGATAGTGGGTGAGGGTGGGGGGGAGATAGAAATGTGATAGGAAGGTAGGTTGGGAATAAAGAAAGAGGTGAGATAGTGGGTATAGGTGAGGTGCCGAGGGTGAGTGTGGGTATGATGAAGGTAGATTAATTTGATGTTTGTATTGGATGTAGGGGAGAGATCATTGCGGATGAGATATAGGTGCCACCCCTAATTTTGAGAGTGCAAGCACAACGACGCTTTAGGAGTCGTGTCATGTGGAGGAGGTGTGCCGATTGGGGTCTAGCACTATTGACATGCAGTCCAGTGCCAAGTCGATGGTCACTCTCATCGATAGATGGAATTCAGCGACCACACATTCCACCTACCAAGAAGTGAGATGAAGTCACCCCAGAGGACGTGTTAAGAATCCCTGTGGTTATGCGATACTAGGATGTAGGTGTAGTTGATCTCCTTAAGACCTCACAAGAGATTTGATGTTGATAGTGTTTAGGGAGGGACTGGTAGACATGATGTTCCATAGTGCCAACTTGAGTTATGGGGGGATGCACCTAGCCCATCCAGAGGAGACGAGGCTAGTTTTTTTATTGATGGAAGAAGTGTGTTGTTTCAAACTACCAGATATAGAGGAGGGAGATTTCCCCACTCCTTGATGGGGGTTTTACATGACATGGTGATGGATCAGACCTTCTTTTCCTGGGTGCCAACATTCTTGGTGTAGTTATACAGAGAGTTGTGGGCGTACGGTGTCCTGCACAATTTTAGCCTATGTTGCACCTTTTACTACACCGCTGGGCCTATGAGCACATGGTTTGTGAGCACTAGTGGGTATGCCCTAAGAAAATGCCTTTCTACCAATATTGGTTTGAGTGGGTACAAGAGATGGGTTCTCGTGATTGGAGAGCGTCTAGTAGAGATGGCTACACATGATGTAGCATACTACAGTGGGTCTATTAGTGGGATAGTCCATAGTGGACATCATATGGAGACCGTATGTGGCTTATCCCTCATACTGTGTGGATGCATGAAGAGATAGATGGCCTTCAACTACTAAGAATGATAAAGGGGCATCATGCCGGGAGCACTATAAGATCCCGATTAATGTGGTTAGATGATAGTTTGGGCTACAAGACATACGCTCCACCCTTCCCACAGTACAGAGAGATGATGTGGAGAGGCCATTGCCTCTACCACAACCGACAATGCCCATAGGGTAGGAGGAGCAGGTGGTAGACCGGCGGATTGATGATGCCGGAGTGACAGATAGATATAGACAATGGTGGGTGGCTCATTTATGAGTAGTACCACCCAGGCCGGGGCAGCCGGATTTAGCCACTATCACGGTGCAGAGAGACACCCTACAGGGGGTAGGTGGTGACCCTAATTACCCGATTGTGGAGGTAGAGGTTACGAGAGGTTAAGTTTCCCGCACATGTGGCTAGTCTTCAGCCTAGATGGCCCAGGGTGGAGATGGAGATGATGATGATGGTCAGGTGGCTGCCCTACATGCAGAGGTGACAGGATACATGGCTAGTTAGCCAGCATAGGCACAAATGGGGCCTTACAGCGTAGATATAGGCATAGGAGCAGAGGTCGATGGGGCCACCACAGAACCGGGAAAGGTCCCGTTCACGGGAAGGGGTGGGACATGTTCCCATAGGGTAGGTATAGGGTTAGAGGCCGATGGGGCCACCACAAACAATACCCATATCCAGGTTGTAGGAGTGAGAGATGAGGCCTGGTATTATCAAGACCAGATGAAAGTGGTAGGGATAGATTTTCTATTGTATGTTAAGTACATGGCACCAAGCCTCAGTGAGAGGAATTGGTCATGTACCCATAGTGTGGAGAGCACAAGGGGCCATCGAGCCCCAAGACAAGGTCAAGGTGAGGCCACCACCACAAAGGCCCGTTGGGTGTTATGTATGCAAAGTAGGGACCCAACCACCACCCATGATGGGTGGGGAGATGTTAGCAGGTCACTAGATAGGGGCCATGAGGAGGTAGAGGGAACAGGTGAGACAGATATGGAGGATGTCCACCGAGATGATGCCTAATATATGGCTCTTGATTTTGATGTATTTTTTTATATATATACCATCCTACGTGCCAAGAGTTATTATATTTTTTATCATATACCACCTACACTGTGAGAGTTAGTATATTTTTATCATATGCCATCCCTGCATACCGAATACATTTGAAAGTTATGTATAAGGATATTGTATTTATATAGATGATGATGATTATGGGCATTATGTGTTTGTGTTGATAACATTTTATTATTATGCATAGATGGACTTATGATAGGTGTGTTAGGCATGGATAGAGTTAGGTTTGGGTCATGGTTGAGTCAAAGTTGTAGGCATGGAACGAGTTAGGTTGTGGTTTAGGCATGGATTGAGTCAGGTTTTAGGCATGGTGGAGTCAGGTTGTAGGCATGGATTGAGTTATATTGTGGTCTAGCCATGGATGAGTCGGGTTGTAGGCATGGATGAAGTTAGGTTTTGGTTTTAGGAATGGTGGAGTAAGGTCATGGTTTTTAGCATGGATGAGTCAAGTTATGGTTGCAATTCATTAATATTTACAATGAATGATGATATGGGTCATTTTTAAGATGTTTTATAATACTTGCATTGTAACACCCTTGACAGTTGTTATTTTCCTCCTTTACATTTCAAGTGTTGACATGTGATTTTCCTTATAAAGATGTGTTCTTTTGAATTTTGGAGATCATGCTTGATATGGATAAATCATCTTCTATTCTTAAGATCCTTTGATTGAATTGGAATGGCTTTCTTAAATCCATTTTTCATTTCTTGTAGGTGGGTTACAATCTGGTTTAAGAATTGTAAACTTTTCTACTAATCTGACTCATCCTTGGATCAATTTCAGTGATCCAAGGAATGTTTTAAAATCTTCTCTATAGGATGAATGGTAAATTGACATTCCAAGAATTGATAGACATATGACTGAACTTTGACAGATACTAGTTCTTTGATTGTTGTTTGAACATGTTCTATTCAATGGTATGTCATGCTTGGATCTTTTTAGTTCGATTGTACCAGGACAATTTTGATGCAAATTAACCGTAGTTTCACGGCATAGGAAAGATCCATAATCCTAAGAAGAACTATCCTACGGAATTCTAAGATAGGTAAAAATAATTACTACCTAAACTATGTTACGTAACAAAATTCCTATTCTAACCTAAAGCTTCCTATTCTACTTTGATTCGGTTGATTGACATCCTAAACTAATACTACCAGGTTATATTATGATCTAACCTAATGCCTAAAACTATAGTAATGTAAAATTAATCTAACCTAAGTGGAAACTACCTTAGGCTATGTGCTAAGACCTATTGTGGTAATTGTGTTTGGGTTATAACCTAAGGTATATATATATACTACAAATTACCTAAGGTCTAACCTAAACAATATGATCTACCCTAAACTAATGGGTTTGAATGGGGAATTAGGTGGTCACATACATGGTAGGTGATGGTTCCAAGGCATTAAAAATGTTGATAAGGTTTTAATTTTTGGAGGTACTACCAGCTTTGGTAGGGGTTAGTGAATTTGGCAGAGGCTTAGGTGGAGGCTCCACTAAAATGGAATTCTTTGTTAAATTTGATTTGGCAATAACTAAGCATGAGAGGTGGTGGCAAAGGAGGATAGGTGGGAAAATAGGAGTTAAGGGAATTAATTGTTTTTGGTCTTCATGCTCAAACTGCCTTGGAAGGCATGCAAACGGTTTGGTATGTGGTTGTTTCACTTTGCATGGTTCACAATTTTCACTGCATGCTCACTAGTTTTTCAAACCAGCAGATAGAACTACACTTGATGGCTATTTTTGAGGTTTTAAACCTATTTTCAGTTCGTGGAATATATAGGAGGCATGATGGAAAAAGAACATGGTTATTTGATTTTTTTGGAGAAAAGGAGAAGTTTTGAGCTGCTGGAGATTATTTTGAGTTCACAGAAGCACTATCAGGCATGATAGGCTCTAAACTTTAACATCTCTTGCTTTCCTATAAATGTCTCATTAAAATGATTCTACTCTATGAGATTTTGGATTCCTTATTTTATCTATTTATCGGCCTATGGGGTTTATTAAATCTATGGTTTTGGTTTTGAATTCCATGGTAAATAGAGTTTTGTTTAGAAACTTACCTTGTACAGTTCTTAAAAATAAGAATGCATGCAAAATGTATCTCTGTAACTTGGCCTTTTCATGTTAGGATGGGAAATTGAAGTATTCTATTTAGATAAATCTTTGTCGCTATTTGGATGTGGTTCGAGTTTTGAGATCTTTGGGTTTTGTCTAAACTAGTTGGAATTTGTGTTTTGTTGATCGTGAGCTTGAGCTGAACTTGTGTATTAATGGATCTTGTATTCGAGCTCGTTTTAGATTTGGAACTGGTTCTGGTTTTGTGAGAACTGTTGATTTAGGTTCTTGTTGTACTGAACCATGTTGGAATTTTGTATATCTCTAGACTATTGTTGAAGCACGTATAAAGCTCAGTGCTTATATCTTAGTTCCATTGAGAGATAATATGGGACTCTGTAACCATGCTTTACATTCTTTTGAAATTTGAAATAGTTTTTGTAGATTGGTAACTACAAAGCACTCGTATTTGTTACTTGTGTGGACTCTGTACTCTGTGGGAATTCCTAGTCCTACTTGAGCTAGTATTTGGACTTTGTGTTTTCTTATAAAACTGTGCAGGAGCTTTTGTTGTTCTAAACTAGAGTTTGGAGACCTAGGTAGCTCCGAACTATTGTTAGAAGTTTTTATTTGATTCTAAGCACGTAATTTATTACTCACATTTCTTGAACTGTTGTTAGAGAACTTTTGTTCTTAAGGATCGTGATTTTTATACTTGTAAATGACCTGGACTATTGTTGAAGTCCATAAATGGCTTAGAGCCTGTGTCTTTCTCTAGTGATCATTTTCACTGTTAATACAAGGTTGTAATGTACACGGCACTCGCATTTTGTTATTTATGTGGACTCTGAACTTTGTGGGAAACCTTAGTTCCGTTGAGTTAGTCTTTGGACTTCGTGTTTGATTTGAACTCATGTAGGAGTCACTTGTTGTGTTGAACCCGTGTTTATATTATTGGAAATAATCAGGGCTTTGATGACGCCATTTATGGCTCTGTACCTGTGTTTTATGTAGAGGAATTTCAGATTGTTAATGGAAGTTGTTTTTCTTTGCATTTGTACCTATGTATTGTATAGTTCTGAACTTTGTTAGGACTTGTACCAACTCTATTCTAGAACTTGGGAGTTGTGTTCTATTTGTTATAAATGTTTAAAAATTTACAACTCTTTTGTCGAGTTTTTGCTCAAGGTAAAATTGGGAGAATAATTGGGTTATTGTGGGGAAAACCCTCCAAGATATCGAAGGAAAAACGTTCTCATTTGATGAATAAATTTTTAATTCAGTTTAAGAACTATTTCTTCTTTCCTGACATGTTGATAGTATTTAAATGGGAGTAGTCCTTTCTCTCAGTCCGAGGAAACTTGTATCTCATACCTCTTAGAATAGACTCTGAGTTTCTTTTATGAGAAGAACTTAGTAATTTAGTACTATATACTATTATGGAGGGATTACTTGAATTTTTCTTTAGTTTTGTATTATAATTTTTGAATCGAGAACTGGTTATTCTTTTTGTAATGCAAAAATGAAACCTGACCTTGGGATACCAGTATGAGTTGCTTGGTCTTCCTTTGCACAATCATTTGTAGGAATGATGTTGGAAGAGGTTATTTTATTTGGTTTTTATTGAACTGTAAATGTCAGTTTGTTGGCAGACTATTGTTTAATAGGACTTTACTTGTTGGTTTGAGATGAGTGAGTTATCTCTTGCACTCTATTATTTCTTGGATTAAATGAAATTTTACTGGATGAATATCTTAAATAAGGTAATTCTCTTTTGAAAGAAATAGTTAACTCACGTTTTGAATTTTTCATTGTTCGTGGATGTGTAGTGCTTGAGCATAATTGTAATGGTTCTTCTTCTTCTTGTGTTTAGGAGATAGATGAGTCATCTTAATATGAACCATGCTCTAAACTTTTCTTTTGCTTGAAGCAAAGATAAATGTTGATTTCTTTTATGGAATATTGGGAACAATGAGATGTTATAATATGTTGTTTGTCTAAGGATAATTGATGGGATCAATTAGACTCTATTTGTAGGGTTGAAATGGTAGATAATATTCTGTTCCTTTTCATGGAAGTAAAATTAATTGTTTATAGTGTACTTCTTTTTCGTTGCTTTTGATATATTGATTATTTGATGTAATAATTGTCTCATTAAAGCAGAGTTGTTTTAATGGAACAATTATTGGAATGCACTTCTTTTTAAGGCTTAGTGCTTATCATGCTCAGTTCATTGAACTGACCCGTGTTAGCAATTTTTGCAGATGGACTTCGTAAGTGATAAAGAAGGCAAAACTTACATGATACATTGGCTGATTTAAGTCTATTTCTTGTGATGAACTCTGATTTGTTCTTGAGACTGTATTGGAAAAGAAAAGTAGTATTCTTTTATAATTAATACAGTTGTTATGTAGTTTACCTGAATGCATAAGTTTTGTAAATGTAATGGTTATAAAGATAAATTGAAAAGTGGGAGATTACCAGTATTGGTTGTGTAAATTACTTTGCATTTGTATGAAAAGATGGGTTCCATCTTGTTGTCAATATTCATATTATTTATATGTTAAATGGTTAAATTTTAACAAGATTGGATCAAGGGATTAAGTTCAATCTCCCTACTTATGATACAACTTGTAAAGTTGTAGAATGTGATTTTTTTATATAAACTATAAATCATAGTAATGCAAAGTAGGATGAACATACTTTATAAAAAAAGTGATTAAGGGTAGAATAGACCCTAACACTATACATATAATGAAAGACTCTTCATCTTTCATAACTGTTCATAAATCATATAGATTTGATAACATGACTTCAATTTATCAGACTTCATTTGTTATGAAGTCTAATTTATTTTGGATATCTTCTGGCACTGAACTTTCTAAAAAGTTAATGTACTTTTACATATGAAATATTATAACACTGTGCAGTTATGCTTAACTGATAGTTTAACTATGTATTCAAAAATAAAAGTGGAAATGAATATAACAAAGTTCTTAAAGGGCTAAATGAATCAATTTAGAAAAGAACTTATGGAATGTTGGATTAGGGATTAGGCAGGTGGCTGAAATCTATTTAAATAATCCAAATTAATTAAACAATTAATAAATTCCTTGGGTATGTACATCTCGATGAGGTTGTTCTATAGGATGTTGGCACATGCCAACTGTAGGGTTGTACCTTCGAGAAGATTAGGATCTTCTCGAGGATACAATGATGCAGTCGACATGTGGCAATACCCTTCTACATTGATCATCTAGATCTACACACATTAGACTTGATCTTAGTTTATCTCTAGATCTGGATAGTAGCATGGTTAAGATATGGAGTAGCCCTCTAAAACTCGGGGTACCTTGGCACATAGGGTTGACTTAGGTCGACCTAGTATGCCAACTTACCCTAAGTTTTGAGAGCCTCCCCTTATCATAACATATGTTGTTAACTTGAACTAGGGTTAAACCTTGGGCAAGTGGACTGATAGAAGTTAGTAAAGGAAATTCTAGATAACAATAGAGTGGGGTGAAGGACGTATTCTAGATTGATGAGTATGCCATCAAGGAATAGTAATACAAACAGTATGTTAGAAATCTTTGGCCAAAGTATCGCAAGTCTATTGGTTACATTGTCCTATGTCACCTAGTCTAAGGCTCGTGATGCCGATGAATATTGGTAACAAATATTCAGATAGGATCCTTAGACAGATCACTCAATACCCTAAACAGGGTAAGAACAACCAAGTATACATAGTATATAGAAAAGTATTCAATACTTGATGTTTAACATGAATAGATCAGTAGTTTACCGAGTCATGAAATGAATAGATCGGTAGTACACCAAGTCATTACAACTGCATATGGTTATCTGTTTCTATGAATGGTTATATGATTAAATTATGAATTTAGATCGGGAACATTATTTATTTTTTTAAATTCCCTTGTTTTTAAAATTCTCAAAATGGGAATGTTACATGCATGATGTTGGTAAAGAAATGGTAATTGAAATAAATGTATGTTTTGATGATGATAAAAATGTGAAGCAATTTGTCATTTTTTTGGTTTAATTTCCAATTTTTGATATAAAGAGGAAACGAAGTAGGGTAGAATGTGATTTAGGAAAATGAAAGATGAATTGGTTAGGGTAGAGAGTGGTCGAGCTAACCTCCAAGGGCCCCATGCCCTTAGAGTGCTACCTACATAGTCCCGGTGAAAAGGACCTTAGGCTGATGTAGTTCTCCCATAATCTAGGGAAGAATATGAGGAGATATGAGAATGAGATGGTAGGTTGTAGGCATGATTTGAGTTTAGGTCTACTAGGTATGGGTGAGTTGTGGGAAAATTGGTATAGGTGATTTTGATTGTGGTAGAAGAAGAATATTACCCCAAAGGTAAGTGTTGAGGACCAAGTCCTATATAAGGTAATCAATACGTAATAAAGAAGGCTAAAAGATAAGAGGGGGCAAGAAAGCTACCTGATTGGTTAGGATCATACCGAGTAGGTCATACCTTGGAGGAGGTGATGGATGTAAGACCCTAAAAGACATTACTTGATTGATTGTTTTCGAGGGTGAAAAGTAGGCATATGATCACCAAATGTCATGGTTTCCAAGAGGTCACTTGAGGCGATAGGAAATGGGAGTGTGAACTGTGAGAGGGGTGAAAGGTGGTTCACTTTTATATGGTATGTGGTAGCATGCTCTTTGGGCAAGAGATCCAAGGTCACAATGGGAAAGTCCATGACTAAAAGGTTTTTGTGTTGATCGATATTTGAGATAACCGATCAATGTGGGAAGTCTATATGGGATGAGGAAATTAACTCCTTGAGGTCTTTATGAAGCTGATCGATGTGGGAAGCTTGATTCTCTCACTTCTTTTTTTTTAAAGAGCTTTACATAACTATCCTTCGAGGGAGAATTCTATTTATAACAGTGATTCCAAAGAGGAAGATGTCCTTTTGAGGGAGTCATATTTTGATTTGAAGTTTGACTCAAGGATTTGGATCCCATGTGAGGGCTTGAAGTAATGGAAAAGACCAAGGTGAAGAATGGGATTCTTGTTCGAAAGTAGGTGCAATGACCATGGGATCTCATCTAAAGGAAAATGAAAAGTATTCATGAGAATCATGCTATGTGCAAAGACTGTGGTACACATATTCAAGAGAATATAACAAGTGGTGGGTACATACATGACTCTTATTTAATCATTGGTGATGATGTAGGAAGTGGATAGCACTCAAGGGATGAGAATGGAAAGAGGCAAAAGGTGAGGTAGGACTAAAAGTCAACAGAGAATGGTCGAAGATGCAAGGAATTAAGGGTCTCGGGTTTGGGTTTACCATCGAGTGAAGATAAATTATAATCACCGATCCATAAGTATGGATCACGATGTATGGTCCAAGCCAATTAGAGCAAATTTTCCCCGTTTACTTTTTTTTCTACTTTAGTTACATGCTGATTTTCTTTCATGACGAGATCACCAATGTGAAAGGTTTGTTCATGGACATGTTTATCATCATCATTGAGAATTCATGAAGAGAAATGTGGAGTGAGGGGATTTTTACTTTGAGAGGTAGAATAGCCTCTATATCGTAGACTAGAGAGAAAAGGTGTAGCGTAAGTGGATGTGCGAGTACTAGTGTGGTATGCCCACATGGAAAAAGGAATGTGTGTATGTTAGTCCTTCCCAAATTATCATTAACCACTTTCATGATAATTTTGCTCAAGGTTTTTTTAGTGGATTCATCTTGGCCATTGGTTTTGGGTAATAAGGTGACAAGAAACTTAGATGAATGTCAAAGGTGTCACAAATTTTTCGCAAGGTCTTATTTTTGAATTGGTTTACATTATCGGTGATGAGGCGATGAGGAACACCAAAGTGAAAAATTATGTGATGATTGATGAAATCACATATTTTCTTTGTAACACCTGAATCTGTTGTTACTTTCTCCTGAGCATTCAAGTGTTGATATATGATTTCTCCTGTATAAGGACATGTTCCTTTGGTTTTGGGAAGTCATGCTTGATATGGATTATATCTTTTCTGCTCTTAAGATCTTTGACTGAACCGGAATATGCTTGGACTCTTTTGTTTCTTTCATTCTTCGCATTTGAGTACAATCTGATTTCTGGAAGATTGTGGATTTATCCACCCTTATGACTCAACCTTGGATCAGTTGCATTGATCCAAGGGATGTTTTAATTTTATTCAGGATGAACAAATTGTATTGATATTTTGAGAGTTACTAAGTCTGACTGAGCTTTGAATGTTCAATTCGGAGGTTAACTCTGGCTGATCATGGTAATCAGAATCTGGTTCCAGTTATCATAGCATCGGGAAGGACCTGGACCGTAAGCCAAGTAAGATGTGTATGTTTTATATCTAAAGCTTAATTTTCTTGATGCCAAACGAAAATCGATCAAGAATGTTTTATCCTGTTTGAACTCTATTACTGATTAGTCCTATCTAGGGGACCTAGACTAGAATCAGTAAGGTTATTAGTTTTAACCTAAACTATAACCTAATGTTGTAAGGTTAGTTAATCTAACCTAGTCCTAAAACTATGAGCTTAATACTCCTAAGGGTTAACTAAACCTATCACTATGGAGGGTGACTAATGTTATATCCTATGGCAATAAGACTAAGTCTACCTATGATCTAACCTAAGTCACTAACCTATCCTAAACTAATGCTATGAAGGGGGACCTAAGGAGGGTCATGAGTCATGGGCGGTGGTTTCCATGGCATTTAAGAAAGGATAAGGATGAAGGACAGGGAGTGCTACTAGGTTTAGTGGAGGGTAAATTTGCTAAGAGAGTCTTACGTGGCAGTATTCTAAGAATGGGAATGTTTGTTTATTTTGTTTTGGCATTCACCAACTTTGGCAGTCGGTGGCAATGGAAAATAGGTGGGAGAATAAAAATAAATGCAATTAATGTGCATAGGGCCTCGAGCATGGATTGCTTGGGAAGGCATGCAAGTGGAATTTTTCTTGGTTGTTTTGTTTTTCATGCATTCCATTTTTCACTCTGCATGAGCACTGGTTCTTCGAACCAGCCATCTACTCTTCGTTGCATGGCAATTTTGAGAGTTTCAAATTTACTTCTCTATCAGGGGAAGTATATAAGGCATGGAGGTAACAATATTTTGTTGTTTAATCTTTCGTGGAAGAAGAAGAGAAGGTGCGAGCACATTCAGAGGTCTTCTTCAAATTTTTAGTGACACTATCAGGCATGATAGGCCCTAACTATTAAAAATCTTGCTTTCCTTTAAATGTTTTCATTAGAACAACTCTTGTTCTGATGATATATGCATATTTTGACTTGGCTGGTAACAATGATTTGGGTTTTATGTTGATTTGGGGTTCTGGGTTGTATTTGGATCCTGGATGAAACCTGTTTCGTTATTCTTGTTTCCATGTTGTGAATCCATTATGGAGTTTTGCTTTCTGTTTGGAAATGTTGTAAGTTTTCTTTATCTGTCGAAGGTATTTGATTAGAAACTACCTCCATGAAAGAATGCTTGCATAGTGATAACGTGTTTGAAAACACCACTGTAATTATTTCTCTTTCGAATATGATTGGATTAAATGATTGTTTGCTTCATCGTATGGACTCTAACTATTACTGGTCCATGTTCAGGAAAGTAGGTAATTGAATTTGTGGTTGGAATGTTAGATTAATTAGTGAAACTTGACTGTTTTAGTCACGTGAGTTGGAAAGGTTGTTTGAAATCTAAGCCTGTACTTTTTACTTTAAAAGGGTATGAATGTTCTTATGAATACAAGAGTTTTGTGAGCAAGGAAGTATTTGGTTAAACTATTGTTTTTGTGATTTTACATGGATATTAGGAAGAGAAAATGTATTTGGATAAACTCTGTATCTCCTGGAAAATTCATGGATTAATCTTGGATCTGCCTTAATGGAAATTATGTTTAATGTGTGGTTGAGATATGAGTGTTTTACCCTGAGGTGACTATGGAATCTATTTCTTAGGGCCACATTTCACAATGTCGGGAATTCTACTTTGAAATAAAAACAACAATTCAACGTTGATAAGCTTATTTACGTTCAGCTAATGCTTTTCCTTTTGTAGTTGAAATTTGGGTTGAAATGATCCATATGCAACTGAATGATTTATTTATTTTGTACAGTTAAAGCAGTTGATAACTACTATGGTATGAGTAGGATGGATTTTGAGGCATTGTTGAATCTGTATTTAGAATTCTATTATTGACTCTGTACATGCATTTTTGGTTTGGTATCTTGAAATGATATAACAACCTAACTGCAGGCAACGGTTGAAATAATTTAGTTTTGATCCATTGGTAATAAATAGGTAATGGGAAGGTTATCCTAACTCTTAGACCCAAATGGTTTGAGTAATGAAGGAAATGTAGACTGTTTACTTTAGAGTAGGATTGTGGTCTGAGATTAGATCATTTATAACATTTTATGTAAAGAAAATGTTATTGGCTTTTGTTTAATGTATAGTTGTAAGATCGTAGTGATCTATTGGAAAATCCGAAGGTGGCTCTATTTGATCTGAGCTTTTGGTTAAACGTAAGTATTGTTTTACTTGCCCTCTTCTTACCTGATTGGATGAGAGAATGTACATTACTACTTGGATGTTAGTATAGTTCTGAACTTGATTAAAATAAAGTTATGATTTTCTCTGCTCCTTCCTCTAAGTTATGAAGGAAAGAAATTATAGGATTTCGAAATACGAAGGTATTCACACTCACTCTCTCTTGAAATTATAGTGTTCTCTTCTTTAGAATTCCTATAAGGAACTCTACTATCTGGTTATGAGATGACAAGACTGTTAAGAATAAGAGGGAAGAAATTGTAAGTGGTGAGATCTTAACTTAGAAGACTCCTTTCATTTACTGGCAGTACCATTGTCTTGAATTTAAACTCAGTTTGTTATCTCTTGTATAAAGGTAGCCCTGTAGTTAGAATTTTGCATACTTATCAATGATTGAAAATTGGTATAATAGAGTTAATGGTAGTTTGCTGGGTGATCTTGCATGAGACAAGTAATCTCTTCTTGCTCAAATTGCTTTTATACGAACCTGTTGGAAGCACACCTTAAAAAGGTTTTATTCTTTTAATTGGAGTGAAATAAACATGATTGACACTATTCTCGGCTTTGCTTATGATTAGGTACATATGATACAGAATGTCCTTTCTTCTTTTCTTGTATTAAACAAATCATCTGAAATAGACTAAGTTGAAATTATGTTTGTGATTTGAGTTACGATATAAAGTCATTGGAAAAAGGAAAACTAGTGTGAATCATGATTTTGGATTTGATGAAATTGATGTCATTTAAACAGGATTGTTTAATGAAAACAATTGGTGGAATGCAATTGTTTTAAGGATTAGTGCTTATCATGCTCAGTTCACTGAACTGACCCATGCTAGCAATTTTTGCAGATGGTCATCTTAAAGTGGTAAAGGCAGATCTGATATGATGCAATGACTATTTAATCTGGTTTTTATGAAGAATTCGACATGATTTTTCTAATTGTACTATAGAAGAAAGTTAATCCTTGTTGAAGACTATTGTATTAAAATATGCTGAAGTGCATAGGTTGTAATTGTATAGGTTTGGGGATAAATGAAATGGGGACATATTACTTATGTGGTTTGTGTTATTTAGTTGTTGGAATGATCTTCCTATTACCTGTATGAATGAGTGTGCATTCTTATTATTCTATGCAATGGGGTCCGGATGGATTTCCCTAAGTAAGCTTTATTTAATTATGTGGATGAATACTACATATTTCTGGTTAGTAATTCTTATATCATATGATTATGGTTAAATTGGAAATCAGACCATTGCATGATTAGGGAAAGTTGAGAGTGAACTATGCCCTAAAATGTAGCTATAACTGGAAGAAAATCCTAATACTCTCTTAATGTTCTAATTCAAAAGCAATATATATTGATGGTTATAAATCACCATGACTTAATGGTATTAAGTCTGTTATGTTTCAGTCTCTAAGGTTGTTACATACCCTTTTTGGATTAGTTATTTTCCTAATGGGGAAAAACTTAAGGGCTATTGCCCTATTTGTGGATACAAGGTTGTTAGGTACCAACCAAGTAACTTGAAACAATTTTAAATCTATTAAAACCCTTTTGTGAAACTGAACCTAATTACAGAAGGTAACTCAAGGAGTGTGGGACTCAGGGTTAGGGAAGGCTACCCAATTAGGAGGGCCTATAATCCAAATATATAACTCATCATAAGTAAATTTTTGGAGGTATGTACATCTTTCTGAGGCTGTTCCGTAGGATGTTGACACATGTCAACTGTAGGGTTGTACCTTCGAGAAGATTAGGATCTTCTCGAGGATACAACAATGCAGATGACATATGGCAACACCCTTCTACATTGATCATTAAGATTTACACCTGAAACTTGATCAAGATTTCCCTCCGGGACTGGTTAGGATCATAGACAAGTTATGAGGTAGCCCTTGAGACTCAGGGTACCTTGACACACATGGGGTTAACATCGGTTGACCCAGTATGTCAGCTTACCCCTAGTCTTCAAGGGCATCCTTATAATGTGAATTATGATATTATCCCAATCCAGAGTGAAAACTTGGGCAAGGGGACTGACAGAGGTTAGTATAAGATGTTCTATATAACATTAGAGTGGGGTGAAGGACATATTCTAGATTGATGAGTATGCCATCAAGGAATAAGTAATATGAATCAGTATGTTTCAAACCTTTGGCCAAAGTATCGCAAGTTGTTGATTGCGTTGTCCTATGTCACCTAGTCTAAGGATCGTGATGCCGATGAATAATGGTAACAATTATTCAGATAGGTTCCTTGGACAGAGCACTCAGAACCCGGAATAGGGAAGAGAACCACGAGAATGAAGTGTTTAGTTGAAAACTTCAATCTCAAAGTTACGCATGAATAGATTGGTAGTTCACCGAGTCATGGAATGAATAGATCGGTGGTATACTGAGTCATTACAACTGCATATGGTTATCTATTATAAGAATGATTGTTATGATATGTGTGTTCTAAATTATGTATTTAGAACAAGAGAACATTAAAAAAATAAAAAAATTCTTGTTCTAAGGTATTAAATTGAGGATGTTACATCTTGGTATCAGAGCTGAAGGTTGCAGCTCTTGGACCTATTGTGTCCATAATCTGATGAAAACCTAAATTTTCTTGTAACAGAAAATGGTTAGAACAAGGGGAAACGTTGCGAATAATGCTCCACCTGAGGAAGGGGTGGAAACAACCCAAAAACTTGATGAGATCCTTGCTGCCCTATTGGACACAAGAGATCATTTGGTTGTACTTGAACAACAAGTGATGGGAAATGAGGAGGATGATGAAGCTGGTAACAACAATCAGCCACCTCCTGAGGACAACCCCGATATGGGTGTTGGTAATAACAATGGAAATGTACCTGTCCAACTAGAAAACAAAAAGGCTAGGTTGGCAGTGGAACTCACTAATGATATAAAAAGGATAAGTCCACCTAAATTTGATGGCACCACATTAGGAGATGGAGCTGAGAATTGGCTTAGTGAAATGGAGAAGTACTTTGCAATAAGAAACTTCTCAGAGGAAACCAAAGCTATTTGGGGAGCATATCAGCTTTCCCATGAAGCATCTTCATGGTGGGATAGCCGTAAGGCTGAGCTAAATATTGATGAAACTAACATCACTTGGGATCAATTTAAAGGCTATTTTAGGCAACGTTGGCTGCCACAACTTTTCTATGATCAAAAAATGATAGAATTCCAGAACTTAGTTCAAGGGAAGCTAACTATAACTGAGTACTGGGAGCGGTTTATGAAACTCCTCAAGTACGTTCCATAGTATCAAACTGACGAGAAGTTTAGAATATGGAAATTCATCATGGGACTGAATCCCGTGATTGGAGGAGAGGTTGATGTTCATAGCCCAACCACTATGGAAGGGGTTGTTGAAAAATCCATAAGGCAGGAACAGAAATTAAAGGCTATTTCTGCTCATAAAGAGGAAGTGCGGAAGAAGATTTCAAACCCTTCTTCAACTTCTCTTGCACCCAAGAAGGGACCATGGAAAAAGTTTGGCAACAAAAATAAGTTTTCCATGGATAATAATAAGAAAATGACAATGAATAAGCCTGCTGGAAATGTAAGGGATAGTTTTGCCAAGAATTATAATAATGGGCAGAAGTCTTATGGAGGCCAACGTGATAATTTTAAGGCTGGAAGTAATTTTGAGCCTAAAAAGGGACCTGTAGGAGGTTTTTATAATTGTGGCAAAGATCACTATGCCAACCAATGCCCTTTGAAGAAGGATGATCGTAATCAAGCATAACATAAGATACATGCTGCAGTAGCAAACAAGCAAGCTGAAAGGCAAGTGACACCTATAGAAGTTCTTGGTAAGTTATTTGACATACCTGTAACTATTCTTTTTGATACAGGAGCTACTGAATGTTTTATTTCTAGTAAACTCACTTCTAAACTTAAAAGAAAAGATGGAAAATGGATAAATCTTGGACTGTATAAGTATGGTAATAACTTTGTTCATACAGTTAGTATGTGTCTTTTTGGGGTAGTCCTTGACTTACCTAACTTTTCCACGGAAGTTGATCTCTATGTTGCACCTTTGGGATCCTATGATGTTGTCATCGGTGTTAATTGGTTAGCTGATCATAAAGCAAAAGTGGACTACTTTGAAAAATATATAAGATGTTTAGATGATCTATAGAAAACAACAAGAGATTCAAGGTGTAAAACGGGAAATTTCAGTTAGGAAACTGTCAGCTATGCAACTTAAAAAGGCTAAAAATAAAGGATGTACCTTATATGCAGTAAAGATATCGAATCAGAAGAAGATGGTGATTTCATGAAATGATACCCACTATTATAGAGTTTCAAGGACGTATTTCGAGGAATTACCAGGTTTACCACCCAAAAGGGAATTTGACTTCACCATTGAAATCAAACCAGGGATGGAGCCTATTTCTAAAGCACCTTATCGGATGACTACTACAGAGTTAGTCGAGCTTAAGGCTCAATTGCAAGAAATTTTGTCTAAAGGTTTGATTAGACCAAGTGTTTCACCTTGGGAGAGCCAGTGATATTTGTGAAAAAGAAAGATGGGACACTTAGATTGTGTATTGATTATCGGATGTTGAACAAGGCAACAATCAAGAATAGATACCCACTTCCTAGAATTGATGATTTATTTGATCAGATGCGTGGAGCATCGGTTTATTCCAAGATATATCTTGATCTGGGTATCATCAATTAAGGATTAAAGAAGAAGATATTCATAAAACAACTTTCCGGACAAGGTACGAACATTATGAATTCATGGTTTTACCCTTTGGATTAACTAATGCACCCGCAAATTTTATGAACTTAATGAATAATATCTTTCAAGAATATTTGGACAAGTTTGTGCTTGTATTCTTGGATGATATTCTCATATATTCTAAAAGTGTCGAGGAGCATAATGAGCATTTGAAAGTAGTCTTGGAAATTTTGAGGAAAAGAAGGTTATTCGGTAAGTTATCCAAATGTTCTTTCTTTGATACCGAAGTTCATTATTTGGGTCATGTCATTAGTAAAGAAGGAATTGTTATAGATCCTTCTAAAATAGTAGCAATAACCGAGTGGCCTGCACCAAAGAATGTACATGAAGTAAGAAGCTTCATGGGCCTTGCTGGTTATTATAGAAAATTTGTTAAAGATTTTTCTAAAGTGGCTGCACCGATAACTTCATTGCAGAAAAAGGATAAGAAATTTTCTTGGGATGATAAGTGTGAATCTGCTTTTAAAAGTTTAAAAATTCAGTTGACTTCAGCACCTATTTTAGCTATACCTGACCCTAATGGAGACTTTACTGTTGTAACGGATGCTTCTGGGGAAGGCCTTGGAGGTGTTTTGTTACAAAATGATCATGTCATAGCATATGAAAGTAGAAAACTTAAGTTACATGAGCTGAATTATGCCCCTCATGATTTAGAGCTTGCTGCCATTGTTCATGCACTTCAAGTTTGGAGACACTATTTACTTGGGAAACCTTTTGAGTTGAAAACTGATCATCTAGGGCTGAAATATATTTTCACTCAGCCTAATCTAAATGCAAGACAACGAAGGTGGTTAGAGTTTTTGTCTCAATATGATTTTGATATTAGTTACATAAAAGGAAAAGAGAATAGAGTAGCAGATGCTCTAAGTCATAGGAAGCACATTTCTACTCTTATAACATTAAGAACTCAGTTTAAAGATGAGGTGAAAAGTGCATTAGAATCTGATATATACTTTCAGCAAGTAAAAGCAGCGCTTGCTGCAGATCCAAAAGATGAAAGGTATAAAGGTTTTCATTTTGATAATGAAGGAATCTTGCGTTATGAAAACAGAGTATACGTACCTTTGCTAAATGATTTGAGAAAGAAATTGTTAGCTGAATTTCATAATTCACCCTTTTCTGGACACCCGGTATTACTAAAATGCTTGCCGATCTAAAACAACAATATTTCTAGAAAGGAATGAAAAAGGATGTTATTAATTTTGTGACTCATTGTCTTGAATGTCAGTGGGTGAAGTCGAACACATGCACCCTGCTGGTTTATTATATCCCCATAGCATACCGCAGTACAAATGGCAAGTAATAAGCATGGACTTTGTACAAGGGCTGCCTATGTCGAGAAATAAACATGATGTTATCTTGGTAGTTGTTGATAAACTAACGAAGGTAGCTCATTTCATCACTGGAAATCTAAAGGATGATTCTCCTATGTTAGCTAAAAGGTTTGTGCATGAAATTTTTAGATTGCATGGAGTACCAGAACTAATAATATCAGACAGGGATCCTAGAATGACATCAAGATTTTGGCAAACGCTTAATGCAGCTCTTGGAACTAAACTGAACTTCAGTTCTGCGTATCATCCGGAAATGGATGGACAAACTGAGAGAGTAAATCAGGTGTTAGAAGACATGTTACGAATGTATTGCATGGATCAATAGTATAAATGGGAAGAATATCTCCCATTAGTTGAATTTGCATACAATAACACATATCACTCTTCTCTTAAAATGGCACCTTTCGAGGCACTTTATGGAAGAAAGTGCAGAACCCCTGTTAGTTGGGATAGCATTGAGGATAGAGAGGTAATTGGGCCTAAAATCCTTACTGAAATGGAACAACAAGTTAAAATGATTCGTGAACGATTGAAGGAAGCAAGAGATAGGCAAAAGAGTTATGCTGACTTAAAGTGGGTTGACCAAAAATTTGAACTTGGTGAAAAGGTTTTTCTTCATGTTAAACCAAGAAAGAGTTCTATAACTTTTGGCAAGGATGCCAAGTTATCACCTCATTTTGTGGGACCTTTGAAATTGTTGAAGTAATCAATCCGTAGCTTATCGATTAGCATTACCACCTACTTTTTCATGAATGCATGATGTTTTCCATATTTATTTGCTTAAGAAATATGTTTCAGATTTGTCACATGTTTTAAATTGGAATTCTTTCAGGTCCAAGACCCAGGAATAATCGTGGTTAAACCCACTCAAGTGCTAGAAACTCACCAATTGCATTTGAGAAATCATGAAATACAGCAATGTAAGGTCCAGTGGGACCAGTTTAATGAAGAAAGTGCAACTTGGGAAAATCTAGAAGAGATGAAAACTATTTTCCCTTTCTTTTTGAATAGAATTGAATCTGTTGACTGATAAAAAAAAACTATTATTATGAATTTATCTTTTACATGTCTTTATGTAAGCCAGTTTTGGGGCAAACATTTATTCAGGTTGAATAAATAGTATCATGATACTGATTTATGAAACTATTCAAGTTTGAAATAGTTAATTTGTTCAGTGAGTCAATGAATTGATTGACCAGAAGATAAATAAAAGGATGTAATCATCGGGATGATGAATCTTTTAGGAGGGAAGCATGTAACACCCTAAACTGTTGTTACTTTCTCCTGAGCATTCAAGTGTTGATATATGATTTCTCCTATATAAGGACATGTTCCTTTGGTTTTGGGAAGTCATGCTTGATTTGGATTATATCTTTTCTACTCTTAAGATCTTTGATTGAACCGGAATATGCTTGGACTCTTTTGTTTCTTTCATTCTTCGCATTTGAGTACAATATGATTTCTAGAAGATTGTGGATTTATCCACCCTTATGACTCAACCTTGGATCAGTTGCATTGATCCAAGGGATGTTTTAATTTTATTCAAGATGAACAAATTGTATTGATATTTTGAGAGTTACTAAGTCTGACTGAGCTTTGAATGTTCAATTTAGAGGTTAACTCTAGCTGATCATGGTAATCAGAATCTAGTTCCAGTTATCATAGCATCGGGAAGGACCTAGACCTTAAGCTAGGTAAGATGTGTATGTTTTATATCTAAAGCTTAATTTTCTTGATGCCAAACGGAATCTGATCCAGGAATGTTTTATCTTGTTTGAACTCTATTACTGATTAGTCCTATCTTGGGGACCTAGACTAGAATCAGTAAGGTTATTAGTTTTAACCTAAACTATAACCTAATGTTGCAAGGTTAGTTAATCTAACCTAGTCCTAAAACTATGAGCTTAATACTCCTAAGGGTTAACTAAACCTATCACTATGGAGGGTGACTAATGTTATATCCTATGGCAATAAGACTAAGTCTACCTATGATCTAACCTAAGTCACTAACCTATCCTAAACTAATGCTATGAAGGGGGACCTAAGGAGGGTCGCGAGTCATGGGTGGTGGTTTCCATGGCATTTAAGAAAGGATAAGGATGAAGGACATGGAGTGCTTCCAAGTTTAGCGGAGGGTAAATTTGCTAAGAGAGTCTTACGTGGCAATATCTCTAAGAATGGGAATGTTTTTTATTTTGTTTTGGCATTCACCAACTTTGGCAGTCGGTGGTAATGGAAAATAGGTGGGAGAATAAAAATAAATGCAATTAATGTGCATAGGGCCTCGAGTGCGGATTTTTGGGAAGTCATGTAAGTGGAATTTTGCTTAGTTGTTTTGTTTTTCATACATTCCATTTTTAGCTCTACATGAGCACTGGTTCTTCGAACCAACCATCTACTCTTCGTTGCATGGAAATTTTGAGAGTTTCAAATTTACTTCTCTGTCAAGGGAAGTATATAAGGCATGGAGGTAACAATATTTTTTCTTAATCTTTGGTGGAAGAAGAAGAGAAGGTGCGAGCACATTCGGAGAGGTCTTCTTTGAATTTTAGCAACACTATCGTGCATGATAGGCCCTAACTATTAAAAATCTTGCATTTCTTTAAATGTTTTCATTAAAACAACTCGTTATGATAATATATGCATATTTTGACTTGGCCTGTAATAATGATTTGAGTTTTTATGTTGATTTGGGGTTCAGGTTGTATTTGGATCCTGGATGAAACCTGCTTCATTATTCTTGTTTTCCATGCTGTGAATCCAATATGGAGTTTTGCTTTTTGGTTGGAAGTGTTGTAATTTTTCTTTATCTATTAAAGGTATTTGATTAGAAACTACCTCCATGAAAGAATGCTTGATAGATGATAACGTGTTTGAAAAACACCACTGTAATTATTTGCTGCTCGAATATGATTGGATTAAATGATTGTTTTCTTTGACGTATGGACTCTAACTATTATTGGTCCATGTTTAGGAATGTAGGTAATTGAATTTGTGGCTGGAATGTTAGATTAATCAGTGAAACTTGACTGTTTTTAGTCGCGTGAGTTGGAAAGGTTGTTTAAAATCTAAGCATGTACTTTTTACTTTAAAAGGGTATGAATGTTCTTATGAATACAGAGTTTTGTGAGCAAGGAAGTATTTGGTTAAACTGTTATTTTTGTGATTTTACATGGATATTAGGAAGAGAAAACGTATTTGGATAAACTCTGTATCTCTTGAAAATTCACGGATTAATCTTGGATCTTCCTTAATGGAAATTATGTTTAATGTGTGGTTGAGACATGATAGTGTTTTACCCCGAGGTGATTTGTGGAATCTATTTAACAACGACTTCAACGCGTTGATAAGTTTATTTACGTTTAGCTAATGCTTTTCCTTTTGTAGTTGAAATTTGGGTTGAAATGATCCATATGCAACTGAATGATTTATTTATTTTGTACAGTTTAAGCACCTTAATTGAAAACTACTATGTTATGAGTAGGATGGATTTTGGGGCATTTCTGAATCTATATTTAGAATTCTATTATTAACTCTGTACATGCATTTTTGGTTTGGTATCTTGAAATGATATAACAACCTAACAGTGCAATGGTTGAAATAATTTAGTTTTGAATTGGTAATAAATAGGTAATGGGAAGGTTATCCTAACTCTATGACCCAAATTGTTCGAGTAATGAAGGAAATGTAGACTATTTACTTTAGAGTAGGATTGTGGTCTCGAGATTAGATCATTTATAACATTTTATGCAAAGAAAACGTTATTGGATTTTGTTTAATGTATAGTTGTAAGATCGTATTGATCTATTGGAAAATCCGAAGGTGGCTTTATTTGATATGAGCTTTTGGTTAAACATAAGTGTTATCACCGAATCACAAAGCACCCCTGTGCATGTATTTGAACTCACAGTGTGATTGGATAACATGGGTACTATCTCCAAGTTGTGGGACTTGCTACTTGAGACATGGACCTCCAGAGAAAGTTGGTTCTTGCTCCTAAACTACCTGCCACAATCTACTCTAATGCAGGATAAGCTAACTGTTCTAATCTAAATTTTCAGGGGACTAGGAGAGATAATGCATAAAATGAAAGCCGACACTAAAGCGGTGATACACGTAAAAGGAGGGTGTGAGAGTAATCTCCAAATGTGTGAAGTATGAGGGAAAGTGCACACTAGAAGAGGTGATGACAGTTCATCATAATCTAGCAAAATGCATTCACAACAATATTCCAAGCATACACAATGTTAGTGAATTCCTGCAAGAACATAATAATAGACACAATATTCTTGTAGAAAGATAAAAGGGGCAAGAAGAATGCAAGAAAACACAGCAGGGGAAGATACATCCACAAACTTTGTATTTTATTGCTTCCTAGTAAGCACGATTCGGTCTATTACAAGATAAGGGCCTAGATCACCATGCAAGGAGTCCACTACAAGGGCTCGCAACACACCGGCTTCACAAAGCAATTTTGAAAGAGCTTTGCTACCCAAAACTCACTTTTCTACAATGAGTCCAACACTCCAATTTATAGAAAAAATGAGGAGAAGAGAAGGGAAAATGGAAATCCTGAAATCTGTCCTTCAACCACTGTAAGAAGCATTAAATTAAGTGAAATGATTGTATATTACTTGCAAAAGGCTCCCCATATTGTCCCATGTGCTGCAAAGCAGAGAAAGAATGATGACCATGCCTCTTAATTGCACTCCAAACCTACCAAATAAAACACCTGTTCGAACCTGGCCACGTTTTCTTAAAAACTCAAACAATCTCTCATCAAATATGGAATTTCTTGATTTCTGTACGTTGGGCTCGGTGAGCCACGATTCCAACGGTACCAATTTTGTGTGATTTTGTTGAGAAATGCAGAAGTTATGGCCTTCGAGTGCGGGCAGCTATTTTAGGTCCTCGGGCATTTTCGTCATTTGACGGGAATGAACATTAAGCGATGGAGCCGAATATGTTTCTCTTAATTAAATATATCTCCCTCATTAAAAATAAGAAATCCAGTTTCGTGGTGCGAGAGGACGTCGTGCTCGTTCCGAGAAAGTCCAATTTTGTGAAAATCGGAGCTCGAGTCAAATGTTATGGCCGTTTGAAGTTTCGCAGTCAAACGTTGACTTTTCCTCTCTCGTCTTCACCCATTCGCTTTCGCGCCCCACGCGTCCCTCACGTACTTTTGGCCCCCTGTCCCAAATGCTTTGTGCTCCTTGTGCTGATTTCGCGCGAAGCCTCGGTTCGCCTCTTCGCCCCACTTGTCCCACTTCGCTTTGGACTGTCTGTGCTCATTTCGCGTGAACCGGGCGGTTCGCGCCTTTGTGTCCCATTCGTCCCGAACTGTCCGATTAGCGATTAGTCGATTTTCTCGATCAAACCGAATTTCGTGCCCGCCGCGTACCTTTGTCCCGAGATGTCCCATTCTTGCATGCGGGCTGTTTGTGCTGATTTCGCGCGAACCGGGCGGTTCGCGCTTTGTGTCCCGGATGTCCCAAATACTTTCTTGAGCAGGACTTAGCCAATTTTCACGATTTTTCCTGGATCAACCTACTTGCCTTCCTGCAACTTTTTCACATTTTTTCAAAGCTTTCTCTTTCTTTCTTAGCCTGGGGAGTTAGAAAAAATCTGAGGGGACTCCAGCAACATGATACTTTGTCTTGAATCAATATAATTGCTTGGGACTAAAGAATTTTATGCATGTTATCAAAATTTACCTTGGGGGTGAATTTTGGATAACAATAAGTATTGTTTTACTTGCCCTCTTCTTACCGATTGGATGATTGAATGTACATTACTACTTGGATGTTAGTATAATTCGAACTTGATTAAAATAAAGTTCTGATTTTCTCTGCTCCTTCCTCTAAGTTATGAAGGAAAGAAATTATAGGATTTCGAAATACGAAGGTATTCACACTCACTCTCTCTTGAAATTATAGTGTTCTCTTCTTTAGAATTCCTATAAGGAACTCTCTGTCTCGGTTATGAGATGACAAGACTATTAAGAATAAGAGGGAAGAAATTGTAAGTGGTGAGATCTTAACTTAGAAGACTCCTTTCATTTACTGGCAGTACCATTGTCTTGAATTTAAACTCAGTTTGTTATCTCTTGTATAAAGGTAACCCTGTAGTTAGAATTTTGCATACTTATCAATGATTAAAAATTGGTATAATAGAGTTAATGATAGTTTCTTTGGGAGATCTTGCACAAGACAATAATCTCTTCTTGCTCAAATTGCTTTTATACGAACCTGTTGGAAGCACACCTTAAAAAGGTTTTATTCTTTAAATTGGAATGAATAAACATGATTGACACTATTCTCAGCCTTGCGTATGATTAGGTACATATGATACCGAATGTCCTTTCTTATTTTCTTGTATTAAACAAATAATCTAAAATAGACTAAGTTGAAATTATGTCTATGATTTGAGTTACGATATAAAGTCATTGGAAAAAGGAAAACTAGTGTGAATCATGATTTTGGATTTGATGAAATTGATCTCATTTAAACAGGATTTTTTAATGAAAACAATTGGTGGAATGCAATTATTTTAAGGATTAGTGCTTATCATGCTCGGTTCCATTTGAACCCGTCTTAGCAATTTTGCGCAGATGGTCATCTTAAATTGGTAAAGGCGGAGCAGATCGATATGGTGCAATGATATTTTTAATCTAGTTTTTATGAAGAATTCAAACATGATTTTTCTAATTGTACTATAGAATATGCTGAAGTGCATAGATTGTAATTGTATAGATTTGGAAATAAATGAAATGGAGAGATATTACTTATGTGGATTGTGTTACTTATTTGTTGGATTGATCTTCCTATTACCTGTATGAATGAGTGTGCATTCTTATTGTTCTATGCAATGGAGTCCAGATGGATTCCCTAAGTAAGCCTTATTTAATTATGTGGCTGAATACTACATATTTCTGGTTAGTAATTCTTATATCTTATGATTATGGTTAAATTGAAAATCGACCATGCGTGATTAGGGAAGTTGAGAGTGAACTATGCCCTAAAATGTAACTATAACTGGAAGAAAATCCTAATACTCTCTTAATGTTCTAATTCAAAAGCAATATATATTGATGGTTATAAATCACCATGACTTAATGGTATTAAGTCTGATATGTTTCAGTCTATAAGGTTGTTACATACCCTTGCTGGATTAGTTATTTTCCTAATGGGGAAAAATTTAAGGGTTATTGTCCTATTTTGTGGATACAAGGTTGTTAGGTACCAACCGACAACTTGAAACAATTTTAAATCTAATTAAAACCCTTTTGTGAAACTAAACCTAATTACAAAAGGTAACTCAAGGAGTGTGGGACTCAGGGTTAGGGAAGGCTACCCAATTAGGAGGGCCTGTAATCCAAATATATAACTCAACATAAGTAAATTTTGGAGGTATGTACATCTTTCCGAGGCTATTCCATAGGATGTTGACACATGTCAACTGCAAGGTTGTACCTTCAAGAAGATTAGGATCTTCTTGAGGATACAACAATGTAGATGACATATGGCAACACCCTTCTACATTGATCATTAAGATTTACACAGAAACTTGATCAAGATTTCCCTCCGGGACTGGTTAGGATCATAGATAGGTTATGAGGCAGCCCCTTGAGACTCAGGGTACCTTGACACACGGGGTTAACATCGGTTGACCCAGTATGTCAGCTTACCCCTAGTCTTCAAGGGCATCCTTATAACGTGAATTATGATATTATCCCGATCCAGAGTGAAAACTTGGGGCAAGGGGACTGACAGAGGTCAGTATAAGATGTTCTATATAACATTAGAGTGGGGTGAAGGACGTATTCCAGATTGACGAGTATGCCGTCAAGGAATAAGTAATATGAACAGTATGTTTCAAACCTTTGGCCAAAGTATCGCAAGCTGCTGATTGCATTGTCCTATGTCACCTAGTCTAAGGATCGTGATGCCGATGAATAATGGTAACAATTATTCAGATAGGTTCCTTGGACAGAGCACTCAGAATCCTAGAATAGGGAAGAGAACCACGAGAATGAAGTGTTCAGTTGAAAACTTCAATCTCAAAGTTACGCATGAATAGATCGGTAGTTCACCGAGTCATGGAATGAATAGATCGGTGGTATACCGAGTCATTACAGCTGCATATGGTTATCTGTTATAAGAATGATTGTTATGATATGTGTGTTCTAAATTATGTATTTAGAACAAGAGAACATTAATATAAATAAAAAAAAAATTCTTGTTCTAAGGTATTAAATTGAGGATGTTACATTCTTGGCTTTCTTGGAGATGAGTGGTATGGCTTCAACTCATTTTGTGTAGTATTCGCTAGGGTGATGATCCATTGATGTCATTGGGAAGAATGTGGATTGATCTCTCCGACAAGATCTAAACTCCATTGAGAAAAGGGCCAAAGGTCACGGGTGACTTGTAAGGCATGATTTGGGTGTATGATGAAGGTTGACATGTTATTGGAATTTTACACAATGGTTGACATAGTCACAAAAATCATGGTTAAGGGTTGGCCAAGTAATAGCCTAGGTGAAGAATATGCTTAAGTAACAACGAGGCCACTTTGAAGTGACCGTCACATATGCCATCATGAACTTCCTTAATGGTATAAGGAATTTCAGAACTCATGAGGCATCATAAGAGAATACCATCAAATACGTGCTTATAGAGGATGCCCCCCATGATGACGTAATGAGAGACCTTTTTAAGGAAGGCACGTTGTCTATTACAAGTGAGATTAGGAGGTAAGATGGAGAGAGAAAGATAGTCAAAGTATTGTTTATACCAAAGGTTGCTCAGGTCCGGGGTGACGGTTCCGATGGAGTAAATGTCACAAGGTAAATAAGAGGGTGATTGGATTCATTGTATGGTGACAAAGATTTTAGAATTGATAGGTGAAGTGGGTATTTGAGAAGCCAAGTAGGCCATGGTATTGGTAAATTTGTTGGTTGAACATGGGACGATTTGAAGGGCGTAGCAATCAAAGGTGGTCAAAAGTATGTCTACATGATGTTTATAATTTTGAAGTATCTTATTATGACATTGGTATATACCATTGACCTAGTTTATGACCAATTGAGAATCACCAAAGATGTTGATTGATTTGACATCTAGGGCATAGGTAGCTTGGAGACCTAGTACGAGCACTTTGTATTTGACAATATTGTTGGTACAATCAAAATTGAGTTTGAAAGACAAAGGCATGGGTTCACCATCAAGGGGAATGAGGATAACTCCTGCCCCACCCCCACGCTGACACTTGGAACCATCGAAGAAGAGTGTCATTTGGTAAGCGGGTTCATCCAAGGAAAGGGTAGCAATTGACTAATATTGAAAGTCAAAATTAGAGGGTTGATCCCCGGAAATAGGTGCATCATCTAATTATTTGGAAATATCTTGGCCCTTAATGGAATTTGGATGGATGAATTGAGGTTGAGGTTGGCCAAAAGCATAAGCCAACATGTGGCACACCGATTTTGATAAGGTTTGGCATACATGAGGCATAAGGGTTGGTGTTGGTCACAACATAGGTTTTTGGTTGAGTAGGTAATGGTGGAGTTTTGTGGTGACGAAAACTAAGGCTAAGGAAATTTTTTTGGAATGGGTGTATCAAGTTTCATAGTCCAAAAGAGTATGACTTATGTAATAAACCACCTGCTCCCTGTGTTTTTCATCGCAATGAGTAAGCATGCTCCCAAAGAGTGATCGAATGGCGAGATGTATAGGTAGAAAGGTTGGTCATATTCAAGTGGAATGAGTATGGGAGTTTGAAGAAGGTAGTGTTTTAAGGCCTCAAAATCTTTTTGGCAGTCATCATCCAACTTAAAGGAGACATCCTTCTTCAAAGAGATGATGAAATGGTTGATACCGATCGGACAATTATGAAATGAAATGGTGAATATCTCAGAACTTAACCTTGTAGGCTACGAAGTTGCCTAAGGTTATTGGGTGGAGGCATTTCTAGAATGGCCTTGACTTTAGCAGGGTCAACTTCTATACCACATAAGGAAACGATAAATCCCAAGAGTTTTCCTGAGAGGACCGCGAAGACACACTTCTTGGGTTGAAGGTGAATGTAATATTTAATGAGGTGGTCAAAGATGGTTTTTAGGATGGTGAGGTGCTTAGAGTAGCATTTAGATTTGGCCAGGAGATCATCCATGTAATATTCCAATATACGATGCATGATGTCATGGAAGATATAAGTCATAGCTCGCTGATATGTGGCACCAAGCATTTTTAAGACCAAAAGGCATGACTCGATAGAAGAAGGTCCCCAAGGGGTGATGAATGTGGTTTTGTGTTGATCTGCTGGGGCAAGTAAGATTTGGTTATAACCCGAGAAGCCATCCATGAGTGATAGCATCTTGTGACCAACGGTAAGGTCAACCAGCTGGTCAATACTAGGTAGGGGAAAGTCATCTTTTGGGAAAGCTAGATTGAGGTCATGGAAATCCATGCAAATGCAGAGTCCCTCACGTCACCTAGTGACAAGGACAATGTTAGAAATACAATGAGCATAATCAATGGGCAAGATGAAGGAAATAGAAATAAGGCACTGAAGTTCTTCTTTGACAAGAAGGGCAATGCGAGGGTGCATTTTCCTCATCTTTTTTTTTTATGGGCTTGACATAGGAATGGTGACGATATTGTGGACCACTATGGTGGGGTCAATACACGAGCATGTCTACGTAAGACCAAGCTAAAACATGGTCATGATTTTTGAGAAAAGAAGTGATGGCTTTCTATTCCACAACATCTAAATATTGGCCGATCTTTAAGATGTGAGGGTCGTCCCGAGTATGAATGTTGATTTCAATAGTTGATTCATTCAACATGGTTTTTGTCTCGGATGGTAACGATCGTGATGAATATATGAGTCTTCGCACCAAGGTAGGTGAGTATAGATTCATCATCCGGACATTAAAATGAAGTTGTATTGTCATCAATCATTTTAGGATACAGGAAGGGAAGAGAGGAGGGATCCTCACCCTTGCATTGATAAGTCGAAGCCCCAAGGAGAACGTGTTTATGGAAAAAAATTAGGAGGAATGGATTTTGGGTCCATCGACTCCGTCGGTGAAGGTGGTGATGGTGGTGAAGAAGGTGGAGAAGGGTGTAGACACCAAAATCAGGTCACACTCCCCTTAACCCCTTGTTAATTAATCAATTTAAACACACTTACCTAACCATGGCCCCTTTCACCCCACACTAATATTAATTTAATTTATTTAATTAAATTAATTTCTATCCTCATCATAGCTATTATTTAATTATCCTAATTACCTAATACCCACCCCTCCACATCACCAAGACACCTCACCTAGCCACCTCACCCTAAGCCTATTCTTAGTATGTTCCCATAACTAACTAAGACCTAACCAACACCCTAAAAATCAATGCCTACACCTCATTCTCAGTAGACATGAATGGAAACTTCCACTCTTTTCTAGAGGAATAGAGAGATATGGCAACGATTCTGACCATGATCTCCTATTTTTGGTTAACTTGGGGAATCTTGCCTTAACCAATGCCAGTCACCCCTAAAGCGACATTGGTCGGATCAGTAACCATCGTCAATCAACTTTAACTCCACAGGGTAACCTCATTCTTGAGGTTGGTAGTTTTAGAGAACACAACACACATGCATACGAAGAGATCAAGCATTTTCTTTCACACGGACGTCCAACACTCACTTAGCAATCATCTAACACTCATTACGGCATAGAGTTGATCTAGTCCAACAAGAAGGAGATCATGGTAACCCATGCAAGAACTCCCCAATGTTTGGTGATTACTCCAAAGCATCAACCCCTCATCATCATCTCCATTCTTCATTCATAGGAATCCGGACTATATTCCAAGTAAGTAGAACCTCTGTTCATCTCATTCACTTCATTAGTTCTAACATTGTAATCTTTCTCTATTGTTTTTGTTCTCCACAACCACTTACCTATCTCCTTTGGTGGAATTCCCTCCATACCCCTGTCAAACCCTCAAAACCCCATCTAAACAACTTGATTCCTCATTCGATCAATCGAGCCCCTTTGTGCAACCACAAAGAAGACCTAAAAACTTGTTCGTGATATTCCTAGTATCTCTAGTAATCGCATCGGTTCACCTTCTGAGCAGTTAGCCTATAGTATATTGGCTTCATACCACCATTTTCTAACCTAACCCATAGCTCATCCTAGCTCCATCCAAACCCCATTAGATCTACCCACTGGCCTGATATCCCACCTAGACCTCATAAATATCCCACTCAGCTCCTTATCAACTTGAAAAACCTCCCCAGAACTCTATTCTTGACCCTCTATCATTTTTTCAGTGACCGAGTCGGTCACCCTTAACTATCATCGGTCACCCCTAGACCGATATTGGTCTCTGTATCCACCAATATAGCTCAGAACAACAACCTACCTACTTGTTCCTGAGTTACCCATAATTTCCTGTGACCTCTTCCAGACCTACAAAATCCCAGAACCATTTACTTGACCCTGGATCTTGTTTTAACTTATCCTGTTGAATTAGATCTTTCTTATTGTGTTTTATATGAGATGCCTAAATTGTATAGATTACAATAAGATGACATTTACTTTATTTCTCACATTAAATTTTTTAAAATAGTGGATTGACAGCCTTCCAGGAAGTACCACGGTTCCAGGATCTAGCATACGCTAGGTAGCCCACTACATATATTGTTTAACTCTTTTTGGTGGTCTTTCATTCTATTTTAGGTATTTCCTCCCAGCCAAAAGGAAGCTCTCATGGACATTTGTGGATCGAGGAGTCAACACACACACAACAACCTACAACTAGCATCTTAACAGGTATTCCTCCTATGCCCATTACCCTATCTATTTCATCAATATTCGAAGAAATGATCTAGAATTAGGTGAAACATTTTGGCACACCCAGTGGGACCCATTCGGGGTTCCTTGCATTCATTCATTTCTAGGTGAAAAATTATATGTTTGTTTCCTTTCTAAAAGGTTCTCACATTAAAATTTCTCCTTGGAATCTTCTCTTCTTTATATTGTCTCAAAGCAATCATGTTTTCGTGCTTAAAACAAACATTTCTTCCCTTTCATTAGTATCACATTAGTGAAAGAGCATCCCTTCTCCTATTCATCTATTTTTGGCATCGAATTCTACATTTCCATTTGGGTTTAAAAATCATTGCATTTCATTATGATTTTCTACATTAGCTCACATAAATTGAGGGCAACCTATACGCTGGAAGTCATGACCAGTGATGGTTGAAAAATGAATCATAGAAAAGAACTTCTTTCTCTTTCTCTTTCTCTGAGTCTTACCAAACCTCAAAAAAATTGAAAATATACACATTCTTAAACAACATCTTTCCTGGAAGAAGTTGTAGGTGATCACACGATCACGGCAGGACAACGGTGGGCACCTAGCTTGCTGCTCTATTGAGTCATACTTCAGAGCAAAGCCCGCCCCACCATAACATACCTGAAACCTCTCCTTGTAGATCTCCTTCTTCATAGGAAGCCATCCTCACCAAAAAACTCTATTTTACAGTTCATGAGTCAGTCCTTACAATAGCATAAGCTAAACAAACATAATACAAAAGACACTCTTAGGATTGTATTTTTCTTAGTGTTTCTGCTTGGCTTGCATTTTGAGGTAAGAGGTTTCATTCTTCATTTTCTTATTTCCCTTGCACGCTCCTAATCACAGTTGGTGTATTCCAGCTTCATTTGAGTGTGCATGGACCATATTTTCATCATTCTTAGAATTCTGGGTTTGATTCCACATCAAATTTTAATTCACAAGCACATTTTCTTTATCGCTATCTCAATTTCACAGTAACCGGTGGTCATTCCGTGACCGTCATCAGTTACCCTCTAACCGTCATCAATTTTACCTAACCAACATCAGTTACAGATTCTTTTGGTCTACCTTCCCAAAAGGACACCTATTCACATTCTTTTCTTTTCAAAGTCTCTATCACTATCATCATATTCACTTTATTGGTAAATCCTATTACAATCTTGCATACTGGGAAGATTATTGGCCTTTTTACCTTATTTTTTACCAACCATCCACTTTCCATGATTATCGGCAGTGGTTACACTGTGACTGTATCGATTTAACCTAACCGACATCAGTTAGCTTTTGTGTCATTTTCCAGCTGACATTTCATACCTAATCCACCTACTACCCTGTCTCTCCTATTTTCTACTATATTTTTGTGTCATTTACAAAAACAATCCAACCTGATCAGTACTTGTTCACATGGTGCTAACCCAAAGCCAAGCTAACGCCCTCATATTCCATGCTAGTTGTCAACCACTCTAACCTATCCCTTCATCACCTTCTATTTTATCACCCATGGATCCTATCTAACCTATCTATATTGCTACCAAAGACAAGGAGTTCACACGACTCCTTGACCAAAATCTTGTCACCTTGCAGTTTTACCTTTCCCACTCATCCACTCGAGATGCCTCAAGTCAGTTGATATATGGCATGCCCGTATCTATCCCCCGACTCTCGTTCCCACTCTTACATCAGCCCCATTACGGCTCCATGCTTCCTGCATCTACCTTACCTCTAGTCATTTTGTAGCTAGGCCCTATACCCATATGAATACCAGGTATCTACTACTACATCCGTTGCACTCGCCACATCCACTATACCTTCGCCAACCACCCATAACACAACCTCATCCGCCCCTATTGTCTCGCATATACCCATAGCTACACAACCACCTCCAGTGTCGGTGACCCCTACCCCTTTTCAAAATGCTCATCCTTTCTATTCCGTAATCTTTAGCCCCCATTTGCCACTAGCTTCACCATGATCCTTCCACCTCCATATACGTACTATCATCAGCTTGTTGTTTCATCTATTATTCACTCTGGGTACGTACCCCCTATTTTGCTTTCCTTCTTCTCAATCTACCTATATAGCAGCACCATATATTGGAATGCCACCCCCGTTATATGCCCAACACCAACCCTCTTATGCTACAGGAGGCACCCATCCATCACAACCAACCAATGACTTAATCAAGTTAATGATGGACAAGATGCAGACATTGGAAGCATCGGTTTCTAGCTCCACAACACTCTCACCTACAATGAGATTTGTAATGAGCCTATACATCCATCCATTCCTATCCATCCATATCCCATGCATTGGGAAATGCCTAAATTCAATTGTTTCAATAGCAAAGAAGACACAACAACATTTGTGGTCTTTCAAACATGGGTGCTACCTAATCACCCATGATGATGCTTTGCTTCGAGGACCTTTCCCATGTCTCTGATTGAGCTGTGTTAGATTGGTATAGTGGGTTACCTAGACACTCTATATTTTCATTTAATTAGGTATCCCAAGCCTTCTTGGATCACTTCTCCATTAATATCATTAAGAAGGTTACCATGACTGACCTATACTCCATGCATCAATATGACGACAAATCTATCATAGATTTTGTTGCTCGTTGGCGTAGCCTAATCAATCAACTCACATTCCAACTACCATAAACTAAACTCATCAAACTCTTCACATGGGCTTGTGCTAGACATATCTCACCGACCCTGTAGGTCCAAACTTTCCAAACCTTCGATGAAGCATTCACCATGGCACGAAAGCTAGAGATTCGGGCCATGAAGAGAAGAAAATCCAACTACGCAATAAGAACTCGACATTCAAGTCAAATGATACCTCTTCTTCTTCAAAACCATAGAACAATTATTCAAAGGCTAAGGGGACCACTAACGTAGTGGTACTCAAAGCTAGCCTAGCTCATCTATCAAATTAGGCTAGCCCCTCATCTAATCTCTCACCGTTTAGACTTTTCAATTCAGATGGGAACAATGGAAATATACCCCAATTGAGGAACCTTATTATTCTATCTTAGAAAATGCTCATCAAAGCTGGGGCCATAACCCTTCCCCATATAAAACCACACACTAGTTTTGACCATGCTCGCCCTACACCCGCATGGTATAAAGAAGTTGAATTCTATAACCATCATTGAGTAAAGGGTCATAGTGATGGAAATTGCATCACTTTCAAAAACATTGTCCAAGAAATGATCGAGAAAGGTGAGTTAACCATGGATAATCCTAACACACCTACCAATCAAAACCTACACATATTCAAGAAACCCTTTCCTAATCATGCCCCTTCATCTGATCAAACCGGTGAGACCTCAACTCATGATAGTCATACCTACGAGGTCCACACTATTTTCAGTGATGCACCTGTTGCTTCCCAATTACCTCATATTCCTTCCATCGAGGAAATCCTAGCCCGAAGTCCTCCACCTACACTTGAACCCACCTCACCTATTCCTCCACCCACAGAGGAACACCTTTCATCTCCTTCATCACTCATGGAGGATCCTTCTGATAATATCAAGACTATTTCACCTTTGGATTCTCCACCTAGAGAACCGTCACCCATAGTACTTCTTCAGGCCATAAAGGATACTTGTTTATCTCCTCCACCTATAGAGGAGCACCCATCATCTCCCCACTTACAAAGGAGCACCCATCATCTCCTCCACCTCATAGAGGAGCACCCATTTTCTCCTCCACCTATCAAGGATCCAGTAGAGATACCTTTGCCTCTAGGTGACCATTCTCCATCAGCTACCCAAGATCCTGCAGACCTACTTTCGGCTCTCTTACCCACGGAAGTCAAAGCTAGCAAATTCCCCATCTCTAAGACACATTTTATGGGAATTTCCATTAGGTCCTCCTCAACCTCACCTACAGACATGGCATTCTCACGTTTAGCTGATCACTTAGATTATGTGGATAGAGCCTTACTGTGGGGACACCTTCTACTTCTTGTCTCAATGCAAATGCAAATGTCACTTGTTGATAATTCCACTATCTACCCAAAAATATTTCGACCAATCGAACCGAGCACAACCACCTCTATCACAACTTCTTCCACGACACCCATCATAGCTCAACATACACCCTCACCCATAACCCAACATACATCTACATCCAAACCCACACCTACATCATCTTCCTCGACTAAACCTATTACTACCTTAGGGGTCACCCCAACCACCAACCTTACTCATCCACTAGCAAACTAGATTTAGCTACATCCTCTAAAGCCAACACCAAACCTACTCCAGCACCCAAACAGAAGAACCAAACCCATAGAACTCACACCCCAGCTGCGCCAATCATACCTTCATCACCTACACCCTTTCCATTCATCTTAGGACCTCAACCTCCCAACATGGTCAAGAAACCTCCACCCATCAATAAACCAAAAACACAACAGCCCATTCCTTCCTCACAAACCTCTAACATACCCAAGTGCCCGACATGACTTACACCCGCACTTGTAGCATCTTTACCACTCATACCTCTAATACCATCGATCACCCCTTCACTACCCATGACACTTCAGTCTCTTTCCCTCACACCTCCAGCATGACCTACATTATCTACCTTCACAAGACCTCCATTATCCCCGTGGGTAACATGCTCTCTTCCACCATCCACCTTTATCACCTTTACCCAAGAAGGTGCAACCCAAAGACAAAAATCTGCTACCCTCCAATAAGGTAGTCAAAACAAAAATACACCCTCCTACCACTTCATCTACCATACCCCCACCCAAACACATATGGCCAACACCCAAGACCACGCCAACACCCAAAACCATGGCTCGAGCCACTCCCCTCTCTGCAAAGACCATTCCTAAACAATCAGCCACACCTATGCCCAAACCCACTTTCACTTCCCATTACAACCCACTAGTAGGGTCCTATGCCAAAATATTAACCAACCTCCTTGAGACTTCGTCATCGTGTTACCGCCACTCGGACCTTATGACCCCCTTAAACCCAAGCCAAAAGGGTTTGATGACACTAAAATTTATGCCTACCATCATGTGTCATGGAATGATGTGGAGAACTGCAAGGCTTTAAAAACCATCCTTATCTATTTGTGTCCTCCTAAAGAAATTTTTGACAATGATGACCTTCTCGATGAGGACCTCGTTTCACCAACACCCATTCCCACAGTCCTTCCCTCATTGCCTACTCAACAACCACGACCTCTACCCCCTCAACTCTTAGAGCCACCCTAAGATTCAAAATTAACATGGTTTACATCAGAGAACTTGCCACACCATCACCTAAATGTCATTGCACCCAGCTCACTTCACAAGGATTTTTTCCCCGGTAGGTTTTTTCTCTCATGTCATTATACCACTCATCCTACACCTTCTCCATTTACCAACTCCCCTCAGATCAACATGATCCATGTTGCTACCCATGCTTAGAAGGAAAAAGGCAAGGAAAAGGCAACTGACTCACCAACCAATCCTATACCCAACATACCATCTACACCCACACCTAAAATCACTATATGCGGCCCCACATATCCTATTTCTAATGGGGTCACACATCGCGCCATGCTCAAACAACTACACCAATCCCCCCTTAAAATGTCCTTATATGACCTCATCCAAACCTCAAAATCCCATCATCAAGCTCTCATGGAGGTCCTACAATCTATTGAGGTTTTACCCAATGACCCTACACCTGTAGCCTCCATTATCATGCCCCATCATGTAGCCTCTCTCACCAAATTGCCACCTTTATCCACACCTCAACTTACTCACCAAGTAGGTTCCCTTAGCTTCTCGAGAGGAAGAGATTGCACCGCACCAAACTAATGACCGCACCTGACCAGTTCTCTTCATCTCTGTCCACATCGATGATATACGTGTATGTTGTGTTAAGATGATCAATGGGGGCACTAGCATTAATATCATTTCATCCATGCATGAACTCCAATGTGCATACACGACAATTACATGCATAAACATCCTATCATGTTACGTTCATTCGGTGATGTTATCACCTCTACACTAAGAACCATCATCCTCCATGTTCGTTTGCCCCCACATTGTTCAGAGTTATTTTATGTCTAGGGGGGAATTTCAATATAACTCTGTTGCTTGTGAGACCACTGGATTCATGTCATGGGTTGTGTTCCTTCCACTTTGCATCATTATGTAAAATTTGAACATGATGGACACACCTATACTATTTCAAGCTGATCCATCACCTTTTAAAACATGTAACATGCTTTACCGACCCAATGATGTGCTCATACCCATTAAGGCATCTACCTCCATGACCACTACCACTTCACCTACACCTCCGCTTACCAGTACAATCGCTACCTCAACCGCACATACCTCCTCCATTCCTACCACTACCACAACCTCCACGGCTGACCCATTAGCCTCCCAATCCATTAGCTCCACCTTCACATCGACCTCGACACATCATCTATTCCAGCTACCCACATACCAACCACCGATCCCTTGGAAGGCATTTTTCAATGCCTCACTCTGTGGGAATATCACCTATATAGTGTCAACACATTCCTTACTCCACAAGAGTATGGAAATCTTCACCAACACCCTCATTTATGATCACCACATAGAGAGAACACATCCTTTATGGTCCTCCTCACCTTCATACCAATCTCACCCATGGGGACTTGATACCACCACTTACACACCCAAACCACCATCACAAACCCGGCCATTTTCCGTTGACTTCAGCCACTCACCAATCACCGTTTCACCCACACCTTCCGCACCAATGTGCATGGAAGGGTTTTGGCTTTGGCTTTTACAAGTGAGGCCACCATACTATTATTCCATGTACTAGCCACAAACATAATGACCATAGTGGTATAGGCTTTTCTTTGAACCACCTATCAAGAAGGCTTACATTGAACTCATCGAGAACATCAACCCTTCTCCACCTTCTTAACCATCATCACCACCTTCGATGATGGAGTTGATGGATCCAAAATCTATAAAAAAAAAATCATAAACACTATTTCCTTGGGGCCTCTAACTTATCAATGTGAAGGTGAGGCTCCTTCCTCTCTTCCCTTCCTGTATCCTGAAATGATCGATGACGATACACCTTCAATCAACATCGTTCAATGTCAGGATGATGAATCTATACTCACCTAACTTGGTGCAGAAGACTCATATATTCATTGGATGTTACCCTCTCGAGAAGCAAACCATGTTGAATGAATCGACTATTGAGATCAACATTCATACTCAAGATGACCCACACATCCTAAAGATTAGTCAATCTATAGATGCTGTTGAATAGGAAGCCATCACTTCTTTTCTCAAAAACCATAACCATGCTTTCGCTTGGTCTTATGTAGACATGCCCAATATTGACCCCACCATATTGGTCCACAATATCGTAACCATTCTCCCGATGCCAAACTCATCAAACAAAAATCGAGGAAAATGCACCCTCGCATTACCCTTCTCGTCAAAGAAGAACCTTACCGCCTTCTTTCTATTTCCTTCATCTTACCCATTGATTATCCTTGTTAGATTTCTAACATTGTCCTCACATCACTAATGCGGACAGGAAGACTCCACATTTACATGGATTTTGTGACCTCAACCTAGCTTTCCTAAAAGAAAATTTCCCCTACCGGTATTGATCAATTTGGTTGACCTTACCGCTGGTCATAAGATGCTATCACTCATGGATGGCTTCTTGGGTTATAACCAAATCTTGCTTTCCCTAGAGGATCAACACAAAACTACATTCATCACCCCTTGGGGGACCTTCTGCTATCGAGTCATGCCTTTTGGCCTTAAAAATGTTGGTGCCACATATCAATGGGCTATGACTTATATCTTCCATGACATCATGCATCGTATATTAGAAGATTACATCGATGACCTCCTTGCCAAATCTAAACACTGCTCTGAGCACCTCACCATCCTAAAAACCATCTTTGACCGCCTTATTAAATATTACGTTCACCTTCAGCCCAAGAAGTGTGTCTTCGTGGTTCTCTTAGGAAAGCTCCTGGGATTTATCATCTCCTTATGTGGTATAGAATTTGACCCTGCTAAATTCAAGGCCATTCTAGAAATGCCTCCACCCACTAACCTTAGGCAACTCTGTATCCTGCAAGGTAAGTTACAGTCTATTCATTGTTTCTTTTCACAATTATTTGATTTTGTCAACCTTTTCATCATCTTCTCAAGAAGGATGTCTCCTTTAAATGGGATGAAGACTACCACAAAGATTTTGAGGCCTTAAAACAATACCTCCTTCAACCACCCATACACATTCCACCTAAACACAATCAACCTTTCTACCTATAAATCTCAACTACCGATCACTCTTTGGGGGCCATGCTTTCTCATCGCGATGAATAACACAGAGAGCAGGTGGTCTATTACATAAGCCGTACTCTTTTGGACTACGAAACCTGATACACCCATCACAAAAAAATTTTCTTAGCCTTAGTTTTCATTACCACAAAACTTCGCCATTACCTACTCAATCACAAAACCTATGTTGTGACCAACACCGACCCCTTACACTTCATGTATGCTAAACCTTACCAAAATCAACATGCCGCACATTGGCTTATGCTTTTGGCTGACCTCGACCTCAAATTCATCCATCAAAATTCCATCAAAGGCCAAGCTATTGCTGACCAATTGGCTAACACACCTATTTCCGGGGATTAACCCTCTAATTTTGACTTTCCAGATGAGTCAATTACTACCCTTTCCTGAACGAACCCACTTACCAAATGACACTCTTCTTTGATGGTTCCAAGTGTCAATGTGGGGGTGGGGCTAGTGTTATCCTCATTTCACTTGATGGTGAACCCATGCCTTTGTCTTTCAAACTTGATTTTGATTGTACAAACAATATTTCCAAATACGAAGTGCTCGTATTAGGTCTCCAAGCTGCCTACACCCTAGATGTCAAATCAATCAACATCTTTGGTGATTTTTAATTGGTCATAAACCAAGTCAATGGTATATACCAATGTCATAATGAGATACTTCAAAAGTATAAACATCATGTAGACATAACTTTGACCACCTTTGACCATTACGCCTTCAAACCGTCCCCATTCAACCAAAAATTTGTAGATACCATGGCCTATTTGGCTTCTCAAATACCCACTTCACCTACCGATTCTAAAATCTTTGTCACCATACAATGAATCCAATCACCCTCTTATTTACCTCATGACATTTACTCTATCAGAACCACTACCCCGACCCGAGTGACCTTTGGTATAAACAATACTCTGACTATCTTTCTCTCTCCATATTACCTCCTGATCTCACCGTAATGGACAACGCGCCTTCCTTAAAAAGGTCTCTTGTTACATCATCATGGGGGCCTCCTCTATAAGCATGCCTTTGATGGTATTCTCTTATGATGCCTCACGATTTCTAAAATTCCTTATACCATTAAGGAAGTTCATGATGGCATATGTGGAGGTCACTTTAGTGGTCTTGTTGTTGCTAAGTGTATTCTTCACCTAGGCTATTATTGGATGACCCTTAACCATGATTATTGTGACTATGTCAAGCATTGTGTAAAATGTCAACAACATGCCAACCTTCATCATACACCCATTCATGCCTTACAGGTCACCCGTGACCTTTGGCCCTTCTCTCAATGGGGTTTGGATCTTATCGGAGAGATCAATCCCCATTCTTCCCAACGCCATCAATGGATCATCACTGCTACCAAATACTACAAAAATGGGTTGAGGCCATACCACTCATCTCCATGAAAGCGAGAAAATATGTGAGTTCATCAATCATCACATCATTTGTCACTTTGGTGTTCCTCATCACCTCATCATTGATAATGGAAAATAATTCAAAAATAAAACATTGTGAAAACTTTGCGACGCCTTCGCATTCAAGCTAAGTTTCTCATCACCATATTACCCATAGACCAATGGCCAAGCTGAATCCACTAACAAAACCTTAAACAAAATTCTCATGAAAGTGGTTAACGATACTAGGAAGGACTGGCATACGCACATTCCTTTTTCCCTATGGGCATACCGCACTAGTATTTGCACTTCCACTTTGCCACTACACCTTTTTCTCTAGTCTACATGATACAATGGCTATTTCGCCTCTCGAAGTCCAAATTCCCTCACTCCACATTTCTCTCCATGATATGCTAAATGATGACAACTTTCATCGGGATCGTTTTGCACAACTTGAGTTATTAGATGAACATCGTCTTAACACCCTTGACTACCTTCAAGTTTACCAAAAACGTATCAAACATGCCTATGATAAATGTTTCCATGAACAAACCTTTCATGTTGGTGATCTTGTCCTGAAAGAAAATCAACATGTAACCAAAGTAGAAAAATGTAAACGGGGAAAATTTGCTCCTAATTGGCTTGGACCATACATCGTGACCCATACTTATGGATCAGGCACATATCATTTATCTTCACTCGATGGTAAACCCAAACCAGAGCCCTTAATGCCTTGCATCTTGACCATTCTACTATTGAATTTTAGTCCTACCTCACCTTTTTCCTCTTTCTATGCTCATCCCTTGAGCGCTATCCACCTCTTACACCTCACCAATGATTAAACAAGAATCATGTGCATACCCATCACTTGTTATCTTATCTTGAATATGTGTACCACGGCGTTGCACATAGCATGATTCTCATGGATACTTTTCATCTACCTTTAGATGAGATCCCATGGTCATTTCACCTTGCTTTCTAAACAAGAATCCGATTCTTCACCTTAGTCTTGTCCATGACTTAAAATCCCACACATGGGATCCAACTCCTTGAATCAAATTTACTATAAAAAGATGACTCCCTCAAAAGGATATATTTCTCTCTACAATCGCTGCTATAAATAGACTACTCCCTCGAAGGACAACTATGTAAAGCTCTTTCAAAAAAAAGAGAAGCGAGAGAATCTAAAGTTTCCCACATCGATCAGCTTCACGAAGACCTCAAGGAGTTAATTTCCTCATCCCATATAGACTTCCCACATCGATCAGTCTATCTCAAATATCAGTCAAAACAGAAAGCCTTTTAGTCATGGACTTGCCCATTGTGACCTTAGATCTCTTGCCCAAAGAGCATGCTACCTTGTACCATATAAAAATTAACCACCTTTCACCCCTCTCACCATTCACACTCCCATTTCCTACTGCCTCAAGGGACCTCTTGGAAACCATGACATTTGGTGATCATGTGACTACTTTTCACCCTTAGAATAATCAATCATGCAATGTATTTAGGGTCTTACATTCATCACCTCCTCCAAGGTATGACCTACTCGGTATGATCCTAACCAATCAGGTGGCTTTCTATCCTCCTCTTATCTTTTAAACTTATTTATTGTGTATTTATTACCTTATATGGACTTGGTCCTCGACGCTTACCTTTGGGGTAATCTTCTTCTTCCACCACAATCAAAATCACCTATACCAAGTTGCCCACAACTCACCCACACCTAATAGACCTAAACCCAAATCATGCCTAAAACCTACCAACTCATTTTCATACCTCCTCATATTCTTCCCTAGCTTATGGGAGAACTACATCGACCTGAGGTCCCTTTTCATTGGGACTATATAGGTAAGCACTCCGAGGGCATGGGGCCCTTGGAGGTTAGCTCGACCACTCTCTACCCTAACCAATTCATCTTTCATCTTCCTAAATTACATTCTACCCCACTTAGTTTCCTTTTTATATCAAAAATTGGAAATTAAACCAAACAAACAACAAGTTGCTTCACATTTTTATCATCATCACACCATACATTTATTATGACTACCATTTCTCTACCATCATCATGCATGTATTATAAAGCATCTTAAACATGACCCATATCATCATTCATTACACAAATTAATGAATCATAACTTCAACCAATTTAAACTCAACCATGCCTATGACCTAACTCAACCATGCCTAAAACCTAACTCAACCATGCCTAGACCTAAGACTGACTCGATCCATGCCTATGACCTGACTTGATCCATGCCTATGACCTGACTCGGTCCATTCCTATGACCTGACTCAATCCATGCCTAAACAACCTGACTCGATCCATGCCTAAACCAACCTGACTCCATCATGCCTCACTCCCCTAGTTTCGTCCATATCACGACAAAATTAAAATTCTCATACAACACCAACAAATCATCAGAATCTCATCCATCTCATCATATAAATAAATATGTGTGTCTCTATACAATATACATGGATATCCAATCATGAGCATCTCTCAAAATCATCGGCATGTAGGCCGATACCCAATACAAAATGTCATCGGCATGTAGACAGTATCATATACAATAAAACAATACAAAATCTCTTGACACGCATGTGGGTGATATATATCAAAAATACAAATATCTACAAAATAGTGGAGCACATGGCTATCAGGCATCTCCTGATGAGTATCCATCATCTCTGTCTCACATGTCTCCTCCTCGGCCATGTGCGGTGTCCCACTAATAACAATTTATGTGGCCCTAGGCGCTGAAGGCCCCTGCATCGGAGCTGGCCTTTGTGCGTTGGTCACCTCACCACGACCCTGTCCATGGGCTCGCCAGCCCCTTGTGCTCTCCTCACTCTGAGTGTGGGTGCTCCTCCTCTCACTCGAGGTCTGCTTGGGCTCTATACTGTATATGACTGAACAAAAATCCCGGCCTCTAGCTAGATGATCATGATAATACCACGCCTCACCCAAGGTGTCTCTCAAAAGGCCTATAGGTACTACCTGTGGCGGTGCCATCAGCCTCGACCTTGTCATGCCCCTACCTATATAATGAGACCATGTCCCTAAACTTGTGGTGGTACCACTTTCCCTCAGACCACGGGCCTATATCCGGGCTCGAAGGGCCGCTATCTCGTGCTTGTCCTACTTTCAATTGACCCTATAAGCCCATAACATGTCCCCTGCCCGTGGCCACCTAGCCCTATAAATATATCACCTGCACCTATAGGGTGGCTACCTACCCCCCATCCCCTCACCCTCCTCTCCATCTCCACCCTCTGCATCTCCACCTGGGTGAGTACATCCTTTTCCTACTATACCTACGGTTTTGGCCATATGCCTATAATGTGGCAACTTGTGCCTCTGTACCTATCAACTACCCTTGTATGATCCCTAACTGGGTCACTAGGGTCACCACCTACCCCTAGAGGGTGTCTCTCTAAATGGTGATGGTGGCTAGATCTGGCTGCCCTGGCCTCGGTGGTACTGCTCTCAATTGTGCCACCCACCATTGTCTATATATCTGCTACCCCAACATCATCTATCTACGCATCAACTAAGCTACTCCTCCTACCTGATCAGCACTTTAGGTCGAGGTGGAGACATCAACCTCTCCACATCATCTCTCTGTCATCTTGAAGGAAGGGTGGCAATACATCTTGACACATCTTGAACTTTTCGACCTACCCTCTATAGGTATTAGCTCGTGCTCTCTTGCTCTGCCACCCCTCTATCCACCTGTAGATCTAAAGCCATCCAGCTCTACTGCCATCCCCTATATGATGGGAAGCCCACATATGGCCTCCAAATGATGTCCACTCTAGACAATGCCTCCAATAATTTCTGTATTAAGCTACATCATGCGTAGCTCTCATGCTTCAACCCTTTCCCATGGTGGTACCCACCGTCTATATCCAACCTACATCAACCTCCCCTCAAATGTGTCTATTTGGGGCATCCCAACTAGCCACACACACACAATGTGCTCGTAGGCCCAACAATGTAGTAGAAAGGTACAACATAGGTTGAACCACCATAGCCATCCATATGCCCACAACTCCCTATATACCTACACTAAGAGTGCATGTGCCCATGCAGGTGGGTCTGTCATCATCATGTCATGTAGCACCCCCATCAGTGACTATGGAAACCATCCACCCTCTGCATCTGGCAGTGCAAAACAACACACTTCCTCCATCAACAATATAACCACCCTCATCTCCTCAAGATGGGCTCTGTACATCGCTCCATATCTCATACTCACACTATGGAACCACAAATCAGCCACAACCTCACCGTATACTGGTGCCAATAACTCCTCAGACGCTTCTGACAAGATCGAGTACACCTACCTCCCTAATATCGGTAGCCACAAGATCCTGTAGACATCCTCCAGGGTGATCATGAGCTCATTCGGCAGATGGAAGGTATTGGTCACCGAGTCCCATCTGTCGATGAGGGAAACCATCAAACTCACCTCTCGGACTACATGTTGGTAGTTTTAACCCCAATCAGGCCCACCTCTGCCACATGACACCACTCCTCATGCATCATGCTCCCTCGTACCTCCAAAAGCAATGGTGGTACCCTATCTCTCATACGTAACTGATCTCTCGCCTACATCCAACAAAATGATCACATTATTAACCACTTACCCATATCTATAACTTTTACCATTACCTTTGACCCCACATTTTGACCTAACCTACTTACCCACACCCATACCCTTACATCACATGGTGGCACCCACCACCTCCCCTTCCTATCTATCCATACCTTTCCCTATCTATCGTTACCTTTCCTTGCTCTCTCTCCCTACCCACCGAACTTACCTTGTTTATCCTGTGTGGACCACCAAATCTATTGGTTAGCATTGACCCTAATATAATTATCTAACCTTGATTGACCATGGTATCACTATGATGCCTCTACGTAGCATGACTCTGGATCACCTCCCAGAATAACGATACCGGCTCGCAACCACTTAGTCATGCGGCCATGCAGGATGTGGAACTAACTTCAATAATTTGAGCGTCGCTGATCATATCATGGTGACCACCATGACCCCAAACCCTTTTCTCTCCACACTCCTCATTGTATCCATCCTTTTATTTATTTTTCCTCCCCAAACCCCTCACACCCCTTCCCACCCCTCTTTTACCTATCTCCTACCCTTCCCCTTCCCATTTCATCCATTTTCCTTACAAATTCAAATTTCAAATTTTCCCCCAAAACCCCATTTCCCACCTACCCAACTTCCTCCCAATTTCACTAAACAACCAACAATAGGATTTAGATCTTACCTCATCCATGATTGTCATCGACATGGTGGCATGGTGGATGTTCTTTCCAGTCATTGCACTGTAGTGACACTGGTCCACCCAATCCCTCTCCTACCTCCGCCATTGCCGAATGCTCTCTGAATCTCCAACCAATTAAATCTAATGCCCCTCTTGTGGCCCCACCAATCAATCCACACTCATCACCTACGTGGCTTACCAATGTAACTTTCCAAAGCCCTCGGTCATTTTCTTCCTCTCTCCTTCTCTCTTGTCATTTTCTCTCTTTTGCAAATCACAAATGAATTTTAAAAACATGGACTTATTTCTTTTTATACCCCTCCCGACCTACAAATGGGTGACGGTGTATCCTTGATCGCGATGTTTCTCTACCTACTAGAGACCACCACATGGTTAGCCTTGACCGACCTCAGTTGGTCTTGACCAATGTCGGTTACCCTGCTCAGCCTCATTACTACCTATTACCCCTACTTTTCTTCTTGCCTACCTACCTTTTAGCTCACTCCCATACCACCTTGATAACTTTACCCCTCCACATTACCCTATATTTGTCCTATTGTATTCGAGCCTCATTATTTTTCCCATACCTCGGCCCTACCCATGTTGTGACCTAGATATTTAGACCTGGACCATCGCTAGTGACCTTTGACCCCATGTGTTCGTTATAACCTTACTTTTTATACCCCTCCCGACTTTGTTACCTATGTTTATTGACCTAATGACCTTACCTTACCTTGCCTCGGTTTGTCATGACCATTTATCCTGACCCAACCTTTAGTGTACTTGATAATTGGAACATACCTAAACGTTCCTGTCCCACTTGGCCTACATCATGTTTCGACCATATCCTATACCTTGGATACCTGAATCACCTCAACCTTGTTTGGATAACCCTATCGACCTAAGACAATGTAGAGTTTTCCTACTCTTCAACTTGGTAGTGTGTTGTAGTTTATATGTGTGTGCAGTTTATTTATTACTACCTTTGACCCACGATCCATTACGGATTACCCGATTGGGCCTTTCCTTCTATTTACCCCATTTCCTACATCCCTATTCATCACATTCACCTTTTATCAAACCACTCACCAATTCTACCTTCTACCTCATCAGTTCTTGGTTTGAGGGGGATCACCTTCACCCACACATGGTGAAACCACATCTGATTTTTGTCAGCATCGCTTACCAATACAAGCTACACAACAAAAAGTGGAAAAATGTAGACACCAAAATCAGGTCACACTCCCCTTAGCCCCTTGTTAATTAATAAACTTAAACACACTTACCTAACCATGCCCCTTTCACCCCACACTAATATTTATTTAATCAATTATTAAATTAATTTCTATCCTCATCATAGCTATTATTTAAATTATCCTAATTACCTAATACCCACCCCTCCACATCACCAAGACACCTCACCTAGCCACCTCACCCTAAGCCTATTCTTAATATGTTCTCATAACTAACTAAGACCTAACCAACACCCTAAAAATCAATGCATATACCTCAGTCCCATGACACAAATGAAAACTTCCACTCTTGTTTGAAGGAATAGAGAGATCTGGCAATAGTTACAGCCATGATCTCCTATTTTTAGTTAACTTAGGGAATCCCACCTTAACCGATGTCGGTCACCCCTAAACCGATGTTCGGTTAGACCGTAACCGCCATTAGTTAACTTTAATTCCCTAGGGCAACCTCATCCTTGAGGTTGGTAGTTTTAGAGAACACAACACACATGCATGCGAAGAGATCAAGCATTTTCTTTCACACAGACATCCAACACTCACTCAGCAATCATCCAACAACCATCTAGCACTCATTATGGCATAGAGTTGATCTAGTCTAGCAAGAAGGAGAGCACATGTAGCCCATGTAAGAGCTCCCCAATGCATTTGGTGATTCCTCCATAGCATCTAGCCCCTCATCATCATCTCCATTCTTCATTCACAGGCATCCAAGCCTAGATTCCAAGTAAGTAGAACCTCTTCTCATCTCATTCACTTCATTAGTTCTAGTATTTTCATCTTTCTCTATTGTTATTTTCTCCCACAACCACTTACCTATCTCCTTTGGTGGCATTCCCTCCATACCCCCATTAAACCCTTACAAAACCCCATCTAAACAACTTGATTCCTCATTCCGATCAACCAAGCCCCTTTGTGCAACCACAAAGAAGACCCAAAAACTCATTCTGTGATATTCCCAGTATCTCCAGTAACCAACATCGGTTCACCTTAACCGGCGCCGCGCATTGGTTAGCCTACAGTATATTGGCTTCATACCACCATTTTCCAACCTAACCCATAGCTCATCCTAGCTCCATCCAAACCCCATTAGATCTACCCATTGGCCTAATATCCCACCTAGACCTCATAAATATCCCACTCAGCTCCTTATCAACTTGAAAAACCTCCCCCAAAACTCTATTCTTGACCCTCTGTCATTTTTTCGGTGGGCGTCGGTCACCACACCGTGTCATCGGTCATCATTCCTAGACTCGATATTGGTCTCAGTATCCACCAATACAACTCATAACAACAACCTACCTACTTGTTCCTGAGTTACCCATAATTTCTGTGACCTCTTTTAGACCTCTGCCATACCCATAAAAGCTCTAAACCATTTACCCAACCCCTGGATCTTGTTTTAACTTATCCTGTTGAATTAGATATTTCTTATTGTGTTTTATATGAGATGCCTAAATCATATAGATTATAGTAAGATGACATTTACTTTATTTCTTGCATTAAATTTTTTAAAACAGTGGATTGACAACCTTCCAGGAAGTACCACACTTCCAGGATCTAGCATACACTAGGCAGTCCACTGCATATATTGTTTAACTCTTTCTGGTGGTCTTGCTTTCTATTTCAGGTAGTTCCTCCCAACCAAAAGGAATCTCTCATGGTCAGTTATGGATCGAGGAGTCAACACGTGTGCAACAACCTACAACCAAGCATCTTAACAGGTATTCCTCCTACTTTGTTACCCTATCTATTTTGTCGGCATTCAAAAAAAAGATCTAGAATAAGGTGAAACAAAGGGATAATGTCCTCGATGAGTTCAATGTGATCCTTCTTGGTAGGTGGTTCAACAAAGCCGATACCACTACATTCGTTGTGTTTACAATTAGTACATTGAATAATAGTATGGTGACCTTTCTCATAAAATCCAAAACCAAAACCCTTCCATGCACATCGGTGCGGGAAGGTGTGGGTGAAATGGTTATAAGTCAATGACTGGAGGTCGGTAGAAAAAGGGCGGGTTTGTGATGGTGGTTCTAGTGTGTAAGTTGTAGTATCAAGTCCCTCAAAGGAGAGACTGCAGTACGAGGTGGGGAGGACCATAAAGGAGGTGCTCTCCTATATGGTGATCATAATGAGGGTCTTTGGTGAAGAATTCCATACTCTTTTGGAGTAAGGAATGTGTTGACACTATATAGGTGATACTCCCCAGAGTGAGGCATTGAAAAATGCCTTCCAAGGATCGAGTGGTTAGTATGTGGCTAGTTAGAATAGACGATGTATCGGAGGTCAATGCGGAGGTGGAGCTAACATATTAGAAGGTGATGGTTTGGCCATGGAGGTTATGGTAGAGGTAGGAATGGGGGAGGCGTGTGTGCTTGAGGTAGGGGCTTTCTTGGTAAACGGAGGTGTAGGGAAGTGGTAGTGGTCGTGGAGATAGAGTCCTTAATGGGTATAAGCACGTCATTGGGTTGGTAAAGCATGTTGCATGTTTTAATGGATGGCTGGAATAGTATAGGTGTGTCCTTCATGCTCAAACTTTACACAATGATGCAAAGTGGAAGGGACACAACCCATGACATGAATCTAGGGTCTGCCAAGCAACATGTTATATTGGAATTCCCCCTCCAAGACGTAAAATAACTCTGGAACAATGCGGGGGACCACGCGAATGTGGAGGATTATAGTGCCTAGTGTAGAGGTGATAACATCATATTGAATGAACGCAACTTGATAGGATGTTTATGCATGTAATTGTTAGGTATGCGCATTTGAGTGAATGCATGGGATGAAATGATATTAATGTTATCCCCCATCAATCATGACATGTCGTACACGTATATCATCGATGTGGACAGAGATGAAGAGAGTTGGGTCTGGATCATCTGTTTGGTGCGGTGTGATCTCTTCCTCTGAGAAGCTAAGGGAGGCTACTTGGTGAGTAGGTTGAGGCATGGATAAAGGTGGTAATTTGGTGAGAGAGGCTACATGATGGGGTGTGATAATGGAGGCTACGGGTGTAGGGTCATTGGGTAAAACCTCAATAGATTACAGGACCTCCATGAGAGATTGATGATGGGATTTTGAGGTTTGGATGAGGTCATATAAGGACATTTTAAGGGGGATTGGTGTAGTTATTTTAGCATCACACGGTGTGTGACCCCATTAGAAATAGGATACGTGGGGCCACGGATAGTGATTTTAGGTGTGGGTACAGATGATATGTTGGGTATAGGATTGGTTGGTGAGTCTAGTTGCCTTTTCCTTTCCTTTGTCCTTCTGAGCATGGGTAGCAATGTGGATCATGTTGATATGAGGTGGGGAGGTAGGCAAGGTAGGTGAGCCATGAAAGGTAGAGTGACATGAAGGGAAAAATCCTAATGGCGGGAAGGAACCTTGTGAGATGAGTGGGCACATCAACATTGGGGTGGAGGTTTGGTGAGGTCATTGATGCAAACCATGTTAATTTCAAATCTCGGAGGTGGTTCTAGGAGCTGTGGGGGTAAAGGTTTGGGTCATTGAGTAGGTAGTGAGGGAAGAGTTGTGGGAATGGGTGTTGGTGAAATGGGGTCCTCATCAAGAAGGTCATCATCATCAAATTTTTCTTCGGGAGGGCACAACTAGATAAGAACATTTTTCAAAGCCTTATAATTCTCTACATCGTGTCCTGGCACACGATGGTAGGCACAAATTTTGGTGTCATCAAACCCCTTTGGTTTGGGCTTGAGAGGGTCATAAGGTCTGAGGGGCGGTAATGTGATGACAGAAGTTTCAAGGAGGTTGGTTAAAATTTTGGCATAGGACCCTGCTAGTGGATCACAATGGGAAGTGAAGGTGGGTTTGGGTGTAGGCACGGAGGACTATAGAGGAATGGTCTTTGCACTAAGGGGAGTAGGTCAAGCTATAGTTTTAGATGTTGGTGTGATCTTAGGCATTGGTTGTGTTTGTTTGGGTAGGGGTATGGTAGACGAACTAGCAAGAGAGTGTATGGTTGTTTTGACTACCTTATTGGAGGGTAGTAGATTTTTTTCCTTAGGTTGTACCTTCTTGGGTAAAGGTGATACAGGCACATGAGATCTAGAGGGAAAGGTGGATGGTGGAAGAGGGTGCATTACCCATGGGGATAACGGAGGTGCTATGAAGGTAGATGGTGTAGGTCATGTTGGAGTGTGAGGGAAAGAGGCGAAGTGTCATGGGTAGTGAAGGGGTGATTGATGGTATTAGAGGTATGGGTGGAAAAGACATTGTAGATGTGGGCGAAGTCTTGGTAGGCGTTTGGGTATGTTTGAGGTTTGCATAGTGGAATGGGTGGCTATGTTTCTAGTTTACCGGTGGGTAGAGGTTTCTTACCCGTGTTAGAAGGATGAGGTCCTAAGACAGATGAAGAGGGTGAAGGTGAAGAAGGTGTGATCGGTGAGGTTGGAGTATGAGATTTATGGAGTTAGCTCTTCTATTTGGGTGTCAGAGTAGGTTTGGTATTGACTTTGGAGGATGTAGCTAAATCTAGTTTGATAAGTGGATGAATAAGGCTAGTGGTTGGGGTGACCCCTAAGGTAGTAATAGGTTTAGTCAAGGAAGATGATGTAGGTGTGGGTTTGGATTTAGGTGTATGTTGGGCTATGGGTAAGGGTGTGTGTTGAGCTATGATGGGTGTCATGGAAGAAGTTGTGATAGAGGAGGTTGTGTTTGGTTCAATTGGTTGAAATATCTTTGGGTAGATAGTGGAAGTGTCAGCAAGTTGCATCTGCATTTGCATTGAGACAGGAAGCAAAAGACACCCCAAAGTAAGGCTCTATCCACATAATCTAAGTGATCAGCTAAGCATGAGAATGACATGTCTATAGATGAGGCTGATGAGGACCTAATGGCGATTCTGTGAAATTTGTCTTAGAGATAGGGAATTTGCTATCTTCGGCTTCCGTAGGTAAGAGCGAAAGTAATCTATAGGATCTTGGGTAGCTGATGGAGAATGATCACCTAGAGGAAAAGGCATCTCTACTGGGTCTTTGATAGGTGGAGGAGATGATGGGTGCTCCTCTATGGGTGAAGGAGATGATGGGTGCTCCTTTTTGGGTGGAGGAGATGGTGGGTACTCTTCTACTAGGCTGGAGAGGTACTTTGGGTGATGGCTCTCTAGGTGGAGAGGCCAAAGGTGAAATAGTCTTGATATTAACAGAAGGCTCCTCTACGGGTGATGAAGGAGGTGAAAGGTGTTCCTCTATGGGTGGAGGAATAGGTGAGGTGGGTTCCAATGTAGAAGGAGGACTTCAGGCTAGAATTTCCTCTATGGAAGGAATATGAGGTAATTGGGTAGCATCAGGTGTATCGCTAAAAATAGCATGGACCTCACGGGTATGGCTATCATGAGTTGAAGTCTCTCCAGTTTGATCAGAAGAAGGGGCATGATTAGGAAAGGGTTTCTTGAAGATATATAGGTTCTAATTGGCAGGTGCATTAGGATTATCCAAGGTTAGCTCACCTTTCTCGAGCATTTCTTGGACAATGTTTTTGAAGGTGATGTAATTTCCATCACTATGACCCTTTACTCGATGGTAGTTGCAGAAGTTGTGCTCTTTATACCACATGGGTGTGGGGTAAGTAGGTTCAAAGTTTGTGTGTGGTTTCACGGGAGGAAGGGTGATGGCCCCAACTTGGATGAGCTTCTCGGGACAAAATAATAAGGTTCCCCAATTGGGGTATGTTTCCATTATTCCCGTTTGAATTGAAAAGTCTAGACGGGTGAGAGATTAGATGAGGGGCTAGCCTAATTTGATGGATGAGCTGGGCCGGATTTGAGTACCACTGCGTTAGTGGTCGTCTTGGCCTCTAAATAATTGTTTTGTGGTTTTGAAGAAGAAGAGGTATCATTCGACTTGAATGTCAAGTTCTTATTGTGTAATTGGATTTTCTTCTCTTCAATAGCCCGAATCTCTATCTTTCGTGCCATGGTGAATGCTTCGTTGAAGGTTTAGAAGGTTTGAACTGCAGGGTCGGTGAGATATGCCTAGCACAAGCCCACATGAAGAGTTCGATGAGTTTGGTTTGCAGTAGTTGGAATGTGAGTTGATTGATCAGGCTATGCCAACGAGCAACAAAATCTGCGATGGATTCATCATCATACTGATGCATAGAGTAGAGGTCATTCATGGTAACCTTCTTAATAATATTAATGGAGAAGTGATCTAAGAAGGCTTGGGCTACCTGATTAAATGAGAATATAGAGTGTCTAGGCAACCCACTATACCAATCTAACATGGGTCCAGTTAGAGACATGGGAAAGGTCCTCAGGAGCAAAGCATCATCATGGGTGATCAGATAACACCTGTGTTTGAAAGACCACAAATGTTGTTGCGGGTCTTCTTTTCTATTGAAATGGTTGAATTTAGGAATTTCCCAATGCATGGGATATGGACAAATAGGAATGGATGGATGTATAGGCTCATCACAAATCTCATCATAGGTGAGAGTGTTGTGAAGAGCCAAAAACCGATGCCTCGATATGCTGCTTCTTGTCCATCATTAACTTAATTAGGTCGTTGGTAGGTTGTGATGGATGGGTGACTCCTATAGCATAAGATGGTTGGTGTTGGGCATATAAACGGATGACATTCCGTATATGGTGTTGCCGTATAGGTAGATTAAAAGAAGGCAATGAAATAGGGGTATGTACCTAGAGTGAATAATAGATGAAACAAGAGGTTGTTGATAGTACGTATATGGAGGTGGAAGGGTCGTGGTGACCCTAGTGGTAATGGGGGATAAAGATTGCGGAATAGAAAGGATGATGTTTTGAAAAGGGGTAGGGGTCACCGACACCGGGGGTGGTTGTGTAGCTATGGGTATATGTGAGACAATAGGCACGAGATGAGGTTGTGTTATGGGTGGTTGGCGAAGGTATAGTGGATGTGGCAAGTGCAATGGAGGTAGAAAACACAACATTCATAGTAGATATACATAGGGCCTAGCTATGAAACGACTATGGGTAAGGTAGATGCATGCAGCGTAGAGACATATGGGGTTGACGCAGGAGTGGGAATGAGAGTCAAGGGGATAGATACGGGCATGTCATATATCAAATGACCTGAGGCATCTTGAGTGGATGAGTGGGAAAGGTAAAACTACAAGGCGACAGGATTTTGGTCAAGGAGTCGTGTGAACTCCTCATCTCCGGTAGCGATAGAGATAGGTTGGATAGGTTCCATGGCTGGTGATAAAATGGAAGGTGGTGAAGGGCTAGGTGGGAGTGGTTGACAATTGGCATGGAATACGAGGGCACTTGCTTTTCGACGTGTCAGTACCATGTGAATAGGTACTAACGTGGTAAGACTGCTTTCTGTAAATGACACAGAAATACAACACATATAGGATAAATAGGCGGTGGTAGGTGAATTGGGGTTAAAATGTTAGCTGGAAAATGACACAAGCTAACCGATTCCGATTAGGTTAAACCGACCGATCACAGGTAACCGTTGTTGGTCACTATGGAAAGTGGACAATTGGTCAAAAACAAGGTATAAGGTCAAATTTTCCAGCTATGCCAAATACTAACGAGACTTACCAAGTCAATGGATATGATAAGAGTGACAAAGACTCTAAACAACTAACGAAGGGGAATAGGTGTCCTTTTTGGGTTGGTTAACAAAAAGAACAATGGATAGAAGTCAGTTAGGTAAAATCAATAATGGTCAAAGGGTAACCAATGACGGTCGCTAGACCGACACCAGTTACTGTGGAATTGAAACAGTGATGAAGAAAATTGTGGTTGTGAGTTAACATTTATGTGGAATCAAACCCAGAATCCTTGAGAATGATGAGAATATGGTCAAGAACACTCAGATGAAGTTGGAATACACCAACTATGATGAGGAGCGTGCAAGGAGAAATAAGAAAAATGAAGAGCATGACCTCTCACCTCAAAACGTAAGCCAAGTAGAAACACTAAGAAAAATACGATCCTAAGAGTGCCTTTTCTATTATGTTTGTTTAGCTTATGCTATTTTAAGGACTGACTCATGAACTGTAGAATAAAGTTTTTTGGTGAGGATGGCTTCCTACAAAGAATGATATCTATAGGGAGAGGTTTTAGGTATGTTATGGCGGGGCGGGCCGTCCTCTGATGGGGTACTAGACAGAGATAACCAGCGGGGTGTCCACTATGTCATGATCATGTGATCACCTACAGCTTCTTCCAGGTGATATGTTATTTAAGAATGTGTATATATTTTGAATTTGTGATGTTTGGGTAAGACTGGAGAGAGAAAAAGAAAGAAAGTGTTTTTCTATGATTTTTTGTCAACTATCATCTGGGAATGACTTCCAGCGTATAGGTCACCCTTAATTAATGTGAGCCAATGCAGAAAAGTAGAATGAAATACAATGGTTTATTAACCCTAAATCAAAATGTAGAATTTTATGCCACAAATATATGAACAGGGAGAAGGGATGCTCTTTCACTAATGTGATACTAATGAAAGGGAAGAAATGTTCATTTTAAGCACCAAAATACGATTGCTTTTAGACAATAGAAGAGAAGAAGATTTCATGGGAGAAAGTTTAATGTAAGAAATTTTTAGAAAAGAAACAAACATACAACATTTTCACCTATAAATTAAAGAATGCAAAGAACCCCAAATGGGTCTCACCAAGCGTGCCAAAAATGTTTCACTGATTCTAGAACGTTTCTTCGAATGTTGATGAAACAAATAAGGGTAATGGGTGAGGAGGAATACCTATTAAAATGTTGGTTGTAGGTTGTTGCATGCATATGACTTATGGATCCATAGCTGATCATGAGAGCTTCCTTTTTGCTTGGAGGAACTACCTGGAATGGAAAACAATACCACCAAATAAAAGTTAAATAATATATGTAGTGGACTTCTAGCGTATGCTAGATCCGGGAAGTGTGATACTTCCTAGACAGTTGTCAATCCACTGTTTAAAGTAAATTAATGTGAGAAATAAAGGAAATCCTACTATAGTTAAAATGATTTAGGTATCTCATTCACCTACAATAAGCAAATTCATTCACAACAGGCTAAGCTATGACTGAATCTGAAGGTCAATGTCTTTGTTAGTGTGAAATCTTGGTCAAGGTGAGATTCTGGGTAGTTTTGGGTATTTGGTGGAAGTTTAGGAGCTCTGTTCTTGGTTTCTGGTAAAAGACACAGAGACCGACATCAGTCTGGTATGACCGGTATCGATTTAGGATAACTAGCGATGGTTGTGGGTAACCGGCGTCGGTATGGTCGGGGTACAGGAAACTCAATAAAACTTGGCTAGGTGATAGATCTGAGGTTAGATGAAGATGGAAGGGCAATGGAAAGATTCATATGGATCTGGATATGCACAGGAATGATTAAGATCCAGGTATGGGCAGTGTAAGGGTATGGATAAAAATATGGTCAAGTTTGCATGGAGGTAGATGATGGGGGAATGGAAATGAGAGCAAAAGCTAAAAATAGATGTAAAAGGATCTACCAAATGATGAATAGATGAGTGTTGGTTAACAAAACTTATTGTTTGTATGAGCTTGATGCCTGGTTGGTAATGGTGGGTGATCAAATGGAATGAACTTGGTGTAGTGTTGGTGCTTCCCGGATGCTCCCGTGAAGGCAGATGGTTGTGTGATTGCTTCAGGTATGGGCTATGGATGCTTTGATGTGTATACTAACTCTTGGTTCTACTTACTACTTGCATGTAGCTCTCGGTTTTGTCACTTGTTCTCAAAATATGTGATTATCTCCCAAAAATGTACCAACCCCGAAATAAGGTTATTTTTGGGATTAAATGGTAATTGACGGTGGTTTTGGCTTAACCGGCGGTGGTTAAGGGTAACCGGTGTCAGTTAGGGCGGGATTTCCTAGGTTTACTAAACTAGGCAGATCCCCTTGATTTTATGGGCTCTTGTTCGTTTGTTCTGCAGATTAGAATGGAAGCTTCCTTCTAACATGTGGGAATATGGTTAGAGGGAATGTAGGCTTTGATTTTTAGGGTTTGGGTAGGTCTTAGTTAGTTATGGCAACATACTAAGAATAGGTCTTAGGGTGAGGTGGCTAGATGAGGTGTATATGTGGGCATTATCCCAATTAGGATATTTAAATAATAAATATTGTGAGGATAATGAATTAATTAAATTAAATTAATACTAATGTGGGATTAAAGGGGCCATGATTAGGTGAATGTGCTCAAGGTATTTATTTGACAAGGGACCAAGGGGAGTGTGACCCCCGGTCGTGCCTACACGGATATCTAGAAGAAGAAGATGTTGATCATGAACCAACCAATCTTGTTGAAGAAGTCCCTAATATTGTGCTAGATGAAGTAAGTGGAGATCATCAATAAGATCCCTATGTTGATGTGTTGAAAGAAGCTGGTTTTTGTTGTTAGAAGAAACAATATTATGTACATACTTCATTCACGAAGAAGATACTGATCATACCACAATTGGTCAAAAACCAAGCAATTCTAAAGGACTATGTAAATTGTTCTTGATGGATTGAGAAGTAAGAATGGATCCAGTTCTTGTGTTATGTTAATTTCTTTAGAGGGAGATAATTACTTCTCATATTTCTGGTTGCAATTAAATTGTGCTAACAATGTTTTTTGAATAAGAGGCCCTTGTGTAAGGAATTCAAGTAACCCAAAAGAAGGGAATAAGGGATAGGACTATTTTTAGATACAACGAGTTATTTTTCATCAAGTGACGACACACATTGCATCCAAGAATGATATTTTAAGATCATACAAGAACCGAGTCTAGGACTTTTGAAGCTTTTAGGATCCATGCGATTCCTAGAAATCAAAATCAAGATGCTTTGATAGGCTTGCTACAATTGGCTCACAATACTATAAACCAATTGATATCGTGAAATAAAGGAAGTAATGTTTCAAAATGGTGGTTCGACCTACATTCTCTCGATAATGTGAGTAGCGTGCAAGTGTTAGATAGTGATAAATAAATTGTCCTTTGTGTACAAGAAGAGGAAGATTTGTTACAAAAATTCAAGATAAGTTGCAAGAATCATATGGTGATCAAATCATACAATTGAAAAGAAATAAACTACTAAAAGGATTAGTCACTCTAGAATCCATCTTCAATTTAGATGATCAAGCCAAAAGACAAAGCTCTAACATGGTGGTCAAAGAAGAATATTTTGAGGAAGTCAAGGTAGAAAATGAAAAGTTTTTGAAGATCGGAAAAGTGTGTACTTCCGAAGAGAAAGAAGATTTCATCAAACTTTGTCAAGAGTATCATGACATTTTTCATGGAGCTATAAAGACCTGTATGGTTTTGATCTAGGTTTGGTACAACATACCATTGAACTAGATCCTAATGCCAAGCTAGTTCATCAGAAACAAAGGCCAATTAATCCCAAAATTGAGCCACTAATGAGAAAGGAGCTAACCAAACTCATGAGGCTGTATAATTTTTCCCATCAAGCATTCCTCTTGGGTAGCCAATCTGGTACCCATAAGGAAGAAGAACAAAGATATTTGGTTGTGCGTAAACTTAGGGATTTGAATCAAGTGTCATTAAAAGACCATTATCCTCTTCCATCAATAGATTAGATCATTTAAAGGATGGCAGGAGCTCAAAGATTTTCTTTTCTTGATGGATATTTGGGTTACAATAAAATTATGGTCTAAGAATCCAATCAATTTAAAATGGCTTTCACTACTAAGTGGGGCACATATGCCTACAACAATATTCCATTCAGATTGTCCAATGTTGGGGTTACTTTCAAAGAGCCATGGACATGGTATTTAAGGGACTAATCATGGATATCATCTTGGTTTACCTTGATGACATAGCCATATATTCTAAGCATGCGAAGACCACATCCCTCATCTAAGGAAGGTTTTCCATAGATGTAGAGAATTTGGGATTTCACTTAACCCCAAGAAATGTATTTTTGCAGTGTACTGAGGAAAATTGTTAGAGACCATTTTTAAGTGGAAGAACTATTAATCGATCTAGCCATGATTTGTTCAATTATGTGCTTATCTCTCCCAAGTCACAAGAAGGGTCCCCATAGTTTTCTAGGAACCATAAATTTTGTGTAGAGATTCATCCCTCAATTCGTGACATTGGCTAAACCATTGACATCCATGCTGAAGAAAAATATGCCATTCTCATGGAAAAGGAAGGAAGGGAGAGATTTGAAGCCATCAAAACAACCATTTTGCAAGCTCCCATGTTGGTAAACCCTATTTTTGATAAAGGCTCGTTTATCCTTTATTCTTTTGTAGGTCAAGAGATTATTTCAAGTATCCTCACCTAGGAAAATGATGAGCTTATGGAGTAACCAATTGCTTTCTTCATTCAATCCTCAAATACTATGAGCTCAAATATTCATTCATTGAAAAACAAGTCTTTTCCATTATTCAAGCTTTGAATAAATTCGAGTGTATGTTGTCTAACAATAGAGTTCATCGATGGTGTCTCATCTAGGTGTCAAGGAATTTTTACTGATTGAAGATATGAATGAAAAGCATCTTTGGATGGATCACGAAGGTGATGGGGTATGACATGCATATCAAAGTTACCAAAACTTCAAGAGGTAAAGGTTTGTGTCAACAACTTGCTTTGATGTGGAATCGAAAGGTGATGAAGATCACGATGCTCCTAAACACGATGAGAGTGATGATCAAGTTGATTGGTTATCCAAAATGAATAATTTCCTTTTCTTAGGAGTATATCCTGTGAACATGGATAAAAATCAAATATGGAATTTCCATCTTCAGTCTATTCCATATGTTCTAGTAGATAACATTCTCTTTCGAAAGGATTTGAACGGTGTTCTCCTTTGGTGCATGGGACCGAGAATAGGTAAGTAAGATATTAGAAGAGTTTCATAATGACCTATCTAGAGGACATTATTCTACATGAAAACTACTACCAAGATCATATAAGTTGGATACTATTGGCTGGATTTGTTCAAATATGCCCATCTCTGGGTAAGGAAATGTAAGGAATGTGTCTTTTTCATGGGAAAGCAGAAGTTGGCAACTCTTGATGGCATCAATTCAAGTGTATCAACCCTTTGTTGATGGGGTTAGACTTCATTGGAATGATTAATCCTCCATCAGTGATGGACATAAATTGGGCCTTACTAAAATAGACTATTTTACTCGATGGACAGAGGTGGTAGCATTGAAGGAGAGCAATGAGAAGGCAATTCTGGATTTCTTGGAAGGTATAATGAAAAGGTTTGGTGTTCCATTTACAGTCATTTCAGACAATGTGATGGATTTTCTTGGTATGAAGTTGAGTGAATGGGCTGTTAAAAATGGGGTATACCTCAATAATTTTCAAATTACTATTCACAAGGAAACGGATTGGATGAGTCTAGCAACAAAAACCTCATAAGGATTATTAAGCACACAATGGAAACTAACAATAGGACTTGGCATACACAACCTAAGACCACCTTATGGGAAGATCAGATCACACCTAAAAGGGCCATCGAAAATTCTCCTTTCGTTATTGTATATGGAAGAGAAGAAAAATTCTACTCTCCCTGGAATTACCTTCTTTGGAGTTGGCCCATCAGCTTGAGGCCATGGAGAATGATTCCTTATCGGTAAGGTTTGCTGAACTTATGGAGTTAGAGGAAGTACGAGAACAAGGCCATGAGAACCTTGGAACAACATCAGTCTCAGGTTAAGAAATCATTTGACAAGAAAACATCTAACAGGCATTTCCAAGAGGGAGATTTAGTTCTCAAATGGGACGAAGATAGAGCCAAACCAGGTAGGCATGCCAAACCGACACTCTCTGGAGTGGGCCATACATCATCATGAGTTGGAAAGAGGTGAATTCATTTAATCTATCTAAGCTCAATGGAGAAGAACTATCCATTCATGTGAATGGGATACATCTCAAAGCTTGTTTTTGAGAAGTGTTCCACCCCTTGTATAATTTAGGTAGGTGTTTTCCTCCAAGTACTTATGCACATTATTGTGTGTTTTTGTTCTTTTTATTTCCTTTTTGTTGTGTTTTGTGTTGTTCTTACACATTGTATCATCCTCAGAAGTTTCTCAAGGGAAGGAAGGTTCAAAGTTTCCATAATATTTTCATAATGCTCCTTCATTCAAATTTTTGTAGTGTTCCATAGATGTCAAACATTCAATCAGATTCAATATACCTCATGCCCAACATTTTAGGGAGGTTCAAGATCGACAATGCTCAAGGGGATTACGGGATCCATCGCAAAGAATCAAATCAATTTATGGATTCCAAAATTGACTCCATGCCCAATGGATGACTTAAGGCTACTGGAATCATGCTTATCATGCAACGATCATCTGCAAGAGGTCGCCAAAAATGTTATCCATTTTTACCTCCTTTCAAAATTAGACAATGGGGGTCTACATGTTAAAATGGTCAGAGTTGGTGTATACAATTTTCTGGCATTCTGTTATGAATTCCATGATGTCTCAAAATTGAGGAAATTCCATGAATTCCATGGTGTTAAGAAAGAAGGCGAAAGCATTCAAGAAAATCTTGGGGTCATACAAGGGGGCTCGAGGTGAGCTTGCACAATGTATAGGGAGAGCAACCTACAATATAGCTCGGTTGAGCTAAATGGATGTGAGGTTGATTATTTTGACCAGCTCAATGAGTTAATTGAGGCCATGAACGAGTTGTTCGATGTTGACCTCTTCAGGTGTAATGTTGGTATGTGTTCCATTGAAATGAGTACCGAATCTCAAACTTTAGCTTGAACGAGTTCAATAGGGTCGAGAGTCGACGAGCTCAATATGAGCTACAAGATGAAAGTGTGAGGTGTGAATCGTGTCATTTTACATGAGTTAAAAAAATCTCACGTTTGGGCTTTGTACAACCCCGATCCAGGTTGAGAGATAGTTCAACGAATCAAGCTATAGGAAAAATGATGATCGGGCTCGGAGCTCGAACATGGGTAGAGAAGAACTCGATAGTTTGTATTCATGAGTGAGTTGCTCATAAAAAGGGGGTTCAATTGATCAGAGAAAAGCTCAGAAAATTCCGGTGGTCAGCCAATGTAGGAGCTCGGTCAAGCTTGGAACATTACCTCAGTGGTTGGCTCTATGAAGAAACGAGCCAAGGGAGACACTACCCATGAAGATCCTGAAGCATGATGAAAGGATGCACCTTTATAGTCCATACGCAAGATGAATTGGAGTAAGTCGTGTGCTTGGAGGATGGTTCGAAGCTAGATTGAGGCAATCTATGGCCCGAAACATTGGAAGGATGAAACCTCGATGAATCGGAGGGTGCTCACAAACTATGTCAATCAAACAAAATTCGAAGCTCCACACGGAAGACTCATATGGCTCATCATGCCAAGGAAATGTGAGGATTCGGCTTGTGCATGGAGGGTTGATTAGATTTATTGGAGGCATTAGAGATGGGCTCGTGTTGAGCCAACTTAATGACTCAAGTGCTTGGCCTTCAAAGATTTCAGAAATAAGCTTAATGGTCGCTAACAGGTAAACACGTGAGTGTTTTCGGCTCTCAAAAAATTGTGGCATTAGAACTCATGTTGGGATCAACTCAGAAACTCGAGTTCCAAGGGGATTGTAATATAAGCTACACAGTGATTGATAGGAAAAATCATGTTTGTGCAGGGCAAGCCAAGTAGGTGCAAGTCGGCATTGGGTTTGGGATCGAGCTCAAGATTTCAGTGCATCTACGAAAGAGCCAACTTGTTGGTTCGGATGCTCAAACTTGTAACTCGTCTTGTCTTAGAAAGAGCTCAGGTTGTAACAATCTCATGGAGAGTAGTGATTTATGAATGAGTAGCTCATGAGCTCAAAACAGAGGATATATGATGGCTCCGGCATGGCCGAGATATTTAGTAAAATGAACTCATGCATGGGGAAGAGCTCAATTGTGTTGGTGGCTAGCTAAACAACTGACTCGGCAGGATAAAATGTTTTGACATGAAAATGGAGTTGAGCCATGGTGTTGGCATATTTATTGGGTCGATACTGCAAAGTAATCATGAAAGTGATCGATTTGGTGATGGATTGGCAAGGTTTCAAATCGTACCAATGGAAATTGAGCTCGCACGTGGTGGAAAACTCAGCCTCGAGTCATATGGATCAAGTTTGGAGGTTTATTGATGGTGAGACAAAATGAAAGATATGCACTTGTGGAATCGTGAAGATCAATACTTATTCGGCCGAGTTAGTGCGTGGAAAAATGGAATCAAACATTTGAATTCCCACTTCGGACTTTCGTAACATGAGAGCAATGCCAAGCTTGACATGGGACAAACGGTGATTGAGTTCTGAGTATCCATGGCTAGGGGAAGGTTGCAATGATTAAGCCAAGGTGCTAGTACTCAAAGGATGCCGGGTCCGCCAGGAAAGTTTCCAGATAATGGATAAAGCGGTGGAACTTACCTGATGACTCATGTAGTGGAGAGTCCAGGAGAGACCGATTCCATTACTGAGTCATCGTGAGAGGTTGGAATTTGGGGCAATATATTCGCAAGAAGATTGACACAATTGTGAGAGTGGAGAACAATCCGAGAAGAGTGGGTACGTGGTGATTAAGTAATTCAGGTCAACGTGAAGTGCTTGGAACACTTCCGAGAAGCTCGACATTATTGATGGAAAATTCTTCAAGCCGACGAAGATAACGTGCGTGATCTTTAGGCTGATCCGTTGGTTTCAATGTAAAATGAAAGTGGTGAGGTAGGATCTGCATAAGCCTGAGACACGATTCATGTCATGAAATGATTTCGGGGGAGGTCGCGAAGAAAATGATGAGGAATTGTTGTGAGTTTCTTTGCGGTGAAGTATTCACGTGAATAAATTCCAAGTCTGAATCAAGGAGATCATTTCAGGTGGGACGTCACCATGGAGCTATGTCGAAGCTCGGCACAACGTTGCAAATATAAAGTAAGTTAGCATTTGTGTATAGCTTGGCTAATGGATAATCATTGTAGGGGCGACTGGAGAATAGGGTTTGCGAGCAAGGTCGAAGAGTTTACAAGAAATAGTTTGCATGGATACTTCACATAAAATGGTAAACGCTCAAGCACAAAATGCTAGCTAAGCACACAAACATGTAAGGTTGAGTTAGCAAATCAGGAGACGTAAAGGAAATTCGTTTCAATGATTATCTCGTGAGGTATTATCTTGTGGCGGGGTTATGAACTTGGTAGCATAGATCATTCGGGAATAGAACAGTTCGATACAGAAGGATCAATGCATCATGAGTCAGAAAGGAGAGCCCAGAGCATGATGACTTGCAAAAGAAGTAGAAAACTTCAGTCGAGTCAACTTGAGACAACGGCTCAATGCCAACTATCTTCGATGACATGGAAAGCATGCAACTCGGTCGGCTGAGTTAAGGCCCAATCACTCGGTAGTAGGAAAATACAAACACGGCTCAACATGACCTCGTAGCGAAATTTCCAAGTCGAGGCCAAGTCCGGGGTTTTGAAGATGGCAAGACAAGGCGGAAATTCCATTCTCGGAGGAATTTTGGGGTTCCACATCATTGGAGATCTTCGAGATTATTGGGCCAGGGTGTCTTGTCCAAGACGAGTAGGAATTATGTCAAGAAGCGGTTTGTGGGTGTTGGGTTGCATCATCGGAGACCAGGTCTGGCACTGAGACCAAGGTAGGCGGTGATGAATCATTGTATGAAGTGGAAATAAGATGAGCTTGAAGTGATTTGGTGGGGATTTCCCGAGTCATATGAGATGACCGTTTCTTGAGGAGTACGTGGCGCTTTTGCATACCGAGGTACGTGCCAAGAAGCTCGGCCAATAAAAAGGGGATGCAAAAACCTCCAAAGAGTACGTGAACTAATTCGTGATTGGAAATAATCAATGATACTCTTTCAAAGTGTAAGATCAACTAGTTCATGATTAACGTGGAAGAACTCGCCGAGAGGAGCTCAACTCTTTGATTTGAGCCATACATTGAGATAAACTCGCAGATCTTGGCGGAGGAAGAGGTTGCCAAGATTTTCTCACCATTTGAGCCAGGTCAAACGAAACATATATTGGTGGTGAGCTCGATGCGATGGAAGCTTAGTTACCGTGAAGGCCGGAGGAGCTTGACACCAACTCGTTGAGTTGGCTCGGCGAGCCAATCACTAAGTTGTTTTTTTTTTTACCAGTTCTCATGAACACTTCCTTGAGTGCAAACCAATCCTAAGGGGGGCCCACCATAATTTTTATTAAATTAAAATTTTTATATAATTATTTTAATAATAATATTTATTATTATTATTAAAATATTTTATTTAAATATTCCTTTAATTGATTGAGAATATTAAGTCAACGGACCATTAATGACACATGATGGAAGCTTCTCAAGTGATTCAACCAACTTTACAATAAATTAACCATCTTGTACCTTGAATTCTAGGAAGGAATTTATTACTTTTCTTCTTTTCTCTCATAGAATTTTCTATAAATGTAATTTGGAAGCTCATTCCAAGGGGTTGGATAGTTAGACATTTTAGGCAAGTTGTTCTTATATGTCGAGGGAACTTTTAAGCCTCCTTTCAAGACTATAATGACAACCATTGCCTCTTTTGAATGTATGATGCATTGTGTATGTTATTGAAGTAATAAAAGTGTGTGTTTTGTGACTAATCTTAGTCCTTTCATCCTTTTATGCTTCTTTGTGCCTTTCTCATGCTTGCAGGTACATTGTGCAAGTTCAAGTTTCTATGTAGGTTCTTGGAGTTTTGTGCTTATCGAGGGTGAAACATTGCATGAATTTGAGTTGTGGTTCTTGTTTACCCTTCTCAAGTTCATCCTTTTTCACTAGAATCCGATATACTATTATTTGATTGAAGCTTAACCAATGGAACACATGTTTATTAGTACGTGGTTTCTTGTTTACCCTCTCTAAGTTGTAGTAGGTGAAGTTGTCATGTGGTGCACAAAACCCTCTTCAAGTTAACCCTTCTTGAGTCCGGCAAGATTACCATGTATTTGGTGCATCACCATCCATAGTATAGTTTCATTTATTACAAATCTCTTTCCTTAAAACCCATGAAAATGTTAGCATAGGAATAGATAACCATTTTATTACACTATGAGTAATCTGACACTTATTTTAGGTAGAGGAAGTCGGACTTCTCTAGAGGTTCACCTTGAGCCCAAGTCCCATGGCTTTAGAGGTGATCCCATGTTTCCCAATAACACAAAACGTCATGTTCACATTATGGCCATTCGGAGGGTGTAGTGATTTTGTGTTAAAAGTTTTAATAATTGTTATTATGTAATTTGACCAAGGACTAATGTAATTCGGATCACACAATTACTTTTAAAACCAATGTTCTCTATTCGCATATTTACAATATGGAACACACATTCAATGCCATTCAATCATATAACAGATACCATATGCTGCTATAAATGACTCGAAGAACTACCGATCTCCCATTTTATGGCTCGGAGTTTCAGCGATCTCTCATTTCATGACTCGGTGACTTACCGATCCTTCATGTTAATCCATGCATTGTATACTAAGTATACTTGGTTCTCTTTACCATTTTCGGTTATCGAAGTGTTCCATTTAAGAGGCCTATCTGAATATCTGTTACCGATACTCATCTGAAATCCTGCTTCTTAAACTAGGTGATTAGGACAACGCAACCAACAACTTGCGATACTTTGGCCAAAGATTTTCACATGCTTTGCATGATCATATTCCCAGACGTTATACGCATCAATGGAATACGTCCTTCACCTCACTTCGTCTGTTATCTAGAATGGTCTTTTCTGACCTCTGTCAGTCCTTCCATCCAAGGTTAAGCTCTAACCCTAACTAGCAATATGAAAGAGTATAGGAAGACACTCGCGGTGACTAAAGGTACGCAGACATACTGTGTCGACCCTAGATGACTGCGTGTGTCTAGTTACCTTTAGTCCTCCGAGTCACCCCGTATACGTGGTCACATTCCTATCATCATCCAAGTAACTTGGTCCCAGCTTATGTAAACTTGATGATTTGATTCGGGAGGGTTGTAACATGTCAGCTACAACATTGTGTCATCATGAAGGCCCCACCTTCATGAAGACACCAGATTGCAGCTGGCGTGTGCCAAGGTCCTACGGAATCCTCTCATCAAGGGATACACATCCAGCTATAAGTGTGATTAGATTATAATCTTAATATTTAAGATCAATTTTCAGCAACCGTGTTGATCTTCTAACCTCACTACTACTCATTAGATTGCATAGCTAAGAGAGAGACTTAATTTGTCTTATAGCTTAATATACGTTTACTCCTCCATACCGAAGGATTGCATATTTCCATCTTGGTTCTTACCTTAAGCTTCGGACTAACAGTCCACTACAACTTAACGTAGTAAGATCAACTTACTAAACTTAACCAAGTTTTATTTGCAACTGAATTTAAAATCAGAATTTCATCTTATTAGACGCCATTTAAATGAGGCCTAATTCCAAATGAATGTATTCATTTATTCACTATAACCTTACTTCAATTAAGGTTTGTTACGAGGAGATATGATTCCTCATACCGAATATCCTCTGGATCAAACATCTCAAGGATATTAACGAAATCAGAGTACAAGGTTCAACTACCTCTTTTATTTATATTCATTAGCTTATATGACAGTTCCGAATATCATTCGTTTAAGAATTCATATTCACTTAACTCTTTTCAATGTCAATATAAAATCCATATTAACATCAATATGAATTATTTGTACATTTCAACTTAAAATGGTATTCAAGTAAAGAATAGATATTATGTCCTTTTTAAAATCTATCAACCATCATTTGAATAAATTCAAATTCAATGAATAAAATTTATAATCTCGATCTTATTCAAATAGTTTCAAAGTGATACAACCATTAAAATATCACACCTTTCCTTGTATTCAATCCTTAAGATTTAAAATCTATACAATTTACAAGTCCATACAACTGAACTTCGTTTATATCAAACAACATTACAACACATAAGGAAAGAAGAATGCAACTTCTTCTTTTCCCATTTCCTCGTAGAGGAATAATAAACTATCAGATACGATCCATCCTTAGCTACTCAGAAGAAGCATCAGAAAACAACATGTCTTCATTTTTACTCAAGGAAACCATCTGCAAAATTTACTTGCACGGGTCAGTTCATCGAACTGAGCATATTAAGCACTTATCATTAAAATGAGGTGCTCTTAATTAACTGTCTCAATAAAAGAACCCTACTTTTATGAAACGTTTAAAAATTGAGATGGACATTATCCATGAATTAAGTACTGATAAGGATGAACAACTTAACAACCCAATCCACTAGTTACCATCACAATCAGACAAAAAGATTTACTAATCCTTTCCCATATAATTACTACAAAAGTAATTTCCTCTAAATAGTTTCAGATTAAAACATCTGTAAGAACTAATACACATATGTATATAATGTTGTTCTAATGTAATTGCTGTCAGTTCCATTTCCTTTTTAATAGTTGAAATTTCAAGAGATGAATTTTAATTAAGAATTCCAAACAGAACTACTTCCCTTTCGTACCACTCATTTAATTTCAAACAATCAAATGCAGAAGAGAAAAGTGGTCATTCACCATGAACACACTGGTGTCAATTCTCAAAATTTAATAAACAACATAATACTTCTTTCAAATCAGAAAGAAAGTAGACAACAATTAAATGCAGATGATTACGCCTAAGGCAGTATGAAATTCATTCAATATCAAATATAGAATTTCAACTAGATAAGAGAAGAAATAATCATTACTTCAAATTACTCAACCAATATTTTCTTTCTTTTCATCACAACTGTACTGAGTAATTTAAACAAGAAGTGATATCAATCAATGATAACAACCAAAAGAGAAAGTAATTGAAGTCAATAATCGAATGAAAAGAAGGAGAATCATATTACCTCTTCCTCCTTGCTTAGCTGAATATCAACTATTTAGTGTGCCACTGTTCCCATAGGGTGATTTCCTCTAACAAATATAATTCAGTAAATAAAACTTACTAACTACATTCCAGAGAGTTTACAGAATTCATTTGCATCAGGCCGTAAGTCTCAATATCAACGGTCCCTCAAAAAAAAACCATTTCCTTTAATTTTTCACCCAACGGACATTCTCATCCAGATACAAACAAGTAAGAGTGTACAACAGACAACAAATCATGTTTTCATCGTAATAATAAAAGGATTCATTTTCCAAACACCAAGGAAGAAATCCAATTCCGATTCAGTTTTAATGCAAGCAGCAAGAAGTTTAGACACAGTTGCAATGCAAACACAAGCAATATATATATATATATATATATATATATATATATATATATATATATATATATATATATATATATATATATACATATATTTATATATATATGTATATATATATCATTCTATATATACATATATATAGGTATATATATAGTATAAAATATATACAACAATATATATATGCCATAATTTCACTATAATAAGTAAGGAAACCCTTTTAAATGAGTAAATAAGTATTTTTTTTTTTCAGTCATTTGTAATATGAAATGAGTAAGCTATATTGCCATAATTTCTTCGTAATAAGTAAGGAAAACAAGAACAATAATCTACTCAAGTTTCAGTTCAATCGAACACATTGAAGAAGTTCAAATAAGCATCTCTGTTATTTATATATATACATTTCAATGGATTCAAAGAAAGATAAACAATACACTCTACTCACTCACCAAATAACCAAGTTATTCCTTCTCAGTGTTTAAATAATTTATTCCCCAACAACCATTCATGGCCTTCAACCCACATGGAGATATTGAATCATTTTTAACCAGCAAGGGTAAGACAATGGAATGAATTCGTTGTCCCGGGTGAATCGTATTCTATGCAATGTAAAGCAACTATGATAATAACTCACACAACAGTTTCATCAAGCATTATCATGACGATTTTTCCCAAATTGTTTACACACACAGAACTCAAAAAACAATACTCACATAGCTGGTACATTCATCAACTCAAACCCATAATGGGTAATAGAAACGAATACCCATCACTGTCAAAACAAAACTCATACAACAAGGACAAATTCATTTCATTTACTCATTTTGCAAAGAAATACCCAATTCGTATTCATCCCCATCAGACATCTCAACCCGAAAATCACATTAATTGAATCAACAATTCCATTTTACAAAAACACCCAACATAAGAGCAGAGTTCTTTTAATGAAGACGCTTAAACAAGAGAAAAACGGTTTAAGGAGAAGGGCTCAACATGCCTGTAAATTTTCTCGTGGCTTGAAGAAAACCACGCCACGCCCACAAGAGCTATTTTTCTCCACGGCGTCAACAAAAAGCTTTCCCAACAATCTCCTAACTTCCACAGGCTCAAAAATAGCCGTGGCTACTCCAAACAACAACAACAATAACCAGAATAATAGTAGGTTCGAAAGAACCGTGAAAGAAATGCAGAGAAATCTCAAAACCCGAATGAACACAATAATCACCAAAATTTCCTCTATCCCCTTTCCAAGGCGAGCTGGTCACTAAGACCAAGACCATTAATGCATTGAATGCATTTTTTTTTTTATTTCCACGCCATCACCGACTCGGGTTTGGTGAGTTTCATTTTTAAAGTTTTGCATGCTATTTCCTTCTTAGCTACATAGCTAGTTGGATATCTCCAACTTTTCATGTTCCCGCCAAACTTGGCATTGAAAACTGCAAGGACATCATTTACTATCCTTAATAAATTTCTAACCTTCCCTTCTTATCCGCTTCATCAACATGGGTCTATAGGTCCTCTCCTTAGGTTAGCAATAGTTTTAGGTTACATTGTCCATAGTTTGGTATTCACCAAGGTCGCAAATCATTAGGATTTGCAATATTTTAAATTCCTTTTAATTTATCAAACCCTCCTAGGATAGTTGTTAGGTCATAGGTTAGGGCTTAACCCCGTAGTGTTTTAGTTAATAGGTTCCTTAGTAAGTTTTACAACTTACGTTCACATTCAACATAATGCAGGACGTTTCGTCCTATGTTGACATATACCTGGGTCGCTTGCATCAAGGCTCTTATTGTCTTACGCTGTCTGGTGTTACAATTTGTATGTGGTTCGGGAATCGAACCTTTTCCATTGGCATCAAGGTACGAATATTTATACCTGTAACCAGGTTCTGTAACATTTATAATGACCTTCAGTCTGGTTTCAAGACTTCATTCCATATAGAAAATAAATCGACAAAGCGATCTCAAAGAAGGCCACAACATACCTTGGATCAATGGAATTGATTCAAGGTGTGTTGTCAATCAACAATAAGAGTTCATCAAACATAAAAACAAACAAGTGTTGTCTCACACTTGCAAAACACAAGTTATAATAACCTCCGTCCCAAGTAAACAAATTACAGTAAACAAGGGTCCAGATTAGTAACACATTCTTTTTAAGATTAAAAGATATATCTTAACATAATTATCCTCATTTCCATAGTTACAACATCATGAAAAGAGGTTATCATAATAGCTTCTAAAAATCAAGGCGTTACATTCCTCCCTTCTTAAAGAATCATCGTCCCGATGATCAAATTAGCCAATTCATAGAGTTTCTAGGACAAAATTCAATTATCATCCTTCCATTCATAAGTTCATACCAAAAATAGATTTAATCATTAAAACAAGTGTTTTAAGATAACTGTAAAATAGACCAGTAATTGTCCATATTTGGTAGATATCAGTTTTTTGAATTCAATTTCGATCAAACAAGTATGGAAAAGCAGATCTCATTTCTTTGAGATTTTCCCAAGTTGCACTTTCTTCGCTAAACTGGTCCCATTGGACCTTACATTGATTCACTTCGTGATTTCTTAAGTACAACTGGTGAGTTCCCAGCACTCGAATGGGCTTAACCATGATTATTCCTGGGTCTTGGACCTGCAAGGAATTCCAATTCAGCACATGTGATAAATCTGATACGTATTTCTTAAGCAAAGAAATATGAAAAACATCATGCATTTGTGATAAAGCAGGAGGTAATGCTAGACGATAAGCTACAGGGTTGATTATTTCAACAATTTCAAAAGGTCCCACGTAATGAGGTGATAACTTGGCAGCCTTGCCAAAAGTTATAGAGCTCTTTTTCGGCTTAACCCGAAGAAAGACCTTCTCACCAAGTTTATAATTCCTATCAACCCACTTTAAGTCTGCATAACTCTTTTGCCTATTGGCAGCCTCCTTTAAATGTTCCCGAATCATTTTAATTTGTTGTTCCATTTCCGTAAGGATTTTTGGCCCAATTACCTCTCTGTCCTCTACGTTGTCCCAGCTAATGGGGTTCTGCATTTTCTTCCATACAATGCTTCAAAAGGTGCCATTTTTAAAGAGGCGTGGTATGTATTATTGTAGGCAAATTCAACCAGTGGAAGGTATTCCTCCCATTTATACTGCTGGTCCATGCAATACATTCTTAACATATCCTCTAAAACTTGATTGACTCTTTTGGTCTATCCATCCATTTCGGATGATATGCAGAACTAAAGTTTAATTTAGTTCCCAAGGCCGCATTAAGCATTTGCCAAAACCTTGATGTCATCCTCGGATCTCTGTCCGATATGATCAATTCGGGTATTCCATGCAATCTGAAAATTTCATGTACAAATCTTCTTGCTAACACTGGTGCATCATCTTTTAAATTACCAGCAATGAAGTGTGCCACTTTGGTTAATTTTTCGATGACAACCAGGATGATATCATGCTTATTCCTTGACATAGGTAATCCTTGAATGAAATCCATCGTTATCACTTGCCATTTGTACTGCGGAATGCTGTGGGGATACAATAATCCAGCGGGATGCATATGTTCCACCTTAACACGCTGACATTCCAAGCAGTGTGTCACAAATTCCACCACATCCTTTTTCATTCCCTTCCAGAAATATTGCTGCTTGAGATCAACAAGCATTTTTGTAATGCCAGGGTGTCCAGAAAAAGGTGAATTATGAAATTCAGTTAACAATTTCTTTCTTAAATCATTTGCCAAGGGTATATATACCCTATTTTCAAACCTCAGAATTCCTTCATTATCAAAATAAAATCCCTTATACTTCACATCCTTTGGATCTGCAGCAAGTGTTGTTTTAACTTGCTGGAAATAAGAGTCAGATTCCATGACATCTTTCACCTCATCCTTAAACTGAGTTCTTAATGTTATAAGAGCAAGAGATGTGCTTCCTATGACTCAGAGCATCTGCCACCCTATTTTCCTTGCCTTTGATGTAGCTTATATCAAAATCATACTGAGACAAAAATTCTAACCATCTTCGTTGTCTTGCATTCAGGTTTGGTTGAGTAAAAATATACTTCAACCCCAGATGGTCGGTTTTTAACTCAAAGGGCTTGCCAAGAAGGTAATGCCTCCACATTTGAAGTGCATGTACAATGGCAGTGAGCTCTAGGTCATGTGGAGCATAATTTGTTCATGTAACTTAAGCTTTCTGCTTTCATAAGCTATGACGTGGTTATTTTGTAACAGAATGCCTCCGAGACCCTCTCCAGATGCATCCGTTACGACCGTAAAATTTCCATTTGGGTCAGGTACAGTCAAAATAGGTGTTGTAGTTAACTGTTCCTTTAAAATTTTAAAGGAAGATTCACATTTGTCAGTCCAGACAAATTTCTTATCTTTCTTTTGTAGTGAAGTGATTGGGGCAGCAATTTTTGAAAAGTCCTTAACGAACTTTCTATAATATCTGCCAAGCCCATGAAGCTTCTTACTTCATGCACGTTCTTAGGCGCAGGCCACTCGGTTATAGCTGTGATCTTTGAAGGGTCTACAACTATCCCATTCTTGCTTATAACATGCCCCAAATAATGCACCTCTGCATCATAAAAGGAACATTTAGACAATTTACCATACAACCTTCTCTTTCTCAAAACTTCCAGCACTATCCTTAAATGTTCTTGGTGCTCTTCGACATTTTTGGAGTATATAAGAATGTCATCCAAGAATACAAGCACGAACTTGTCTAAGTATTCTTGAAAAATATTGTTCATCAAATTCATGAAGGCGGTAGGTGCATTCGTCAACCCAAAAGGTAACACCGTGAATTCATAATGCCCGTACCTTGTTCTAAAAGTTGTTTTATGAATATCTTCTTCCTTTATTCTCAGCTGATGATATCCAGATCAAAGATCTATTTTTGAATAGACTGATGCTCCACGCATCTGGTCGAATAGATCATCAATCCTAGGAAGTGGATATCGATTCTTAATGGTTGCCTTATTCAACATTCTGTAATCAATGCACAATCTTAGTGTGCCATCCTTCTTCTTTACAAAAATTACCGGCGCTCCCCATGGTGAGACGCTCGGTCTTATCAGCCCTTTAGTCAAAAGTTCTGTAATTGAGCCTTAAGCTCCACCAACTCGAGGGTGGTCATTCTGTAGGGTGCCTTAGATATGGGTTCGGTTCCTGGCTTGATCTCTATTGCAAAGTCAAACTCTCGTTTGGGCGGAAGACCTGGTAACTCCTCCGGAAATACATCACTGAAATCCCTTAATAATGGATACTTTTCCATGAAATCATTATCTTCCTCAGCATTTTCTGTCATTCTTACGGCATACAAAGTGCAGCCTCTATTTTTAGCCCTTTTTAGTTGCATAGTTGTTAGTTTCCTAACTGCAACCTCACGCTTTACACCTTGAATGACTGCTGCTTTCTGTAGGTCATCAAAACAAGCAAATCTATTTTTCATAACAGTCGACCTTTGCCTTATGTTCCGCCAACCAATTAACTCCTATAATGATATCATATGACCCTAAAGGAGTGACATACAGGTCAACTTCTGTGGAGAAACTGGGCAAGTCAAGAATTGCCCCAAAAAGGCACATATCGACTGTATGGACAACATTATTCCCATAATGCACTGTCCATGTCTTATCCATTCATTCAGCTTTCCTTTTTAATTTCATTGCAAGTTTAGTAGAAATAAAACATTCAGTAGCTCCAGTATCAAAAAGTATGACTACAGGTGTACCGAATAACTTACCCGGAACTTCTATGGGTGTAACTTACTTTTCAGCTTGTTTGTTAGCCATCAAGTGTGTATCCTATGCTGCTGATCGCGATCATCCTTTTTAGAGGACAAGTGACTCACGTAATGGTCTTTTCCATAGTTGAAGCAACCTCCGACTGGCCCCTTCCTAGGCTCGAATTTGCTACCAGCCTTGAAGTTATCACTCTGGCTTCCATAGGACTTTTGTCCATTACCACTAATTTTTGCAAAGCTGCTCCGCACACTATTTATAGGTTTGTTCATTACTGATTTCTTATTGTTATCCACAACAATTTTGTTTTTCATACCAAACCTTTTCCAGGGTCCCTTTTTGGGTGCGAGAGATGAAGAAGAGTTGGGAATCTTCTTCCTAATCTCCTCCCTATGAGCAGAGATTGCTCTCAATTTTGTTCCTGTCTTATTGCCTTTTCGACAACTCCTTCCATAGTGGTTGGACCGTGGACATCTACTTCGCCACCAATGATGGGATTCAGTCCCATTATGAACTTTCGTATTCTGAACTTCTCGTCAGCTTGGTACTGCGGCACATACTTAAGGAGTTTAGTAAACCCTTCCTAGTATTCTGTCACCGTCAGCCTTCCTTGTGACCAGTTCTAAAATTCAGTCATTTTCCGATCAAAATAGAGTTGAGGCAGCCACCATTGCCTAAAATAACCTTTAAATTGATCCCAAGTTATGTCTAGTTTTGACAATATTCAACTCAACCTTACGGTTGTCCCACCATGATGATGCTTCATGAGAAAGTTGATATGCTCCCCATATCACTTTGGTCTCCTCGGAGAAGTTTCTTATTGCAAAGTACTTCTCCATTTCACTGAGCCAATTTTCAGCCCCGTCCCCAAGTGTTGTTCCATCAAACTTTGGAGGACTTATTCTCTTTATATCATTTGTAAGTTCAGCTGCTAATCTTGCCCTTTTATTTTCAGGATGATTAGGAGCGTTCACATTACTATTATCAACACCCGGATTCCCTCCATTGGTGTTGTCCACAGGAGGTGGCTGATCATTCATATCAGCATCTTCTTCCTCCTCCTCATTTCCCATTGATTGTTGTTCCAAAATAGTCAAACGATCTCTCGTATCTAGTAGGGCAGCAAGGATTTCATCTAGCTTTTGAGCAGTAGCTGCTTCTCCACCCGGTAACGGGTTGTTCGCAACATTTCCTCTTGTTCTGACCATTTTCTGTTCAATAAGAAAATGTAAACCTTATTAAATTGTGGACTCATTAGGTCCAAGAGCTGCAACCTTCAGCTCTGATACCAAGATGTAACATCCCCATTTTAAGACACTAGAACAAGGGAATTTTTTTTTTTTTTACATACAACGTTCTCTGTTCTGAATTATGTAATTCAAAACACACGACCAAGTTTTAATAATTGTTCTCTATCCAATTAATGTAATTCGGATCACACAATTACTTTTAAAACCAATGTTCTCTGTTCACATATTTACAATATGGAACACACATTCAATGCCATTCAATCATATAACAGATACCATATGCTGCTGTAAATGACTCGAAGAACTACCGATCTCCCATTTTATGGCTCGGAGTTTCAGCGATCTCTCATTTCATGACTCGGTGACTTACCGATCCTTCATGTTAATCCATGCATTGTATACTAAGTATACTTGGTTCTCTTTACCATTTCCGGTTATCGAAGTGTTCCATTTAAGAGGCCTATTTGAATATCTATTACCGATACTCATCTGAAATCCTGCTTCTTAAACTAGGTGATTAGGACAACGCAACCAACAACTTGCGATACTTTGGCCAAAGATTTTCACATGCTTTGCATGATCATATTCCCAGACGTTATACACATCAATGGAATACGTCCTTCACCTCACTTCATCTGTTATCTAGAATGGTCTTTTTTGACCTCTGTCAGTCCTTCCATCCAAGGTTAAGCTCTAACCCAAACTAGCAATATGAAAGAGTATAGGAAGACACTCGCGGTGACTAAAGGTACGTAGACATACTGTGTCGACCCTAGATGACTGCGTGTGTCTAGTTACCTTTAGTCCTCCGGAGTCACCCCGTATACGCGGTCACATTCCTATCATCGTCCAAGTAACTTGGTCCCAACTTATGTAAACTTGATGATTTGATTCGGGAGGGCGTTGTAACATGTCAGCTACAACATTGTGTCGTCATGAAGGCCCCGCCTTCATGAAGACACCAGATTACAGCTGGCGTGTGCCAAGGTCCTACGGAATCCTCTCATCAAGGGATACACATCCAGCTATAAGTGTGATTAGATTATAATCTTAATATTTAAGATCAATTTTCAGCAACCGTGTTGATCTTCTAACCTCACTACTCGTTACAGTTGCATAGCTAAGAGAGAGACTTAATTTGTCTTATAGCTTAATATACATTTACTCCTCCATACCGAAGGATTGCATATTTCCATCTTGGTTCTTACCTTAAGCTTCAGACTAACAGTCCACTACAACTTAACGTAGTAAGATCAACTTATTAAACTTAACCAAGTTTTATTTGCAACTGAATTTAAAATCTAGAATTTCATCTTATTAGACGCCATTTAAATGAGGCCTAATTCCAAATGAATGTATTCATTTATACACTTTTAACCTTACTTCAATTAAGGTTTGATACGAGGAGATACGATTCCTCGTACCGATTATCCTCTGGATCAACATCTCAAGGATATTAACGAAATCAGAGTACAAGGTTCAACTGCCTCTTTTATTTATATTCATTAGCTTATATGACAGTTTCGAATATCATTCGTTTAAGAATTCATATTCACTTAACTCTTTTCAATGTCAATATAAAATCCATATTAACATCAATATGAATTATTTGTACATTTCAACTTAAAAATGGTATTCAAGTAAAGAATAGATATTATGTCCTTTTTAAAATCTATCAACCATCATTTGAATAAATTCAAATTCAATGAATAAAATTTATAATCTCGATCTTATTCAAATAGTTTCAAAGTGATACAACCATTAAAATATCACACCTTTCCTTGTATTCAATCCTTAAGATTTAAAATCTATACAATTTACAAGTCCATACAACTGAACTTCGTTTATATCAAACAACATTACAACACATAAGGAAAGAAGAATGCAACTTCTTCTTTTCCCATTTCCTCGTAGAGGAATAATAAACTATCAGATACGATCCATCCTTAGCTACTCAGAAGAAGCATCAGAAAACAACATGTCTTCATTTTTACTCAAGGAAACCATCTGCAAAATTTACTTGCATGGGTCAGTTCATCGAACTGAGCATATTAAGCACTTATCATTAAAATGAGGTGCTCTTAATTAACCTGCTATCTCAATAAAAGAACCCCGCTTTTATGAAACGTTTAAAAATTGAGATGGACATTATCCATGAATTAAATTGATAAGGATGAACAACTTAACAACCCAATCCACTAGTTACCATCACAATCAGACAAAAAGATTTACTAATCCTTTCCCATATAATTACTACAAAAAGTAATTTCCTCTAAATAGTTTTGATTAAAAACCTGTAAGAACTAATACACATATGTATATAATGTTGTTCTAATGTAATTGTTGTCAGTTCCATTTCCTTTTTAATAGTTGAAATTTCAAGAGATGAATTTTAATTAAGAATTCCAACAGAACTACTTCCCTTTCGTACCACTCATTTAATTTCAAACAATCAAATGTAGAAGAGAAAAGTAGTCATTCACCATGAACACACTGGTGTCAATTCTCAAAATTTAATAAACAACATAATACTTCTTTCAAATCGAAAAGAAAGTAGACAACAATTAAATGCAGATGATTACGCCTAAGGCAGTATGAAATTCATTCAATATCAAATATAGAATTTCAACTGGATAAGAGAAGAAATAATCATTACTTCAAATTACTCAACCAATATTTTCTTTCTTTTCATCACAACGTATCTTGAGTAATTTAAACAAGAAGTGATATCAATCAATGATAACAACCAAAAAAGAGAAAGTAATTGAAGTCAATAATCGAATGAAAAGAAGGAGAATCATATTACCTCTTCCTCCTTGCTTAGCTGAATATCAACTATTCAATGCCAGCCTGTTCCCATAGGGTGATTTCCTCTAACAAATATAATTCAGTAAATAAAACTTACTAACTACATTCCAGAGAGTTTACATAATTCATTTGCATCAGGCCGTAAGTCTCAATATCAATGGTCCCAAAAAAAAAAACCATTTCCTTTAATTTTTCACCCAACGGACATTCTCATCCAGATACAAACAAGTAAGAGTGTACAACAGACAAAAAATCATGTTTTCATCGTAATAATAAAAGGATTCATTTTCCAAACACCAAGGAAGAATCCCAATTCCGATTCAGTTTTAATGCAAGCAAAGCAAGAAGTTTAGACTGTGATTTGCATATATACATACATATATATATATATATATATATATATATATATATATATATATATAAACATACATGTTTGTTAAAAACAGTCATTCCCAGCTAGGTCTGAAATGAGTAAAAAGTACAGCAAGCTATATTGCCATAATTTCACTGTAAGTAAGGAACCCTTTCTTTTTTTTTTACAAGAACAATAATCTACTCAAGTTCAGTTCCAATCGAACACATTGAAGAAGTTCAAATAAGCATCTCTGTTATTTATATATATACTTTTCAAAAAGATTCAAAGAAAGATAACAATACATTCTACTCACTCATCAAATAACCAAGTTCAGTGTTTAAATAATTTATTTCCCCAACAACCAGTCATGACCTTCAACCCACATGGAAATATTGAATCATTTTTAACCAGCAAGGGTAAGACAATGGAATGAATTCGTTGTCCCGGGTGAATCGTATTCTATGCAATGTAAAGCAACTATGATAATAACTCACACAACAGTTTCATCAAGCATTATCATGATTTTTCCCAAATTATTTACACACACGTAAACTCAGAAAACAATACTCACATAGCTGGTACATTCATCAACTCAAACCCATAATGGGTAATAGAAACGAATACCCATCACTGAAAAACAAAACTCATACAACAAGGACAAGATTCATTTCATTTACTCATTTTGCAAAGAAATACCCAATTCGTATTCATCCCCATCAGACATCTCAACCCGAAAATCACATTAATTGAATCAACAATTCCATTTTACAAAAACACCCAACATAAGAGTAGAGTTCTTTTAATGAAGACGCTTAAACAAGAGCAAACGGTTTAAGGAGAAGGGCTCAACATGCCTGTAAATTTTCTCGTGGCTTGAAGAAAACCACGCCCACACCCACAAGAGCTATTTTTCTCCACGGCGTCAACAACAAAGCTTTCCCAACAATCTCCTAACTTCCACAGGCTCAAAAATAGCCGTGGCTACTCCAAACAACAACAACAATAACCAGAATAATAGCAAGTTCGAAAGAACCGTGAAAGAAATGCAGAGAAATCTCAAAACCCGAATGAACACAATAATCACCAAAATTTCCTCTATCCCCTTTCCAAGGTGAGCTGGTCACTAAGACCAAGACCATTAATGCATTGAATGCATTGCTTTTTTTTTTATTTCCACGCCATCACCGACTCGGGTTTGGTGAGTTTCATTTTTAAAGTTTTGCATGCTATTTCCTTCTTAGCTACATAGCTAGTTGGATATCTCCAACTTTTCATGTTCCCGCCAAACTGGGTTGAAAACTGCAAGGACATCATTTACTGTCCTTAATAAATTTCTAACCTTCCCTTCTTATCCGCTTCATCAACATGGGTCTATAGGTCCCCTCCTTAGGTTAGCAATAGTTTTAGGTTACATTGTCCATAGTTTGGTATTCACCAAGGTCACAAATCATTAGGATTTGCAATATTTTAAATTCCTTTTAATTTATCAAACCCTCCTAGGATAGTTGTTAGGTCATAGGTTAGGCTTAACCCCGTAGTGTTTTAGTTAATAGGTTCCTTAGTAAGTTTTACAACTTACGTTCACATTCAACATAATGCAGACGTTTCATTCCTATGTTCGACATATATACGGGTTGCTTGCATCAAGGCTCTTATTGTCTTACGTTGTCTGGCATTACAATTTGTATGTGGTTGGGAATCGAACCTTTTCCATTGGCATCAAGGTACCGAATATTTATACCTGTAACCAGGTTCTGTAACATTTATAATGACCTTCAGTCTGGTTTCAGACTTCATTCCATATAGAAAATAAATCGACAAAGTGATCTCAAAGAAGGCCACAACATACCTTGGATCAATGGAATTGATTCAAGGTGTGCTTTCAATCAACAATAAGAGTTCATCAAACATAAAAACAAGTCTGTTGTCTCACACTTGCAAAACACAAGTTATAATAACCTCCGTCCCAAGTAAACAAATTACAGTAAACAAGGGTCCAGATTAGTAACACATTCTTTTTAAGATTAAAAGATATATCTTAACATAATTATCCTCATAGGTTTGTGTATGAAGGCATAAAATTGGTGGTGATTATGGATCGTCGATTGCTTGAGATAGGAAATTGGTGGTGATTCCACATCATCAGAAATTCCAAAAATGGTAAATTTATAAGCCAAGTGATTGTACAAATAGGTCATTTGTGACATGTGATTTTGTGATTCAAGAGCTCCAAGTTGTGATTTTTGATTGTTTTGGAGAGACAGAGGTTAGCTCTAACAATACGAAGGGGTATAGAACTAGGAGAGGGAAAATAAGCACAACTTTGTGTTTTTTTAGTTATTTTGTTCTCTTTTATATATTTATTTACATATTTTTGAAATTGGGGTGGGAACATCTAATCGATGACGATATTAAAATTAGAGATGATTGGGTAGGTCATGGCCCTTATGTTAATACAATCATTTCCAATTAGAAATCGATAACGATTAGTGAGAATTTTGGGTAAAGTTGCCAAATGTTGTGTTTTTTTAATTTGGTAGGTGAGTGTGATTAGGGGATCATATTTAAAAGTTCCTAAACATCACTAAATGGTATCAGTGTAGAAGATCATCTCGAGATATTTCCATCGACTGTGAGAATGTGATAAACAAACATTGGGAGCTCTAGTTATGTCCGGTCAAAGTTCAGTAAGTGGGAAAGTCAACTCTGGTCAACTGGTCAAAATTGGACCAATGGCACTGTGACATGTGGCAAAAATGTAAAGGGATTTGTTTGTTGGTTTTAACCATCGGTCTTCGACGAGTGTAAAAATGGTGCACGGGAACAAGAAGCTCGACTTTTATTACGGAGCGGAGCCGACCACTTTGTGTGGACTATGGTATTATCGCTGACATGGTGGGTCCACAAGCCACCACATGGCTTGCCACCACTCATCAAATTCTCTTGATTTGACTATCGGGAGATGACAAGTAGACTACGTTAATTATTTTCTATACCCCATGGTATGGGTTGAGTTTATATTTACTTGGTAAGTCCACTTTCCAAATGCCACGCATATATGCCAAACCGATATATATTAATGTTTATACATTAGTATTAAACCATTAAAACCCGCCAACCACAAAACATACTAAGGATCCACATAGTGGATAAGTGGTGGAAGCTTCCACGTGGAAGGAGGTGAAGTGGTGTAGGGGGGCTAACCCATGCGTGGAGATCCACGTGAATGAAGGGGTGGCTAAGGTTTAATTAAAACCTTAGCAAAAATAAAGAGGCCGCCTAATGCGGGATATAACCACTTAACTATGCAAGCTGCTCCCTATGGGATTTTTATCCCATTAAATATGCAATGCTACCCAAAATTTGGGATTTAATCCCATTAAACATGTAATCTGTCCCAAATGGAGATAAGCTTATCCAAATTTTCATGTACAAAGCTATGGTATTTTTAGCCTAAGGATTATATGTAATGAATTTTTAAGGGCCCTAAATTTGTATAAATAGGGAACCCATGTTATTGTAATACACACAACTTGGAAGCTCGAAGCAAGAGCTTGAGGAATATTTCTGAGCGAGTGGAGGAGCGTTTATTTTATAAGACCTATTTTATTAGGCTTATTATAAAGTTGTGAAGACCTATTTATTTAAATAGGAATTATTGTGGTGAGGAGTTATTAATACTACCTAGTCGGCCCATAGTGCCACACCAATTATTGTGAATATTAGAATATCGACCCCGGAGTAACATGTAGGGCGTTACAAGCGTCAGAAGGCGATTGAGAACTAGAGGATTCCAAACAGTGGAGCTAGAGCCATCAAGCTTGCTGAATATGCCAAGAAGGTGGAAGTCAGGTGCTATCTTTCACCCTTGTCATTTGAAGGTCTAGATATTCTTCTAAGAAAGTTCTTAATAGTTTCCATTAGGTTTTCTTGTGAAAGTATTGTTGTAACTTACAAGTTTTGACTAGTGGAATGGTTCGACCACAAACTCGGAGACGTAGGCAATTGTCAAACTCCGTAATCAATCATTGTGTAATTGTCTTATTGTCTTGCATTTATTTTAAATTGATTACTTAAAAGGAGTAAATTATCAATAAATAATTAAAGCCTATAAGGGTTCGAGATCAGGTAAATAAAAACTTGATTATTTTCAGATCAAGTTGGTATCAGAGTGGTGATCGACCTTACAAACTTGCTAATCTCCGAAGAAATCTGGTGATTGCTTCAAGTTGGTGCAGTTGGTTTAGTTTGTGTGAATAGGGTACATGTGTAGCATGGGAAAGATGTCTAAACAGGAAAAGCTCGATGAGGTTGAAGTTTATAATCACCATATCCGGAAGAGAACTATCTCCTATGATCAATGTATTACTTTTTGGAAGAGGAGAATGCTCATTTGAAATTAGAACTACAAACCAAGGATGAGCTCTTGGCAAGGTTGCAGTGTGGTGATCAAAGAAAGGAAATACCTTCAACTTCAGATGTAGTGACCATGATGAGATGACTACATTGTAAGTCTTTGTAGGGATCATTTTTAAAAGTTCCCTAAAAATCCCTAATTTTGTCATTGTAGAAGATCATCTTGAGATCTTTCCATTGACTATGAGAACGTGACAAATGGACATCGAGAGCTTTAGTTATGTCCGGTCAAAGTTTAGTAAGCGAGAAAGTCAACTCTGGTCAACTGGTCAAAATTGAACCAATGGCACTATGACACGTGGTAAAAAGGTGAAGGGAGTCATTTTTGGTTTTAACCACCAATCTTTGATGAGCGTAAAAATGGTACATGGGAACAAGAGGCTCAACTTTTATTACGGAGGGGAGCTCGGCCGCTGTGTGGACTATGGTATTATCGCCGACGTGGTGGGTCCACAAGCCACCATGTGGCTTACCACCACTCATCAAATTCGCTCGATTTGACTATTGGGAGATGATAAGTAGACTACATTAATTATTTTCTATACCCCATGGTATGGGTCAAGTTTATATTTACTTGGTAAGTTTAACAAACCGCTATATATTAATGTTTTATACAATAGTATTAAACCATACAAACCTGCCGACCACAAAACATACCAAGGATCCACGTAGTGATAAGTGAGTGGAAGCTTCCACGTGGAAGGAAGTGAAGAAGTGTAGGGGGCTAACCCATGTGTGGATATCCACATGAATGAAGGGCTGGTTAAGGTTTAATTAAAACCTTAACAAGAATAAAGGGGCCGCCTAATGTGGGATATACCCACTTAACTATGCAAGCCACTCCTTATGGGATTTTTATCCCATTTAATATGCAACGCCGCCCAAAATTTGGGATTTAATTCTATTAAACATGAAATTCATCCAAATGGAGATAAGCCTATCCCAATTTTCATGTACGAGCTATGGTATTTTTAGCCTAAGGATTATATGTAATGCATTTTTAAGGGCCCTAAATTTGTATAAATAGGGAACCCATGTTATTGTAATACACAAAACTTGGAAGCTCAAAGCAAGAGCTTGAGGAATATTTCTCGAGCGAGCGGAGGAGCGTTTATTTTATAAGACCTATTTTATTAGGCTTATTATAAAGTTGTGAAGACCTATTTATTTAAATAGGCATTATTGTGGCTAGGAGTTATTAATACTACCTAGTTGGCCCATAGCACCACACCAATTATTGTGAATCTTTGGAATATCTGACCAGAGTGCCATAGGGCATTATAAAGAAGCATCTGGAAGGCCGATTGAGAACTGGAGGATTCGAACAGTGGAGCTGGAGCCATCAAGCTTGCCGAATATGCTAGGAAGGTGGAAGTTGGGTGCTATCTTTCACCCTTGTCGTCCGAAGGTCTGGATATTCTTCTAAGCAAGTTATTAATAGTTTCCATTAGGTTTTCTTGTGAAAGTACTATTATAACTTACAAGTTTTGACTAGTGGAATGGTTCGACCACGAACCCAGAGACGTAGGCAATTCTTTGAACTCCGTAATCAATCATTGTGCAATTGTATTTTTGTCTTGCATTTATTTTAAATTGATTACTTACAAGGAATAAATTATCAAGTAAATAATTAAAGCCTATAATGGTCCGAGATCGGAGTAAATAAAAACTTGATTATTTTCATATTAGAGTGACACTATTTATTTATGGGATAGAGTGCCTAAGATGTTTGAGAGGATTTAGGCCGATGTTATTGATGTAGTGGGATGGTGTAGAAGATGTTAGATTAGGAGGATTCTTCCATTACCAGCGGATACGTTGAGACACATCTCTAATCGACATATGGGATCGAGCACGAGAACATTATGGTTTGTAACTAGTGAGATGATGCTTACTCTGGAGGATATATACATGATCTTCAAGCCAATGATTCAAGGTGAGTAGGTGGTACGGATCACCTAAGAGGCATGACTTGATACTATGAGACAATTATATTGTGATGATGTTTGAGATAGGGTATCTGATAGGGGTTTCAGTTGAGTCCTATTATGATGCGAGATGTGTTGGGTAACTAGTTGATGTTGGCAATTATGCTAGCTATATCATGTTATGTGCTTCCAAACTCATTTGGGGTAGATATTATGGAATATTGCGGGTGTTATCGTAAAGATTATAGAGTGTTAGGCTATGTATGCCTAGGATTGTGCACTTTTGGCCTAGTTGTACCACAAGCTCTGTATGTTCATTACGGGGAGGACATATGGGTTAGATGTGGGGTTTCTGCTACATTATTTTGCACATGAGAATATAGTCATTGTGAGGCCACTAGAGCTATTGTTGTTTAAAAATAACTCCCTATTTATTTTGACAACTTTCATCCCCATTCTAGCTCGAAGTTCAATGTTAAAGGTTGCACACACTCTAGCATTTCTATTGGCATATTTCCCTTCTACAACGCCTTTGTGCTCTTCCATTTACTCTAAATTTAACCATTTATTTCCATTTTACCTCTACGTGCAACATTCACACACTCCCTATTCTATTACCAGTCATGCACGCCATTGCACATGCATCCACAAAATTTCCTTCCAAATTGGCTAAGTCCCTCATGCCTTCCTTTTGCAAATGCTACTGTTATCACCATATTACAACACCCTATGATATGTCATGAACCATGAATGAACAATTAGTGTAACTAGGTGACATAGGATTATATCAAGGTGTAGGACCTTGCAATTGAGACAAAACTACGAGAGAAGATTATTTCCTCTACCTATTCTAATGCTAAAACTACTCCTAGAAAGGGAAATGCAACTACTCGAACACTAACCTAGAATTCCAAGGGACCAGGGAAGAGAAAGATGCATAAAATTAAAGTCATAAACTAAGGGAGGCGATAACACTAAGAACAGGGGAGTGGAGATATTCTAAGTGAGTGAAAATGGGGAGCAAACAGAGTGGGAGAGGGTAGACAAAAGTGCCATAGTTTGAAACAACATTTACATCTCCATCTTCATGGGGCACAACAAGTTTGGGTCCTACAAAGAGATTGAAACATGCACAATATACATGTAAAAATAATAGAAGGAAAGAAATGCAATACAACTCGAGTTAGCATAGGAAAATCTACAAGGCATAAATTTTATTGCTCATAGGGATGCACAATCCATTACAAAGTAGATACAAGGAAAAAATCTTTTACAAAATGCCCAAATTTGAGGCCTGCAGCTCACAAAAGTGTTGGAACAATTTTGACAGAGTTCCTTTACATTCCAAAATGTCTCTCCTCAAAATGAGGTGAATTTTACAATATATAGATGAAGATCCTTGAAATTTCCTCACCAACCGACAGATTCCATTAAAGAGGTATGGGAAGCCATACAAATTGGTACTTTGATTGCACGGGAAGTCATGTGCATCATTCCTCATTAAATTGGTGGTTGAACAAACTTTGTACTACTTCCATTAATGTCTGGTTTGTTCCTACACACAACCAAAAGTAGCATGTATTTTACTCCCGGATGGTAGAATTTTCTTCCCCTCATGGCCGGTTGCATAATTATTTCTAGTGTCGGCCGGGAGAAAGTTTTCTCCTATCATCCGGTCATATTCCTTAATATTATTCTCCTATTATTGATTTGGTCTAATAAATGTAACCGATCGTAGTAAGTTTCACATCTACGGGTTCCTTGCTTCATCATAATGTGAACACTTCCCTTCTACTACTAGCTCATAACACAAAATTCACTATCGATTGGTAGCATCCATACAAATGGTGCTGGTATCCTTTTCTGTCACCCGACTACTTCTCCATCATTGTTGTCTTCTTGCAACCAATCGGTAGTACTAAAAATACTCACGACCTTCATCCTTTTAACCATCGGTCTGTCACCATGAAATCGATGTATGCTCTTGATTGGTATCATCTAAGGATGCTATTGCCACCTCTACGCCATTTTCCACCGGGGCCTATCTATTCCTATTATCGATCAAGAAGTAGCATCTCCATTTTTGTTACCGACCAAAAGCATAAAAATACTAGTATTTGGTAACATCTAATAGATGATATTGGTGGGTATTAATTCCCAAAATTTTCACAACTAGCTGAGCTTACACTAGCTTGGCTAATAGCCCGACTCATCAAGCTCATCGAAAATAACTCACCCATTAAAACCAACTCGGTTTTAACCCTTTTCCGTAGCTCATCGGCCGCAAGCCGTATGGATAACCAACTCGGTTAAGCCAACCCATGAGCTGCCCCTATAAATTGAAAAACATGCCTCAATTTCCAACACCTAGACTTGTCTAGTTATCCATTTACAAGGGTGAAGAAAATGGATAACAATTAGGGACTCAGGATGATCTTCTTGCTAGATCTAAAAGATAAGTAACCTTGGAGGATCCATTGGGCATGGAGTCATTATGATTGTTAAAACCAATTTGATATCTGATAATTCATCCCTCAAACCTGTAAAACACTTTTGACTCTTGTCATTTCTTAAAACCCTAAGTTGGAGAATTATTGTTCCATCACAAGACCCTTCCTGAAACTGGAAAGTGCAATAGTAATAAGGAAAAACTATGTACAAACATCAAAACCATATATATCTCAAATGTAACATGTAAAGTCTACACAAGCACTTATTATAAAATTAAACCTAAAATACAACAGAGAAATATGCTACAAGCACTTGGAGGAAAAAGAAACCTAAAATAATATGTAAATAAATGAGATTTGAATTTAGTAATAACGCTTTAGTTAGATTCCATTTAATTGAATATACGCAGATCTTCTCTATCTAGTTTTAATATCGGAAAGCATTAATAGTCTTACAGTCTAAACTCAAGTAAGGGAAACTCCATATTACATCAAAATTGGATTTTCTTCCTTGTTTGGCCCTATCACCATCCCACTTTAAGACCAGATCTCCCTCTTGGAAGCTTCTAGGTTTTTACCTTTTGTCAAATCTCATCTTAATCTAAGCATGATCTTTCTCCTTTTCTCACATAGCTTGTAGCTCCATGAGCTTTGCATACCTCACTTCCATGGCCTAAAATTCAGACAATTCTAGCTTCTTGATAAGTTCTAAGGCTGGTAACTCTAGGGATATTGGTAGCCTTGCTTCCCTTCCATAAACCAACTTATAGGGAGAGATACCAGTTGACCTCTTGGGTGTGATTCTATCAGCCCATAAGGTTGATTTCAACTTGGTGTGCCATGTTCTTTGGTTCTCATCTAGAGTCCTCCTTATGATTTTCAAATTTTTGTTGGTGGACTCAGCCTACCCATTACCTTGAGGGTAATAATTTGAGGAAGTGCTCAAATAGATACCATTTTTCACTTTGCCCATTTAGATATCTTTGTTCCAAGAAAAGCCAAAGAATTATCTGATATGATTATGGAAGAAACACCAAATCTTACTACAATTCCCTCATAAAAATACAAAATGCTAGTTTCATTTTCTTCCTTGAGTGAAATTTCCTCCATTCAATTAATGAAGTAATATATGGCTGTGAGGATCCATTTATTTCCCAAGCTAGAATTTGGATTAATCACTCTAATAAAATATAGCCCCCATTGCATGAATGGATCATTTATAGAAATGGGGTGGAGTGGAAGGGTTGTTAGTTTTTCTTTACCCGTAAAGAAGGCACACATCTTGCATTTCTTAATCCATGCATAACAATAATTAAATAGGTTAGGCCAATAATACCTTTCTTTCATAATTCTAAGATTTTTCATCCTTGGGAAACATTACCACCTGTTTATACATCGTGGAATTCATGTAATATCCTCTCTATCGATCGTTATGATATACCTTAGGAGGACACCATTGACATATTTATTGAATAAAATACCATCAACCAACAAAAATGGGATACAATGAAACTGAAATACCTTCTCTTGGCCTTACTCAATGAGGTCATTGACTTGTTTGGAGGAAATGTACTTGTTATCGAATCACGACACCCCTGGATGTTGATCGATTTCTAGTTTGATCACTCTAAGCATCCGAGTGTGATTGGATAACATGGGTACTATCTCAAGTTGTCAGGACTTTTACTTGAGATAGACCTCCAGAGAAAGCTGGTTCTTGCTCTAAACTACTCGCCACAATCTAATCTAATGCGGAGAAACTAGCTATTCTAACCTAAAATTCCAAGGGACCAAAGAGAGAGAATGCATAAAATGAAAGCCTACACTAAAGCGGTGATACACCAGAAAAAGAGGGTGTGAGGTAATCTCCAAATGTGTGAAATCTGAGGCAAAGTGCACACTAGAAGAGGTGATGACTAGTTCACCATAATTCAACAAAATGCATTCACAACAATATTCCAAGCACACATAATAATGAATTCCTGCAAGAACATAATAAATAGACACAATATACTTGTAGAAAGATTAAAGGGGCAAGAAGAATGCAAGGAAACACGGCGACGAGGAAGATATATCCACAAGCGATATTTTATTGCTTCATGATATACACAGATTCAATCTATTACAAGATAAGGGCACTGGATCACCTGCAAGGAGTCCACTACAAGGGCCTGCAAACACCTTTGGCTTCACAAAGCAATTTTGACAGAGCTTTGTTACCCAAAAACTCTCCCTTTACAATGGCCCAACACTGATTTATAGAAAAAATGAGAAGGAGAAGAGAAGGGAAAGTGGAAATCCCGAAATCTGTCCTTCAACCACCATTGTAAGAGGCATTAAATTGAGTGGAATGGTTGTCCATTACTTGCAAAAAGGCTCCCCATACTTTGTCCCATGAGCCATTGAGACAAAGAATGATGACCATGCCTATTAAATGCACTCCATCAAATAAAACAACATTTCGAACCCGGCCACGTTTTCTTAAAAATCTCAATCAATTTCTGATCAAATATGGAATTTCTTGAACTGTGCATTGCGCTCGGAAACACAATTCCAACGGTACCAATTTTGTGCGATTTCGTTGAGAAATGCAAAAGTTTGGCCTTGAGTGCAGATGACTATTTTGGGCTTTAAAACTGTCATTAAATATTTTGGAGCCGAACACATGTCCTTTATTTAAATATATCTATCCTCATTAAAATTAAGCAAATCCGAGCCGATGGCGTATTTAAATATATCTATCCTCATTAAAATTAAGATCCAATTTTAGTCCAATTTTATCAAAATCGGAGTTCGGAGTCAAAAGTTTGGCCGTTTGAAGTTCCACGGGTCAAATGTTGACTTTTCTCCTACCATTTCGGCCAGCGTCCCAGCGTCCCTTTGTCCCATTTGGTTTTGGTGCTGAAATTTCCCATTTTCTGATTCGTATTTAAGCCTTCAAGCGTCCCATTTTTATGCTCGGGACTTCGGCCCGGTTCGCGCCTTTTTGTCCCAACTGTCCGGGACAAAATTTCTCATTTCGGCCGGTTCGGCTGGTTCACGGATTTCCATGCACAGCCCGCGTGGAGGCGACCCTCTTGATTAGTCGATTTTTTCTCTAATGAAGGCGCATAACTAATTTCCCATTAATCCTCAACTTATGGTGTACTTTTGGAATGCGTCCCATTTGCTTTATCCCTTTTTGCTTGATTCGCCCGGTTCAGCCGGTTCAGCGCTTTTGTCCCACAAATGATAGGTGACCTTGAGCGGGACTTAGCCAATTTTCACGATTTTTCCTGGATCAACCTATTTTCCTTAAACCCCTTTTTCGAAATATGGACTTTGGATAGGGAGTTAGACAAATTGAGGGGACCCTAGAAACATGACTTTTCACCTGCTGAATCAATATAATGCTTGTATGTTATCAAAATGAGGGTGAATTTTGGATACTTGATTTATATCCCGAGTCCAACAAGAATTAGGCAAGGCATTGTCGATTGATCTAGATCATCTTCGAGCACAAGGAGAGTTTCTTCATTTTCATGTTGACTTGAGACTAGCTACTCACATACCCATATGTCCCTAACTAGCTTGGTCACCTTGATATCAATGTCATATTTCATGACCTTGGCTATCCAACCAAGCCACTTTTCTCATTAAGTTCGCTTGTTTAAAATTAAATATTTCACTCCATCGTGTGAAACTAATAGATAATTTTTGTTACACACTAGTTGTCTAATTTTTATAACTTCTTATTGTACCAAGTACGGACATTTCTTAATGAAGGAATAACTAACCTCATAATCCTCAACTCTATTGAAGAATAACAAAATATACTCTATCCCTTCTTGATTTTGTTGTACTAGTACAAATGATATTGTCTCGGAACCCCAAAAGGCTTACAAAGTAAAATCCTTGAGAAATATGGATTTATGAGGGTTGGGGCCTGTATACAATGGCTATTATAGCAAGCTCTCTTTCCTTCGTAAATCCAATTGAAGGACATGATTTTATTTAACATAAATTTTAATGCTTTGACAATTTTAGAAATTTTGGGAACAAATCTTATAAAAAGTTAGGGTAAGTGCACCAAGTTGGTGGACAAAAAAGGGTCATAAGTGGACATCATATTGCAAAAAATAACAAAATATCAACTTGTAGGGATTATTAGCAATACGCGCACTCAAAATTAGAAAAATTATATAAATATGAATCATAGCATCCAGAATCTAGTTTCTAAAATACTATTTTTTTAAAAAATGGACAAGTTTAGCTATATTAAACACTTAAAATTATATGACTTGGTTTTGTTTTTGAAAAAACCTATAAGATTGTAGTCCGTTTGCCGCGATTTGGATGACCAAATCTTGTTTTTTTTTTTCCTTTGGTGAAAAGTTAGATGTAGTTGTCTATCTTGGGATGGATTTTATTTTGTATTTTTTTGAGCAATATATTTTTTAATGATTTTTTCCATGAAAGTGGTCTAAAATGATTTAGAAAATGGAGTGCTTTTTGTTTTCCCGCCATAACTATATCAAAAATATCAAAATCAAATATATATTTTTAAACATGTATAGAATTTCTCCATGCTTGGGATGGTATAATTTTGGCACATTTTAATAAGCAAAACAAAAGTTGGAGTCTTAAACGTAAACATGAACATTCATGGAAAAAAATGTCTTAAAGACTTATTATTAGTAAAAAATTATAATGATATTTACCTTATTCTATTCACTTTAAAATCAATATTTATACGAAGCTAAGTCTCCCCTACGATAAAACCATTTTTGTGAAGTGTTTTTAGCTTTTTTAGCATGGTTCAAGTCTATGTAAGAGCAAATTTGAAGATTTTTGACCCTTTACACTTCATAATGACCTTCCATGGATTTGGTTGGGGCAAAAAAATATTTCCCAAGCCTTAGGGTCGATTTGAAGATACGAGATAGGACCACGATCATGGTTTACAAACTGCGATCCCGGGGTTTTAAACAAGAACCGCGATCATGCTTTATAAACCGCGAGCATGGTTTATAAAGCACGATCACGGTTTATAAATCATATTTATATGCATCCCAATGTTCTAATTTCCATGTGATTTTTTTTTTGACTTGACTTTACGCAATTTAATTTGTGAAATTCTATCATTTTCTGCATGTTTTTCTTATCACCAGAAGTAAAACATCATGGGAGACAAGAAACAAAATAAAAATGAAGTCATTAAGTAAAAAAACACCAAAAAAATTAGAGGAAAACAAATTTCAAAATGCTGAGCGAATACAGAATCTTCGTGAATCAAGAAGAGGTTCATCTTCAACCCCTACTATTGTAAGCAATGAGGAACCAAGTAATGTTTCTACTGTCAATGTTGAAGTTGAATTAAATACTCGTGATGAAGATGTTTTACCATCAATGTTGAAGAAGAATTAAATACTCGTGATGTAGCAAATGTTAAAATTGAAGGAGACAATGAAAATGTGAATAAAGAAATTTAGGTTAAAACTGTAGACAAGCAAAATTTGACAAAAACACCTCCTAAGATTTTCCGTAAGAAACCTAATTATTTTATTGAAATTGATGAAAACATTTTGAAACCAATGTGTGACAAACTTTTTGAATGGAAAATTAGAAGAAAAGCCATTGAAATTTGGGATAATCATTTTGAAATTTTAAATGATTCCCAAAGATGTCAGTTGTTGGTTAGTTTGATGAAATTGAATAAAATGAGACCTACATTAAACACCTTAGGATTGAAAACATCTAATATACATGGTCAAACCTCTACAATTGTTGAAAACCTTCATGATGCATATCACATTGTTGGTGTCAAGAGACACACTAGGGATAGTAATATTGTGTGTCGTGTACTTGCTACTAGTGTTGTAAGTGAATCAATAAAAACAACATTTGATTATGCAAACAAGTCGAATGTTGCAAGTTAATCGAAAAAATCTAATGAAAGCAATTGAAAGACGTAATATCTTTCAATCACTCAATAACACCATTTTTGGGCATTTTCTGCTAGAGCACCACGTAAGGACAAATATAATATTGATGTTATAAGAGAAGTTAGTATTAATTTTTGCATGATAACACTAGAGTTTCACCTAATACAAGAGATGTTGTAAAATGGAGAGTTGGGTTTATTAATCACAAACCACATCCAAAGCATTTCTTAGATATGACTCAAACTCAATTTTTTTGTAAGTTTGAATAAGAGCATCTGGAAATTAAAATTAGTCAACATTTTTTTGAAATGTTAAAATCATTCTATGTGAAAATCAACCACGCTCGCACCACTTATTGTAGGCAACATGTTGAATTTGCTATGCATTATGTAGAACTTATGTTCAGTTTGGTCCCTAAGGTAGCGTACAAAGTTTACCAAAATCTGGAAGTTATCCTTGAGTCCCTTTCTAAAATTATTATTACGGAACTCCATGTAATTGGAAAAACTCTTGCACAAATATTTTTGCTAGTATGGGTGAATTATCCATTAAATTACCTGCTATAAAATGTGCCACTTTAGTTAACTTGTCTACAACTACAAGTATAACATCATGTTTATTTTGGGACATAGGTAGACCTTGGATAAAATCCATACTTATAACTTGCCACTTATATTCTGGCACATTGTGAGGATATAATAATCCTACTAGATGTAAATGTTCACCTTTACTTGCTGACATTCTAGGCATTGTGAGACATAAAGAATCACATCATTTTTCATCTTTTTCCAGAAGTATTGATTTTTATGTCCACCATCATCTTTGTTACTCCTGGGTGTCCTGAGTAGGGAGCATCATGAAATTATATCATGACTTTATTTATGAGTTCTTTACCTTCTCTGGCACATATATTTTGTTATTATAACACGTAATCTCATCTATTTCCACCTTGAAACCATCATACCTTTTGTCCCTTGGATCTTTTTCTAGAGCTATTTTAACATGATTATAGTAGGGGTCATTGGTTAACTCATTTTTATGCCATATTTAAACCGAGTTCTTAATGTAATTATAGTAGCAATATGTTTTATGCGACTTAAAGCATCACCACTCTATTCTCTTTTCCGTTAACATAATTTATATCAAAGTCATAATTTTCTAGGAACTCCAGCCATCTTTGCTACCTTGCATTTAGATTCATTGCGTAAAAATGTACTTGAGCCCAAGATGATCTGTTTTGAATTCAAATGCTTTTCCTAGCAAATAGTGACTCCATACCTGCAGCGCATGAACAATCGCAACAAGATCAAGATCATGTGGTGCGTAATTTACATCATGCACCCTTAACTTTCTACTTTCAAAAGCTACCACATGCCCATCTTGTAGTAGTACTCCACCCAAACCTTCCCCTGAAGCATTAGTTACCACCATGAAGTTTTGGTTTGGATCCAGAATATTCTACCTTTTAACTCATTAAAGGATTCTTCACACTTATTGTCCCAAACAAATTTCTTACCCTTCTTTTGTAAAGAAGTGATAAGTCCTGCTAACCTAGAGAAGTTCTTTACGAACTATCGATAGTAACTCTTGCTAGACCCATAAAACTTCACTTCATGCACATCCTTTGATGTTGGCCATTCCATGATGGCATTGATATTTGAGGGGTCCACTTAGATTCCTTCTTTTTTATTAAGTGGCCTAAATATTGTACTTTGTATTGATAGAAAGCACACTTAGATAATTTTCCATTTAATTTATGTTTTCTAAGAATTCCCAAAGACAATCCTTAAATTTTCATCATGTTCTTCCTCATTCTTGAAGTATATTAGTATATCATCGAGAAAGATAAGTACAAATTGGTCTAATTATTCCCTAAACATGATGTTCATTAAGTTCATGAAAGCAGAGGTGCATTTGTTAGGCCAAAGGGAAAAGCGTAAACTCATAATGCCCATACCTTGTTCTAAAAGTGGTTTTATGGATATATTCATCCTTGATTCACGAGTTGATGATAACCGGATCTAAGATCAATCTTGGAAAACATTTTTACACCACCCATTTGATCAAAAATATTATCGATTCGAGGAAGTAAGTACTTGATTCTTCACTTTATTACCTTGTTGAGCATTCAATAATCAATACAAAGTCTAAGGGTCCTATCCTTATTTTTCAAAAAGATAACCGGTGCACCCCATGGTGATATACTTGGTCTAATCAGACTCAAGGAAAAAAATTCATGTAATTGAGCTTTCAAATAAACTAATTCAGTTGTCATTCTATATGGTGCCTTGGAGATTGGTTCTGTTGTTGGTTTGACCTCTATGGTGAAGTCAAATTCACGCTTAGGTGGAAGTCCTGGGCAATTCATTTGGAAACACATCTCTAAATTCCCTTAAGATGGGAAATGCTTCAATTTCAGTGCTCAATTTAGTATCCCGAATTTGTTATTTTTATAGCATATAGATGATAGCCCTTCCACTTTGCCTTTTTTAGCTACATGGCAGAAATCTACCTAGTGACAAACTCTCTTTTAACACCCTGAACACTTGTCATTTTCTCGCAGATCATCACAACAAAGTTATACATTTTCCTAAGCAATCTAAAGTTTTATTATACTTGACTTAACCAATTTATACCTATGAAAATATCATAGGATCCAAGAGGTGCCACTTACAAGTTTAATCTTGTAATGAACTCAAGTAATTCTAGTGGTGCCTCAAACAAACACTCGATTCACTCTATGTATAACATTATTTCTATATTGCATGATACCCAAGTGTGTTCCATGTACCCAAATCTTATCTTGAGTTTATCAAATAATTTAGATGAAACAAAACATTCTGTTGAACCGAAATCAAATAAAACAGAAATAAGTTCTCCAAAAAGCTTACTTTAAGTTTCTATTGGAGTCGCTTGCTTTTTCATTTTCTTATTATGGATAACATAAATCTTATGTTGTTACCCCTCTTTATTTACTGCAGTAAACCCCTTCTATTAGTTATTCCATTGTCCTCTTTGTAGATAGTTGTTAGCAAAATGATCACCACCGCATTTAAAACATCCACCCAGTGGTCCTTTTCTCTCAATCTTATTCTGGCTGAAAATTGTTCCTTGCCCATTTTTATTATTATTCACAATAGTTCTACCCGTTATTCCTCTTTTGTTGACAGGCTTGAACTTGTTGTTTCCCTTTTCCATGTTGGTTTACTTGCGGTTGGTGCTTGAAACTTGCTATTTTTCCTTCTGCTTTCCTCTTTAGAGGCATAAATACTTCGTAGATTTTGTTCTTGTTTGATATATTTTTCAAATACTGTTTCCATCGAGGTAGGTCCATGAATATCTACCTCATCACCAATACTAGGATTCAATCCCATTATAAATTTTCTCACTCTAAACTTCTCATCCTTTTGATACAAAGGAACATATTTCAGCAATCGAGTGAAACATTCCCAATATTTGTAACTGAGTACTTTCCTTGAGTTAGATTTTGGAATTTTGCCATCTTTTGGTCATAGTATATTTGAGGTAGCCATCTTTGACGGAAGTAGGCCTTGAACTGCTCCCATGTGATCATACCAGAATAAATTCTTAGTTCCATTTTCTGGTTATCCCACTAGGAAGATGCTTCACAGGATAATTGGTAGGCTACCCATATTACTTTTGTCTCCTTTGAAAAGTCCCTAATCTCAAAATACTTTTCCATTTCAAAGAGCTAGGTTTCAACACAATCCCTAAGAGTTGTACCATCAAATTTAGGTGGGGATATTCTTTTAATGTCCCTTGCTAACTCAACAGCCAGCCTTGCTTTCTTATTTTCCCTTTCATTCAGGTGCTCGGGTTGATCATCATATTGCTCATCACCCTGATTCTCATCCCTACGATCCTCATTTTCTTCACCACCCTGACCTTGTTGTTCTAAGGAAATAACTCGGTTTCAGGTGTCATTCAAAAGGTTGAGGATTTCTTCTAACTTAGTAGCCGTATTATCTGGCACGTCATCAATATTTACCCCACTGTCACTTGCCATACCAGCTCTTGTTGTTGACCTAGCCATAGTTTCCTATTTTATAAAAAAGGATACTTTTATTAGAACATGTGTCCCATTAATGTCCAAGTGTCTGAGCCTCTGGCTCTGATACCAAAATGTAACACTCAAAATTACAAGAGCTGGAAAATGAGGATTGTTTTTTTAAACATAAAAACAAATTACATAGCTACAATCATACAGATTTATTTAATCAAATTCATTAAATCAAATTGGTTCTTTTGATCTATCTGATAACATCCATGTAAGCCATGTGTAACTGAGAAGGGTGTATCTAGATCTCCACAATCTCCCTTCGTCACTACTTTGAGTGACAATGCTTACTAGCATTTTGGCTCAACCTTTTAAAGGTCATGGGAACTATGTGAAAGTCCTTGGGTCTACCACGAAGCTAATTTCCGACTTCGTATTCTAGTATCGACCATTTTCTACCTCATGTTCAGTGTTCAACTTCCCATGATCAAAGTTACGAGAATTTTTTTATTTTAATTGGAGGACTTAGGTGATTAGACAATGCACAACCATCAATGCATTACTTTGGCCAAAGTTATCTACCATGTAGGTTACAACTAAACTCAAGACAACACACTAGTCTTATGAGTTTTAAGTCTTCCGCCACCTCACAACTATCCCTTTCATAGTTATCTAGATCTTTATAGTTTTTTAATTTTATTTCCAATTTAACCTATTTGCAAGAGTTTATATTGTGATAGATGTCAAAGGCCAACTAGGGTCATTATGAGATAAGTACATTCGTTATCTTTGAAATCTAACTATATCAAAGCATTCCACATGTACTTATCCCTTAATATGCCTAATGGATATTTCCATCTATTTACCATCCCATTTAGTTTCTCATTTCCTGATGTTTGATTCTTTAACTTTAAATTACCTTTTTATAATGATACTCTTCCATTCTTTATACAACAGATTTACAATCTTAACATAATAATACCAAGTTTACCGAAAAAATTAAATAATATATATATATATATATATATATATATATATATATATATATATATATATGTATATACACACACACATATATATATTCCTTGATTAGCTACGCCACTAAATAGCTATTAAATTTAGAAATTAAAAGAAAATGTGTTATTCAATAATTATCCAATTATCGGCTTCATACATTGATTACTATCAAATAAATATATTTAACAATTTGTGAAAAGTAAGATTTCTCAACTCAAGTATTCATCATTTACTCATTTTGAGACATTATTACACACAAAGTAATTATATCTTTATTAAAATCATAAATTACATATGTCGTTAAGGTGAATTATATAACCGGTATAATAACTCTCACATAGTGAGGTTTAAATATTTACAATGGGTCCAAGATCCCAATAAATTCAGTCAAAATTCTAGGATTTCATCCTTCTACAAATTGAAATCCAAGTATCTCATTTTGATCCATGCTATGATAAAAATTCACAAAACATGAGTTTTTGCACATCCGAAAGTAACGGCTAATGGTCCTGCAAGAATGGAGTAGTGGTATGATGTCAATTCAAAATGAACTGGCATGAATATTAACTCCATTTTCTAATGTAATTAATTAGTAAAATAAGAAAGGATATACATGTTGTTTTATCAACAAGCATATGGTAATACAACTGAAAATGATTTACCCCTAGTTTCTATAAAGATACAACTATGGATGCATACAAATAGAACAACCAATCTCTATTTCAACATAATCAAATCGTAATCACTCAACCTCCGAATTCAAATTATGACCACAAGAAAATCATACTTTATTTGGTATAGATTTTAATACTATCTCTCTTATCTTCCAAATCAATGAGCAACTTAACAAAACTGTTCAAAAATCATCATTACTAAAAACTAATCAAACATATTCTTTCTAGTTAATGAGTAGCTCATCATATTGTCCAAGAACATCATTAACAAGGAAATAAAACTTACTTCTTTTCAGTCAATGAGCAGCTCTACAAATTAGCACAAATATCACCAAATTTACATCACTTTAACATGTTCTATCTGGTAAACGAACATCCCCAACACAACAATATAGAAGCACCCTGATTACATCATGTAAACATACTCTATTTAGTAAAAGAACAACTAATTATTTATTTCATAAGATATCATTATATAAATCCCAATCATGCCACCAATTACTCCTTGGTGCATCGGGTCAAGTCTGTTTTTGGCTTTCATGCCCTTACCAAGACAAACAATTTCTTTTTCACATTTTTACAAAAATCCAAGTCTATTGCCAGGCTGGAAGTTACAGGTTAAATGCCTTTTGTTTTTACTCATAACAACACACCCTCATTTATATATGATCTAATTTAAATGTCCATACAAATAAAATTTTTGGAAAAACAGCCCTATGCAAGAGCTTTGACATCCACAAATTATCATTCAAGAGATCACAATAAATTAACAATCAAACCTATATATAACAACCAAAAATAAAAATACAAAACCCCAACTGGTTGCATACCCATATCAATGGGGTTACCCAAATCGATTCATTTATGAAGATTGATTTGTATACCCATATCGATTCAGATTATGCAAATCGATTTGTATACCCAAATCGACTTGTTTACTGAGAAAACACACAACTATATTTTAATAAACTAAAATGAAAACCCACAAACACAAATCGATTTTAAACACATAAATTCACAAAAATTTTCCTTCTTCCAGTACAGGAAAAACCCAACTCTTTTCCTTTGGTTACAATTTATTTTAATGCAAAGAAGGAATTTTTAACCTTTCTTTTACTTTTTTTTTACAGATCAAAACCCAAAACCCCATCTGCGTATTTTTCTAGGTTTAGTTAAAACCACACAAAGAAAACTAAAAAGAATATAGAATTCATCAATTTCCTTTTCAAACTTCATCTCCAAACAATTAAATCAAAAGCTGACCACAAATTCCTTGATTGCCATAAAAAAAAATAGAATGTGTATTTCCTCTTTTTTCCTTTTTACAAACAACGCAACAAAGAAGGGAGAAGATATTCATGCCTGAAATAAACCCAGAATCGGAAACCTTCTACTCTTCCAGCTCCAACAAGTTGAATCCTTCTTTCCTCCAAAACTCACGCAGGTATTCCAGAAGGGGAGAATGAAAATAAACAAAGGAGAAATAACAGAAAAAATATAATGAAAGAACTATAGTTGGGTGGCATATTGGAGAATTTTCGGGCTTCCCAATGCTGGTACGTGTACTAGTGCATGCCACACACTTGTGCCATGTGAAGGTGTTTCACTTTATGAAACCCATAAATTTCAATATCTAAATAATTTTTTTTTGCTTCCATGTCAAATCCCTCCAAAATATATATACTAAATAATATTTCATACACATTTTTTTGACTTTAGTTATTACCCAACTTAATGGTTAAGTTAAAATTAACCTTCATAATACAAGTCCACATATTTCCAACAATATATTACCATAACAATTAGTTGAATTTCCTGTGTTTATATAAAACATTTCAATAATGAAAATCATCAAGTCCGTAAATAATAATTCGAATATTCTCATAAAGATGGCTTGATATAACATTGTCAAATAAAATAGAGGTAGTGATCATCGCGATCATTGCAAAAGTAAAAAAAAACAAAGACAAGCAAACCGATTAAAATAAAGTAACCGAAAGATTCACAATCATTTATGAACCATTTTACCTACGATTAAGGCCTAACCACATTTTTTAGGAAGGATCATAAAGGTTGGTATGAGGTTATTCATTCCGTAGTGTCATGCCCTGCGCCGTAGAAGTCGTGGGTCATGACATGATGAACCAAATGAATTTTACACATAATGATGATCTCGTCTAATCCTGATTAGACTTATCTGTAGTTAATTTAACTTACAAGAAATTTTTGGGTTGTTACACTAGTACTATCCTCTTGAAGCACATGTTGTCGACATTCTCACAAAATCTCTTAGAAAAGTGAAATTTGAGCTTTTCAAGGGTCACATTTTCAAGAATAATGTAATAAGGGGGAATGTTAGCAATGTTAGCATAGTCTACGTAGTATTTTATTGTTAGACTAGTTATTATTATCTATTCCATTATTCTCTCTTGTTGTTAGTAACAACTCCATCCATTCCGGGGAGTATTGTCCATACAGGTCCCTATAAATATGTGTTGTGCTTCTAATGTTCATTGAATAAAATAAGAGATATTCAATCTCTTTTTCTCTCCACTATAAGCTCCTCATAGTCTTTTTAAACAAAATAAGTTAGTATTGTCCCTTTAATCATCTTTCATGTGTCTACTCTAAGTTACTTGTCTATGTCATTGTCAAAATGTTAAAAAGAGTGAAAAATTGAGTCATAATAAAAGTCGGAAAAAAATGCCTTACGGATGCATTTTTGGTGTTACCCAACATCCAAATTCTGGAAAGATAAAATGAAGATAACTACATTTTGATGAAGTTTTTGAAGGTTGCAAAGAAGGAAAAATTTATTGGTTCGAGGGCTTACCCCCTCGACCTTGCCCTATACCTGTACATGGGAGCATACCTCGTGCACTACCACTTGACCCCACTATAGGCTATTTCCCTAGACCCCTGCTTTGGAATTTCAAATCCAAAGTGAAATTTGGTGGGAGCCATGTCAATAGAAGAATCTAATTTTTAGATTTAATCTTGTTGAGTAGTCATAAACCAAAGGATGGAGGCATCAGAGGAAGGAGGTCAATCAAAGACCTCTCATCGAGTCACTAATGACAGGTCACATGAAGCTATGGTGAAATTTTTTTGTGGTGTGAGTATTTGATTTTCTAGTTTGCAATGTACTTCATTTTTGTTTTCTTCTCGTGATTGGTGTGTATTATGGATGTTGGAGAATAATTATATAGGAAGGTATCTAACTACGAAATCCTCTAACCGTGAAAATCCTCTTACTAACATACTTCATTGGAATATGGTCAACCAATGAATATGTTCACTAGTAGTAATGATCATGTGTAGCAATATCCGACAACAAGTTATGTTTATGATGATATTCTTCTGATGACAAGATATTGTTGTGGTGATATTCTTCTCCATAAGAAGATTAGGTTCATTTAATTTTAATAACATACCATGTATGTATTCTTCTTAATATCGAGTTAGTTACTCCTTGACTTGATCATGTTATCCCTTGAAATATATGTAAAGAGTCTTTTCAGCAATAAAAATAAGAGATCCATTCTTTTTACTTTTGAAACCCTATTTTTTTCTTCACAAAACTTCCATAAAAGATAACTATATCAAATGGCATCAAAATTATGGAGAGATATTTATCACAGTCCCAAATGTGTGTGTATCCCACGTTTTCCCTAAAATTGAAAAGGAACACTAGGAACAAAAGTAACATTAGTAATTAATACATGAAAATTCCATTTGAGGAATAACTAGTTTGTACAATAAAACATTGATAACAGAAGACCCAAACATATATAACAAAAGCATCCTCAAAACAATTTTATTAATCAAGGAAACCTAAAAATTAATACATGAAAACACCGGTATCAATGGAGGCGACGTAAAAATTAATACATGAAAACATTAGTATTAATGGAGGAAACTAGAAATTTAGAAGGCCCAAACATATATAACATAAGAAACAAGTATAAAAATAACGCTCAATAAGATCAAATTATTAGATACATTAATAAAAACTTTACAAATTGTACAATAGAGAATGAATATCATCCACCACTCACTTTATAAGAAGGTATAAATAAAAGTACAAAAGGAACACTAGTAGTTAATACAATAAAATTCCATTTGAAGAATCATTGGGAATTCAGGAGTGCGGAAGAGTGCTATGATTTAATAAAAAACCCAATCATGCACACACGATCTAAACAATTCTCCAAAAATCTACAATAGTGGAAGTATAAACTACAATAATCCGATCAAAATAAAGTATGCAAACAAAAAAATCATGTACCTTGGTTCACCCAATGTGGGATATATCCACCAAAGATAGAGATCTCATATATATAATTATCAAGATTACAAACCAACTCTTCCCACAATATTACAATGCATCTCTCGAAGAGTATATCCTCCTCTAGATCTCTAAATGGATCAACATGAGTGCACTAAAACCATGCCTCCAAGCCACTAGAAGATCTCACATAATAGGAACTACCGCATCTCCCACTCGTGCAACCAACCTCTCCTATGAATATGTAAATAATACCTCTTACAAGGGTCTACCAATGTGTAACCATAATTGTGCACCAAGAAGTAAGTCTCTCCTCCATCTCACATCATCAACCTATGTATACAAGAAGAAAACCTCCTCAACTTTATCTAGATCTACATGGGTCAACAATACAACATGATCTCATGGATCTATGAATACAAGATATCACAACAACATGTGGATCTAACTAGAAGAATCTACAATACAATATCTCATCAACATGTGTATCTACAAGAAGAAACTGTATGTTCTTTGCATACTATGCAAGATTTTTACAATGATATAATAACAATCTAAAGTAAATATAATAGAAGACAATACACTTTTCTCACCATTAGATGTACCTACTATTTCCTTTTGTCCATCTTCTCTCCTTGGAAGATCTGTCTTTATGTAACCATACTTTCTTATTCTTCTTCTTCATCCTCTCAACCAAGGATTCCACATGCTATAATAATCAATTACATGCCATTATATTATCTAACCCTAGCTTTCAAGCTTATATAAGCATATACAAACTTAGGTCAACTTAGCTATGCATTTACAACCTTTAGATTCAATTTATAACTAAAGTGAAGGTTTTACAAAACTAAAAATGAAGGTTTTCAAGTGGTTTTTATAAAACCACATCATGATGTGTCAAATACAATTATCAGCTCTCATCACATTTCACTGCATGGAAAAATATAGGAAATATAGCTGCTCACATATAGAAAATACCAGAAATGTAGAAAACTAGAAATGGAACATTGAGATCATGTTCCCCCCTCAATGTGAAATTTCCTTTATTCTACAAACCACAATAGGAACACTACAACCAAACACTCTTCTAGACACATAAAGAAACAACAGGAACACACTGTATAAAAAAATAATCACCATAGTTGATACGACTTCGTCATTGGTGTGATGATGAGGTTGCTGAATGACCTCCAACCGCCCCGTGCCTCCTTCCTCCAAGAACATCACTTAGTATAAAAAGTATTTAGAATTATAGTCAATTTCATCATTATTTGTTCATCTTCATCATCAATAGGAGTTTTAAATTTTTCTAGTTGGCTAAGAAGAGATCTCAATTCATTTATATGACTTGACATTGTGACTTCTTCATTCATTTTCAATTTGAATAATTGCAACTTTAAAGAGAATTTTGCATTATTTGCTTTAGCCCCAAAAGTTTTGTTTAGTAAATCCCATATTTCTGTAGAAGATTTTTCTAAATCTACATGATGTAATTCAGAATCTGAAAGACCAAGTCCAATTATTGCTTTGGCTTTGTCATCTCTAGTTTCCCATTCTACAATTTTGCTTACATCTGTAGGTGCTTTTTCTTTTCCATCTACTATCCTCCATAGGTTTTTATTCATTAACTGCATCTAGATTTTTACTCTCCATGTATGGAAGTTCAACCCATTAAATTTATCTAATGGTGTATCCATTTTACTGAATCTAAATATCCAAAAAAATTGAATGTAGATTAGAATTACGATTGATTATTTGATTTCTTCAAAAACAACAACGGTGATCAATGTCTTGTATATTACATTGTACATTTTTCCCAAAGGATGAACTGGGTTTAGCTGAAATGTCTTTTGTAGCTTCCGGTGCAGTAGATTGTTCCATGTACAAAATTGTGGAGAAACCCAGATCGCGAAACAAACTTTACAAGATCTTCTTCGAGACAGATTTAACCTGCTCTGGTACCAAATGTGAAAATTACTCTGATCTAATACACAAAATACATGAAATAGCTACACAAACAATAATTAAAATCAACAACACTATATTATTCTCACACTCATTTTTTATTGATTCACTATTTCATTACACTCCATTATATAGGAGATGTATAATAACAATCCTCACAACAACCTTTGTCTGCATATACAACCATACACCTTCGTATGGTTTCAACCTCTCACCAATATAATAATAAAACAATACTAATTGTTTTATTATTCTAACTTACTAACTTACCACATACTAACCACATTTTACATTTACTATTTACATTTACATAGTAAATGTACTTTCACTAATTTACCATAATAATAATTACACATGTAATTATTATTCACCCATACATACAAATGGAGCATTAGGATATATTTCCTAACATTTTCTTCTTCTTCTTCTTCATCCTCAAAACCAAGGATTCCACATGTAATAATAATCAATTACATGCCATTATATTATCTAACCCTAGATTTCATGCTTATATAAGCATATACAAACTTAGGGCAACTTAGCTATGCATTTACAACCTTTAGATTCACTTTATAACTAAAGTTAGATCTAATTTCTATGAGTTAAATATAAACTTTCATGCATAGGTAACCATTTTTGGTTATTTGACCGATGTATGTTCCCTATCCGATTGGTGTTGATTCCCTAACTGATGTAAGTTTCATGTCTTGACCGATGCCGGTTCTCTAACCAACACCAGTTCCTCCCTATTGACCGAAACTAGTTAGATAACCAAATCCGGTTATTGTAAACCAATAAACCTCAAATGCATGCCTTTGTGAAGTAATTCAGCTCCACAACCTAAAAATCTCCCACTTGGAGATAAATTGCTAAACTTGTACCTATACCTATACATCACCATCCTCTACATACCATGAAGACCATCTATTATTTACATCAACAATTCTCTCAAATGAAATTAGGAAGATTAAACCATCTTCTAAAACCGAGAAGATAACAAACCCATGACTTACGATATACTTGCATAATTATACTTTGATTCGGGATACATGAGCTATTGATACATCAAGCTCCCATTGAATCATACATCCAATCATTTCAAGCAAAAAGACATCATGATTAATATACCTGTAAGAACCCCACTCCAACTGAAATATTGATCTTCAAGTGCAACCATAACCATACCTACAAAATCAACAATGTTCTCCAACCATCTATCCATGTATCCATGCTACTAGTAATGAAACCGACCAAAGACAAATCAAACTGGAATCTGTGAAAGCAAAATAACAAGATCTTGGTAAAAGACAACCCAAATGAGTTCTAAATGAAACACGTGGGTGGTCAATCCACAAACACCTAGATAAATCAAAGAATCCAAACACCGTAATCTACAAATCCAATCTGCATAAAAAAATTACATGTCCAAGAAAACCATCTCAGTAAATAACATATCAATGGAGTAACATGGTAACAAGAGGAAATATAAACATCCCCTACTCATTCTCAAGGGAATCTAAACCATGCCCATAGGCATCCATGTGCAAAAACAATATCTCGCATTATCATAGACTCACAAAACATAATCTATCCACATTTATGAACTCACCATATACATCCATCTATGTCATCGGGCTCTCCGTAACCTCCAAGTCCCTCATAGACTAACTCCAAAACCACATATGAATCCTATGCTTCATCAATGTGTAGACACTTAAATTTGGTTACCCAATTTAGTGTCCTCTCATTCGCTTACTTGCTTAGGTAACCTGGGGCACGTTTACGTCACCAACTATCCCCTTGGGATATTATCCAATTTGTGATTTAATCACTTACTCTAAATTTAATTCATCCCATCATATCTTGCCCATGAGTGATTAAATATTAAATATTTAATTACGCTTCTTCCCATGCATCTTAATCACTTATCCACCCCAAATTTATTCTATCTATGTATCGCATCTATTTTTAATCTTCCATAAGCGGGATATTTTCCCGTAGTCGGGATAAGTCTTATCTTTCTCGAATCAATCAATTTGGCCATCTCGGGAGTCTTTTCCGCGATCGGCGCCGACCCATATGGTCGGCGCCGATTTTCTAGGAGCGGCGCCGATTATAAAAGCAAGTCCAGAACTCAGTTCTAGGGACCGAAGAGACCGAAGAGACGGAAGAGACCGAAAGAGACCGAAAAGAGATCACGAACAGGCGAAAAAAGGAAGCACTTACGCACGAACAGAGAGCGAGAGAGATACAGGGTGTGAGAAAGAGAGATCTTTTTAGCATCAATTGTCTCAGATTAGGACAGATCCTGTCCAAATCAATCCCTGAGAGGAGCACCGTTACTCTGTCCCTGTCACGACCATCTATCATCTGGTGACTCTGTTCCAGTATCTCGCCAACTTCGGCACATCCAGCAGACCACATTCACCTTCCAATTCCCGAATCTTGTCGCACATTCACTGGTTGATTGATCTGTCTCCAGTCGACGCCGATCTTATCCAGTCGACGCCGATCCTCTTCAATCGACGCCGACCAGTCTCAATCGACGCCGATTCTACCCAGTCGACGCCGATCTCTCTGCAGATAGGTAAAAGGATACAGGTAACACAAATCCAGCATTTATTTCATAGTTCCCTGTTTTCTGTACTTTCTGTCTGCTGTTTAGATTCTTATTACTGCAATCAGAAAATCTAGTCTTTATTTACATCTTTTATCATGTATGCTTCTTTTCTTAATTGAAAACGTGGACTGACATCCGCCGAGGAAGCTTATCGCTTCTCGGACCCGCTTCTCGGGCAGTCCACTTAAATATCTTTTAACGTGGTCTTTTTCTGTCAAGCATCGGTGTTTTGCAGATTATTCGGATCTATTGTGCGAATTGCTCGTGTGCGCCCGTCTTGTCTACATCGGCTTCCTCATCCGTCTACATCTTCGGATCTTATCCATCAGGTATCGATTTTATTGGAGTTTTTCAGGGTTTCTGTGTTTAGTTTGGTGCATTAACTTGGACAGGTAACAAGCGCGAAATTCTTGATCTACATTCTGGCACGCCCGGTGGGACCCAACCAAAGTCCCTTATTGGTAAGTTCATTTCTTTTCTAGTTTTGAACTTTGTTCCTTTTCTTCACTGATTTCTATCAGTCCTATTTGAGCATTTCTGTTCATCATTTCAATCTTGCTTTTAGGCGAAATCATTATCTTGAAATTTTTCTATTTCCTTAAAATAGAAATTTTTCGTTTCGCCATTATCTGGATGTATCTTTCCGGATCTTGTTTGTTGTTTGCTTGATCTTTTCTTGCGGAGCACTTTGCTTGTTCGTGGGATTGTTCGAGGGGAAGAGCTCAACAACGCGCTTTTTGAAGTCCACACACCTTGGAGAGCTAAACCTACAGGTATTCCTCTTTTTCGGTGTTTTCTCCTTTTTAGGATTTCTTTGTTGGTTGTCTATCACATCCAAACACTTCAGTTTTTGGTGCTTAAAAAGAACCTAATCGCATTTGGGGAAAGAATCTGTTTGGCTTGTTTTCATCGAAATCAAACACTTCATTTTTAAGTGCTTAAAAAGAACATTTTCCTTTGTCATTGCTACATGCTTTTCACCTAGTTTTAAATAGGCTGGAAAAATTGATCAAAATCGGTAGTGACACTATTTGATTTTTATTTTTCACCCTTGCACACAAAGCCAAAATCACTAGGTATAAAGCATCTAAACAAAACTCCTTCCCTGGCCTCGCCTACTTGGAAGTGATATCCAAGAGGAAGAGCCTACGCGGTACTCGGGCCGCGCTATAAATTCACGAAAGATTTTGGTATATATTGGCAAAGCACCCGACTCCCTTATCGCAGCGGTGTGTGAAGTGCGGGGGTAGGCCCCTATATCAAGCCACGTACCGGTCTTTTACTGAAGTGCCTTCGGGACTCCTCACCAAACATTACCCAAACCATCCTTAGTTTGGCTATCTGAGTAGTTCCTGTTCTAAAAAGCCTTCCCTAACATTTTCTTTTTTTTAAAAGCATCAAAATTTAAAGGAGATAATCACTTGCGCTGCTTGAATTGTTTGTGCATTAGTTAGGACAATCTTCTTTCTTGCTTGTTTATGACGGTTATCACCCGGTCACAATCTAGGAAAATGGCCCAACAGGTTCCTTCTTCCTCCGAAATCACCACCAGCGTGGATGTTTCGGCACCCCTCCAATCTTCCTCGGGACCGCTGTTAGTTGGTTCCCCGTCATGGTCGTATAATCCCTTCTATCAAACCAAAGCGCCTCCATCACGTCCAGCTTCTCCTAGTCCCTCCGAGATATCATCTGGCTCGGAGTATGTTCCTCGCGGGGATCCTGAATTTCAGGCTTTCCTCGATCGCAATCCAATAGCCCTCATGGACTACCTAGTACACAAGTCGATCCAAATATCTGACCAAGACCCACCAATCCGACAAGTGTACGATTATCCTCGTGGATCATCCCAGGCCTTTTAGAGCAGTTTGCACCATCTCTCTTGCCTCGAGCCACGGAGAAGGGCGAGGCCCCTATGCCTCCCTTTTCTCTTCCACCTACCATGTCGACTAGTTCTCAATTAGTCTTACCTATCCCTAACACCGCAGTTACCTCGAATATTCCACAACCTACTTCTGAGAGGTCTTCTGCCTTGGCTATAATGAATGCGTCTGCACACCCGCACATTGCCGTCAATTCATCTATGCCCTCCATCGTGTCCCAAGGTCAATACCTCTTCATGAGCCAACCCCCTCCGAATAGTCAGTTGGCTCCTACTTCTCATCCTCTAGGGGGTTTTTCTTCTAATATTCCAAAGAATCGTGACCTTCGCCCATCCTCTAACATCGGCACCCTTAATACCTAACCCGGCAGTAGAAGGCCCCTTTCAGGTCTTGTTCCCCAACATGTCCAATCCAACCAACACCCACGTTCCTCAATCTGTCCCGATCCAATCAACAAACATAGGAGTCCACCAATCACAAGCTCCATCCGTCACCCAACCCTCATTTTCTCATCCACTCATTATCTCACAGCCTACCTATACGCAAGCTACTTCACAACAAATACCCCACCAAGTGTCACCCAGAACCCCTGGTTATTCCTCTTACCACCCCACCAATCAACAGATAAATCCCCCATTGACACCTCACCAACATCCACCATCTGCTTCTTATGTGCCTCCTCCCCAATCCGACGTAGTTCAAATTCTCTTCAAGAAAATTGCAGACTTGGAAGCCTCCACAAAAGGAGCCCGTCCTTCATACTCCTTTGAAGAAGTGTGCAATGAACCCATTCATCCTTCGGTGGCTTTTAAGCCTTATCCTCCCCAATGGGAACTTCCCAAATTCTCAAAATTTCATAGTCGGGAAGACCCCCAACAACATCTGCGAGCATTCAAACATGCTTGCTACCTCATCGTCCAGGATCAGGAACTCATGCTCCGTACCTTTCCTATGTCTCTAGCGGGTCCCGCTTTGGACTGGTACAATAATATTCCTCAACATTCCTTATTTTCTTTCTCTCAATTGGCCCAGATGTTTGTTGAAAACTTTTCAATAAATATTGCGCATAAGATCTCAATTACAGATCTTTACAACATTCGCCAATTCGACGATGAGTCTATTGCAGACTTTGTCGCTCGTTGGAGAGGGATAATCAACCAATTGTCTTTCTCCCTTCCTCAATCCCAACAGATCGAGTTGTTCACCCGATCTTGTGCTAGTCACATTTCTTCCACGTTAAGGATCCAAACTTTTCATACCTTCGAAGAAGCCTTCACGATGGCACGCAAACTCGAATCTCGTGCCATTCAACAAGGAAAGCTAAAACTTCGCTCCAAATCTAAACCAGATTTCTCTCGGTTCACCAAACCAAATTCTTTCCCTCCTAAAGATAAGAATCAAGGGTCCACCAATGCTATCGTATTAAAAACATCAAGAACCGATAGTACTCCTAATCAACCACCACGAAGAGACCCTTCATCTGCTCGAAAAGGGGCTTCATCATCTCGATCCTTCGCTCCATTGGGGGAATCATATACCTCCATCTTAGAAAAAATGTTGGAAGTTCGCATGATCGAACTTCCACCCATTAGGGATATTGATGAAAGCCGAGAACGCCCATTCTGGTATAGGGAAAACGATTTCTGTCATTATCACAGAACCAAAGGTCATGACATCGAACGATGTCAGACTTTCAAAAATCTTGTCCAAAAATTCATTGACAAAGGCGAGCTCATTCTAGATAACCCAAATGCTCCCCCAAATCAGGCGCTTGATGTTTTTAAACAACCCTTCCCCAATCATGCCCCAAATCATAATTCTTCGGAATCTCAAAAACCAAACACCCACACTATCAACTTCATTTCTACTGAAGAATCCGCTTCTGAAACCACGTCATCTACAAACGCAGCAATCGAATCAGAACCCTCTTCCACTCCACCAATCACTGGAATTCCTCCATCTTCAGATAACCCACCTTTGAATATTCCTACATTGCTAAGCACGGAGTCATCTCTCTCCGCTCCTTTGTCCGATCTCCCATCCATACCCGAGACAGTGTCTTCCTCATCTGTCTCATCATCAGACATCCTTTCAATGCTCGAGGCAATTACATTCCTTCGAGTTTCCACTACAGACACATCTACTTCTGTTGCTCCCATTCCCGCTACAACTATGCCCTTGGTGAACATACCTATAATCGTGCCGACTTCGACGGAAGTGTCTTCGACTTTGACTCTTCCTATCTCTTTTCCTACAGTAGTTCCACCCATGATCACTACACCAAAAGTGGTCCCTTCGCAAGGAACTTCTTCATCACTTACTTCTTCCATCACTAATGTTACTTCACCTATTAAGGAAAAATCAAAAGAAGTAGCACCAACATCTATACGCTCGGTTCCTGAACCTAAACCGAGACAACCAAAATCTAACATTATACCATCAGTATCTCCCCATTTGCTTCCTCCGAAAAGGTTACAATCACCTTATGCCGTTGAAGTTGTCACCATCCCTGAAAAAGGGAAGCCCATATTTCGGACCATCAAGACTCTTGGTGCTCTTCCACAAAAATCTCTCTCCACGCCTCATAAACGATTGGATTTGCCCGCTGAGAAGGCGTTTTCTTCTACACACTTATCAAAACCATCGTCTTCTTCTACAACACATTCCTCACCAATACTCCGAAAAATAGACCTACCTACTAAAAAGACGTCACCTCTTCTATCAGGATCATCATCTTCATTACCAAAAACCAAGACACCCTATATTCCCCCGATTTCACCTACTTTGGGAGCTTCTTCCTCTTCTAAACCGACATTATCTAAATCATCAGTACATTCGACCAAGCAACCCCCTTTGTCTCCAAAGACCGCAAAATTTGTCACATATCCATCATCTTCAAAATCTATTTTAGGGGCTCCTCCTCCACCAAAGTCAATCATGTCTCACTTGCTCCCATCTCAAGTGCCCAAGACTGCTCCTCCAAATGTCCAAACAAATAAGAGGATTCCTAAACAAACTGTTAAACCTAACATGCAAGTCCTCTTACCTCGGCAGTCGGTTAATGTGAAAGAACCATCTTCATCATCTCTATCCTCCTCTTCATCTACCGGATTCTATACCGAAATCCTTCATCAACTTATCCAATCTTCATCCATAACCCTTCCTCCGATTAAACCTTATAACCCTAAAGGAGTCAAACCTACCTGGTTTAACTCTGATCTGATTTGTGCTTACCACCGTACTCCGGGTCATGATACTGAGGGATGTAAGGCTCTTCAAGCCGTTGTCAAGAACCTTCTAGAAGAAAGTGACCTTTTGCTGGAGGAGGAGGAACAAGTACCTCCTGTCACCTTAGCCTCATTTGAGCCCCAACAATCCACTCAGATCTCTGGTGGTTCCACTCCACTTGATCTTCCACCTTCTCAAATTGACACAATCCATATCGCCACTAGAACCCAACACTATGATAACCCATCTTCATCTTCAGCATCTCGACCACGGGTTGTCATTTCTGCAGCCCCTGAAGGCGTTTCTCCTTCCTCATTAGCCCCACGACCTAAGGTCTCTATTCGTGCTGCACCTCGGGCTCAAGTTCCCGTGTCTGTTGAGGAGAGTGTTATGAAACAACTCACCCAGGCTCCGGTCAAAATGTCTCTTTTTGACCTCATCCAATCCTCTCCACAACATCGCCAGGCTCTAATCGATAATCTGCGTCGCATCGCAGTAAATTCCGATGAGCCCCAGCCCTTCGAGTTGGTTGTTGGACTGAATGGACCATCAACCGCCATTTCTTTCGAGGATTCGGAAGTTCCTCCTCTTTCTTCAGAGGATTTGGAGGCTCCCCTCTTTATCACAGTCCAAATCAATAACACTACCTTAAAACGTGTCATGATCGATAGTGGAGCTGCACTCAACGTCATCTCCTCGCACACGTTTGAGCAACTTAAGTTACCAAAGAATGTAGTGTCTCCCCCGCCTTTCGCCCTTCGATCATTTAACGATCAGCTAGCAGTCACTTTAGGAACTGTGGTCTTACCCATTCGAGTAGGTAAGAAGCTGCTTCATGAACTCTTCTACATTGTCGAAGGAAAATTCCACTATAATATGATCCTTGGACGCTCCTGGATTCGCGCAATGCATTGTGTCCCATCCACCCTCCATCGATGCTTAAAATATCAATATGAGGGCAAAATATATACTCATCCAGAGATCCTTTTCCTTCCGCACAATGCGACATGACCACAAGATCTGCGCCTTTAAAAGAAAATCCATGTTCTCGACGGCCTCATCTTCTTCTATACCTGCAACCAAACTACCGGATTTACAAAATCTAGAAGAGACATTGCAGCGTTTCTCACTAGGAGAGCTTCCTCTCTTTTCTTTTGATGCCCATCTCAAACCTAATGAGTATGGTAGACCAGACAAACAACCTGAATATCAACCAGGTCTCGGTCGCATCGTCACCATTGGTCTGCCCAATCAACAGACCAATTTCATCTACGGTGGTCTTGATACGCCTCATTATCACCCGGATTCTCCTCCTAGAGCCAAACCTTACCTAACAGGGTTTGATTATCTACAGAATCCCACGTTTGCAAAAACTTATCTATATCGATGCGCGTGGAAAGGTTTTGGCCTCGGAAAATATGAACAAGGTATACATGACCTCAAGTCCATTCCTACTCTCATGCCACATCAGAAATTTGGTTTAGGATTTAAACCTCTTTCAAAAGCCACCGTCACTATTCTTGATGAGCCTCTTCCTACTGAAGAACCATCTTCCCCCACTAAATCAGAAGCATCACTTGATGTGGACGATGACATTTCCATCCCACCTAACTTTTTTTTTTGATCAATACCATTTCCTTAGGGCCGTTAGCCTACGAGACTAACAATCGGTCCGCTTCTATACCATTAATCTTCCCTGAAATAGTTGGAGACGACTCTCCCACTATCAACACTATCCACTGTGCGGATGATGATTCTGTCCTCACCTATCTAGGGGCAGAGGATTCATATCTTCCCAAGACTATTCCTTCTGACACGTCTACCCTTCTCAACGAAGCCACTATCGACCTTAATATAGGGACTTCTGAAGACCCTCGCATCATTAAGGTCGGCCAATCCCTTAATCCACAGGAATTAGGGGACTTTACCGCTTTTCTTTCCAAACATCGTCAAGCCTTTGCTTGGTCATACGAGGATATGCCAGGACTCGATCCCGATATTGTGGTCCACAATATCGTTACCCTTCCCAACATCAAACCAGTTAAGCAAAAATTGCGTAAGATGCACCCTAGAGTAGCCCTTCTTGTCAAAGAAGAGTTACAACGCTTGCTCTCGGCTAGCTTCATCCAACCCATCGATTATCCGCAATGGGTGTCCAATGTAGTACCAGTAACTAAGGCTACTGGGAAGATTCGAATTTGTACCGACTTCCGGGATCTTAATCTTGCCTGTCCAAAGGATGATTTTCCTCTTCCTAATATCGACCAACTCGTAGACTTAACTGCGGGTCATGAGATGCTTTCTCTTATGGATGGTTTCTCTGGATATAATCAAATCCTCATCGCACCAGAAGACCAACATAAGACTTCCTTCATAACTCCTTGGGGGACCTTTTGTTATCGTGTCATGCCTTTTGGCCTTAAGAACGCGGGAGCAACCTATCAACGAGCAATGACATACATCTTCCATGATCTCTTACACAAAACTGTGGAGGATTATGTTGACGATCTCCTCGGCAAGTCCAAGCGTCGTCAAGATCATCTTTTCATCCTTGCACCTCTCTTTGAGAGGCTTATCCGCTTCTGTCTTCGTCTAAATCCAGCTAAGTGCGTGTTTGGCGTTCTCACTGGTAAACTTTTAGGTTTTATCATTTCCATCAGGGGTATTGAAGTCGACCCCGCAAAAATAAAAGCTATCCTTGAGATGCCTCCTCCGTCTAACTTGAAGCAACTCCGCAGTCTCCAAGGACGTCTTCAATCGGTGCGTCGTTTTATCTCCCAATTGTCGGACCGTTGTCAACCTTTTCACCATCTTCTCCGTAAGAATGTTCATTTCGAATGGGATGAGCATTGCCAAAAGGCCTTTGATGATCTCAAAGCTTATCTTCTTTCTCCACCCGTGCTTACACCTCCACGCGAGGGGGAGCCTTTCTATCTTTATATCTCTGTGACTGACCATGCTCTGGGAGCCATGATCTCGCATCGGAACACTTGTGGTAAAGAACAAGCTGTCTATTACATCAGTCGCACCCTCCATGAGTATGAGACACGTTACTCCGAAGCTGAAAAACTATGTTGCGCTCTCTTCTTCGCAACTTCTAAGCTTCGTCATTATCTCCTTAATCACAAAACTTATATTGTCACAAGTGTCAATCCCCTCAAGACAATCCATGCAAAACCTTATCACAATGATCGCATCACTCGTTGGCTTATGCTTATGACTGAGTTTGACCTCGAGTTTATCCCGCAAAAGGCTATCAAGGGTCAGGTTATTGCAGATCAATTAGCTGATGCTCCTCTTCCGGACACTCAAGACCCCCTTGCTCAATTCCCCGATGAGTATATCCAACAAATTGATTTTGGTCTATCTCCATTTAAAGTAAAGCTCTTCTTTGATGGATCCAAATGCCAGCAAGGGGGAGGTGCGGGTTTCGTGATGATTCCTCCTTGGGGTACGCCTATCCCAGTTGCACACAAATTGAACTTTGAGTGCACCAATAATATGGCTGAGTACGAAGCTCTTGTCTTAGGTCTTCAAAATGCCATTAATCTCGGCGCTCGTCATATTGACATCTTCGGTGATTCTGAACTCATCGTTAATCAGGTCACGGGTGTCTATCAATGCAAGAATGATATCCTTCAAAAATATCGTGACATCGTTCTTGCCCAACTCCAATCTTTCGATAAGTTCACTATCCAAGCCATTCCTCGTACTGCAAATCGATTCGCGGATACCATGGCCTCTTTAGCCTCCCTTATCCCGCCTTTTACCGAAGACTCGCGTCTTTATGTGGCTGTGCAACGATTAGATCAACCATCTTATCTTAGGCAACTATCTTCAATCCATGCTATCACAACCCATACTCAGGATGAGTGGTATCAACAGATTGTTGATTATCTATCTCATTCGATCCTTCCTCCAAATCTGACTTCCAATGGTAGAAGGTCTTTTGTCCAACGCGCCAATCGCTATACTATCCTAGGCGGGATTCTTTACAAACGCGGCTTTGATGGTATTTTGCTTCGATGCCTCAAAACCCATGAATCATCTAAAGCTATCCAGGAGGTCCATGACGGTATCTGTGGTGGACATTTTAGTGGCTTAGCTGTAGCCAAGCGTATTTTACGTTTGGGATATTATTGGCCTTCTCTTAATCAAGATTGTTGTGAATACACTAAGAAGTGCGTCAAGTGTCAGCAACATTCCAATCTCACGCACATCCCTAGTCAGGCTTTGCAACCTGCGGCGGATTTGTGGCCTTTTTCGCAGTGGGGTCTTGATCTTATTGGTCTTATCAATCCCCGTTCTTCACAACGTCATCATTCTATCATTACTGCCACTGAGTACTTTACTAAGTGGGTAGAAGCTATCCCTCTTTCTTCAACAAAGGCTAAGCCCATAGTTGATTTCGTCTATCAACACATCATTTGTCGCTTTGGCGTTCCACACAAGCTAATCACAGATAATGGTAAATCCTTCAAGAACGCCGATTTGCAAAATCTCTGCAACGCTTTCAATATCAAGCTCAGTTTTTCTTCTCCATACTATCCTCAAGCTAATGGTCAAGCCGAAGCGTCCAATAAAACTTTGCGTAGTATCCTCGCAAAGGTAACTAGTCGAGCTGGCAGGGATTGGCATTTACATATCCCTTTTGCTCTTTGGGCTTATCGGACTAGCATTCGTACCCCTACTGGTGCTACTCCTTTCTCTCTCGTCTATGGATCTGAGGCTGTCCTTCCTTTGGAAGTCCAAATCCCATCTCTCCGTGTTTCTCTCAGAGAATTTGTCTCCGATGAGGATTATCGTCAAAATCGTCTAGCACAACTTGAATTATTAGATGAGCGGCGTCTTAACGCTCTTGAGCATCATCAAGTCTATCTTGAGCGTGTCAAACGTGCTTACAACAAGCACTTGCAACACCGTGACTTCAAAATTGGTGACCTTGTTCTTAAGGAAAATCAAAATGCCACTACACTCGAAAGGAGTCAACGTGGTAAGTTTGCTCCCAACTGGATGGGCCCCTACATTATCACTCATAAATATGGGTCTGGGGCTTATCGTTTATCTTCTATGGATGGTGTACCTGAAGCGGAACCTCTTAATGCTTTGCATTTACGGCCCTTCTATTGTTAAAATCTATCTTACACAAATCTAGTCGCAACTCAGATCTTTCATCCGTCCTAATAACCAGTCATCTACTTTCGTGGTGATTCGAAATTGTGTGGTTCTCCGCTTATTGCCTCGTTTACCTTAAATATGAGTATCGCGGCTCTACTCATTGCACGTTTCTTTTGGATATGTTCCTCCTCATGGTAGGAATACCTTAATCACCACTTCATCTGTCCCAAGTACTTATCTTAATCGGATCTGCTCGGGGCATGAGTACATGTTCTTCTATGTTCTCTTCCCCTTCATCTGATCTATCTAGGTCTAAACTCAGCTTCTTCCAAAAAGTTTCAAAAAAAAAAAAAAAAAAAAAAAAAAAAAAAAAAAAAAAAGATGCTATCCAAAAAGATAGACTGATCCCTCGAAGGACAGCTATCCATATATTATCAAGTGAATCAAAAATTCTAAAAATATAGACCATACCCTCGAAGGATGGCTATCATTCAAATTCAAAATACAGACCGCTCCCTTGAAGGACGGCTGTTTCTCAAAGAAATATTCAAGGCTTCTTGTAATCAATCAGCCTTCCAGTCAGTTTATACACTTGTTAGCATCACTGAAAGACTTCCCGCATCGATCAGTCTTTCCATATCAAGCAAACTTCCCGCATTGATCAGTTTGCTTTTCTGTCAAAATCATGAAGCTGAGATTTAGGACCTTTTGTCGATCATATGGAGAATCCTATTTTCCCACTATGGACATGTATTTTGTCCCTTGTAAGTTCCGACAAGATACTTACTTACTTTCCTTTCCGTTTCTATCCTAGATCCGGTTTCATGACTAGTTAGTGTCGGAGTTTATTTTAATCTTATATAGGGCCTTGTATGCTTGGTCTTTCGGTTTCTTATCTGGATTTTATCTATGGTCGGTTGGAAGTCCGACTTATCATTTCCCTTCTTTTCCGAGTGTCTTCTCTTCTAAGTCACGGTTGTTTCCGCTTTCATCTTTGGCTCTTGCATCCTGTTAAATTGACATTTCACATGTTAATTCAATCACAATTTATCTTCTATCAAAATTCCTCTTATCTATCAAGACATCTATCTTTATTCATTTCTCATTAAAATTACATCTATCTATACATCGAACACATCTATCTATTTATCCATCAAAATAGTTAAAATATGTACATCTAAGGTACATTATATCTAGTCTATATATCACATCCATCAATCTATCCACCAAAATGTACATCCAAGGTACATTATATCTATCCATATCTAATCCAAACATTTGAACACATGTACATCCAAGGTACATTATATCTATCTATCAAAGTTATATCCACATCACATATATTTCTATCATCTATCAGTCTATATCTATCCAATCACATCTATTTTATCCACATATCAATCTATCTAATCACATCTATTTCTATCATCTATCAGTCTATACCTATCCAATCACATCTATTTTATCCTCTATCAGTCTATATCTATATCCATCTATCCATGTATATCCAAAATTAAACGCATGAGTACAATTATATGACAAATAACGTGATCAATCTATATATACATGTGTGTTTATACAAAAATGGGTGGCTTCCAATCAAGCCATCTATACAATGCCTTCCAATCGAGGCTACATCACTATACAAATACAAAATCTATCAAATCTCTATATGGTAAAATCTGAAGCGTGGAGGACACTATCTCCTCCACCCTCCTCTGCCCCTGGCTGTCTCTCCTGGCCGCCGCCTATCGAGCTCGATGCACCTGCTGCTGGAGGTCTCGGCCCACCCCGATCTCTCCCAGTACTCCCTCCACCCGAGGCTCCGCTCGCCGTCGCCGTCGCTGCTCTCCTCCTCGCCCCGTATCGAGGCACATCTGGGGCATGCTGCGCTAGGGCATCCTCGTAGTATCTCACCTCAAGAAGGAGAGCGAGTACGTGCTCGGAGCTCACAGTGCCGGTGCTCGTAGCAATCTTCTTTAGTGAATTCTTTGGGGCTCTTTGGCTATTCTTGGTGGTACCCCTCCTAGGGTCGTACCCTGTGTGCCAGACTCTGATGTGGCACCTGTCTCCCCATACTTGGCCCTGAGGGCCTCCCTGTGCCGAAAGTAGCGGTCCCTCTGCTGGATCGCTGTATCTCGCTCCTGGCGAGCGGTGTCTCTCTCCACAATCAGGGCATCCCTCTCCTCCGTCAAAGCCCTGATCTCCTCCAGAGCTACCTGATGTGTCTGTGTGAGGGTGGCATGCTCTCCCTCTAATCTGTCCAGCGTAGCAGCTATGTCCTCCTCATCAGCATCTATAGAGGGCGGGAGATGTCGTGGAAGCTCTGTGTCGTACCATGCTGCGTAGCCCTCATCCACCCCCGCGTCATCATCACTGTCTGTGGAGGGTGGGGCCTCTCTCAATGGGTCTGCCGGGATCAAAATCGGCAAATCCGTCTCTCTGCTATCCCGCCTATACGGCGTGTAGGTGGCCGGTACTGTCTGTACTAGGCCAAACTGTCTCAGTATCCGCATAAACGGGACTCGCTCCCACATATCTGGCCTACGGCCCCTGACCACCCGACTCCGTCTCAATGCTGCCAAGTGGGCGTCCTGACCAGCCCATGTCGGGAATGCCCGTATGGCCTCCAGATGACCTGATCTGGTGTAAGCGTCCTGAAACGCTCAGAGTACCACTCGGCTGATCTACCTGTATCTCCTGCGGCCATGTCAGCCCGCCATCTCCGAAATCCATAATCAACACCCCCCACTGCTGCTGGCATCCAAGGAAGCCCGGATGGCCTGATCACCGCTATGTGCTCATATGCCCAGCAATGGAGCACAAAGCTGACATCGATCCCTGTCCTCCGACCAGTGGTGTACATCCATAGCTCATAATATACCTGAGCTATCAGGGCATCGGCAAAGGCAAAAACCTGTCTGTACTGCAAGATGTCGCAAACGCAGTCTAGCAGTAGCAATGGGAATCTCCCACCTCCTGAGTCTGGCAGGGAAAAATAGGAGATAGCCATCTGAATCAAGGCTATCCGCTGCTCCGAGGGCTATCTCGCTCTCTTGTGAGGCTATCCTCACTGCCCCAGATACTATCTCAGAATCGTCTGCCCTGTCTCTGTATAGTCGCACCAGGGCCCTCTGCTGCTGCTCCCGAGGTGTGATCTCGATCGGGTCCCCAGTAATCGGTAATCTGAGGATCCTGAATACATCCTCATGAGTGATCGTCATCTCACCCGTCCTGAACCAAAATGTGCACGTGTGGCTGTCCCACCGTCGCACTAATGCCCGCATGAGCTCCACATCTCGTGGCACTCGTCTATAATATCTGAAACCCCCGAGCCCGGCTAGCTCTAAATGCTGCCAGTCTGCATCTGTCACATCAGGAAGGATCATCTCCAATAGCTCAGGGATGGCATCCCTCATATGAAGAGCCTCTCGTGCCTGCATCCACGACATCAAAACATAATTAGTCTCTTATTTCCCCAAATCTCATCTTCCAAAACCAAAAAAAAAAAAAAAAAAAAAAGAGAATATCTTTCAATCGGCGCCGATTTGGTAAAATCGGCGTCGTTCATTTCAGTCGGCGTCGTTTAATACTAATCGACGCCGATCCAAAAACAAATCGACGCCGATTAAACCAATCGGCGCCGACTTCCTGGCCGGATGTAAACCAGTCCCTGGCCTCCCATGCACAAAAAATCAAAAAAAAAAATAATAATAAGAAAAGTGGGTTCAAGAATGACCACTTACCCCAGGTCGTGTCCTCCTGCGCTTCTGTCCGCTCCCAGAGGCTTCCATTGTGTTCAAATCACAAATCTATCTCTCTCTGAATCAATCGTCACGTTGCAAATAAATCGTTTACGTTTTCCGTTCGCATATTTATATGCGTCTGGATTGGTCGGCGCCGATTTTTTTGGTCGACGCCGTTTGTTTTGATCGTCGCCGATTAGTTTGGTCGCCGCCGATTTTCCATATCTTTTTGCCACAGTGTTGATGCTTGGCTTATTGGTCTATCTGATCATTGTGATGTGCTGAATTTTGCCTTTTGACGCATCTTTTAGATATCCTTGTCTATTTCGGGTTTGTTCCCTTTGCGTGGAGCACTCGCTTTTTGTTTGGCCGCTTAGAGTTACGCGGGTCTGTAGGCACTAACGTCGTCTGCTTTGCAGACCGTCTAGTTGTCCCTACCAATGTGTCTCTCTTTAGATGCTGACTGTTTTGCAGTTCTCCTTACACTCATGGGTCTGTAGGCACTAACGTCGTCTCATGAGGAGACCGGCTAGTTTTCCCTACCAATGTGAGTTCCTTAGGTTGCTGCCTTTTTATTTATTTTTGTGTGTCATCAATGATCAGATCTACTCCAGACATCCGACTGGGGCATCCTGCATTTTCATCTACCTCTTTCAAACTCGGGATCGTCTGTTCTATCATCCATCCCATCCCTAGTTTGAGGGGGATCACATCATCACAAATTCTTCCCTTCTTCCATCCCTTTGTTTTTGTCTCATAACCTTGCTTATCGCAAGTTACTTGACAAAAAGGGGCAAAATGTAGACACTTAAATTTGGTTACCCAATTTAGTGTCCCTCTCATTCGTTTACCTGCTTAGGTAACCTGGGGCACGTTTACGTCACCAACTATCCCCTTGGGATATTATCCAATTTGTGATTTAATCACTTACTCTAAATTTAATTCATCCCATCATATCTTGCCCATGAGTGATTAAATATTAAATATTTAATTACGCTTCTTCCCATGCATCTTAATCACTTATCCACCCCAAATTTATTCTATCTATGTATCGCATCTATTTTTAATCTTCCATAAGCGGGATATTTTCCGTAGTCGGGATAAGTCTTATCTTTCTCGAATCAATCAATTTGGCCATCTCGGGAGTCTTTTTCCGCGATCGGCGCCGACCCATATGGTGGCGCCGATTTTCTAGAGCGGCGCCGATTATAAAAGCAAGTCGAACTCGTTTAGGAACCAAAGAGACCGAAGAGACCAGAAGAGATGGAAGAGACCGAAAGAGACCGAAAAGAGATCACGAACAAAGCGAAAAAGGAAGCACTTACGCACGAACAGAGAGCGAGAGAGATACAGGGTGTGAGAAAGAGAGATCTTTTTAGCATCAATTGTCTCAGATTAGGACAGATCCTGTCCAAATCAATCCCTGAGAGGAGCACCATTACTCTGTCCCTGTCACGACCATCTATCATCTGGTGACTCTGTTCCAGTATCTCGCCAACTTCGGCACATCCAGCAGACCACATTCACCTTCCAATTCCCGAATCTTGTCGCACATTCACTGGTTGATTGATCTGTCTCCAATCGACGCCGATCTTATCCAGTCGACGCCGATCCTCTTCAATCGACGCCGACCAGTCTCAATCGACGCCGATTCTACCCAGTCGACGCCGATCTCTCTGCAGATAGGTAAAAGGATACAGGTAACACAAATCCAGCATTTATTTCATAGTTCCCTGTTTTCTGTACTTTCTGTCTGCTGTTTAGATTCTTATTACTGCAATCAGAAAATCTAGTCTTTATTTACATCTTTTATCATGTATGCTTCTTTTCTTAATTGAAAACGTGGACTGACATCCGCCGAGGAAGCTTATCGCTTCTCGGACCCGCTTCTCGGGCAGTCCACTTAAATATCTTTTAACGTGGTCTTTTTCTGTCAAGCATCGGTGTTTTGCAGGTTATTCGGATCTATTGTGCGAATTGCTCGTGTGCCCGTCTTGTCTACATCGGCTTCCTCATCCGTCTACATCTTCGGATCTTATCCATCAGGTATCGATTTTATTGGAGTTTTTCAGGGTTTCTGTGTTTAGTTTGGTGCATTAACTTGGACAGGTAACAAGCGCGAAATTCTTGAAAAAGTCATCAACAATCTGCACAAACCATCGAAAGAAAACAAGGGCAACATCAATAAGATGTAAATATACATTGTTGTCACATTGTAACTGTACTAAATAGATTTTCCTTCTTCCACCCTTCAATTTCAATAACATTTCTCTCTCTTCTTCACCCAATTGAATAACCATCAACTATCATCCTATAAGGATATCCGGGAACCACAAAATATACAATAAGTGATATCATCATGTAATAAACTCAAAATACTTGAAAATCCATGACTATCCTCAAAAAAAACTTGTTCCTCATGCCACTCTCGAATATTAGCACTCAAGATTTCACTTTTCATGTGCAATGTCTCCAACCCTGTAATGCCAAAAACCATGACTTTCTCCCACTAGACATGAACTCCCCTACACTGCCTCTAATCACAAGCTCAAAATCTCTAATATATATCAGTGAGAAATAAAACCAGATGAAAGAAATATAAACCTGATTCCCTTCTTAACAAATAATACTTATACATCACAAAAGTTTGGAATTCTTGTGAAGTAGGTGAATCACCTTCTTTTCATCTGTGTGTACTAACATCTCTGTTACCTACAATTCTGTGTCTAATCATGAATTTTCATTGAGGATCTCATCCTTAGACTAGATACCCTTGTCCTCAAGATTCCAACACATCCCAAAAATAAAATTCAAACCCACCAAATATCCATGGTGTAAATTTTTATTTGTGCACACAATCCAAATATAATACTAGTTTCTTAAAATGAAATAATTAAAACATGAACCAAATAGAGATACCTAAATTTGACTTAAGTCTCACTTGACTCTTGATCCAACTCTATCCTCTTTCTAATTCAATCATTGAAGTTATCTAAACCATTTCCACCATGTATACCTTGTGCGAAACTTAATCCTCCAAAATAGGACACAAAACCTTCCATGCCCTCTTCTACTATAAGAAACCCTGTGTAAACTCGTTGCCATAGAGATTGATCATAGTCTCGCTGATCGGTACCAATTCCCCTTTGTGACCGATGTAAGTTTCTTGAATGACACCAATGCTATTGGAATAAACAAAATGCCATAAATTTCATAGTACACCAAACGGGGCTCTCTACTCCGACCAAACCCAATAATTGTCTTTGAGCATTGAGTAATTTCAAGAAGCACCCAACCTTGCATAAATTTTTTTAACAAGTAATCATACGTGCAATAACAAAATGCACCAATATAAAACACATCACCATACCAACACCAAGATAATCAAACACATATTTAATTGAAGTACATACTTCTCTAATGGAAGCCCCATCTTCATTATTTTCTATTACATCTCTATCAAATCCCATGCATTCATTTGCACCAAGGATGCATAACTACTCCTCTATCTCATACTCAGATATGCAATCCCAAACCATGCATGTGCAACCAAAACATACAAGCCTTTGTAATACCAAGATAAAGCCATACCTCTTTAACACGGATGTAATGTCGACCAACATGCTTAGTTCTCCAAGAACCAGGGACACCTTAGCAAACAAGACACATTCTAATTATCTCTCAATTTCTTGGATATGTGATTTTATGTTTAAAACTAGGTTTCCCGAATCGACCATGGTCACCAACCACATTCAACTGTAACCAACCACAATCACCCTACCAACATCGGTTTCCACCTAAGCGATGTGGGTCACTTGTATTTTCTAGCAACCTCACATTTCTATCTTCCACTTGAGATTTAAATCTCTTCTGCAATTTTCACATCAGAAAAAACAAACCCTTCTCTCATACACATGTCAGTAAACCACTAACAATATACTAAAGCAAAACCTTTCTATGAAATAACCAAACACTGATACTAGTTGTTGGTATAAGATAAGATAACAAATGAGGATATGATACCGGTTGTTGGTATCGAGATAAGATAAAAAATGAGGCTATGATACTAGTTGTTGGGAATTCAGGAGTGCAAAATAGTGCTATGATTTAATAAAAAACCAAATTATACACACAAGATCTAAACAATTCCACAAAATCTATAGCAGTGGAATTATAAACTAGAATGATCCGATAAAAAAGTACACACACATAACACATCATGTACCGTGGTTCATCCAATGTGGGCTACGTCAAACAAATATAGAGATCTCATATATATATAATACAATAGTACAAACCAACTCTTCCCACAAGAGTACAATGCATCTCTCCAAGAGTATATCCTCCTCCATATCTCTAAATGGATCTACATGAGTACACTACAACCATGCCTCCAAATCACTAGTCGATATCACATAACCAAGAACTACGCATTTTCACCTGTGTAACCAAGCTCTTTTGTGAATTTGTAAATAAGACCTCTTACAAGGGTATACCAATATGCAACCATAACTATGCACCAAGAAGTAAGTCTCTCATCCATCTCACTACATCAACCTGTGCATACAAGATGAAAACCTCCACTTCTCTATCTAGATCTACATGGAACAACAATACAACATGATCTCATGGATGTATGAATACAATATCTCAAAACAACTTGTGGATCTTTGCATAATAATCTACAATATAAGATCTCACAGAGACATGTGGATCTACAAGAAGAAACTCTATGTGATTTGCATACTATGGAAGCCATTACAATGAGACAATAACAATATAAAGGAAATACAATAGAATACAATACCCTCTTCTCACCATTAGATGTACCTACTTTTTCCTTACGTCTATCTTCTCTTCCGAAATATTTGTCTTCATGAAACCATATTTTCTTCTTCTTCTTCTTCATCCTCTAAACCAAGGATTCCACATGCAATAATAATAAATTACATGTCATTATATTATCTAACCCTATCTTTCATGATTATATAAGCATATACAAAATTAGGTAAACTTAGCTATGCATTTACAACATTTATACTTACTTTATAACTAAAGTTAGATCTAATTCCCATGAGTTAAATATCAAATTTCATGCACTGAGTAGCTGGTGTCGGTTCCCTTCGATGTAGGTTCCTTTTTCTATCCGGTGTCACTTCCCTTTCTTGGACCGATGTGGGTACCACTGAATTACATCGGTTCCTCCCTAGTGACCAATGTCGGTTAGCTAACCAATGCAGTTACTTTGTAAACCAAAAACCTCAAATGTATGCCTTTATGAAGCAATTCATCTCCACAACCTAACATTAATAACTAGTTAAATGCTTTGAGTTTATCCATTCCATTTCAGGAAGCTTGTAGATAAATATGTTTTCCCATCTTAATGCTTTGGTGTATCCACACACCTTACAAGATCCTAAAAATTAACAAATCAATAATATATGAGTGAGTTGTAGAAAATATTATATTGCTAAAAGTTATAACTTGAATGAATACTTATAACAACTTACTTGAATGAATGTCAAGTTGAGTCCGATTATAGAGGAAAAGTAGAAGTTTGGGTAGGGTTTACCTCCGAGTAATATCTCCCTTTCTTTGATTTATTTGATAATGGTGAATGTCACGCCAAGACATACTCGGGATCTGCCTTATGCATAACAAGTTCACCTTGGAGACTAAAAATTTCCCACACTTTAGGATTGTGAAAGAGATGTCAAAGTTCTGTATAGGAGTCCCTATAAATTTGGAATACGAATACATGATCTATTTATAATCTGTCAAATTTATAGGGACTCCTATAAATTTCGTGTTCTGTATTCCAAATTTATAGGGACTCCTATGTCAAAGTTCTGTATAGGAGTCCCTATAAATAGAATTGTAGTTGGGACTATCTTCCATGTATGTAAAATATGGATTTATACACAAGGAACTTGAAGGACTATGTCTAATTCTCTTTATATATTTATTACTATCTTGAGAGAATGATGACTTTTAATATCTCTTGTGAATGATTTTTTGAACTATTTTTTCACTCTAAGTGGGAATGAGAGGCCCCGAAATATAATTTTTAAGAATAAATACTACTTCTAGGGAGAATGGGAGGCTTCCCATTATCCATATTGATTATTTTGTTTACTTTGACAGATGATAAGAGGCCTTAAATGAGAGGCCACCAATATCCCTTTTAAGAAGTATTCACTTTTGAGGAGAATGAAAAGCTTCCCATTCTCTCGTGTTGATTATTTTAATACTTCGAGGGATAACGAGAGACCTTACATTTTTATTCACTGCAAAGGAGAATGAGAGGCTTCCCATTCTATGTATTTATTAAATTATATACTTTGATTGATAATGAGAGACCTCATATTATTCTCAATATCCTTTTTAATAATGGTTCACTTTTATGGCAAATCAAAGCATCCAAATCTCCATATTGATTATTTTTTTAACTTTGAGGGATAATGAGAGGTCTTCCATTGAGAGCCCCCTACTAACTCTTTTAATAATTTTTCACTTTCAAGGAGAATGAGATGCCTCCCATTATCCATATTCATTATTTTTTACTTTGAGGGATTATGTCCAATTCTACTTGTATATTTTTATTAGTTTGAGAGAATGATGTCTTTTTATCTCTTATGAATGATTGTTTTAATTTTTTTCACTCTAAGTGGGAATGAGAAGCCCAAAATATACATTTTTAGTATTTATAACTTCTAGAGAGAATGTGAGAACTCCCATTCTCCATATTGATTCTCCATGATAAGAAGCCTTTAAAAGAGAGGCCACCAATATCCCTTTTAAGAATTATTCACTTTTGAAAATAATGAAAGACTTCCCATTCTCTGCATTGATTATTTTTATACTTAGAGGGATAACTAGGGACTTTACATTTTTAGTCACTTTTGAGTAGAATGCATGCTTCCCATTCTCTGTGTTGATTTTTTTTATAATTTGAGGGATAATGAAAGACCTTACATTGTTCTCAATATCCTTTTTAAGAGTGGTTCACTTTTAGGGAGAATAAGAGGCATCCCAATCTCCATCTTGATATTTTTTTACATTAAGGGATAATGAGAGGTCTTCCAATGAGAGTCTCGCATTATCACCTTTAATAATTTCTCAATTCCTAGAAGAATGAGAGGCCTCCCATTCTAATTCTTCAGTTTTTTAAATTTGAGGGACTATGTCTCATTATCCTTAAAGATTCTCGTTAAATTTGAGAGAATAATTTCTTTTTATATCTATTGTGAATGATTGTTTGAAATTTTTTTCACTATAAATAGGAATGAGAGGCCCCAAAATATACTTTAAAAGAATTTATTACTTTTAGGAGATCAAACCTTCTATTTTGCCTCTTGATTATTATTTTTACTTTAAGGGATGATAAGAGGCCTTCAAATGAGAGGACATTGATATCCATTTTAAAAATTATTATCTTTTGAGGAGAATGGGGGCTTCCCATTCTCTTTGTTGATTATTTTATACTTTGAGGGATTACTATAGAAATTACATTTTTATTGAGTGTTGAGGAGAATGGGAGGCTTCCCATTCTCTATGTTGATTATTTTTATACTTTGAGGGATAATGAGAGACCTTACATTGTTCTCAATATAATTTTTAAGAATGGTTCACTTTTAGGGAGAATCAAAGGCATCCCAATCTATATCTCAATTATTTGATTTACTTTGAGAGATAATGAGAGGTATTCTAATGAGAGGCCCCCACTATCCCTTTTAATAATTTATCACTTTCAAGGAGAATGGGAGGCCTCCCATTCTCAATCTTCATTATTTTTTTACTTTGAGGGATTATGTCTCTTTTTCCTTGTAGATTTTTTTTTACTTTGAGAGAATGATGTCTTTTTATATCTCTTGTGAATGATTTTTTGAACTATTTTTTCACTCTAAGTGGGAATGAGATGCCTCAAAATATACTTTTAAGTATTTATTATTTCTAGAGAGAATATGAGGCCTCCCATTTAACATCTTGATTATTTTGTTTACTTTGAGGGATGATAAAAGACCTTTAAATTAGAGGCCACCAATATCAATTTAAAAAATTAGTCACTTATGAGGAGAATGGGAGGCTTCCCATTCTTCATGTTGATTATTTTTATACTTTGTGGGATAATGAGATACCTTATATTATTCTCAATATCATTTTTAAGAGTGGTTCAATTTTATGGAGAATAAGAGGCATCCCAATCTCCATCTTCATTATTTTTTTACATTAAGGGATAGTAAGATGTCTTCCAATGATAAGCATCCACTATCACTTTTAATAATTGCTCAATTTATAGGAGAATGGGAGGCCTCCCATTATAATTCTTCATTTTTTTACTTTGAGGGACTATGTATCATTCTCCTTGAATATTTTTGTTTAATTTGAGAGAATAATGTCTTTTTATATATCTATTGAATGATTGTTTGAACTATTTTTCACTCTAAGTGGGAATGAGAGGCCCAAAATATAGGTTTAAGGAATTTATTACTTTAGGAGAATGGGAGGTCACCCATTCTCGATCTTGATTATATTTTTGAGGGATGATAAGAGGACTTCAAATGAGAGGCCATTTATATTTCTTTTAAGAATTATTCAATTTTGAGGAGAATGTGAGGCTTCCCATTCTACATGTTGATTATTTTTATACTTTGAGGGATTACAAGAGACCTTACATTGTTATTCACTTTTGAGGATAATGGGATGATTCCTATTCTCTGAGTTGATTATTTTTAATACTTTGAGGGATAATGAAATACCTTACATTGTTCTCAATATAATTTTAAGAATGGTTCACTTTTAGGGAGAATTAGTGGCACACCGATGTCCATGTCGATTATAGTGCTTACTTTGAGAGATAATGAGAGTTCTTCTAATGAGAGGCACCCAATATCCTTTTTAATAATTGCTCACTTTCAAGGAGAATGGGAGGCCTCCCATTCTCAATATTCATTATTTTTTTACTTTGAGGGATTATGTCTCTTTCTCCTTGTATATTTTTGTTTACTTTGAGAGAATGATGTCTTTTTATATCTCTTGTGAATGATTGTTTAAAATATTTTTCACTCTATGTGAGAATGAAAAGCCATTAAATATACTTTTATGTATTTATTACTTATAGAGAGAATATGAGGCCTCCCATTCAACATATTGATTATTATTTTTACTTTGAGGGATGATAAAATACCTTAAATGAGAGGCCACCAATATCCATTTTAATAATTTTTCACTTTTGAGGAGAATGGGAGGCTTCTCATTATCTGTGTTGATTATTTTTATAATTTGATAGATAACTTGAGATACCTCCTAATGTTATTCGATTTCGAGGAGAATGGGAGGGTTCCCATTCTCCATGTTGATTATTTTTATACTTTTTGGGATAATGAGAGACCTTAAATTGTTCTCAATATCCTTTTTAAGAATGGTTCAATTTTAGGGAGAATTAGAGGCATCCCAATCTCCATCTTGATTATTTTGTTTACTTTGAGGGATAATGAGAGGTCTTCCAATGAGAGGCCCCCACTATCCCTTTTAATAATTGGTCACCTTCAAGGTGAATGTGAGGCCTCTCATTCTAAATATTCATTAGTTTTTACTTTGAGGTATTATGTCTTATTCTTCATGTATATTAAATAATGTCTTGTGTAGTTGAGTTGAACTTGATATTTTTGGATCAACTTTTAGTTTATTCTGAGATAATTTTAAAATCAGAATCGATACAATGACTAGATATTTTTATCTTGAGATCACCTTCAAATCCTGTAGCTGCTACCACAACTAAACACTTTTTTATCTTGAGATCACCTTAAAATCATGTAGCCTCTTCCAATTACGAACATCCTATTTTTATTGAGATAATTTTCAAATCTCATTTATTCTTGCATGATTATAACAATGCATTGGGAGTTCATCATCTCGTAATCCTACAAAAACTAAATACACGAAATGGAAAAAAATATTTTACTTTTAAAAACCCTTTTTGTAGTGTTGTAGATGCTTTGCATGGATTTTTCAAATTTGAAATAGGCGGGATGAATTTGAAAAAGAAAATAGGTGGGATGAATTTGAAAATGAAAATAGGTGGGATGAATTTCAAAATGAAAATAGGCGGGATGAATTTAAAATAAAAAATAGGTGAGATGAATTTGAAAATGAAAATGGGTGGGATAACTATTTTTAATAGATAATCACTTTTTTAGTCGTAAAAATTTGAAAATAAAAACATGTTGGGTTTAAAATTTATAATAGAAAACTATTTCAAATTAAAAAGGGAGGATAATGTTATCACCGAATCACAGCACCCTTATGTTTCCACAAGCGCATATACTTGAGCTCATGGTGTGATTGGATAACATGGGTACTATCTCCAAGTTGTGGGACTTGCTATTTGAGATAGACCTCCAGAGAAAGCTGGTTCTTGCTCCTAAACTACCTGCCACAATCTACTCTAATGCAGGGGAAGCTAACTATTCTAATTTAAATTTCTAAGGGACAAGGAGAGAGAAATGCATAAAATGAAAACCTACACTAAAGCGGTGATACACCAGAAAAGGAGGGTGTGAGAGTAGTCTTCAAATGCATGAAATACAGAAGCAAAGTGCACACTAGAAGAGGTGATGACAGTTCTCCATAATCTAGCAAAACACATTTACAACAATATTTCGAACATACACAATGATAATGGATCCCTGCAAGAACATAATAATAGACACAATATTCTTGTAATCAAGGTTGAAGGGGCAAGAAGAATGCAAGAAAACACAAAGCGAGGGGAAGATGCATCCAAAAACTTATATTTTATTGCTTCCTGATATGCACAGTTCAATCGGTTACAAGAAAAGGGCTTGGATCACCATGCAAGGAGTCCACAACTAATGTAGCCAAATTAAGAACAAACTAGTTATGCTACAAATATTATGAACTCCAAAAGAAAATATATCTCCTTCTTTGTTATCAAATGATGAATTATAATGTTTCCTAAATAGGAAAACAACTCCCAACTCAAGTTACCAAGTAAACTCTAGCTAACTCGACTAAATCTACTCTAAGTGGTGGAAATTACTATTTTTAGCGAGTTTACTAGAACCTTCTATTCTTAGTAAGTTCACATGTTTATTCCTATGGGCACATAAATTTCCATGCATCTTCTACATCCCTAAATTAGAGGAATTGCCAACTTTCTAACTCATAATGCAATTAATAGACTAAAATTAACTAATGCTCAAAAATAGGAAAAAACCAAACTATAACTTAAATCCCAAAATTTGGCCTCAAGATGGTGGATTTAGGGCCCTAAAACGTGTCAAAACTTGCCCCAACTTTGGTAGGGCATGTTTCCGCCACGTTCATCTCATCGAAACACATAGTTTAAAAAAAACGGACTCAAACGGACACCGGGAACTCAAGTTATGACCTTGTCAAGTTCCGCTAATTCGGCTCATCAACAACAAGGGCTGCAACACATTATCTTCACAAAGCAATTTTGGTAGAGCTTTGCTACAAAAACTACCTCCCCTTACAATGAGCCCAACACTCCAATTTATAGAAAAAATGAGAAGAGAAAGAGAAGGGAAAATGGAAATCTTGAAATCTGTCCTTCAACCACTTGTAAGAGGCATTAAATGGAGTAAAATGATTATATATTACTTGCAAAAGGCTCCCCATACTTTGTCCCAAAGAGTGCTGCGGCGAGAGAAAGAATGATGACCATGCCTCTTAATTGCACTCCCAACCACCAAATAAAACCTTTATTATGAACCCGGCCACGTTTGCTTAAAAACTTGACCAATTTCTCATCAAATCTAAAATTTATTGATTGCTTTGTGCGTCGGGATGGAGACACAATTCCAACGGTACCGATTTTGTGTGATTTCGTTGAGAAATGCAAAAGTTATGGCCTTCTGAGTGCGGGTAACTATTTTGGGTTTGCGGACATTTTTGTCATTTGACGGGAATGAGCATTAACTGATTGGAGCCGAATATGTTTATTTTAATTAAATATATCTACCCTCATTAAAAATAAGAAATCCAATTTTTGTGGTGTAGAGGACATCGTGCTCGTTCCAGAAAGTCCAATTTTGTGAAAATTGGAGCTCGGAGTCAAAAGTTATGGCCGTTTGAAGTTCACGGGTCAAACGTTGACTTTTCTTCTTTGCCTTCGGCCGTTTCAGCTTTTCATGTCCCTCGTGTCCCGCGCGTACCTTTGTCCTGGCTGTCCCGGATGAATTCTCCGCATCGGCCGATTCGGGCTTCCTTGTCTCTCTTTGCGGCCTTTTCACCTTTTCGCGTCCCTCGCGTCCCGCGTGTACCTTTGTCCCGGCTGTCCCGGACAAAAATCTCGAACTACCCACGATAGACCGCCTTGCAGCAAATCGGCCGATTCGTGTCCCATGCGTACTTTTGTCCGGCTGTCCCAAACCATGCGTGAAACAAAAGACTTGATGATTTTTCTTGCTTTCGGCTGTTTCGGCTTTTCGCGTCCCTCGCGTCCCGACGTCCCAACTGTCCCACGGACCACCTGGGACAAAAATGTCTGACTTAGCCAATTTTCTTTGTATTTCAGCCCCAAACTTGGTATGACAAACCTCGGTACGACCCGAACCCTTTAGACCCAAAATTCTTCAAAACAACCCTGCAACCTTATTTTTTGCATTTTTCCATTTTTTCCAACTCGTTGGGATTTCTTCTTGGATGGGAGAGTTAGAGAGAAGCCGAGGGGGCCCAAAAACACGATTTTGGGCCTTGAATCAATCTACTTGCTTGGAGTGAATAATTTGATGCATGTTATCAAAATTACCTTGAGGGGTGAATTTTGGATAACAAATAACTTTTAAAAGCTGAAATAGGCGGGATATCTATTTTTAGAAAACAATTAGTTTTTACCTCATTATGATTTTGAAAATAAAAAATAGGTGAGATAGTTATTATTTAGTACACATTTATATATTTACTTGTGAATACAAAAAATGATTTACATTTTACAATATTAATTGAAATTCAAAATGATGGGGATTGAATTTGAAAGTTAAAATTAAAAATGGATACAAAATTAAAATAGTGGAAATAAATTAAATATAGCTAGACCCCATTTTAATGAAAATAAAAATAAATATGATGAAATAACAATTAAAAATAGGTTGATATAAAAAGTTAAATAGGTCAAATATAATAATTATAAGAAGTAGAATGAATAATTCTAAAATAATAATAGAGACAAATTATTTAATGTGTGATTAAGTGATGTGTTACAAATACTTGAGTTTAAGTGGTTCATTCTAAATATTTTTAGTGAATATTATTTAATGTATAGTCATTTAGGTATATTTTTGAATTTAAAATGCTATATTAAACTTTTAATATTTTTTACAATAATATTAAATTTATATATTGTTATTGAAATTTCAATGTACATTGAAACTAACTAGCTAGAATTTCTAAAATAAAGTTCTAAATTAGCTAGAAATTTTTAAATTAATGCAATCATTTAACAATTTTTAATAAATATAGCTCCATTAATGTTGAAAGTAAATGAAATGACAAGATATTTTTCTTTTTAAAGGTTAATGTTGATAAGTTAACATATTACAATATTCATTGTTGTTTTTCATTAATTTTCTAAAAAGACATCATTATGAGGGAGAATGAGAGACCTCACTTTTTAAATCTTAGTAAAGTTTTAAAATTTAAGGAGAATCACAGGCCTTTCGTTATAAGTTAACATTATTTTACTTTGACTGATATTTTAAGACATTATATTTTCCTTTGAACTTGAGGGTGAATGAGAGGCCTCCTATCCTCGATCAAATTAAATTATTTGAGTGATAATGGAAGGTTTGTGATTCTCACTAAAAAGTTCATATTTTTGAAAAAATTTAAGATGTTTCATTCTATTTTATATAAAAGTATTAATTGATTTTCCCATTCAATAAGAATGGGAGGCCTCCCATTCTATGTCCTCATTGATTTTCTCTATTAGATAGAAAAGGAGGCTTGTCATTCTATTTTTATTTCCTTGAAATTGATGAAAATCAAAGGCCTCCCATTCTAAAATTTAATTTTTTAAAAGTATGAGGGAGGATGGGAGAGATCCCATTATCTATCTTAATTATTTTTACAATGAGGTATAATTGGATGCCTTCCATTCTCCATCTTGATTCATTTTTTTGTAAGGGAAAAATATAATAAGAAATTGAGAATGAGAGGTATTCCAATCCTTCTTAATTGGTTTATAATTTGAGGGAGATTGGGAGGCCTCCCATTTTCTATTTTTGTTTTTTATTAAAGATGTTTTTAAGGAAGAAAGGCATGCTTCCCATTCTCCCTCTTCATTATTTTATACTCCGAGGTTACAAAATATTATTAGAATAGAATGGTAGGCTTCCATTTTGTGAAAATTTGATTTATAATATTAGGAAGAATGACAGAGACTCTCATTTCACCTCTTGATTATAACTTTACTTTGAGGGAGAAACATTATTTTTCAACATTGATGGAGAAGCATTATTTTTTAAACATTGAGAGAAAGGAATACATCTCATTTTCTAAGAAAGGGATACATCCCATTGTCCCTCTCAATTATTTTTAGATATGTGTGAGAATGGGAGACCTCCCATTCTCCCTCTTTTCTGATATCCCTCTTGGTTATTTTTAGATATGAGTGAGAATGGGAGACCTCCCATTCTCCCTCTTGATTTTTTTAATTTTGATATTGAACACTATTATTGAAAAAGAATGGTAGGCCACCATTACCTGAAATACATTATCAAAAGAGAATGGTATGCCTCACATAACATGAAATTTTTTTTATAATTAGGGAGATTTGGAGGCCCACCATTTACTCTTTTGATTGTAAGTTTATTTTGAGAGATAAAAATTATTATTTGCATGTTGAGGTAGAAAGAGAGATATCTCTTTCTACCTATAATAAAATTTCAATATGAGTGAGAATGGGAGACCTCCCATTCTCCCTCTTTATTATTTTTTACTATGAGGTTGAAAACTATTATTGGAAGAGAATGGTAAGCCTACCATTCCATAAAAAAAGTTTATAATTTTCAAGAGATTCAAAGGATTTTGTTTCCATCTAGAATACTATTATTGGAATAGAATGATAGGCATTTTCAATATGAGTTAGAATTAGTGACCTCAAATTCTCCCTCTTTATTATATTTTTCCTACATAGTTGAAAATTATTATTAGAAGAGAATATTAGACCTTTCATTTCAAAAAATATATTCTATAAGAGAGTGGTAGGCCTTCCATCCCATGAAAATTTGGTATAAAAGTTTAGACAGACGGGATTCCTCTCATTTTAGCTCTTGAATATAATTTTATTTTTAGGGAGAAAGAGAGGCATTTGGTTTTACCTCATAATTATTTTCCATTGTGTGTACTAATAGGACACATCCCATTCACTCTCTTGATCAGTTATTTACTCATAGGTTGAAAAGTAATTTTTGAAAAAAATGGTAGGTCTCCAAATATAGGAAACAATCATTTATAATTTTAGGGAGATTGGAAGGCCTCCCTTTTACCCTCTTTAGAGTAATTTTATATTTATATAGAAGGGGTATGTTCTTTTCTACATAATAATATTTGACAATATTAGTAAGAATGAGAGACATCTCATTCTCCCTCTTGATTGTTTTTGTACTCCAAGTTGAAAACTATTATAGGAAGTTTACATTATATATATTATCATAAAATAATAGTAGTCTTTACATACCATGAAAATTTGGTTTTGAAAGTTTACATTTATAGGCCTCCCATTTACCATCTTGATTGTAATTTTACTTTGAGAGAGAAAAACATATTTTCTACTTTGAGGGAGAAAGGGATACCTCCCTTTCTAACTCATATTTAATTTTAAATATGAGGGAGAATGTGAGACATACCATTCACCTTTGCATTATTTTTTTACTATGAGGTTGAATTTTATTATCAAAAGAGAAATACCTGATGGTTAGGCCTCCCATTCCATGAAATATATTCTCAGACAATTTATTTATAATTTTACATTAAGGAAAAAATATTTTTTCCACTTTGAGGCAGAAAGGGAAACCTCCCTTTATGCCATATAATAATTTTTCAATATGAGTGAGAATGTGAGACCTTCCATTATCTCTCTCTATTATTTTTAATATGATGTTAAAAACTATTATTATAAGATAATGGTAGGCCTCTCATTCTATTTAAAATATTATGGAAGGGAATGGTAGGCCTTCTATTACATGAAAAAATGGTTTTTATTTTATGGAGATTGGGAGGTCTCCTTTTTCCCTCTTCAATATAATTTTATTTTGATAGAGAAACATTATTCTTTCCATTTTGAGGGAAAAGAGACACCTTCCTTTTAGCTTATAATTATTTCTCAATATGAAAGAGAATTAGAGACATCACATTCTCTCTCATAATATGTTTTAAATCTAAGGTTGAAAAATATTATTATGAGAGAATAGTAGGCCTCCCATTCTATGAAACATTGATTTAGATCTTTAGAGATATTAAAAATCTTCCCATTTATTTTGATTGTAATTTTACTTTGAGGGTTAAAGGGAGAGATCCCTTTCTACCTCTTAATTATTTTTCAATATGAAGGAGATTAGGAGACATCTCATTCTCCCTCTTGATATTTTTAAATATAAGGTTGAAAACTATTATTGGAAGAGAATGGTAGGCCTCTCATTATATGAAACATTGATTTATAGTTTTAGAGATATTAGGAGGCTTCCCATTTATTTTTATTATAATTTTACTTTGAGGAAAACACATTTTTTCACTTAAGATAGAAAGGGAGATCTCCCTTTCTACCTCTTTAATATTTTTCAATATGAAGGTGAATGAGAGACATCCCATTCTACCTTTTTATACTTTTACTCTAACGATAAAAGTTATTATTGGAAGATAATTGTAGGTCTCTCCTCCAATGAAGGGTATTATTGGAAGATAATGGTAGGCCTCATATACCATGAAAAAATGATTTATAATTTTACGGACATTCAGAGGCCTCCCATTTACCCTTTTGATTATAATTTTGATTTTTGAGGAAGAAAAAATATTTTTGTTAGAAATATTAGCATAGTCTACGTAGTATTTCATTGTTAGACTAGTTGTTATTATCTATTCCATTATTCTCTCGTATGGTTTGTAACTACTCCACCTATTCCGGGAGTCTTGTTTATTCACGTACCTATAAATATTGTACGTGGTTCCATTGTTTAATAGAATAATATAAGAGATATTCAATCTCTTTTTTTCTCTCCACTATAAGCTCCTCATAATCTGGTATCGAGCACGTCTGATCTCAGACCTATGTGTGCATTTGAAGGAGATTGGAATCTACATTCTACAGGAATGACCTGCATTTGTTTAAAGGAGCAAATAAAATCTACCTAGATGGTGAAGGATCTACGTGGAAGATTAGCTTTATCATCTTGGACGTTGAAGGAACTTAATCTACTATTAAACACATGGGAGAATTCTTATTTGACCAACATTTACATTACTTTGTCTTCATTCAGTTCCAGTGACCTGCGTGGTGGAGTCTCTTTGATCTGCATGCTTTGTTTTGTAAAAAAATTGGACTAGTTAGAGAGTCTTTTCATAGGACGTGGACATTGAAATCAACCATGTGGACTAGAGTGAAAGAGTTGACTACATGGAAAATCACATGTAGAGACTATTGTGTGGAAAACAACTAGTGTGAAGACCTTCACATGTGTACATGTAATTATTTTTCTTTTAGCTGTGTGTGGAGATCAACACGTGGGAGGGAAGTCTTATAGATTGTTGCATGAGTTTTATTTTGAAACTTATTTTTTTGTCTTGTTTGGCTTTGTAGTTCAATAACCAAACTAGACATGGAGTTGTGTAAATCAGCAACCAAAACACCAGAGACGTGCAAGTTTTAATTCTCAGTCTCAGAGCATGTGTGGAAAGGATTAATTCCTATGCGTGGAAATTTTAAATTTTTATTTTATTTTTTGCGCTAAAAGCTAAAGCTTCTTGATTTTTGTGTAAAGAGGATTAGAATCTTCTGCTGAGTGACTATTTTTAAGGAAATGCGTGGAGGAGGAATAGACCAGCAAGCTACTTGCTACGTGGAAGACCATTCATTCTAGCATATGATCCATTTATTGTTGTGTGAAGATTAATTTCTACCAAAACAGAGGTGTTGTGCTAAGCATTTACTTGTCTAAGCCCATAACTTTGCACCAACATTGCTAGTATCACCTGCATGAAGAGTTAGAGTGGCATGAGGAGAGGAGAATTTGGATTCATGTAGCTTGAAAGTCACAAATAATTTAAAATAAGGCCATATATTTCCTAGTGAAGAAGCCTCTACCATGGTCATGAAGGGTCTCTCAAAGGCAACATCAAATGACGAGCATGAATAACACAACCGACACTAGTGAAAGACACAACATCAACGAGATTGATGAAAGCCGCAATATCAACATGATCGTTGAAATCCGCAACATCAATGACATTGCTTGATAGCCATAACATCAACTTGCATGCCAAATAAAACCATGAAGAAGCTCCTAAAATATTTGGGTTCTATTTTTCCTTGCTCAATGAGCTTCAAAACACATGCAATCTAGTCTTTGATGAGCTAGTTTGAAAAGGGATTCTTGAATATTTCCTTTTCGATGTCAGCTGCCAAGCAAAGTGAGTTTGGGAAGAACTAGAAGCCGGGTATGATGTCGACTATGAAGATGAAGAAGAACACCCCCAAAGCATCACCTGTCTCTCAGCATGCAAGTATCATGAGCATCTACTAGCTAGTACTTCTCATCAGTGAGTAAAAGTTGTAATAACTCCTGAAATAAATAAATAAATAAATATTATTTTTATTAAGATGTCTACTCCAAGTTGCTTCTTTCCAATGTTCAATTACTTAAAGGGCCAAATTATGTGGCCTAGAAAACAAAAATGCGTACAATCCTTCAGTTTGAGGGATTATGGAGCATTGTCATAGGTCTCGCATAAGTTCCAAAAAACCCTGATGAGCTCATTAAATATGAGATTATTCTGCTAAAGAATTGATGATGATAATGCTTAGTATCACCAATGATAAGCAACCACATGTTCGGGATGTAGAGAAACCAAAGGAGGCATGGGACAAGCTTGCTACCATCTTTGAGGTAAAGAATAAGACTAAGGTTCTCCATCTTTAGTCAAAATTACATACCCTATCTATGGGATCGATGAGAAAGTTGAGGAGTTCTTATGTCGAGTGTCCGAGCTGTGAACGAAGTTAATAGCTCTTGGTGAGAAGGTAGAAGATATGATTATGGTTCCGATCACCTTGAGGGAACTCCCTTCTCAGTTTCAATTCTTCGTTATGACATTGAATGTATCCAACAGGGTAGTGACGTTTGAAGAACTCATGAACTTATTGCAGTAGGAAGAGGCAATCAATTCAGTCCAAGATGAGGCCCAGGACAAAGCCCTTTTCTCAAGGCCCCAACGTGGCTAGAAGAATCGAAAAGGTCCCCCAGTGAAGCAATCTCAAGAAGATCAGAATCAAAAGCCGTAAGCTCAAAATTCCAAGTGATGGTGTCAAATCTACAAAACCAATACTCATGACACTGATCATTGTTGGTACAATGGCTTGAAATAGGGGTCTTTGAGTCAAACAAGCACATCAGGGCATGAAAATTTTCAAAATTCCAAACAACGTCCTCATTAGAGAAAGAAGAAGGGACATCTCGCATCCCAACAAGATGATGAATCTGATTAAGAGACATCAGAAGGATCCAATTATGGTAAGAGTCTTATACTCATCCCTCAAACTTCTCAGCCCACAAAGAAAGTATGGTTGATAGACTCTGGTGCAAGTAAGCATATGTCTAGTGACAAGAAATTGTTTGATTCACTGAATGAACAACCCACTGGAGATCGGGTTTGGATAGCAGATGAAAAAGAATTCATTGTAGAAGGAATAGGAAATGCCACCATTCCTCTGGAACTATAAAAATGTACACTTACAAAGGTACTATATGTTCCGTGATTGACTAGCAATATCTTGTCAGTGACTCAGATCTCCCGAATCATCACCTAAAGGTAGAATTTCTTGTCTAAAATGGCATTAAATCATGCTTAATCTCCAGACAAGGTATGGTCATTGCTATAACATTTCTAAAAGATAAATTATTGCTTTAGATATTGTTTCATCTTTTGTAGTAGCTTTATCTGCCTCAACAGTAGAATCTATAGCCCTCTGGCATTTTAGATATGGTCACTTGTCGATTAGTTCATTACATTAGATGAGTTCAAAAGCAATGGTCCATGGACTACACAAATTGTCTAGTTCGTTGCCTATTTTCCTTAGTTGTCTTGCAAGAAAACAAAATAGGGATTTGTTTTGAAAAGCACATTCCATACCAAGAAGCATATGGAGATAATTCATAATGATCCGAATGGCCTGTTGCCTACTTCATTTTCAAGATACAAGTACTTCTAACTGTTCGTGGATGACCACTCTCGCAAGATGTGGGTGTTTTTCTGAAGAAGAGAAGTGAGGCTCTTCAACATTTCCAAAATTTATATCATTATGTTATGAAAGAAACCCGTGTTTCACTTGATTCTTAGAGAGTTTATTTGAATATCGACAAAAAGATAAGGGTAAAGGGCTAGGAGTAATACCTATTAAAGTTGGTTGAATGTTGTTACACACGTATGACTTCTTTATGCATAAGCTGACCATGAGAGCTTATTTTTGGCTAGGAGGAACTACCTGAAATAGAAAACAAGACCACAAAATAGAATTTAAATAGTATATGTAGTGGATTGCCTAGTGTATGCTAGATCCGGGAAGTGTGATACTCCCTAGATGGCTATCAATCCACTGTTTAAAACAATTCAATGTTAATAATAAATGAAATCCTACTGTAATTAAAATGATTTATGTATCTCATTCGACTATAATAAGTAAATTCATTCACAATAGGCTAAGCTATGATTCAATCAAGGTCAAGGTATCATCGGAGTATCGTACCTAGTGGTCCTGCATTTTAGGTATTTGGTGGGGATTTTAGGATCTATTCTTGGTCTATGGGTGAAAACAAAGAGATTGACATCGGTTTGATATGTCCGATGTTAGTTTAAGTAAATGGCAATGGTTGTGGGTAACTAGCATCGGATGGTCGGGGTGGAGGAAACTTGATAAAACTTGGAGTGAGGAAAGATATAAGGCTAAATGGCAATGGAGGGGGCAATGAAAAGGTCTATGTAAGTCTTAGGTATACTCGAGAGGTAGTTATCGTGTAGGATAGGGGTAGTTTAATGGTGTGGGTGAAGAAATCATCAAGTTTTCATGGAGGTAAATGGTGGGAGAATGGGAGATAATAGGTATAACAGAACCTACTAAAACAAAAATGGATGAATGTTGGTTAATAGAACACTTACTGTTGTATGAGCTTAATGGTTAGATGGCAATGGTAGTTGATCATATGGATGGATTTTGATGTGGTGATGGTGCTTCCCTGAATGCTTCCGTGAATGCAAATGGCTTTGTGATAGCTTCTGATGCTGGTTGTGGATGCTCTGATGCATATATGAATGCTAGTTCTACTTGCATGTAGGTCCGGTTCCATCCCTTACTCTCAGGAATGTGCCAACCTCAAAATAAGGTTATTTTGGGGAATAAATGGTAACCAATGATGGTTTCGGGTTGACCGGTGGTAGTTTAGGTTGACTAGTGATGGTTTAGGTTGACCGGCATCGGTTAGGGCGGATTTCCAAGGTTTTCTAAAATGGGTAGATCCCTTGATTTTCTTGGATCTCATTCATTTCTATCGTGGATTAGAATGGAAGCTTCCTTTCTAACGGGTAGGAATGTAGTTAGAGGGAATGTAGGCTTTGATTTTTAGGGTTTAGGTAGGTCTTAGTTAGTTATGGCAACATACTAAGAATAGGACTTAGGGTGAGGTGGCTAGGTGAGGTGGTGGTGTGAGAATTATCTCAATTAGGATATTTAAATAATAAGTACTATCAGATCATGAATTAATTTAATTATATTAATTAAATTAATATTAGAGTGGGGAAAGGGTTTATGGTTAGGTGAGTGTGTTAGAGTTGGTTATTTGTCAAGGGACCAAGGGAGTGTGACCTAATTTTGGTGTCTACATTTTGTCCCTTTTGTTGCGTAACTTGTATTAGTAAGCAACGATGACAAAAATAAGATGTGGTTACCCCACGTGTGGGTGAAGGTGGTTCCCCTCAAACCAGAAATGATGAGGGTAAGGAAGGTAGAATCGGTGAATGGTTTCATAAAAGGTGAATGTGATGAATAGGAAGGTGGGAAATGGGGGTAAAAAGGGGTAAAGGTCTAATCGGTTAATCCAGGAGGTAATGGATCGTGGTCAAAGGTAGGAACATTCAAATGCATGCACACGTATAAACAGTAGCACTATACCAAGTTGAAGAGAAGGAAAACTCTACATTGTCTAAGGTTGATAGGTTTATCCAAACAAGGTTGAGGCAATTTCGGTATCCAAAGTATAGGATATGGTTACTGAGAAACACATTACAGTCGTGCATGTACAAGAACGTTTAGTTATGTTCTGGTACACTAAAGGTTGGGTTAGGATAAACAGTCATGGCAAGAGGTAAGGTAGGGTCAATGTGTCAATCAACATGGGTAATAGTGTTACGGTATAGCGAGCACATGAGGTCACAGGTCACTAGAAATGTTCCAAGTCCAAGTAATTAGGTCACGACATGGGTAGGGCTGAGGTATGGGTAAAATAATGAGTCCCCAAATGAGGATGAGGTGAGGTAGTAAATGATGAGGTCAGGAGGATAAAGTGAAGTGTCCAAGTCAGGTGTGGGTGAGGTAAAAAGGATGTAGGTCAGAAAATTAGGGGTAGGGGGTAGGAAAAGGACTAAGTAGGATAAATGACAACGGTTAAAAGGGCGATGTCGGTCACAATGGACTCGACCATGGTAAGCTAGGGCACAGACCGATGTCGGTCAAGGTAAAACCATCGCCGGTCAAGTCGGGTAGGCTATAAAAAAGGAAATTTCTACTTTTTACGAAATCATTTATCACTTGCCAAATAGGAGAAAATGACAAGTGAGAGAGAAAGGTTAAAAGCATCTATGTGGAATGGAGAGCTGAGTTAGTGAGCAGTGTAGCAGGTGATTGGAAGTTTAGAGGCGGGTCCACGAGATTAGATTGATTGATTTAGTTGGTTGGAGGTGAGGAGGTTGATTGGGTAATGGAAAAGGCATGAGAGGGGTTGGGTGGACCACCGGTGCAGCAACCTGACATGCCATCACAAATGATGGCATGATGAGGTAAGATTCAATCCCTTTCTTTGTTTTGTGAGTTAGATTGGTTTAGAAATTAGGGTTTGGGAAAAAGGTTTGGGGGGGAAATGAATTTTCAATTTTGGGAGGGAAAATGGGTTAAATAGGAATGGGAAGAGAGGTGGGTGAGTGAATGAGAGGTGGTGAGGGGTTATTGACTTAGAAATGGGTGGGTAGAATGGTAAAAGAGGGAGGTTTTTGGAAAAAGTAGGGTTTGGGTGTTGCGGTTTTTATTGCGCGACAAAGGACCAAAGATCGATCAAGGGTTAGTTGACGTCGGTGGTGGTGAACTAGTATCTATCATGAAACAAGTGACTGATGCTAGTTATGGGGAAAGAGGTCGGGTTAGAGATAACCAAGATCTTGGTCATGATTTAGGGAAAAGGGGGCCAAAAGTGCCCTAGGTTAGGTGGGTGAGATAGGTAGTGGTAAGTAGGAGATGTTTTGGGGAAAATCATAACATAGGTAAAGGGTGAAAATAGGTAAGGGTGAATGATAGTGGGTTAGGGTTGGGGTGGGTAGATAGAAGATGTGATATGAAGGTAAGGAGGTCTAGGGAAAGAGAGGTAGGGTGGTAAGTATAGGTGAGGTGTCGAGGGTGATTATGGGTATGATTAAGGTGTAGTAATGTGATGTTTTTTGGATGCAAGTGAGAGATCAGCTGAGGATGTGAGACAGGGTGCCACCCCTACTCTTGAAAGTTTGTGGGGCTGCAACGGTTGAGGAGTGGAGGCATGTTGTAGATGTGGGCCTGATTGGGGTCTGACGCTACCGAAATGTAGTCTAACACCAAGTTTGATGGTCATGCTCATTAATAGATGGGATTTGGCAGCCAACACATTCCACCTACTAATGGGGGAGATGAAAGTCACCCTAGAGGACATACAGATCATTTGGTTACTTATATTGGGGACATAGGTATATTCAATCTCCTCAGAGGCATTTGAGGAGTTGATTCTGATAGTATTTGGTAAGGGAATGGTAGAAATGACATTCCACAAAGGCTAGCTTGAGTTATGGAGAGATGTATCTAGCTCATCAGAGAGAGACGAGGCTAGTAGTGTTATTGAAGGAGCGATCTACTATTTTACATTGCAGGATGTAGAGGTTGGGAGATTCCTATGATCATTGATGGGGGTGCTACATTATATGATGATGGACAAGACCTGCTTTGCATGGGCGCTAGAATTCTGGTGCGATTATTTAGAGAGTTATGGTTATATGGGCAGCTCCGAGTTCAACATATGCTACACATTTGTTCTTCACTATTGGGCCTATGAGCACATTGTGTTTGTTCATCTGATTGGTATTCCCAGGCGGATGCATTTAAGCTCTTGTTTTTTTGGGTGGGGTGTAGGCGATGGGTTCCTGTAATGGGAGATCATCGAGTAGAAAAGATTACACATGATGTAGCCTATTATAGGTGGTTACTGGAGGGATTTTCCAGTATGGACATTATTTTAAGATTGTATGTGGGTTATCTCTCATATAGAAAGATGGCTAATGAGTTAGATGACTTGTAGCTACTCAAATGTATTGAGGGGCACCATGTAGGGGAGCATGAGATGATCCCCAGATAAGAGTCAAATGGTAGTTTGGGCTCTTTGCAGGATATACTACCACCCTTCCCACAGTATAGGAGGGATAATGTGGAGAGACCATGCCACTACTATAGCCGATAGGACCTACATGGTAAGAAAAGCATGTGATAGACCGGTGTATCGATGATGCCGAGGTGACTGATAGGTATAGACAATGGTTGGTGGCTCATTTATGAGCAATACCACCTAGGACACAACATCTAGATTTAGATACCATCACTATTCGAGAGATGCCCTATAGGGGCATGTAGCAACCTTGATTACATAGTTGGGGATGGTGCAGGGCAAGTAAAGAACCTTGATTACATAGTTGGGGATGGTGCAGGGGCAATTAGCAGGTTTAGAGGAAGAGGTGGCCACCCTACATGTACAAGTGGCTAGTCTACACAGCCTAGATGGCTTAGGGTGGAGATGGTGATAATGATCAAGTGGCCACCCTACATGCATAGGTTACTGAGTTTACAAGGTTAGTTGGCCACTGGATAGGCACAGATTGAGCCATTATAGGCCCAGATACAAGCATAGGGTGCGAGGCAGATGACACCACCACATACACTAGCACAAGGTCCCGAGCTTTTATGAGGCAGGGATGGGAAAGGGTCCCATAGGACATGTACAAGGTTAGATGTTGATGGGGCCACCCTGACAGAGCACTACCGTATCCAGTTATGGGATGCCCTAGGTGAGGCTAGGTATTATTAGGATCAATTGATGGTGGCGGGGATAGATTTTCTATCCTATGGAGAGTACAAGGCACAGTGAGGCCTTGAGTGAGAGGACTAGATCCCGCACCAACAGCAGTGTGGAGAGCATAGGGGTCCATCAAGCTCTAAGATAGGATCAGGGTAAGGCCACCAGTTCATGGAGTCTAGCCCTAGGTGATGCACCTGCAGGGACCTAGACATGACCCATGATGGGTGGTGAGATGTTAGTAGGATGCCGGATAGGAGCCGAGAGGGAGGAGGAGATGAGAGAGACCAATATGGAGGATATCCAGTAGGATGATGCCTAATGTATGTCCCTCCATTTTGATGTAGTTATTCATTTTTATTTATATATCGGCTGCGTGTCAAGAAAGTGAGGATGTATACAAGAGTTTTGCATTTTTTTTATCATATATACCGTCTGCTGTGCCAAGATGGTGAGGCTAAATATGAGAGTTTTTGCATTTTTGATCATATACCAACCTGCATGCCAAAGATGGTGAGGCTATATATGATACTTTTGAGAGATGCATATTATTTGGTATTAGTGCATAATGTATGGATACATAGATTTATATGATGATATGGATGATTTGGTGATTATGGTCATGATGTGTACAAGGTTGTGTTTATCTTGCTATTTTGATTTGTATATGTGATAGAAATCAAGTAGTACAGATATGATACTGATCAATTCATAGGCATGGATCGAGTAGGTTGTTGGTTTAGGCATGGATGAAGTCAGGTCATTTGCATGGATGATCGAGTTTGTGGTTTAAGTTTGACTTAGGTTTGATGAATTTTAGGTCGGTTAGGTATGGTTGGGTTGAGTTTGGCTCATTTTGTAATTCATTAATTTGTGTAATTAATGATGATATGGGTCACGTTAAGATGTGTTATAGTAACATGCATGATAATGGTAAAGAATTATTAGACATAATGAATGTATGAATGATGATGGTAAATATGTAAAGCAATCTGTTGTTTGTTTGGTGTAATTTCCAATTATTGATATAAAAAGGAAACTAACTAGGCTAGTATGTAATTAGGAAAGGAAAGGGGAATTGATTATGGTAGAGAGTGGCTGAACTAACCTTCAAGGGCCACATGCCCTCGAAGCACTACCTACATAGTCCCTAATGAAAAGGGACCTCAAGCTGATGTAGTTCTCCCATAAGCCGGGGAAAAATTGGAGGTATGAGTATGGTTGGTAGTTTATCGGCATGATTGAGTTGAGGTATTTTAGGGATGGTTGAATCGTGGGAAAATAAGTATGGGTGATGTTAAGGTAATTGTGGTGTAAGAGGAAAATTTCCCGAGAGATAGGTGTCGAGGATCTAGTCCGTTTAAGATGATCAATATGTAATGAAAAAGGTTTAAAAAATAAGAGGAGGAAAGAAAGCCACTTGATTGGTAAGGATCGAGAATGGGTGGGTCATACTTTAGATAGGTTGATGAACGTAAGAACCTAAAGACATTACATGATTGATTATTCTAAAGGTGAAGATTAGTCACATGATCACCAAATGTCACAGCCCAAAGTGGCAGGTCCCTTGAGGTGGTAGGAAATGAAAGTGTGAATGGTGAGAGGGTGAAAAGTGGTTAGGGTTTATGGTATGAGGTAGCATTCCTTTTGGTAAGTGATCAAGATCACAAGGGCAAGTCCATGATCAATTTTTTTTTCGTTTGACTTGTATTTGAGATAGATTTATCAATGTAGGAAGTCTATATGGGATGAGAAAATTAACTCCTTGAGGTCTTCGTGAAACGATCAATACAGATGATTCAAATTCTTGCTTTTTTTTCTTTTTTTTTTTTTTTTTTGGAGCAAGCTTTACATAGCTATCCTTTGAGGGAGTAGTCTTTTTACAATGTGATGTACAAAGAAAGATGTCCTTTTGAGGGAGTCATCTTTTTATTGGAAGTTTGACTCAAGGAGTTGGATCCCACATGAGGAATTTTAAGTCATGGATAAGACTAAGGTGAAGAATTGGATTCTTGTTTAGAAATCAAGGTGAAATGACCATGGGATCTCATCTAAAAGTAGACGAAAAGTATCCATGAGAATCATGCCATGTGCAACGTCGTGGTACACATATTTAAGAGAAGATAAAAGAGTGATGGGTATGCACATGATTCTTGTTTAATCATTGGTGATGACATAGTGAAATGAGGGAAGTGAATGGCACTTAAGGGATGAGCATGAAAATGGGAAAAATGTGAGGTAAGACTAAAAGTCAACAATATAATGGTTGAAGATGCAAGGCATAAGGGGCGCAAGTTCGGGTTTACCATCTAGTGAAGATAAATGATAAGCACCGATCCATAAGTATGAGTCACGATGTATGGTCTAAGCTAATTAGGAGTGAATTTTCCCCATTTAATTTATTTTTCTTTGGTTACATGTTGATTTTCTTTCAGGACAAGGTCACTGACTTGAAAGATTTTTCATGGACACATTTTCATAGGCACATTAGATACATTTTTGGTAAACTTGAAGATGTTCAAGAGCATTAAGACAACATTCGTCTAATAAATCGAGTTGTGATAAAAATCCCTGGTAGAAGTCATCATCATTGAGAATTTCATGGAGAGAAATGTGAAGTGAGGGAATCCGGGCTTCGAGAGGCAAAAAAACATCTATATCGTAGACCAGAGAAAAGGGTGTGGTAGCGGTGGAAGGGTGTGGTAGTAGTGGAAGTGTGAATACTAGTGTGATACGCCCATAGGGTGAAAGGAATGTGCGTATGCTAGTCCTTCCTAGTATCATTAACCGGTTTCATGAGAAATTTTTTAGGGTTTTATTAGTGGATTCATCTTGGCCATTTGTTTTTGAGTAATATGGTGACGAGAAACTAAAGGTGTCACAAATTTTCCACAAGGTTTTATATTTTAATTGTTTTCCATTATCAATGATGAGGCGATGTGGGACACCAAAGCGATAGATGATGTGATGATTGATGAACTCACATATTTTCTTGGCTTTTGTGGAGATGAGAGGTATGGCTTCAACCCATTTGGTGTAATATTTGGTAGTGGTGATTATCCATTGATGTCTCTAGGAAGAATGGGGATTGATCTCTCTGAAAAGATCCAAACCCCATTGAGAGAAGGGCCAAAGGTCACGGGTGACCTATAAGGCATGACTAGGTGTATGATGAAGATTGGCATGTTGTTGGAATTTTACACAACACTTAATGTAGTCACAACAATCATGGTTAAGGGTCATCCAGTAATAGCCTAGGTGAAGAATATGCTTAGCAATAGCAAGGCCACTAAAGTGACCTCCACATATGCCATCATGAACTTCCTTAATGGTATAAGGAATTTTAGAACTCGTAAGGCACCATAAGAGAATACCATCAAAAGCTATGTTTATAGAGGAGTCCACCCATGATGACGTAATGAGAGACCCTTTTAAGAAAGGTGCATTGTCTATTACGAGTGATGTTGGGAGGTAATATGGAAAAGGAAAGATAGTTTGTGTCTTGTTTATACCAAAAGTCACTCGGGTTGGGAGCAATGGTTCGATAGAGTAAACTTCGTGAGGTAAATAAGAGGGTGATTAGAGTCTTTGTACGGTGACAAATATTTTAGAGTCAAGTGGGCTAAGTAGTAGGTATCCGAGAAGCCAAATAGGCCATGGTATCTACAAATTTGTTGGTAGAACATGGGATGGTTTGAAGGGCGTAACGGTTGAAGGTGGTCAAAAGTATGTCCACATGATGTTTATACTTTTGAATTATCTCATTACGACACTAGTATATACCATTGACTTGGTTTACAACTAATTGATAATCACCAAAGATGTTGATTTGCTTAACATCTAAGGTGTAAGAAGCCCTGGAGACCCAATATGAGTGCTTCATATTCAACAATATTGTTTTTACAATCAAAATCGAGTTTGAAAGAAAAAGGCATGGGTTCACTATTAAGCGGAATGATGATAACACCAGCCCCACCCCCATGCCAACACTTGGAACCATCAAAGAAGAGTGTCATTTGGTATACAAGTTTTTCCAGGAGAGGGTAGCAATTGAATCATCTAAAAAGTCAAAGTTAGACGGTTGATCCCGAGAAATAGGAGCGTTAGCCAATTGGTCAGCAATAGCTTGGCCCTTGTTGAAATTTTGATGGATTAATTCAAGGTCAAGGTCGGCCAAAAGCATAAGCTAGCATGCGGCACATTGATTTTGGTAAGGTTTGGCATACATGAAGTGTAAGGGGTCAGTGTTGGTCATAACATAGGTTTTGTGGTTAAGTAGGTAATGACGGAGTTTGGTGGAAACAAAAAATAAGGATAAGCAAAGTTTTTGGCATGGGTGTATCTGGTTTCATAGTCTAGAAGAGTACAACTTATGTAATAAACCTCCTACTCCCTATGTTGTTCATCCCGATGAGAGAGCATGGCCCCTAAGGAGTGATCGGTGAAGCAGAGGTGGATAGGTATAAGGGTTAATCATCTTTAGGTGGAATGAGTACGGGTGGTTGTAGAAGGTATTGTTTTAAAGCCTCAAAATCTTTTTGGTAATCATCATCCCATTTAAAGGAGACATCATTTTTAAGGAGATGATGAAATGGTTGACATCGATTGGAAAATTGTGAAATGAAATGGTGAATAGACTACAACTTACCTTGTAAGCTATGGAGTTTCCGTAGATTAGTGGGTGGAGGAATTTCAAGAATGGCCTTGACTTTAGTAGGGTCAACCTCTATACCACGTAAGGAAACGTTAAATCCCAGAAGTTTTCCGACATAACCGTGAAGACACACTTCTTGGGTTGAAGGTGAACACAATACTTAATGAGGCGGTCAAAGATGGTTTTTAGGATGATGAGGTGCTTGGAGTGGCATTTAGATTTGGCAAGGAGATCATCCACATAATCTTCCAATATACAATGCATGATGTCATGGAAGATGTAATTCATAGCCCGCTAATATGTGGCACTAGCATTTTTAAGGCCAAAAGGCATGACTCGATAGTAGAAGGTCCCCAAGGGGTGATGAATGTGGTTTTGTGTTGATCCTCTAGGGCAAGAAAGATTTGGTTATAACCCGAGAAACCATCCATGAGTGATAGCATCTCATGACTAGTGGTAAGGTCAACCAGTTGGTCAATACCGGGTAGAGGAAAGTCATCTTTCGGGAAAGCTAGGTTGAGGTCATGGAAATCTATGCAAATGCAAAGTCCCCCTGTCACCTTAGTGATAGGGACAATGTTAGAAATCCAACAGGATAATCAATGGGTAAGATGAAGGAAATGGAAAGAAGGCGCTGAAGTTCTTCTTTGACTAGAAGAGCAATGCGAGGGTGCATTTTCCTCAAATTTTGTTTTACGAGTTTGGCATCGGGAATGGTTACGATATTGTGGACCACTATGGTGGGGTCAATACGTGCATGTTATCGTAAGACCAAGAGAAAGCATAGTTATGGTTTTTGAGAAAAGAAGTGATGGCTTCCTATTCAAAGCAAAGATTTAAAGATTGACCGATCTTTAGAATGTGTGGGTGTCCCGAGTATGAATGTTGATCTCGATAGTTGATTCATTCAACGTGGTTTACGTCCCGAGATGGTAATGACCGATGAATATACAAGTCTTCGCACCAAGGTAGGTGAGTATAGATTCATCATCGACATTGAATGACGTTAATAGAAGGTGTATCATCATCGATCATTTTAGGTACAGAATGAAAGAGAAGAGGGAGCCTCTCCCTCGCATTGATAAGTCGAGACCCCAAGGAAATGGTGTGTATGCAAAAAAAAATTTTAGGAGGGATGGATTCGGATCCATCGACTCTATTGGTGAAGGTGGTGAAGAAGGTGGAGCGGGTGAAGAAGGGTTGATGTTCTCAATGAGTTCAATTCAAGCCTTCTTGATAGGTGGTTCAGTAAAGCCAATACCACTCCATTCGTTATATTTGTAGGTAGTGCATATAATAATAGTGTGACGGCCTTGCTCGTAAAATCCAAAACCAAAACCCTTCCATGCACATTGGTGCAAGAAGGTGTGGGTGAAATGGAAGTTGGTGAATTATTGGAGGTTAGCCGAAAATGGGTAGGTTTATGATGGTTGTTCAAGTGTATAAGTGGTAGTATCAAGTCCCCATACATGAGATTAGTGTGAAGATGGGGAGGACCATAAAGGATATGCTCTCTATGTAGTGATCATAGTGAGGGTGTTGGTGAAGGCTTCCATATTCTTGTGGAGTAAGGAATGTGTTGAAACTATATAGGTGGTACTCCCCTAGAGTGAGGTGTTGGAAAACACCTTCCAAGGGATTAGTGGTTGATATGTGAATGTCCTGGGATAGATGATGTGTTAGAGGTTAGATCGAGAGGTGGAGCCATCCAAGTGGGAGGTAGATGGGTTGGGTCATGGAGGTCATGGATGTGGTAGGAATGGAGGATATAGGTGCGGTTGAGGTAGTGGTAACATTGGTGAGTGGAGGTGTAGGTGAAGAGGAAGTGGTCATGGAGGTAGACACCTTAATGGGTATGAGCATGTCATTGGGTTGGTAAAGCATGTTATAGGTTTTGAAAGGTGATGGGTCGGATGGAATGGTATAGGTGTGTCCTTCATGCTCAAACTTTACACAATGGTGTAAAGTGGAAGGAACACAACCCATGACATGAATCCAGGGTCTACTAAGCAATAGGTTATATTGAAATTCCCCCTCCAAGATGTAAAATAACTTTGGAATAGTATGGGGCCCACACAAACATGGAGGATGATGGTGCCAAGTGTAGAAGTGATAGCGTCATTAAATGAACGCAACATGATAGGATGTTTATGCATGTAATTGTCGGTATGTGCATTTGAGTGAATGCATGGGAGGAGATGATGTTAATGCTAGTGCCCCCATCGATCATAACATGTCATACACATATATTATCGATATGGATGGAGATGAAAAGGGCTAGATCAGGGTCATTGGTTTGGTGTGGTGTGATCTCTTCATCTAAGAAGCTGAGGGTGGCTACTTGGTGAGTAGGTGGAGGTGTAGAAGAAGGTGGTAATTTTGTGAGAGAGGCTACATGATGAGGTGTAATAATGGAGGTTATGGGTGTAGGGTCATTGGGTAAAACCTCAATCAATTGAAGAACCTCCGTGAGAGCTTAACGATGGGATTGAGAGGTTTGGATGAGGTCATATAGGAACATTTTGAGGGGGATTGGTGTAATTGGTTGACATGGTGCGATGTGTAACCCCTTGGAAATAGGATATGTGGGGCCGTAGATAGTGACTTTAGGTGTGGGTGCAGATGGTATGTTGGGTATAGGGTTGGTTGGTGGGTCGGTTGCCTTTTCCTTTCCTTTGTCCTTCTAAGTGCGGGTAGCAACGTGGATCATGTTGATTTGAGGCGGGAGTTAGGTGAAGCAGGTGAGCCATGAATGGTGTACTAACATGAAGGGAAGAAGCTAAGGGGTGGGAAGGAACCTTGTGAAATGGGTTGGGCACCTTGAAATTTGGGTGGAGGTTTGGTGAGTTCTCGATGCGAAAAATGTTAATTTTGAATCTTGGGGGTGGCTCTAAGGTTGTGGAGGTGGAGGTTTTTGTTCTTTGAGTAGGCAATGGGGAAGAAGCGTAGAAATGGGTACGGAAAAATGGGATCCTCATCAAGAAGGTCATCATCATCAAAGTTTTCTTTAGGAGGACACAACCGGATAAGAACAATTTTCAAAGCCTTACAGTTCTCTACGTCATGTCCTCGTACATGATGGTAGGTGTAAATTTGTTGTCATCAAACCCCTTTGGTTTGGGTTTGAGTGGGTCGTAAGGTCTAAGAGGGGGTAATGTGATGACAACAAACTTCATGGAGGTTGGTTAAGATTTTGGGAAAGGATTCCACTCTTTGGATCACAATGGGAAGTGAATGTGGGTTTGGAGTGCAGGTGGTGACTATATAGGAAGGGTCTTTATAGGGGAGTGGGTTGAGCAACGGTTTTAGGTGTTGGTGTGGTCTTATGTGTTGGTCATGTATGCTTGGGTAGGGGCATGGTAGATACTGTAATAGAGTGTGTAGTTGGTTTGATTACCTTATTGGAGGGTAGAGGATTTTTGCCTTTAGGTTGCACCTTCTTGGGTAAAGGTGATATAAGCACCCAATATCTATAGGGAAAAGTGGATGGTGGAAGAGGGCGAGTTACCCATGGGGATAACCAAGGTGCTATGAAGGTAGATGGCATGGGTCATGTAGGAGGTGTGAGGGAAAGAGACTGAAGTGTCATGGGTAGTGAAGAAGTTATCGATGGTATAGGAGGTATGGGTGGTAAAAATGTTGTAGGTGTGGGTAGAATTTGTGTTGAGAACTTGTGTATGTTAGAGGTTTGAAAGGGAGGAATGGCTGTTGTGTTTTTAGTTTACCATCGGGTGGAGGTTTTTAACCGAGCCGGAAGGGTGAGGTCCTAAGATAGACAAAAAGAGGTGAAGATGATGAAGGTGTGATTGGCGAGGTTGGGGTATGAGATCTAGGGGATTGGTTCTTTTGTTTGGGGTCCTGATCAAGTTTGGTGTTAATTTTTGAGGATGTAGCTAAATCTAATTTGATGGGTGGATGAGTGATACTAGCCATTGGGATGACCCTAAACTAGTAATAGGTTTAGGCAAGGGAGATGATGTAGGTGTAGTTTTGGATGTATAAACATGTTGAGTTATGAGTAGTGGTGTGAATTGAGGCATGAGTGGTGTTGCACGAGAATTTGTGATAGTTGTGATTGTGTTTGGTTTGATCGGCTGAACTATTTTGGATAGATAGTGGAAGTGTCAGTGAGTGACATTTGCATTTGTGTTGAGACAGGAAGTAGAAGACACCCCCAAAGTAAGGCTCTATCCACATAATCTAGGTGATCGGCTAAGCATGAGAATGACACTACTTTAGGTGAGGTCGATGTGGATCCAATGATGATTCTCATAAAATGTGTCTTAGAAATGGGGAATTCACTAGCTTTAGACTTTGTGAGTAAGAGAGATGAAAGTAAGTCCATAGGATATTGGGTGGCTGATGGAGGATGGTCACCTAGAGGAAGTGGCATTTATCTTTGGATCTTTGATAGGTGGAGTAGATTATGGGTGCTCCTTTGAAGGTGGAGGACATGAACAAGTGTCTCCCCTAGGTCGGGAGGTACTGCTTGGTGATGGTTCTCTAGGTGGAGAAGCTAGAGGTGAAGTGGTCTTGATGTTAAATGAAGCCTCTGTGACATGTGAGGGAGGAGATGAAAGGTGTTCCTCTGTGGGTGGAGGAATAGTTGAAATGGGTTCAAGTGTTGGTGGAGGACTTCGTGTTAGGATTTCCTCTATGAAAGGAATATGGGGCAATTAGGAAGAAACGGTGCATCATTGAAAATAGCATGGACCTCGTGGGTATGGCCATCATTAGTTGAGGTCTCTCCAGCTTTATCAAGAAGGGTTGTGATTAGGAAACAATTTCTTGAAGATGTGTAGATTTTAGTTGGCAAGTGTGTTTAGATTATCCAAGACTAACTCTCCATTCTCGAGAATTTCTGGAAAATGTTCTTGAAAGTGATGCAATTGTTGTAACTATGACCAATTACCCGATGATATTTGTAAAATTTGTGCTCTTTATACCACGCGGGTGTGGGGTGAGAGGGATCAAAACTAGTGTGCATTTTTATGGGAGGAAGGGTAATGGCCCCAGATTTAATGATCTTTTCTAAGATAGAAGAATAAGGCTCCCAATTGAAGTGTATTTCTGACTTCTCATCGAATTGAAAGGTCCTGGATAGGAGAAAGTGTTTCACTCGAAATGTTTCATTCATTTTAGAAACAGATAAGGTTAGGGCTAGGAGGAATACCGTTGAACGTCGAGAAGGTGTGTGCGTGCATCGTAGAGAAAGATCATGTTGACTGCAAGAACTCCTTTTGTCTTGGAAGGACTACTCGCAAATAAGAACACAAGACCACACGATTTTGATTAGACAATAAATGAGGGAACTGCCTTGGGCCCAGGAAATATAAAACTTCCTTTCGAAGGTGGTCAGTTCCCCTGCTAATATGAATTAACACAAAAGACTGTAAGATATCAATTAAATTGCTTCGTTGAACTGGGTAGGGGAAAGGCTGGTTTTTGGTTATAGTCAGGATAACCGATACCGGTTGCTGATAACCGATATCGGTATGGTCTAAGATCTGAAGGTTGGTTGTTTTGTGGGGTGGTTGTGTTGTTTGGTAGTTGTGTTATTTGTAAGGCTGTATATAGGTGATATTAGGAAATAAGGTGATGAGAGGTAGATGAATGATAGTTAGATGCAATGGCACGCTGGGTAGTGGATTCAGGAATGGATTTATGAGGACTGTGATTCAAAAAGCATAAGAAATGTTATAACAGAGGACATGCAAGATGTGACTTACTGGTTTTTGACGAAGATGCAAGTTGATCTCCTTTGCTGCAAACTCTTCTGGTTTCTCCACTCGTCTCTGCTCGGTCAAGTGAAGATCTGGACTCTCTTGATCACTCCCAAATGATCTCTGTTGATTCAAAAATCCTTCGACCTTTGATTTTGGTTCGGGGAGCCCATTTACAGGGAACCGATGGCGGTTACGTAACCGACGGCGGTCGAGTAGGAACCGGCATCGGTGAGGAAAAAGTAGGCTATTTTTAGTAAAATAGCCCACCTTCCCCGCTTTTCTCCCGAGAGATCGGCCATGGGCTTGGTCAAGTGACTAGAAGGTCGGTTTTGGGTGTGAGAAAGGGGTCCTTAGTCATGGGTGTAGATGTGGACCAAGTTATAGGTCTTAATTAGGTTAGTTTAGGGTTAGGGCTAGGTCATGATGAGGTGGCAAAATGAGGTGGCAGGTAAGGTGATGTGGATTTATCAATTACAAGGTAATTAACAAATAATTGTGTAAGGTTTAGGTGATGAGGTTAGATTGCAAGATGAGATGCGGGTCACAAAGGGGTCGTAAGACACAAATTTGGTGTCTACATTAGCCCCTTATTGTCGTGTAGCTTGTTTTGTAAAGCTGCACGGACAATAATATGAAGTGGTTTCGTTAAGGGTATAGATAATCCCCTCAAATCTATCACAGATTGAGTGAACGGAAATGGGGATAGGTTTGATAAAGGGTAAATGGTGTAGAGGGGATGGTAAGGTGGTGGGGTAGGTCCAAGGAAGCACGCATGTTGAAATGCAAAAGCACGACGTGGTACATGATTTGACGAGCAAACCAAAGAATAGGCAAAGGTCGATAGTTTATCCAAACAAGGGTGATATAATCCTCGGTATCCAAGGCATAGGAAGTAGCTCAGTGGTATATAATGTAAGGTACAGGAATTTTAGGCATGTTGGCAAGAAGACCAAATGGTTGGTTTGGTTGAGATAAACGTCACGGTCTAGGTCTGGGCAAAGTTGGTCGACAGATCAAGTCAAGGACCCTAATTATGCTAAAACACGAACAGGTGAGCTCGATTGGACAAAAAACTATAGGATGGGTGGATAAGAGTGTATGTTGGTGATGTTGGGTAAGGTATGGAAGTGGTACGGCCTTGGGTCGGGCCAAATGGTTGGGGTGCGGCCTTGGTGGGCCAAATGGGTAGGGTGAGGCCTTGGGTCGGGCCGGATGGTTAGGGTTGCGGCCTTGGGTCGGGCCGGATTAGTTGGTTGAGGCCTTGGGTCGGGCCAAATGGGTAAGGTGAGGCCTTGGGTCGGGCCGGATGGTTAGGGTTGCGGCCTTGGGTCGGGCAGATGGTTAGGGTTAGGCCTGGGTCGGTCAGATTAGTTAGTTGGGTTAAGGCCTCTGGGTCGGGCTAAATGGTTGGTTGCGGCCTTAGGTCAGCCGGATTAGTTGGTTAAGGCCTTGGGTCGGGCCAAATGGTTGGTTGCGGCCTTGGGTCGGGCGAGTAGTTGGTTGAGGCCTTGGGTCGGGCAAATGGTTGCCGTGGCCTTGGGTCGGGCCGAGTAGTTGGTTGCGACCTTGGTCAAAGCCGGTGAAGTCAAAAGCAAAAAGAAGAGCAATGGAACGTATAGGCGATGTGGTAAATAGGCAATGTGGTGGGAAAGAGAAAGTAGTGAATAAGGGCAAAAAGTTGGGTAAAAAGGAAGAAACCGATATCGGTTATCTATAACCGGTACCGGTTAGATAACCGACGCCGGTTCCTTAGGGCACGCTTTGACCGGTATCGGTTCGATGTGAAAAACCTATAAAAAGAAAAATACGGCCGGTCATTGTCACTTGTCTAATTTGAAAATTGATTTGAGTTGTCTGACGTGGAGAGTGGAGATTGGAGCATTTGGTGCGTGAGGTGGCGTTATTTGACTGGAGGAGTGAGTTGTTAGCGGGCCCGAGTGAGGAGGAGGCAGTAGGTGATTGGTTGAGGACCCAGAAGAGGACATTTGGAGCCATGGCATAGCCAGGAGGAGCAGGAGGAGCTGGACCAGCTGGACCACCACCACCCATCCCACCACGACGACGTGTCATCATACCGGTAGGTTCGAAACCCCTTATTGTGTTTATTTGATGTTATTATGTTAAATGTGGGGTTTGGGTAGGAATTTACATTTTTTAGGAAATAAGTAGAAAATGGAAATAATTTGAAAAAGGGAGAGGGTAGATAGGCTAAATAGGCTAAGGCGGCTAGGTGGGTAGGTTTTTAGGGTGTTTGGGTGGGTATGTTGGTAGAAAATTGGAAAAAGGTAGGTTGGGGGCCGCGCGGGGGTTCGGCTCTGGGGAAAAAACAATGCGACCGATGTCGGTTGCTAAGCGACCGCATCGGTCGCCAATTTTAGGGGCTGGGTTCTGTGTGGTTGACCGGCGTCGGTCGTATATCGGCCGGCGTCGGTTGTTGTGTTTGTTTTGTTTTTTTTTTTTTTTGTTTTTTGTTTTGTTTTGTTTTGTTTGTTTTGGTTTGTTTTTGTTTTGTTTGTTTTGGTTTGTTTGTTTTGGTTTGTTTTTGTTTTGTTTTGTGTTTTTTTTGTTTTTGTTTTTGTTTTGTTTTGTTTGTTTTGGTTTGTTTTTGTTTTGTTTGTTTTTGTTTTGTTTGTTTTTGGTTTGTTTTTGTTTTGTTTTGTGTTTGTGTGGTTGGGGTATTGGTTGCGGGGTTTCGGTGTGGGTGTGAAGAGGGAGGGGGATAGTGGAGAAGAGGGGTGGGTTTAGAGAGTCGGGGTGTGGTCGAGGGGATAAAAGGGGGTATAGGTAGATATCGTGATAAAGAGTAGGGCTAATGTAGTGGGTGGGTTTTGCGGGTATGTCAAAGAAATTTGACGATGCGGGGCGGAGATGCCCCCGTTGTTGGTGCGGATGCGACCACATGTGTCCGCAGCGCATTGGGCTATCATGTGCGAGGTGGACCTCGGCGGAGTCCAAATGATATAGAGCAATCGATAGAGATCATAGCTTGATGGTTGTCCTCATCGAGAGATGGGATCCAAAGAACAATGTGTTCCATCTCCGACCGGGAGATGACTATCACATTGGAGGATGTGTATCGCATCCTTCGACTCTACCGATTGAGGGAGAGGCGATCTTCAGTGTAGATTCTGAGAGATGGCCATGGACAGCATCCTATATGTTTTTGGAGATGTAGCCACGCTACTTACCTATCACAAGACGAGTATCGGGTATGGTGATATGTATAAATGCGCACCGACATGAGACACGACTTGCCGTGTGCCGATGATGATCGGATCACACCGCTTCACCCTCCTAGACTCGAGGAGAGCCACTTTCCACGTGCATTGATGGGGGTGCTACTTGAGATGGTGGAGGAGCACACAGCGGACGCTTGGGCACCAAAGTATACCAGTGCGATTATCAGGAGCTGTGGGGCTATCGCCGGATGAGGCGATTCGGGATTTGTTCGACATTTTTACTTCACTGTTGGGCATATGAGCACATCATATGCATCAGACCAGTAGGGTTACCCCAGCAGCCAGGGCCACAGGTCATATACAGATACGGCTTTCAGAGGTGGTTGGGGGTCGTGGGGCAGCCACGAGCAGTGCTTGCAGGTCGGGACGTTGCTTATTATAGACATTTGTTAGAGGGCCTGACAGCTGTAGATATCGTATGGAGACCTTACAGAGGTCATCACCCTCGCAGAGGAGCCCGCTTACAGTTGCGCCTGATCCAGTACACATTCTGGATAGCAGGACGGAGGCCGGGAGAGTACGAGAGGATACCCCTAGAGAGGGTACGCAGCAGATGGCTGGGGCGACAGATGAGCCACCTCCTTTCCCTCGCACAGAGGGATGATGTAGAGGCCCCACTACACCGCACCACAACCCTGGACCCAGATTGGGTCTTGAGAGGCCAAACTGGTGATGGTGTAGATGATCTTTGGTTATGCAGGGAGAGCATACATGGTGTTGTGGGCTTCAAGTTAGAAGCATTAGATAGCACCGCTGCATAGCCTTGACTTTAGCGGCAGTGATAGTAGAGCGAGATCGGCTCGAATAAAAGTGCAGTTATTACAGGGTAATATGGCTACTGCACAGCAAAGATAGGTGTTTTACAGGGGCAGCTAGCCCAGGCTCAGGTACAGGCATAGGCACCACCACCAGCAGTAATGCAGCCACAAACACACCCCAAAGCACGAGCACAGTACAGTGCAGTACCACCACCAATAGAATGGTATAGCCACGGCCCAGCACGTGTATAGATACCACCACCATGAGTGCAATGCACCCACACCCCGAGCACGAGGGCGCGGCAGTAGGAGTCCAGGGACCGCCCCAAGTACCTCACGGTGGCACGGGACAGATATATGGAGGCGAGAAGGAGGCCCGTACTATCAAGATGTTCTTGATGGTACCGGAGCTGAGTATCAGCATGTAGCTTATAGAGCAGAGACCTCCCATAGTCAGAGATCGCAGGGAGGTGCAGCCACAGCCGGCGTGTCTGTTACAGGCAGGAGGCGAGAGGCACCACAGGGACCAGCAGGGAGAGGTGCTGAGGGCGGTGGGGAGAGCTGAGGGATCCCTGCATTGATTTTGTATATGGACATGGGCACCGGTCTACGCCGGTTGTGTGGATAGAGGCCTGCGTGCCTACATTTATTCATTTATTCACTCATTTATTGTATACCGGCCTGCGAGCCGAGTACGGGTTGTATAGTTGATACCGGCCTGCGAGCCGAGTATATTTTTGATATGAGGGACCGGCCTGCGAGCCGAGTCGAGGTTATTGACATTTATTGCGGCCTGCGTGCCGGCTTTGTTGTTGTATTATGAGATCACAGAGGCCCCGATGCAGGGTACGTTGTATATTTGAAACCTTATATATATATATAGATATGATGATTTGACCCACATGCTGTGTTCAAAATGTTTTTAAGTATTTCGTCAATGGTTTGTGATATAGGTTGTATGATGAGTTTAATTGACATGTTGATATATTGATGATGTTGATGTCTTTTGCACGTATATATGGACGACATATTATATGATGAAATGTGGCATGTTTTGTTGCTGGTTTGGTGACATTGTTATATATGTATCTGATGAGTTGGATCCAAATGGTGTATAGATTGATAGTTTTTTGATATCCTTAGATGATGGCATGTTTGTTTTGGGTAATGTAGATAGATGATATGGATGAAATCGTAATGAGAAGTGGATTGGATGGACAAATATGGATAATGGTGTTGTTATGCAGGAAAAGAGGCGGGCGCGATAAAAAATTAGGTAGAAAATGAAGAAAAGAACTATGTTTCAAAAAGGCAGGTGTGTAACCGATATCGGTTAGGTAACCGACGCCGGTAGTTAGTAGACCGATATCGGTTACGTAACCGATACCGGTTATTTAGGTATGAGCTTTTCTAAAAATAGAAAAGCTAGGGTGGCAACTTAAGTTCTAATTTTGAGAGCCATGCAAGAAGTTAAATACGCGAACGCGACGCTTTTTGACGACTGAGACAGGTAATTGCATGAGAGATTTGAGTGATAAGGAGAAAAGAGATAGGGAAAGTGAATGTGTTCTGAGATTCAGAAGGTAGAAAGGTGAATTTGAAAAGGGTGGTGATCATGGCAGAACGAGGAGAAGCATCCAGCAGGCAGGGACGAGAGGGAAGACAAGGGCCACCTCAAGCTGCTGCAACTCAAGAGGTAAACGTTTTGGTTGTGATTTGATTACTGCATGTTTTGTGAATAAGATGGGGGAGAGTAGGTGGGTAGATATGAGAAAGAAAACATGATAACAAGGGTTATAAATGAGGTGAGTGTTACGTGGTAGGTAATCAAGGGTTTTGGGTATGTTTGTATGTACAGAAAGGAATAAACGCTCAAATTATTGTCGTAGGTGGTGTATTTAGGCAGGCTGTATGAAGGTAACAGTGACCGATATCGGTTAGGGATAACCGGTATCGGTTACTCAACCGGTACCGGTTAGCTATAAACGATACCGGTTGCTGTAGGAATTTCCAGAATTTGAGAAAAAACCCAGGGGGATTTGAGGAATTGAATGGTTGTTTGTTATTTGGATGTATGCAGGTAGAGGTAGGGTTGAGGATGAATGATAGTGTCACGAATCCGAGCGGATGTAACGCCAGCTGAATGGACATTGATAAATCATTTGGGGTTAAGTGGAATCCGCTATTATTCATGAATCGCATGTAACCATGCTATGTTACAGGCATTGATTGAGAGATGGAATCCTGAGACAAATACCTTCTATCTGCCAATAGGGGAGATGACGGTGACATTGGAAGATGTGTTCCATATTTTGAGGCTCCCTATTACAGGAAAACCAGTATATCAGGCATTACCTAGCGGTGAGGGGAGTGATAACAGTATTTGGTCCATACGCATGAGATTTGACATAGCGAGGTTTGAAATTTACTTATGGCATAATGTATGCAGCACACCCTGAGGAGACAAGGTTAGTAGTGATATTAATGATAGCGGTAGGGTATTATGCATTACCGAGGGTGGAAGGGGAAGATTTCCAAAGGCATTGATGTGTGTTATTTGGGAGATGATAGAAAGGAATGTGACTTTTGCATGGGCACCTGCATATTTGGCGGAGCTATACAGGGGTTTATGGGCTTGTAGGTGAAATCACAGGACTACATTGGATGGTTCATACTTATTACATCTTTGTTGGGCCTATGAGCACATTGTGTGTGCGACCAATAGGTGGACCCATCCAGTCAAGAGAGACCGAAGTACGATGAGGTTGGGGTTCGATGATGGGTCCAGGAGCACAAGAGGCAAGATCCAGAGTGTGACGGGTGACATTGAGTATTATAGGTAGAGTATGGGAGAGGGGGTGATCATTGCGGATATCGGTTGGAGGCCTTACGGGAACTATATGGTAACAGAGAACATAGCTGAGGAGTTGAGGGGTGTAGAGCGATTGAGGTGGATCGCGGGGCACAGGCCAGGTGAGTATGAGAGGATTCCTATAGATCACGTGCGGTGACAATTTGGATTGGTGCAAGACATACCGCAGGCTTATAGACCATATATGAGGATCGACGCAGAGGCAGCATTCTCACCTCCCCGGCCAACACCTCCAGAAGGTCCTGAAGAAGTAGCAGCCGATCGCAGGGTAATGGATGCAGGAATGACAGAGGCCTATAGATTATGGTGGGTAGCAGAACTGCGAGGTGTACGTGATCGTCCTGACATAGCTAGGATTACAGCAGAGAGAGATCGTCTGCAGAGTTTAGTGCAGCAGCTCCAAACGCAGGTGAATGAGACAAGAGGATTGTTAGTGGTTGCGGAGTCACGAGCACAGGGACTAGAGGCTGGATTCCTCCATGCGAGGGAGCGTATTCATATGTTACAGGAGAGATTAGCAGATCAGTGGGCGGTACCAATAGCCGTGGTACCGTTGAGGACAGAGAGGCCTGGTGAGCGGCGTCGTCGATCACGATCATCCCCTAGTTCGGGATGAGGCGTGAGGGTCTAAGTAAATGTTAGCAAGGTATAAGAATAAATAAGGATGCCGACCTGCGTGTCGATGATAGAGAAGATGTATGTGTTTAACATCTAAATAAAGCTGAATATGTATGTTGATTTGAGTTACGATAATAATAAGAATGTTTGTGTTTTGATTTTCGGTGTTTTGAAAAAAGGATAAAGAGGAATGTGATGAAATAGAAATACACAAAAAATGTTTATATTTACTACACATGATAGGTTATGGTAGGGGATGGTCGAGCTAACCTTGGGAGACCCCATGTCTCCGAAGTGCTGCCTACATAGCCCATTGCACAAAGCAAGGAGGGGCCTCAGACCGATGTAGTTCTCCCTTAGGATCAGGGAGAGGCGAATTCAGGCAATTTGGTACGGTTTAGGCAATTGGTTGGTTGGTAAAAATATTGATATTAATATTGGTAAGGTAAGGTTGTTGGTGTTGGTAATGAATTGGTGATGTTGTAAAAGGTATAAGGGAAGCGAAAGTTAGCCTACCCAAGTGGTAGGGAATCATGTCCTGATTAAGATCAACACACAATCCTAGATGCAAGGCAAAGAGGAAAGAGTGCTCCGCAGGTGAACAGAGCAAAACAAACCACACAACATAGAACGAACTTGAAGCCCTAGGTACCGGTGCATAGACGAGAAGTCAATAGGTGAAAAGAGTTGTATGATCACAACATATCAGGTGTACGTCACGTCCCTTGAGTTGAAACAAATGGTGAGGTGAGGTGAATGGTATAGTTGAGGTACAGAGAACTTATTACAAAGTGAGTGTTCTGACGAAAGAGAACCTACCCTAAATAGACAAGTCCATGACCCAAAAAGTTCTTTTGAATGAGGCTTTTATTTTACTGAATATAGACTGATCGATGCGGGAAGTCTACAAGGGATATTGATTGTGCTATTCTTGAGGTCTTCACAAAGCTGATCCATGCGAGAAGCTTCTGATAAAGGCTGACTGTGTATAGCTGTCCTTCGAGGGAGCAGTCTATTTATAGTAGCAGATATGATTTTAGTGCATAGCTGTCCTTCGGGGGAGCAGTCTATATATAATAGCAGCAATAATTTGGCATATAGCTGTCCTTCAAGGAGCAGTCTATATATAATTTAGATAGCTAGATGTTCTTTTGGCGTGAAGCATCTAGTTTGGTAGGAAGTTTGACTCAAGAAAATCCCATAAGAAGGTGTTATTTTAAGACTTTAAAGTCATGGACTAGACTAAAAAGGGGAAGGCATCATTGAGGGGAGGTGAGAAGTGAGCTTGATTTTATTTGGAGATGTAGGAAACAAAGTGTATGTAGCGGTAAATGAGCTCAAGGGATGAGCAGTAGGTAGATAAGAAGTGATATAACACTAAATTCAATAGTAGAATGGTCGAAGATGCAAGGCATTAAGGGGTTCAGGCTCAGGTTTACCATTAAGTGAAGCTAAACGATAAGTGCCTGATCCATAAGTGTGAGTGATTATATAAGGCCCGATCCAATTAGGAGCAAATTTTCCACGTTTGCTCTTTTCTAGTTTGGTTACATGTTGATTCTCTTTGAGGACAAGATCACCAACCTTAAAGGTACGCTCATGAAGTCACTTATCATAAGCACGCTTGATACGTTTTTGGTAGATTTGAAGGTGATCGAGAGCTGTAAGATGACGTTCGTCAAGAAGCTCCAATTGGGCTAACCGCTCTTGGCGGAAATCATCGTTGGTGAGAATATCCTGAAGAGATATTCTGAGGGAGGGTATTTGTATTTCGAGAGGCAAGACAGCCTCGGTACCATATACCAAAGAAAAAGGTGTAGCATTAGTAGAGGTACGAATGCTAGTACGATAAGCCCAAAGGGCAAAGGGGATGTGATCGTGCCAATTTCTTCCAGACTCATTGACAACTTTCATGAGGATTTTGGTTAGGGTTTTATTAGAGGATTCGGCTTGTCCATTTGCTTGTGGATAGTAGGGTGATGAGAAGCTAAGTTTAATACCAAAGTTGTCACAAAGGTCTTGCAATAACTTATTTTTGAAAGATTTTCCATTATCTGTTATCAGGTGATGAGGAACACCAAAACGACAGATAATGTGGTGGTTAATGAACTCTACAATTTTTTCTTTTTTGGTTGAAATGAGTGGAATAGCCTCCACCCATTTTGTGTAATATTCGGTTGCTGTGATAATCCATCGGTGACGTTGCGAAGAGGACGGGTGAATCTCACCAATAAGGTCTAAACCCCATTGTGAGAAAGGCCAAAGATCTCGGGCGACCTGTAGGGGGTGGCTAGGAGTATGTTGAAGGTTGGCGTGTTGTTGACACATAACACAATGCTTAACATATTCGTAGCAATCATTATTGAGAGTGGGCCAATAATAACCAAGGCGAAGGATTCATTTGGCCACGGCAAGGCCACTAAAATGTCCACCACAGATACCGTCATGGACCTGTTGGATGGTATGGGTGACCTCCGCACCGGTGAGACATCGAAGGAGGATGCCATCAAAGCCATGTTTATAAAGGAGTCCCCCCATAACTACATAATGAGAAACATGTTTAAGAAAAGCACGTTTTCACAAGATTTAGTAAGGTCAGAAGGGAGAACAGAGGTTGTAAGGTAGTCGTGAAATTGGTGGTACCAGGTATCCTGCGAATTAGTAGACACAGTATTTATCATACAAACTACCGGGGTTGAGTAGGATGGGGCAAAAATTTGTTGGACCAAGACGAATAATTCAGAGTCAGTTGATGAAGCTGGAATTTGTGAGGCTAAGCAAGCCATAGTATCCGCAAATTTGTTAGTGGAGCGGGGAATGGTTTGGATAGAATAGTGAGTAAATAAGGCTAGAAGTGAATCCACGTAGTGTTTGTACTTTTGAAGTTCCTCATTTTTACATTGGTAGATGCCCATAACTTGATTGACTACCAATTGAGAGTCGCCAAAAATATTGATAGATTTGATACCTAAGTGCAGCGCCACCTGGAGACCCAGAACAAGGGCTTCGTATTCCGCTGTATTATTAGTGCAAGGGAAATCGAGTCGGAATGAAAGAGGCATAGGCTCGGCGTCGGGAGGAATGAGAACAACGCCGGCTCCTCCACCGCGCTGGCATTTGGATCCATCGAAGAAGAGGGTCATTGGATACGACTCCTCCTCGAGGGAAAGAGTAGCGATGAGTTCGTCTGGGAATGTAAAATTGGTAAATTGTTCCCCAGGTAAAGGGGCTTCCGCAAGTTGGTCTGCTATGGTTTGTCCTTTGATTGATTTCTGGTGGACGAACTCAAGGTCGAGGTCGGCGAGGAGCATGAGCCATCGGGCGATGCGTTGGTTTAGATGAGGTTTGGCATACATGTAATGGATGGGGTCTGTGTTGGTGATGACGAAAGTTTTGTGATTCAGAAGGTAGTGTCGGAGTTTGGTAGCCATGAATGATAGGGCTAGGCACAACTTTTCTACATGTGTATACCTAGTCTCATAGTCCACCAAAGTATGACTTATATAATAAATGGCTTGTTCTCGATTCGCAGAGTCACGATGTGCAAGCATGGCCCCTACAGCGTGGTCAGTGGCGGAAAGGTAAAGGTAGAAAGGGTGGTCGTCTTGAGGTGGGATAAGCATGGGTGGCTGCAAGAGATAAGTTTTGAGAGCTTCAAAGGCTTGGTGGCACTCTTCGCTCCATTGAAAATCAATGTCCTTTTTAAGAAGGTGATGGAAAGGTTGACATCGATCCGAGAGTTGGGAGATGAAATGTCGGATAGATTGGAGCTTACCTTGTAAACTACGCAATTGTTTGAGATTGGTAGGTGGGGGCATTTCTAAGATAGCCTTGACTTTAGATGGGTCGACCTCAATGCCACGCAAAGAGACGATAAAGCCAAGAAGTTTTCCCGAAAGGACACCAAAGACACATTTCTTTGGTTGCAGACGGACAGAATATTGTAACAGGTGATCAAAAATAATGGTTAAAACATCAAGATGTTCACTGCGATGTTTAGATTTGCCAAGAAGATCATCGACGTAATCTTCAAGGATAGTGTGCATAATGTCATGAAAAATATAGGTCATAGCCCGCTGATAGGTTGCACCAGCATTCTTAAGGCCAAATGGCATTACACGATAACAGAAGGTTCCCCAAGGAGTTATGAAGGCAGTTTTATGTTGATCGGCAGGGGCAACCAAAATTTGGTTATATCCTGAAAAGCCATCCATGAGAGAGAGCATCTCATGGCCTGCAGTGAGATCAACAAGTTGGTCAATACTAGGTAGGGGGAAGTCATCCTTAGGGCAAGCGAGGTTAAGATCCCAGAAATCCGTGCATATCCGAAGTCCCCCCGTCGCTTTAGTGACAGGTACGATGTTAGAAATCCATTGAGGATAGTCAATAGGCAGAATGAAAGAAACAGAAAGGAGTCGTTGAAGCTCCTCTTTGACCAAGAGAGCAATGCGTGGATGCATTTTTCTCAATTTCTGTTTAATTGGCTTGGAATCAGGGTTTAGAGTGATGTTATGGATGGCAATGGTAGGATCAATTCCTGGCATGTCAGCGTAGGACCAAGCGAAAGCTTGGTTGCGAGCACAGAGAAAGGTAGTAAAGGAGACTTGTTCTGATGCGTTAAGGGATTGTCCGATCTTCACAATGTGAGGATCCTCCTCCGTGTGGATGTTGATTTCTATAGTAGATTCATTCAGCATGGTTTGGGTTTCAGATGGTAAGGCGCGTTGAATATAAGAGTCATCCGCGCCAAGGTAAGTGAGGATGGAGTCATCATCCTGGCACTCAACAACGTTAATTGAAGGTGAGTCCTCTTCAATCATGTCTAGATATAGAAGGGGAATAGAAGAGGGGTCCTCATTATCGCGTTGATAAATGAGAGGACCTAGGAAGATAGCATTGATAAAAAAAAAAAAAAGTTAGGAGGGATAGATTCAGGATCTATCGACTCTGTGGGTGACGAAGGCAAAATGGGTGATGACGGTTCGGTAGGGGTAACGTCATCGTCTTCTAGAAGACAACTGACACGAGGTTCCGTCGATATAAGTGTTCCCGGAAATCCGAGACCACTACGATCATTGTGTTTGCGTGTAGTCACGGGAATGAGTGTATGTCGGCCTTGTTCATAAAGACCAAAACCAAAGCCTTTCCAAGCACAGCGAGTCAAGAAGGTGAGGGCGAAACGACGATTTGTCAAGTATTGAAAATCAGATTGGAAGGGAACCACACCAAGAGGGGGTTCAGGGGTAATGGAGGATGCGTCAACACCCCCATACGTTAGGTTGGTGCGGCAATGGGGTGGTCCGTAAGAGATTACTTCCCCCACACGACGGTCATAGGTAGGATGTGCATGTACCTGTCCGTATTCCTGTGGGGTATGGAAAGAACTGATGTTATATAGGCGATACTCCCCCAGCGTAAGGCGTTGAAAAACATCTACTAAGGGATCTGCGGTTGGGATGTTAGCTGCGGGAAGGGAAGTGGTTTTTGCGATGGTGGTTTCATCAGTTGAAGGCGTAGGTGCGGTTGAGGTGGATGGTTGAGGTACATTTGAAGAGGATGGTTGGGTTGAATGTATGGGTGTCTTGATTGGTATAAGCACATCGTTAGGGCGGTATAACATATTACAGGTTTTAAAGGGGGGAGGATCAGCTTTTACGGTGTAGGACTTCCCCTCGTACTCAAATTTTATGCATCTATGTAATGTTGAGGGAACGCATCCCATAGCCCGGATCCAAGGGCGACCTAGCAATATGTTATATTGGAACTCTCCTTCAAGGACATAGAAGAGTTCGGGTAAAGTACGTGGTCCTACCCGAATGTTGAGGATCACGGTGCCTAAGGTAGAGGTAATAGCGTCATTGAATGACCGCAACATGATGGGATTGGCACACATGTAGCTAGAAGGGATATTCATTTGTTGGAAGGCTTTTGAAGAGATGATGTTTAGGCTAGCGCCCCCGTCAATCATAACACGACGTACCCGAATGTCCCGGACGTAAGCTGAGATGAAAAGGGCAGGGTCAGGATCTTCTGTACCAAAGTCAACAATTTCATCTTCAGAGAAACTGACTGCCGCAGCTTGTTGTTCAGAGCAGAAGTGGTTGGGGCAGTGGGTTGTTTGGTGAGAGAAGCAACGTGATTGGGTGTTAGAATGGAGGCAACAGGCAGGGTTTCATTAGGTAAGACCTCGATCCCTTGAAGAATTTCAACGAGAGCTTGTCGATGGGATTCAGAAGTCTGAATGAGATCATATAGTGTCATTTTTACGGGCGATTGGTGAAGCTGTTTGATCATGGCTCGATGGGAAACTCCATTAGAGACGGGGTAAGCGGGTCCACGAATAACCACTTTGGGTGGTGGTGCAATCGGGATGCTGGATGGAGAAAGAGAGGACGCATGTGTGCTTTCTTTTGCTTTCTCGTTGTTTTTCTGCGCTCGAGTAGCAACACTAATCATATTAATCTCGTAGAGACCGAGAGATGAAGAAGATGGTTGGGATAAATCATGGTCTTCAAGAGGTGGGGTTGTAATAATGATAGATCTTGGTGAGGCGGGGATAGATGGTATAGTAGAGGGAATTGAAGCTAAAGGTCTCTCCCTTCGTAAGTTGTCTTTCTTAACCTTTGTATCTGGGAGAGGTGACTGACGAAGGATGGTTTTTAAAGCTTTGCATCTCTCCACATCATGTCCTGGTGTGCGGTGATAGGCGCAGATTTTAGACTCATCATAACCTATAGGTCGAGGTTTAGACGGGTCATAAGGTCTAAGTGGGGGTAGGGAAATGGTCGCATTCTCCACCAACATAGCAAGGATTTTGGCGTAAGATCCTTTGAGTGGGTCAAAATCGGAGGAGGATGAGGGTATTGGTTTTGCGGGTTTTGGTAATGTTTGGGCGTGGTTGGTTCGTACGGGTGGTGGTTTAGCCGAGGGGTGTTGACACGTGGTTTTCACTAAACGTGGTTTCTTTGGCGCAGAAGCTATATTCAGCTGGTTAGATGATGAGGCTACAGATGACGTGGTAGCGGGAAACAACCACGGAGAAAGGGGAGTGACAGAAAATAAATCCTTTGATGATGGAGTTCGTTTAGGGTTGATGGGTGGACAGGATATGTGGGGTGACAATGTTGATATACCCTTAGATCTCTGTATAGGTGCAGAAGGCGTAGGTCGTTTTGAAGAAAACACAGGAGGTATGATATATTGATGCAAGGTGGAAGGATGAGGTCCCAATATGGAAGGTAGGTGTGACGATGATGGTTTTGATTGTGATAGAGGCACTGGTTGAGTTTGTCTCCTAGGTGGGGGGCGGCTTTATTTTTGGATAAATCTAGTCGCTTAGGCGGGTGTGTGAGACTGGGTATTGGTGAGGTCCCAAGTGTAGGGGAAGATTTAGTTGGGTTAATAGAGGTGGATGGGATACTTGGTATAGATACGGGGGATGAGAATGAGGACATAGGCATTTTGAGTTTCTGTAAACACTTAGGGTATATGGTAGAGGTGTCTGGATCGGTCATCTGCATTTGAGTAGAATAGGGGGTACTCAAACGTTCCCACAGGATTCGTCTATCCTCTGGAGAATGACAGTCTTCAGGTGTGAATTGTAAATTTTGTACGGAAGAAAGGTGGGTTGTGATTCCAATCCACTGTGGGTATGATACAGGGGGTAGATGAGGCACTGTATCAATAGATGTTAAGAGGTCGACTGGTCTTTGAAAAGATTTAGGCGATGAAGAACTAATAGGTAAGAGGGCATGTTCGAGAGGATCTGTCATGGTTAAAGAATTTGGTGATGTCGGTGCAAGAGATTTCTCGTCTAAGGATGTCAAAAGGAGTGGCGTACCTTCCTCTTGTGCAGCAAGAGCGGTAGAAGGAGAAGTTTGGGAAATAGATAGATTAGATAACATCTGTTCGCAGTCTTGTAGGGAAGTGGTATAAGAAGACTCATTGATGGGAAGAGAAGTCTGGGCAGTTAACTCCTTTATGGGTAAAGGAACGATTTCACTTTGGCTTGATGGTGGTAAAGGAGGTTCGGGCTCCTGTGTTAGTGAAGAGGCTTGATTCAAAATTTTCTCGATAGAGGTTTTTGGCTGGGTATTGAAGACTGCATGGATCTCATGAACACTCTCCTCGGCCTAAGATATCCCGGTTTACGCCATCGCTTGTTGAAAGTGATTTGGGAATGGTTTGTTGAAGATTTTCAAATTTTGGTTAGCAGGGGCATTAGGATTATCGAGGGTTATATCACCTACGTCAACCATTTCCTGCACTATGTTTTTCAACATTTTGCAGTTTTCATGACTATGTCCTTTTACGCGGTGAAAGTTACAGAAGTCATTTTCTTTGTACCAGGAAGGTATAGCGCGGGTAGAATCAAACCCGGAGTGAGGTTTAACAGGAGGTAAGGTAATGGCTCCTGCTTTGAGCAATTTTTCCAATATCACACCATATGTTTCTCCCAAGGGAGTGTAGTTGATGGGTTCTGCTTTATACTTATAAGTGGTTTTTGGCGGGGTATTAGACGGTGGTTGGGATTTGACCATCACCGCGTGCACGGCCCCTTTTGATTTCGAAGCGGTCGATGGGTGAGGATTGGTGGTGTTAGGTTTGTTGGTGGAATCTGGAGTTGAAATTGGGGTTTTTGTTGCGCAACCGCAATTTCTCTTCTTCTAAGGCTCGAATTTCTAGTTTCCGAGCCATGGTAAAGGCCTCATCGAATGTGCGGAAAGTTTGAATTTGAAGAGTAGGAGAAATGTGCTTAGCACATGCCCGCATAAAAAGTTTGATAAGTTCAGCCTGAGGCAAGGCATATGTAAGTTGGTTGATAAGGCCCCGCCATCGTCCAACGAAATCTGCGATAGATTCGTCTTCGAATTGTCGGATGGCATAAAGGTCGGTGATAGATACTTTCTTGGCAATGTTAATGGAGAAATGATCCAAGAAAGATTGGGCTAGTTGGTTAAAAGAGAAGATTGAGTGCTGGGTTAAAGCACTGTACCACTCCAAGGCGGGTCCTGATAAGGACATGGGAAAGGTGCGGAGTAACAAGGCATCATCATGAGCAATCAAATAACAAGCATGTCTAAATGATCGCAAGTGTTGTTGAGGGTCCTCTTTACTGTTAAAACGGGTAAATTTTGGTAATTCCCATTGAGGAGGATACGAATGAAGGGGGACAGACGGGTGAATAGGCTCCTGAAAAACTTGCTCGTATGTCAAGGCGCTACGAATTCCTCAAAATGTAAGCCTCTAGGTTTTGCATTTTGTCCATCATTTGTTTAATGAAATCCGTGGTTGGATGAGATGATGGTGCGATTGTGGTAAACGGAGGCAAATTGGGCCAAGGGCCTCCGCTGGACAATGGTGGGGTTAAGTGTTGATAAGGTATGGAGGATGAATATGTTGAGGCGACCGAATAGGGATGTCCCATATAAGATGTTGAGGTTACTGGATACGTGTATGGGAAAGAAAAGGTAGGCGGAGCTTGAGAAGGAAAGCTAGTGTGGATAGGTGGCAGAGAGCAAGTCATGAACGGAGCAGTCTGCAAGAGAGATGAGGTAGGGGCAGTCGGTGGTAATGATATGTGGGGTCCAAGATTAACCAACGGAAAGCCAATCTGAGTCGTATGAACCTCTGAAGCCGTCGGATTGGGAGACAGGGCTAGAGATGCAGGAAGCAAGGCGGTGTTATCAGGTGGAGTGGGAGCTAAATGAGCAGCTATACTAATAGGCATACCAACAAGGAGCTGACCATCAGGCATACGGTCAGGGGTATGAGACAAATAGTATTGTACAGTGCTAGAATTAGCATCCAGAAACTTGGCAAAGTCCTTATCTCCCACAGGAATTTTAGGAACCTCGCTGGTATCCGTAGGATTCCCCACAGAATGTGAAGGGGGTGATTCAGGCAAAGAAACAGAGCAAGCATGTGAAACCATGGCGGTGGCTTGCTTTCGAGTGATAACAACCATGGACAGGAGTTCACAGTAGGGTTTCAATCCGTCAGGAACAGAAACAAACTCAGACTGGTGAAATTGGTAGGTTGCTGGTTTGTCAGGAATTGGGAAAGACAGTAACCGATATCGGTCTCGTAACCGATGTCGGTTATACTATAGCCGACGGCGGTCAGGTAACCGATGTCGGTGTAAGAAGTCTGGGCTAACAAGATATAAAAGGCTGCTAATTTGATTTTTAACAACGTTTAGTATACTTGTCCAATTATTGATCACAGAAGACAGGGTATGAGAAAGAAAACAGAACTAAAAACAAGCAAGATGCACACGCAAATCCAGAGACTAACCCTAGGGTTAATTTTAATTATTGTGGGCTTATGCCTTTAGACGCGGAATGATGTCAATCCTAAACAAAAGACTTAGGGGAAATGTCAAGTTGTTTTGGCTTATAAGGTTACCTCAATCGGGCGGAGGAATACCGGAAAAGGGGGTGTTTGAGCTGTTGTGTTAATTGTGAAGTGATTTGGTATGTGTTGTGCAAAGTGAAAGTAAGATTAATTTCTTGTCAATACCGTGGATATCACCCCATGTATACGACACAGTTACTTAATCTATGTTCACTAGAATTGAAAACAGCAAGCAGTAATGCAATGCACGTGTTTTAAACCCAAATCGAAAATGATATTCGATGAAGCAAAAGAGATGACTTTCACTAATGCGAGATGTAAAAGCAAAGCAAGTTCTTTTATCAAAATAATATAAAACCTTGTGAATATCTTTTAGAAGAAGAAAACAGCAAGTATACTCCCTATATGAAAGCAAGCAAGAAAGAAAGAAACCCAAAATGGGTCCCACTGGCGTGCCAAAATGTTTCACTCAAAATGTTTCATTCCTTTTAGAAATAGATAAGGTTAGGGCTAGGAGGAATACCCATTGAACGCCGAGAAGGTGTGCGCGCTGCAGAGAGAAAGATCAGTGTTAATCTGCGAAGAACTCCTTTTTGTCTTGGAAGGACTACCTGCAAATAAGAACACAAGACCACATGATTTTGATTAGACAATAAATGAGGGAACTGCCTTGGGCCCAGGAAATATAAAACTTCCTTTCGAAGGTGGTCAGTTCCCCTGCTAATATGAATTAACACAAAAGACTGTAAGATATCAATTAAATTGCTTCGTTGAACTGGGTAGGGGAAAGGCTGGTTTTTGGTTATAGTCAGGATAACCGATACCGGTTACTGATAACCGATATCGGTATGGTCTAAGATCTGAAGGTTGGTTGTTTTGTGGGGTGGTTGTGTTGTTTGTAAGGCTGTATATAGGTGATATTAGGAAATAAGGTGATGAGAGGTAGATGAATGATAGTTAGATGCAATGGCACGCTGGGTAGTGGATTCAGGAATGGATTTATGAGGACTGTGATTCAAAAGCATAAGAAATGTTATAACAGAGGACATGCAAGATGTGACTTACTGGTTTTGACGAAGATGCAAGTTGATCTCCTTTGCTGCAAACTCTTCTGGTTTCTCCACTCGTCTCTGCTCGGTCAAGTGAAGATCTGGACTCTCTTGATCACTCCCAAATGATCTCTCTTGATTCAAAATCCTTCCACCTTTGATTTTGGTTCGGGGAGCCCATTTACAGGGAACCGATGGTGGTTACGTAACCGACATGGTGGCCGAGTAGAACCGGCATCGGTGAGGAAAAAGTAGGCTATTTTTAGTAAAATAGCCCACCTTCCCGCTTTCTCCCGAGAGATCAGTTGCGGGCTTGGTCAAGTGACTAGAAGGTCGGTTTTGGGTGCGAGAAAGGGGTCCTTAGTCATGGGTGTAGATGTGGACCAAGTTATAGGTCTTAATTAGGTTAGTTTAGGGTTAGGGCTAGGTCATGATGAGGTGGCAAAATGAGGTGGCAGGTAAGGTGATGTGGATTTATCAATTACAAGGTAATTAACAAATAATTGTGTAAGGTTTAGGTGATGAGGTTAGATTGCAAGATGAGATGCGGGTCACAAAGGGGTCGTAAGACACAAATTTGGTGTCTACTGAGTAAAGATTTGATGAGGGCTTAGCCTGATTTGATGGATGAGCTAGGTCGGCCTTGAGTACCACTACGTTAGCGGTTCCCTTGGCTTTTGAATAATTATTTTGTGGTTTTGAAGAAGAGGTATCATTTGACTTAAATGATGAGTTCTTATTGCGTAGTTGAATTTTATTTTCTTCGATGGCCTAAATCTCTAGTTTTTGTGCATAGTGAATGCCTCATCGAAGGTTCGGAAAGTATGCACTGCGCAGTAGGTCAAGCGAGATATGTCTAGCACAAGCCTAAGTGAAAATCTCTATGAGCTCGGTTTGTGGTAACTGGAATGTAAGTTGATTGTTCGGGCTATGCCAATGAGCAAACAAATCTACCATAAACTTGTCATCATATTGATGCATAGAGCAGTGAGTCATGGTAACCTTTCTTAACAACATTGATGGAAAAGTGATCAAAGAAGGCTTGGGCTACGTGATTAAATGAGAAGATAGAATGTCTAGGTAACCCACTATACCAATCTAATGTGGGTCTAGTCGAGACATGGGAAAGGTCCTCAAAAGCAAAGCGTCATCATGGGTGATCAGATAACAACCATGTTTGAAAGACCGCAAGTGCTATTGTGGGTCCTCTTTGCTATTGAAGTAGTTAAATTTAGGCATTTCCCAATGTACGGGATATGGATGAATATGAATAGATGGGTGTATAGGCTCATTGCAAATTTCATCGTAGGTGAGAGAGTTACGCGAGCTGGAAACCGATGCCTCCAGTGTCTACATCTTTTCCATCATTAACTTGATTAGGTCATTAGTAGGAGGTGATGGATGGGTGCCTCCTATAGCATAAGAGGGTTGGTGTTGGGTATATTATGGCGGTGGCATTCCAATATATGGTCATGCAAAGCATAAGTAGGTTAAGAATGAGGGACCTGAGTTAGGGGTACATACCTAGAATGAATGATAGATGAAATAGGAGGTTGTTGATGAAGTACGTATATGGGGGTGGAAGGGTCGTGGTGAGCCTAAGAATAGCGATGGGGCCAAGGATTGTGTAATAGAAAGGACAATGCTTTGAAAAGGGGTAGGGGTCACCGACACCAAGGGTGGTTGTTTTGCTATGGGTATATGTGAGATAATAGGTGTGGATGAGGTTATGTTTTGGGTGGTTAGAGAAGGTATAGTGGATGTGGCGGGTGCAATAGATGTGGCAAATGTGACAAATCATAGTAGGTATAGGGTCTAGCTTCAAAATGACAGGGGGTAAGGTAGGTGTGGGTGGCACGGAGGAGAAGGGGTTGACACAAGAGTAGGAATGAGTGTCAAGGGATAGATACAAGCATGTCGTATATCAACTAACCCGAGGCATCTTGAGTGGATGAGTGGGAAAGATAGAACTATAAGGTGGTAGGGTTCTGGTCAAGGAGTCGTGCAAACTCCTCATCACCTGTGGCGATAGAGATAGGTTGGATAGGATCCATGGGTGATAGAATGGAAGGTGGTGAAGGACTAGGTGGGAGTGGTTGATGACTAGCATGGAATATGAGGGTGTTTGATTGGCAATGAGGCAACACCATGTGAACAAGTGCTGATCTAGTAGGACTAATTTTTGTAAATGACACATAAATATAGCAGAAATGGGGAAAAATAGGCAAGTAAGGTGGATTGGGGTAAAAATGTTAACTAGAAAAATATACAGTCTAACCAATGCCGGTTCGTAAACTGATGTTGGTCAAGGGTAACCGTGGTTGGTCAAAGCTAACCGCACTTTTCAGTCACTATAAAAAAGTAGTTTTCCAAAACAAGGCAAAGGGTTTGTAATCTATTAGGTAGATAAGCTGCAGATGGATTTTATCAGGACAAAGAAGATGATGAGAGTTACCGAGACTCTAAATGATAAATAATATGGCATAGATGTCCTTTTTGGTAGGTTAACCAAAAGAACAGAAATCGATGCCGCTTGGGTAAAACCGATGATGCTTAGAGGGTAACCGATGATGGTCGTTGGACCGACACCCGACATCGTGAAATTGAAATAGAGATGGAGAAAAAAGTGGTTGTGATAAGAAAACAAATGTGGAATCAAACCCGAGAATTTTGAGAATGATGAAAATAGGGTCGTGCACACTCAGATGAAGTTGGAATACACCAACTATGATGAGGAGCATGCAAGGAAAAATAAAATATGAAGAATGTGTCCTCTCACCTCAAAATGCAAGCCAAGTAGAAACACTAAGAAAAATATGATCCTAAGAGTGATTTTTCTATTATGTTTGTTCAACTTATGCTATTAAGGACTGACTCATGAACTTTAGAATAGATTTTTTGGTGAGGAAGGCTTCCTACGAAGAAAGATATCTAAAGGGAGAGGTTTCAGGTATGTTATGGTGGGGGCGGGCCATCCCTCCGAGATAACGACTATTAGTAAGTAACAATATGGGTTTTGTAGACACCTATAATTATGCCCAAGTAATTTAAATACTTAAATTGCGCTAATTATCCCCTTCTCGCAAAACACCGACATATCGTCAAAAGAACTTGTATTCCCTCTTATTTTCGTTAATTAATTACAATACGCTAATTGATTAAGTCGCCTATCTAGCTAATAACCTAATTAACAACCTTCCGTTAATTATTTACCCCTTCTATCTAGACTAATTAATTATTATTAATTAATTAGCCTTTCACTTCATTTAACTAGTAAATCAATATTTAATTGATTTAATCCCCTCCTAATAGCCTAAATCGTACTAATATTCCTCTAATTAGCTTCTATAAGCTTACATCTACCTATTAGTTAATCACCTTTGATTAATTAAAACACCCCCAACTCCCATGACTTGTTAAGCATAAATTAATCCCTTCTAAAGTAAGGTTACCTTTACTAAAGAAACCTTATCCATTCCTAATCATGTTTTACCTTTATCCCACATGCAAAGGGATGAAGTGTTGTCTTTATCCATTGGGCTATATAAGGAGCGCTCCTACCTTTATACCTACACCTAAATTTCTTGAGAGAGAAAATGCAAAGCATATAGCAAAGAGACTAAGAGCTTGCATTTTGTCTTCTTGAGAGGTCACCATTGTTAAGAGCTAAGCTTCATATTCTTACATTCTTTAAGGATCAAATAAGAAATTTTTGATTTCCATTTGAGCTAAATAGGTCCATGTATATTGTTGGTAATCTAGGAGAGTCATGATTTTGAATAACATGCATAGTTTTTATCTTATGTTTCAAAGTTATTGATGTTTAGAATAGATCTTGTTTAGCTCTTTATCTTGATGGTGCTTATGCTTTTTTTTACCTAGATTGTAGAACTATTTTAGGTGGTAGTTCTTAAAACATTTGATTTAGCATTAAGCAAAGTACACATGCACATATTTGGCACTTACGGTGGGACACTTAGTCCCATGACATTTTAGTTTAAGTTTCATTGTTTTGGCTAATTTTTATATGCACATTTAGTAATTAATGTCTATTTTCTAAGATTTTTTGCTAATTTGATTTGTGTAACTTCATGTTCATAGCCATAATTTTAATGGGTAATTGCCATTCTTGAGCTAACTTGTCAAAATTTGAGATATTGTGAGTTTTCTTGTGTTTTTTCCGTATTTTGTTGCATGTCCGCGCACGCACATTTTTTTTTGGCACACAGCCTCTCAAGTGGCACAGAACACTATCAAAACCTATTTCTCTATTTACCAACCCCGGCACATGCACACTAACCTGCACAAGACACACCCTAACCGGTGCGTAGATGCACTAACCTAGGCATGAACATTGTTTCATATTGTACCTTCACTACATTTTGAAAACCCGTCAAATCAGCGCACACACCATAGCAGAGCACACATGTGGTTTTAGTGGCATGACACATTTTTGGTGACATAGACGTCTATCGGAATCTAGACTGTTTATAAAGTGGTGGCACACACGTTTTTGGCGTGAGTGTTACGTCTATTTTTCTCGAAGGTGGCACATACATTGTTTTTGTGGTGCACATGCCTCTCTAGTGGCACAGGTGCATGGTAAGAAAAAAATACATAGAGTGGCACATGCATTGATTTCATGGCACACACGCCTCGGTGGCGCAGTGCACTTGTAATTGAAACAATGCAGAGTGGCATATATGCCCTAACCCATGTGCGGAGAGATAAAAAGGGCACAAGTGTCATTTTGAATTTTGAAATTAATGTGTTGAGGTTCTAACATTCTTGTAGGTTTTATCTAATCATATACTTGTCTTTGCGGGATGTTTTTACTTGTTTTTACTTAATTAGATAATATTTTTAATTGTTTACTTATAGGAATAAGATCGTGTATGCTCTTCCCTCATGTCCCTTGGGGTGATCTTGGGAATTAGAAATGATTCTTAAGTCCTTTTGATGCTTTGAGGTTGTTAGGAATATTTGAGTTGGAATTGGTTAACTTGGCGTAGTTGAATTAAAGTATTTTTTCATTTTGATATCTTTTTGGATTTTGAAGACATCACATATGCTCTTCTCTTGCGTCCTTGTACAACTGGAGAATCGAAATGGTGCCTTCTCTTTGATGGAAAACTACTAAAAATCGTCATATAGGACCAAAACGCCATCGCTTGTCAAAGAAAGCAGAGGAATCAAAACAAAAGTCAAAAAATTACTAATATAATTGTTATATTAAAGTTGCCACATGGTGTTCGAGAAAACCACACCTAATTAAAAAAGATAAAACGAACAACATATTCAAAACACTATATTATAGGTTTTGGAAAAGGGTACATCCTCCTCTTGCTCAACTGGAACATAACCCTTTGGCATAACGCCTTAAGCTACAACAATGGGGGTGGTTTCAGAACCCAAAGTAGTCCACGCAAGAGGGAACCTTGTGGATGAAATGAGAAGTCCTCCACACTACCTATCCGACTAGTGATTCCTTTATGAGATAGAGTTACGAGTTATCCATACATGACCCTTTTAAAGTACACGATGGATGCATCGATGCCCACTATGCTTGAATGGGGAAAATTTGAGATACAACCAAGATAGTCGGGACTATTTGGGTAAATTGTCCCACTCGTGGATAATCATCAGAATACCTAGGATAATCATTGTAAAATAGTGTTGAGTTGTGAACCATCTTTTTATTGCGAAATGTGTGACGCGTTACTTTCTCTTAGTTTATACTTGCCTTAGTGGCAAGGTGAAACTCGCTGAAGTGAAGCCAACATTTTTCATCCTTTTTTAATGTACTTCCTTCACATTCTTTTGACACTTTGTTGATTAGAAGGAGTGACAACCTTTGTGTTACCAATCGATTGTTTCTACCACTTTTTTGTCCTGTTTACGCCCATCCATGTTTGCGGTTGGGTAAGTTAAACATCTAAAGTGTGCGCGGGGCATATTCATATCATTAGTAGCCATTGTGATCTTGATACCCATGTCAAGATTGTCATTGTAGTTAGGCGTGGTTCATCATCGTGAACTTACTTAGAAGGGATAGCTTGTTTGTATCGTATCACTACAATTTTGATATTTACATCTTGTTTCTTGTAAACTTGACATAAATATCTATATTGTAAGGTTACGCTACACACATTTTTAACTATTCCTAGCTATACTTTGAGCTCTTTAGTTCGATTCTATTATTACCTCGATTTTGAAGAGTGCTAGGTGTTACCATTTGTGTGTGTTATATCAATACCACCTTGATATCAATACCTTACTTTCTCACAAAGTTTGGTCAACATATCTTAGTGATATTGTTGTGTCATTCACGAATTGTAATTGGCACTTTTTGAGATATAGGTCTTAATCGAGTTTGAGCTTGCTCCTAGTATATCTTGTTAGGAGGTCACATTGAATTTTTGTGTTTACTTACGTTTTGTTCATTCTCGTGAACTTAGCATAAGTAAGAACATCTCGTTAATTATCTTGTGACGTGAAACTACTCTTTGAGACATAGTCTAGGAAGCATTTCATTAGATAGGTTTAGGTACCAAACATTTGTGTCACTGGTGATTTATCACTCTACCACATTGGTATCCTCACATTTGTTTTCACTCATATTCTTGACAATACATCTTGCATTTCACTTAGGGGTGGTCACAAAGTTTTGAACACATTTACAACTTACCCTAGTGAAACTATCACAAAAATATGGCTCCTAAAACATGATTAGGACTCAAGAAACAGACATATGAGGAACAACAAGCACAAGCTTGGGAAGCCTCTAATAGACAAGGGTCAAACCCCTTCATTGGACATGATCTAAGACCTCTATTTTCTATGGAAAAAGAGATAGAAGATATGGTCGATCATAATGGAAATGAATTAGAATCCCACACTATGAATTTGATTTTGACCCCACTTTATTAGATGAGTTTCTTTTCAGAAATAAGGATAGAGTGCTAGCACAGGTTGTAGAATTAGGGGCCAAATTGCCCACTGAAAATGAAACAATCCCACCTACAAATAACGCTACTAAGGAAGAACTCCCCTTATCAATATGGAGGATATTTTGACGCATGGACATGCTTCTACCTCTAACACAGGGAATGATAAAGTGGTGGGGCATAGAATACCCTTTATCAAAGTGCCACGTAGAAACAAGACAAAACATGAGACGGGTGAAGAACCTCCACAATACGAGGAGGAAGAACCTTTAGAAGAAGAAACCACAATTCAACAATAGATTAGTAACCTAAGCTGAAAATTAGCTTTGCTAACCTCCCATGTATAGAAGGAAGCAAACAAGAACATTCAAAAGTCAAATCCTAAGGTTAAGATCAATGAACTCCATAGAGAAAACCAAGGAGAAGAAGACACATGATATCATTGTGTATACATCCCCGCTTCTCCCACTAGAGAACAATTTCTCACACAAGAGGTACAGTCTATGAAAGTGACACTCAAAAGCCTACAAGAGAGTAATATAGGGGGCATTAGAAAGTATCAATACGAAGAATTATGCCCCTATCCTTTTGACAGGAAAATGACCCTTCAACCCTTTCCTAAATAATTTGATATGCCAAAATTTGACAAATATAAAGGGAGAGGAGATCCATGGGATCATGTCAAAGGTTTTTATATGGCATGTCAAGAGGTATCTTATAGTGAAAATTATCTCATCAGAATTTTCCTAAGACTCTTAGAGGCCAAGCCTTGGAGTGGTTTACACGTTTACCACGAGGATCAATTTTCACCTGGCCAAAATTGGCGGAAAGGTTTGTGCATCACTTCTCATACAACATAGAGAGTGATGTCACCATGGTAGATTTATGTGGTGCCAAGTAACACCCTAACGAGACATTCACCAACTTCCTCTAATGGTGGAGAGGGATAACTAGTCGCTTCCCTTGTGCTTTCCCTGAAAAACAAAGCTGGTTAGTATTTTTTTCCCAACCTAAACCCGGATATAGCTTTCCACCTCCAAATGCATTATGTTTGCACTTTTGAGGAGGTCATCCAAAAAGGGGTTCAAATAGAGAAATATCTCATTTCAAAAGGCACCTCAAAACCCAATCTAGAGATAATAAAAATGCCAAATCCATGGAGAAGCCAAAGATCTTTAACAAAAACAAAAATGTGGTGGGAGACGGAATCACTTATTCCAAACGTGTTCAAATAGTCTAAACTGGTCAACCTTTAAAGCGGCCAAGGGACCAATTCAATCACCACAAAAGTGAAGAACTTTCACCTCTCTTAATGAACCTTTGTCAGTTATACTAAAACAATTGGATGTGGCCCACATGATGACATATCCTATGATGCAACCATTTGATGACAACACTCCAAAACCTTCATGGTACAAGGAGCATGAATATTGTGAAATGCATCGTGTCAAAGGACATAAGATAGACAAATTTCTGTAACTTTGTCATTATATTCAAGACCTCATTGACAATGGGGAAATAGAGGTGGATAACCCAGGAAAAACACAAACACCTAACAAGAAAATGGGGATATATAAAGAACCATTCCCCAATCATGATAAGTTAGAGAAGTCAAAGCTGGATCAGGGAGAGTCATCCCAAGGTTATAAAGCAGCGAATTACTTATACACCAAAAGAGACAACAATCATTATGATTCACTTATTGGATGTATTCGCTCTCCTACTGACCATGTCAACACTATCCAAATCAAGGGAAAGGACTACGCCATGGTAATAAGGCGTGCCCACCTTGTGATTATAGAACCTTCTTCGTTAACCCCACAAACTAGTAAATATAATGTTTTAGAACAACTTGAGAAGACATCTGCTAAGATTTCGATCTTAGATCTTCTCAAGATATCCAATGTGCATAAAGACATTCTATACCAAACTCTTCAGGGGTCGGGAGTGCCTTTAGAGGTTGATCCTACACACCTTCAAGCCGTAGTGGAAAACATCGTACCAAATGAACATATTTCCTTCAATCATAAGGAGATCCTACCGAGAATCCAACACATAATATTCCTTTATATATTGAGGTAGTTTTCACCGTAGGAAGATCAAATAGGTGCTTGTTCATAATGGATCATGGTTGAACACTTGCACACTCAAGTTAGTTAAATAGTTAGGACATACAGAGGTAGATCTTGATTCCCATATCATCGCCATCACCTGCATATGAAAACATGAAAAGGGAGTCAGCAGGCACAATCATGTTGCCCATGGAGGTGGGTTCTAGTTGCCATCAAGAAAAGTTTCATGTCCTAGACTTGGAAATTCCATATAATAAGCTTCAGGTGACATGGATTCATGCCATGCAGGTACGTGCCATCGACATTTAATCAATGCATTAAGTTGAAGCATGAGGGACACACCATTACTATATAATGACATTCGTGGCCCTTCGCTCACTATAGAACTCTCAATAGTTGTGCACAAAAGGAAACATACACATGTCCTTCCACTAATATAGTTGTCCCTCTCCAACTGAAGCCATGGAATCTCGGGTAGATTCATATTCTCTTAGTTCTTGCACCCATGGGGCGTCTACATCAACATCTCCTTTTAAATCCTAGGAGATGAAAATCCTTGAATATGGTTGTGGAGAATATAATGTACAACAAGCACTCTTGGTTTCAGACCTCTCATTATAACCCAAGACTAGATGCCGACCCAACTATCACTTCCAGAGACCTAGAAATAAACGTACCATTAGGTCATTCTTACATGCAGGCTTGTTAGCCAAGGAGAAATTACTAGATCCACCTACAACTTGGGTCCCATAGGATACCCAACCATCCTGTTATCGATCCCTAGAATATGAGAAATCCAACAAAATTATTTATTCTATGGGCTACTGAGGGCCTAAGATGTGGTAGAAATGTACAAGGATACAGGATCTAGTGCCTTTTCCACATTTCAAAACAGAAAGATACAACATTGGGATTCACCCTTATGGAGCACACCCCAATGATCAAGATGCTACTTGTTCCAAATGTGAGGATAGGTCTGACTATCTACATAGTGATACAGATTCCCATCGTATCCAATATAAGGATCTAGCTTCAACAAACCTATTCATGAACAATTTTTTCCTAACCATAACACCCATAGAACCAACCCTTGACCTTTTTTACCCTTCCCTTGTTGAATGGGACTAACAACATCACATGTCGCTAGATTTATTCAAGAATGACGAAGATATCATAGAGTTCATGGGCATTTGGGATACAATTCCCATTAGAGACCACAGAAGGGTTTCTTTATTGACTTAGATACCTGCACTTACTTGGTGAGGAGGTTGAGCTTCATGCTAAAGCAAAACTTAAAGAAAAGTGAGGGCAAAAGTTCTAACATAAAGCCTTGGTAAAAATCAAAGTCCAGTCAGTCACAGTGAAAACGTCTTTGAGGGTGATCGATAAACAAGTAAAAATCAAAGGACAAACAAAGTGACCACTTCAAGGATAAAAATATCATGGAGACATCCTTGGATGAAGATCTCAACAATCCTCCCAATCCTACACGCATGGAGGACTTATCAAAATTACTAGTTGAAGAAACCATTGATGTTAACATTGGTGAAGAAGATCCCAAGATAGTAAAATTGGGAGCATCACTCTGCTAGAGAAAAGAAGACTGTTGGTGTCGATTCGTAGCACCTCGAATGTACGCAACACGATGGGTTGAGATTCTCGAGTATGATTACATAACATGGAGCTTTTCCCAAGTGTGGGACCTTGCGAAATCAGAAATCTCTCTGGATGAAGGTTGGTTCCTATTCCTCTGCTCGAGATGCACACGTAAAAATGCAAAGGGTTTACTCAAAACCTAAACTAACTTTCCAAGAGACAGGGTAAGAAGATGCATAAAATAAAACCTAAACTACAAAGGTGATGCACCGAGGAATGAAGAAACACCTGTCTTGCCAATAAACACAGACCATTAAAATGCAATGTAAGATCATGCACAGATAGCCAGATTCACAGTGAAAGATCAGTAGGATGCAAAATGAATACAGAGAGGGTTGAGAATCATCCATAGACATGCATTAATTTTCTCCAAAGATTGATACAGCACACTGCAAAATGCCAAGAGGCAGAGTTGCATTACAGTTTTAAATGGGAGGTTTGAACTCCACAAATTCACCTGCCAAAGAGAAGAAGGGAGGGGCAAAACAAGAATTTCCAACCTTTAGAAAGAAGCCCCTCCTTACAATTTATAGGAATAATGAGAGAGGGAAGAGAGAGAAATTCCAAATCTACCCCAACCACCGCAGGTTGTATTTAATTCATCTCATAATGATGGTAGGTGAGAACCCAGCGAACCCAAAAGTGGCGAACTGTATTTTGCATTTTTTAATAATTTTTCTCACCCAATTAAAGATATCTAGTCGTAGTTGGACAGAGGACCTCGTAATATTTCCAAAAAGTCCAACCTTGCATGAATCCGAGCTCCCTACCAAAAGTTATGGCCATCAATATCTCGCGCCTGTGGTCGCTTCTGTCGGTGCTCAAAATTTTGCGCCTCCTGAAGGTGCGCCAAGGGCGCATCCGTGTGCATGTCGACATCCTCTTACGTGTGCCAAGGGTGCATACATTTCCCTATCGACACTCATTTCTGTGTGCCACTTACGTGCGCAAGGCGCATACATTTCATTGTCGACACTCATTTACATGCCATTTACGTATGTGCACCAAGGGCACCATTTCTATCGACATCCAATGGCGCACCACATTTCATTGTCGACACTCCGTGTCATGCGCCCATTCTGTGTGCCTTGGGCACACCATTTCCTCTGTCGACACTCTGTGTCGTGCACCCATTCTGTGTGCCTTGGGTGCACCATTTCCTCTGTCGACACTCTGTGTCGTGCGCCCATTCTGTGCGCCTTGGGCGCACCATTTCCTCTGTCGACACTCTGTGTCGTGCACCCATTCTGTGCGCCTTGGGCATGTCAGGGATTTGAGCTTCTTTGATTTCTCCATTCTCCTGCTTGTCTATATCTACCGGGAAAAGATATATACAACAATTTGGTGACTCAAAGGGATCACCTGCCTGCTAGGTAGAAGATCAGTGGCCTTTTAGCAATCCATTGGGCATGGAGTCATAAGCAATAACCTGAAACCAAACGATATCGATCTCGGGCGATACCGCAACTCCTTCCTCGAGAGCACTGCTTGAACTTTAGAAATTCAACTTTGAGAGCGAGAAAAACTGTGCAGAGAGCACTTAGGGAAAATGAAACCTAACTATAACAAGACAATGTGCATACGCACTTAGAGGAATTTTAAATCTAGGCTAATATTTACAAGGGTAAACCTTTTCCTTTTAAGTAGCAATGTTTAAGGTAGATTCCAGTTAACTTGAATCGGGATTTCTCCTCCATCCAAAGTAGACAATTGGAAGGCATTGCTATTCTTACATCCTGTGACCATATAGGGGCCACTCTAAATGGCATCAAACTTGGAATGCCTTCACGGCTTTGCCGATCTCGCATCCCATTTCAGAACTCGGTCCCCTTCCTGGAAGGTCCTTGCTCTTGCTTTCTTATCAAACCATCTTTTCACCAAGGCCTGATCTTTCTCAATTGTTTGAACTGCATGTTCTCTAATTTCTTCCAATTCCATCAACTCTGCATACCTAGCCTCCATTGGTTCGAACTCAGCCAACTCCAACTGCTTCATGAACTCCAATGTAGGTAGTTCTAATGATATAGGCAATACTGCCTCTTTTCCATAGACCAACTTGTAAGGGGAATTACCTATAGACCTCTTTGGTGTTATTCTGTCAGCCCATAATGCTGATTTTAGCTTGGTATGCCATGTTCTTTGATTTTCGTCCAGAGTCCTCCTGATGATTCTTAGCAAATTTTTGTTCGTAGACTCTGCCTGTCCATTACCCTGCGGGTAATAATTTGAAGAGGTGCTCAAATAGATTCCATTCTTGACAGCCCATTCTGTAATCTTGGAACCTATAAATGCCAATGCATTTTCTGATATGATAGTGGTCGGCACACCGAACCTAGTCACTATTCCTTCATAAAAGTCTAGTATGTTAGACTCATTTGCTTCTTTGAGTATGCTCGCTTCGGTCCACTTGGTGAAATAGTCCGTTGCCGTGAGAATCCACTTATGGCCTTGGCTTGAGTTTGGATTGATGACCCGACGAAGTCAATCCCCATTGCATAAATGGTTGGTCAACCAGAATTGGGTGCAATGGAAGCGCTGCTAGTCTTTCTTTGCCTGTGAAGAGTGCACATTTCCTACACTTTCTTATCCATGTATAGCAGTCACTGAAGACTGTCGGCCAATAATACCCTGCCTTCATTATCTTGAGAGCTGTTACTCGTGGGGCAAAATGTCCTCCAGAATCTCCATCGTGAAAATCTCGTAACACCCTCTCAATTTGGCTGTCCCAATGCACCTCAATAGAACTCCATTGATGTCTTTCTTAAACAAAACACCACCAACAAGCACATATGGAATGGCTTGTAATCTGAAGTATCTCCTCTTTTCTTTTCTCATTTCTGGAGGGCATAGGCCTGTCTGTAGGAAGTGTATCACATTCTGAGTCCAACAGGGAGTGGGCACATCATCATTTTCTTGTTCTTGGTTATCCTGTAGTACCAAGACAGCCTCTTTTTCATCACCTGCTTCAACTTGTTGACTCAAGGCTAGCTGCTCACATAGTCCCTTCCCACGTACTAGTTTGGTGACCTTGATCTCGATGTCATATTCCATGACATGAGTTATCCATCTACCGCACGTTTCTCATTCGAGATCCTTGTTTAGAAGGAAGTCCACGACTCCACATGAGAGACCAATAATTGGATCTTGTTGTTTGAGACTAGGTGCTTGAATTTCTTTAAGCTCCTGATTACTGCCAGGACATGCTTTTCAATGAAAGAGTACCTAGTTTCGTATTCCTCCAAGCCTTGACTGAAGAAAGCAACTGGTTGTTCTATTCCTTCTTTGTTCTGTTGTACTAGGATTGCAGAAATCGTGTCCCCACCACCGAAGGCATATAACACGAAGTCCTTGGAGAAGTCTGGATTGACGAGAGTGGGAGCTTGAGATATAGCCTCTTTTATTGCCTCAAAACTTGCCTTGCCTTCAGATGTCCACTTAAATGCCATGCTCTTCTTTAACATCAATGTTATTGGCTTTACGAGAGCGGCAAAATTTGGAACAAATCTGCGGACAAAATTGATCCTTCCCAAGAAGCTTTGAAGAGCCTTCTTGTGACTTGGAAATGGCAATGCTCGAATTGCTTCAACTCTTTCTGGGTCAATCGTCAACCCTTCCTTTGAAACAATATGGCCTAGAAGTTTTCCCTCGTGAGCCAAAAATATGCATTTTTTGGGATTCAAAGATACCCCAAATCTTCTACATCTTTGAAATACCTGCCTCAAATGTAAGAGGTGATCCGCTGCATTTTTTGAGAATACAGTGATGTCGTCAAGATATATCAGAACTATTTTATTGATCAACCCCTTAAATGCCATATCCATTGCCCTTTGGAAAGTGGCCCTGACATTTGATAGCCCAAATGGCATCTTCTTGTAAGCATAGGTCCCCATTTGGTGGTGAAAGCCATCTTGAACCGGTCATCTTCTTTCACCATCACCTGATTATACCCGAGTAGCCATCTAGGAGAGAATCTCTCGAACCAGATACTACTTGCAATATTTGTTCCATTGAAGGGAGTGGGTAATGGTCTTTGAGAGATGCCCTATTGAGGTCTCGAAAGTCCACACATAACCTAATTTCTCCACTCTTCTTCCTGACCGGAACCAAGTTTGTAACCCAGCTTGAGTGCTTGATCGGGAATATAATGCTTGCCTCTATTAGCTTATTAAGCTCTTTCTTCATTAGAGGCTCAATGTGAGGGTTGAGTGGTCTCTGTTTACGCTTGATGGGCTTAGCATCACGGATCAATTCTATGGTATGTTGTGCCAAATTTGGATCGAATCCTCTCAAGTCTTCATAGCTCCAAGCGAAGACATCCGGGAATTCTTAGTAAAGTTTGTATGAAATCTGATTTCTCTGTTCAAAGTGGCCACTTTACCAATTTGAAGTGTTTTTCCTTCCCCAACCAAAATTGGCTTTGAATCTTCTCTCTTGACTTGTATGTTAGCCTTTTCTTTACGGGCTAGTCGTTGGGGTTGAAGATAGACTCCAACGTTACTAAACCCTTAGGAAGCTTATTTGTCCATGGCTACACTACTTGATCCCCATACTCTGCGCTAATCTGTCCGATTCCTACCCGAGAATTCAGCCTCTTCTTGTAAGAAATTGACGATCGTTGATCGTTCTCAAACACTGCTACGACTTGTGTTATTATCGGAACTCTTGGCCTCACAATCACATGGATATGTGGCTGTGTTTTTTCTCTTCTAATGTTGTCAACCACATCAAACATTGCTCCAATCTGCTGTGTGAGCCTATCTACGACTTCATTTTTCTTCCTGGGTATGGACACAATGTTGAAAGCTTCGAAATCCTCAATGAGGTCCCATACCCTATTCTTATAGCCCTTCAACAGGTCATTCTTTGTAGCATGTTGTTCCCTAACTTGGTTGACGATTAGCTCGCTATCTCCAAACACCTGTAAGCTTTTTATGCCCTTTTTCCTGGCCCAATGAAGTCCATGAATCAAGGCCTCGTATTCAGCTGTGTTGTTTGAACAAGAAAACTGGAAATGAAAAGCTGAATAATACTTGATGTCTTGTGGTGAAATCAACATTGCACCACCTCCAGCACCTTGTCTGCTTCTCGAACCATCGAAAAATAATTTCCAAACTTTGTTTTCATCCTTTTGTTCAGGCTGAATGATGTCGGGAATGGGTGAATTTTCTTCGTGTATACAATACACGCCCAATTCAGATTCTTCAATTTCTTTGTATGGGTCAAATTCATGACTCTTGTTTGCCCATTCATCCAAAGTTAAATCGGGAATTCCCTCGACCTTAGTACTGCTTTCTAGATCATTTGAACACTCCTCCTGATCAAAAGCTGAGCAATTTACATTGATAGGACTTGGTACATGAGGCTCAATATGGAAATTGGCAATTGATTCTCGATCGATTATTTCTTTAGCTCCATACCTTGTCCACGAAAATCATGTGTGACCAATCTGCAGATAAATATCCACCGATTTTGCGGTAGTTGAATTCCCTTGATAGACACAATGCAAAGAGTGGCGGAAGGTCAATCACAAGACACATCTTACGTAGGCTGTAACATTAGGACAGGAATGTAGTGTTAGGCTTAACCCCTTGATGACTCCAACAGTTCCTACTGCCGTTCCATCCATCTGTCTTTACTCCTTTCAAAGATCTTTGGCTCATATTTCGGACCCAGTTGATCCGTTATTTGCTTCGGCATCACCGAACTACTTGCTCGAATCTATCATGCGGTTGTGTACCAAGTGGTTTCCAAAATCAATGAAACATAAAATGGTGGAGGCTTCAAATTTTTCCTTGTCATCCCCCATCATGTTGCACCGCGCATTAGTGAGAACTTTCTCATGTCCCTAGTTTGATACATTTGTGGTAGACCAATTAGCGATGCAGCTTGCAATAAATCTCGTTGCCCTGGGATCGCCAGTGATTCCCACATGGAAATGTTCACATGTGTCTTCTTCATTTGATCGATGATGTTGAAGGGGGATGAATTGTCCTTTTGCTGTCCCTTGCTTGGCGCAACCTTTTCTGGAGCTTGAACAGGTGCATGTGTTGCTACAACAGGTACCTTAGGTTGATTCTGCACATTTGGAGCTGCATTTGGTCTCATCGACCCCTTGTTGTTGTGTAGTAGTGGACTGAGAAACAACTGGATTACATGGTTGTCCCTCTCCTATATTTCTCTTCTTTGACCGTGTGTTGGCAGCCACGCCTTGAAAAGGCTGTTGGTTAACTCCACAGAAGTCTTCCATTTGCCAATTTGCCAATGTGGTTTCTGTTGGAGGTCCTTCTTGTTGCGTTTGTTGCTGTTGATTCTCCTCCTGGCTTGGTTCTTGAGCAACACCAATGGTTTGCACCATCAAGGCCTGATTTAGTGCACCATTGAAACATGCTGACTGATTGTGAGGTAGATTGCAAGGGTAACACCAGTCTACTCTGTGCCATGTTATTTTGTGTGGGACCAAAGATCTTGAGGATGTCGTTGCATTTGGATCATACGGTTGAAATGGCCTGGCAAACTTGAGGCTGTCCTTGGTTTTGGTTTTGATTTGCATCTTGAGGTGGTGGTCTATTTTGTTGGTATGGGGCCTAGCTTGCAGTCTTGTGCTTGAGGCTGATACACGGTCTAGCACTTTGATCTTCTTGTCTTTTAATAGTCACAAGCTCATTTCCAAGGTTCTGTAGTTGTTTCATAACCTCCTGCAATTCCTTTGAAGTATTCAAGAAGTTGACGCCTCATTATTGCTTTGATTTCTAGGAGTTGGAATGGGATTCAACTCGGTGCTTTGGTGGTTATAGGATTTCCCATCTCCGGATAGAGAGGCATTGGTGGCCTTGGTGCAAGCTTGCCGGCTTGGATCAAAGCAGTTCTCTGCTCACGATCGATAGTGTGTCGTAGGCCCCTGGCAGTGTTGTCCCTCCCATTGATTGGATCATCATGGCTATGTCTGAATTTATAGCCTTTAAGAAATAAAGGAATGCTCCTTCGGCGGTTGGTCTAATGGCTATTGGAATCCTGTCCCATGTCCGTTGGAATCTAAAGTTGAAATCTGCCATTTGTTCGTTAGGAGCCCTTTTGATTGTTGTCAGCTGTTCCAATAAAGATAAATTGTCCGCCCTCTCCCCGAATTGGCTGCAAAGAGCAGAACAAAGTTGGTTCCAATTCGTAATAGACCCTGCTGTAAGGCTCCTAAACCATTGTAAGGCCTTGCCTTTGAAATATGAAGCCAACAACTTGACCGTAGACATCCATTTCATTTATTTCGTGAATTGCACATTGCATTAGCAATATCCTGGATGTGATCAATAGGAGTAGTGTGATTTTCTCTGTGAAATAGGGTATGTTCTTTAGTGCTGTAAGCTGGAATTTGATTCTAAGCATTTAGGGAAAGTGGACTACTACCCGTGAAATTGACAAAGGGATTCGGTGGTAGATGTGCCATTATGATTGGTCTAAGAACCCTAGTCGATGCGAGAAAAGGCCTACCAGGTGGAGGTGTAGACAAAGTCCTGTTAGGTGGAGATGGTGATCTTTGTGGTCTTCTTCCTCTCCTTCCTCTACCTGGTGAAAGTTGCAAGTGGACAAATAGCCCCTCTTCTCGGGTATTGGACCTGGTTTGAATTCTTCTCATATGCCTGGGCAACCTTTGCTGCTACACCATTGAATTCTATCCCTTCGGAGTCACCAGATGTGTTAGAAAAAATGAGCCTCAAAAGGCGAGACTTACGCCAAGTTACACCAAACGACAATATTTAAAAATAGAAATTTGAAAGACCTGTATTTTTGATATTTTAGAGTTTGGAATTTGATTTGGAATGACAGTCCGAAAATCCAAAAATGCCAGACTTCCGAAAACCCGAAATCCGAAAATCAAAAAACCATGAAATTTTGAAAGTCAAAATCTCAAAAATCTAAGAATACCCTTTTGAAGATTATCCCCGATCTATCAACTGGTGAAATTTTGACTTGTTTTGAGCAAGTTAAGCCCTTGAAAATTGATTTCAAAGTTCATCTGGAAGGTTAAAAAAACCGAGGCTGTAAAACTGTAATTTTTTTTTAAGTCCAAATTTCTTGAAAGTTCCTTCAAATTTGTGGAATGACCTCTTGGTCCCACCCAAGGCATGTTCAAAACTGTTGTGTCAAATCACAAGCACTTCTGAATGTCTGCAACACGATGGGTTGAGACTCTCAGTACGATTGCATAACATGGAGCTTTTCCCAAGTGTGGGACCTTGCGAAATCAGAAAAGCTCTCCGGATGAAGGCCGGTTCCTATTCCTCTATTCAGATGCACACGTAAAAATGCGTAGAGGGTTTACTCAAAACCTAAACTAACTTGCCAAGGAGACAGGGTAAGAAGATGCATAAAATAAAACCTAAACTACAAAGGTGATGCACCGAGGAATGAAGAAACACCTGTCTTGCCAATAAACACAGACCATTAAAATGCAATGTAAGATCATGCACAGATAGCCAGATTCATAGTGAAAGATCAGTAGGATGCAAAATGAATACAGAGAGGGTTGAGAATCATCCACAGACATGCATTAATTTTGCTCCAAAGATTGATACAACACACTGCAAAATGCCAAGAGGCAGAGTTGCATTACAGTTTTAAATGGGAGGTTTGAACTCCACAAATTCACCTGCCAAAGAGAAGAAGGGAGGGGCAAAACAAGAATGTCCAACCTTTAGAAAGAAGCCCCTCCTTACAATTTATAGGAATAATGAGAGAGGGAAGAGAGAGAAATTCCAAATCTACCCCAACCACCGCAGGTTGTATTTAATTCATCTCATAATGATGGTAGGTGAGAACCCAGTGAACCCAAAAGTGGCGAACTATATTTTACATTTTTAATAATTTTTCTCACCCAATTAAAGATATCCGGTTGTAGTTGGACGAGAGGACCTCGTAAGCTTTCCATAAAGTCCAAAGTTATGGCCATCTCGAATATTTGCGCTGTGAGTGCAGCTTCTGTCGGTGCTCAAAATGCTGTGCCTCCCGATGGTGCGGAAAGGGTGCATCCATGTGCGTGTTGACATCCTCTTATGTGCATCAAGGGTGCATACATTTCCCTATCGACACTCATTTTTGTGCGCCACTTCATGACACACCAAGGGTGCATACATTTCATTGTCGACACTCATTTCTGTGCGCCACTTCTATGCGCCAAGGGCGCATACATTTCATTGTCGACACTCATTGTCGTGCACCCATTCTATGCACCTTGGGCACACCATTTCCTCTCTCGACACTCTGTGTCATGCACCCATTTTGTGCACCTTGGGCACACCATTTCCTCTGTCGACACTCTGTGTCGTGCACCCATTTTGTGCGCCTTGGGTGCACCATTTCCTCTGTCGACACTCTGTGTCGTGCGCCCATTCTGTGCGCCTTGGGCATGTCAGGGATTTGAGATTCTTTGATTTCTCCATTCTCCTGCTTGTCTATATCTACCTGGGGAAAAGATATATACAACAAGACCTTCACTATGTTGTTACGAGAGTTTATAGACGTGTTCGCATGGTCTTACAAAGACATGTCGGCTTAGATCCAACTTTGGTTGACACAACCTAGTTCTGATGCAGACGCTAAGCCTATCAAAGAAACTCTAAAAGATGCACCCAAGAGTGGCCTTACTAGTTAAAGAAGAGTTGGAAAGATTTCTTGTGGAAGGATTCATCGGCCTATTGATTATTCTCGAATGGATATTGACCATTGTTCTTGTCTAAAAATAACTTTTGGTATTCGAATCTACATAGATTTTAGAGACATTAATATGGCTTGTCCTAAAGATGATTTTCTATTGCCAAATATTAACATGATTGTTGACTCAATAGCAGGGTATGAGATGCTATCTCTCATGGATGGCTTTTCCGGATACAACCAAATCAAAATAGCTGAAGAAGACTAGCACAAAACAACTTTTACGACTCCTTGGGGCACCTTCTATTATCAGGTGATGTTATTTGGCCTCAAAAATGCAGGAGCTACTTATCAGTGGGAAATGATAGTAATTTTTCATGATATGATTCATGATATCATGGAGGACTATGTGGACGACATCCTTGGAAAGTATAAAACAAGAGAGGATCACCCTGTCATTTTGTTGTGTATATTTGAATGCCTACGAGAATACAAAGTTGGGCTGAATCCAAAGAAGTGTGTCTTCGGTGTACTATCAGGGAAACTATTGGGCTTCATTGTATTAAGACAAGGTATTGAGGTAGACCCTACTAAAGTGTCTGCTATTACTTAAATGCCTCCACCTAAGAATATCAAGCAACTGCGCAGCTTACAGGGAAAATTCAAGCCATTCTCCGTTTCATCTCCCAACTTACGAGATAATTGTCACTCATTCACCCACTTGCTTAAAAATATGTCACTTTCATATGGGGACTCGAGCAATAGCAAGCCTTTTCTTTTCTTAAACAATAATTAGCTAATCTACTTGTCCTCATGCCTCCAACTCCTCGGAGAACCGGCTGCTCTTCCTCTATATTTCCGCTATGTAATTTTCTATTGGCGCGTTTCTCACCCAATATGACCTTGGTCATAAGGAAAAAGTGGTGTATTATCTCAAAGTCACAACCTCATTGTCTATGAGCTCAATTATCCTCAAATTGAAAAATCTTGCTTGGCTATTGTTTTTACATTTCAAAAACTTTGACATTACCTATTGAATACTAAAACCAAACTAATATCCAAGCTTGACCCACTCAGGTACTTACTATCCAAACCTACCCTCACAGGTAGAATGGCTAATTGGATCATTCTACTCAATGAATTTGACATAGAATTTATACATCAGAAATCAGTTAAAGGACAAGTACTTGCTGACTAGCTAGTAGAAGCACCTTTACAAGGAACTGAACCTTTGAATCTGGATCTGCCAGATGCCTAATTGCTCTACATTGAATAATATGTCATGTGGCAGATACATTTTGTCGGGTCCTTTACGTTTCATGGTTCAGGTGTAGGGGTAGTCCTTATTACTCCTTCTGGTGATCCTATACCGTAGCATTTTAACTTGGGCTTCCCTTACACAAGCAACATCAGAGAGTATGAGGCACTTATTGTAGGAATGAAGCTAGCTATCAAGTGGAATATTCATCATGTCAAGGTTGTGGGTAATTCATGATTAATTATCAAACAGGTTAATGATGAAAAAAGTTAAGGATGACAAGCTCATACCTTACAAAAAGCTAGTAGAAACTCTAAAGGAGTACTTTGTGCGCATTACATTTGAACAAATCCCAAGAGCATAGTAACAGATTGGTAGATGCCATGGCGACAGTGGGTTCTATGCTTCATATTCCACTAGGGAATAATGACATGTCGTTCTTTGTAGAAAATTTACGTCAGCCCGCATATGACATGCCAGATTATTGCCTGGCTTGTGATGTTGTTGGTCCCAATTCCCCATGGTACGAGCCCATCTTTACCTATCTTAAGGACAACACATTCCCTCCTAATATCTCCCATTTTGAAAAGCAAATCGTTATTCTCCAAATAGCCCATTATACCCTTTTAGGAGGTACGCTTTATCACCTTGGCTACGATGGGAATATGTTACGTTGTCTAGATATGATAGAGTCAATCCAATGATCAAAGAAGTACATGAAGGGTCATGTGAAGCACATACAAATGGAATAGTCTTAGCTAAGAAATTGTTAAGAGTAGGATACTATTGGACTACCATAGGGAAACCGATTGTTGCAATTATGTTAGGAAATGTGTACTTTTCTAAAAGTATGGAAACTTCATTCATGCTCCGTTGCAACCATTACAACCTATCACTACCCCATGGCCATTCTCTAAGTGGGGACTTGACTTGATAGGAAAACTTACTCCTACCTCATTTGATGGTCATACACACATCATCACGTCTATAGAATACTTTACAAAATGGGTGGAGGCTATCCCTTTAACCTATGTAACAGAGCCAGATTTCTAAATTTATCATGAATCATATCATTTGTCGATATGGCATTCCCATGCCATCGTTATAGATAATGGAAATTCATTTAAGAATAAAATCGTAAAAGGTATTTTTAAACAGATCTAAATCATGCTAAAATGGTCCATGCCATATTACTCTCAAGATAATGGACAAGTCTGAAGCCACAAACAAGACTTTGGTGAGGATAATGGAGAAGATGGTCGAGAAAATAGGTCGTAATTGGCACTTACAAATCCATCTAGCCTTCGGGATTACGTAACCTCCATTCAAACTCCTATGGCTGTAACACCATATTATCTAGTGTTTGGGATAAAAGCTATCATCCCCTTAGAGATCAAACTTCCGTCCCTAAGAATTTCTCTTCGGGACTATCTGGATAAGGATGAGGATTATTAGGTAGCAAGACTGGTTGAATTGGAGATCCTAGATGAGAGGCACATCTGCGCTCTTAATCACCTAAAAGTGTATCAAAATAGAGTCTCTAGAAACTACAACAAGAGAATCATCCCTTGTCAGTTTGAGGTTGGTGATTTAGTCATGAAGGAGAACTAGTTTAACACAAGAGTGGAACAAGAAAATAAAGGGAAGTTTGAACCACATTGGTTGGGACCCTATGTTATAGTCACCAAGTATGGCACATAGGCATACAAATTTTCACCCCAATGGTGATGAGCTCGTGAGCCCATGAACACCATGCATATTAAGCATTTCTATGCTTAAACATGGCTTAAAAGTCCAAAAAAGCAAAAAAATGGTAAAATGATCAAAAATACAAAAATCAAAAGAGAAAAAGAAAAGAGAAAATAGGTCATCCACGAGTGAAAACCATGCAATTTTGGCACTTTGGATAAGTCCTTAGGTGAAAACCAATTTCTAGCACCTGGGAGGATTTGTTGTTCACAAGCATCTTGCATTTGGAGGGTAGTTTTGCTTGGACTAGCCCTAGTCCAGCCTTCGTGATTCCCTATGAGCCCCATCCTATCTAGCCTTGATCTAGCTTTGTCTCCTTTTATAAAAATGTGAGGTAAGAGTAAAAGTCAACAATATAATGGTTGAAGATGCAAGGCATAAGGGCGCAGTTCGGGTTTACCATCTAGTGAAGATAAATGATAAGCACCGATCCATAAGTATGAGTCACGATGTATGGTCTAAGCTAATTAGAGTGAATTTTCCCACTTACTTTATTTTTCTTTGGTTACATGTTGATTTTCTTTCGAGGACAAGGTCACGACTTGAAAGATTTGTTCATGGACACATTTGTCATAGGCACGTTGGATACATTTTTGGTAAACTTGAAGATGTTCAAGAGCATAAAGACGACATTCGTCTAATAAATTGAGTTATGATAAACAATTCTGGTAGAAGTCATCATCATTGAGAATTTCATGGAGAGAAATAAGAAGTGAGGGAATCCGGGCTTCGAGAGGCAAAAAAACCTCTGTATCGTAGACCGAGAAAAGGGTGTGGTAGCGGTGGAAGGGTGTGGTAGGTGGAAGTGTGAATACTAGTGTGATACGCCCATGGGTGAAAGGAATGTGCGTATGCTAGTCCTTCCTAGTATCATTAACCACTTTCATGAGAAATTTGTTTAGGGTTTTATTAGTGGATTCAGCTTGGCCATTTGTTTTTGAGTAATATGGTGACGAAACTTACCTAAATACTAAAGGTGTCACAAATTTTCCACAAGGTTTTATATTTTAATTGTTTTCCATTATCAATGATGAGGCGATGTGGGACACCAAAGCGACAGATGATGTGATGATTGATGAACTCACATATTTTCTTGGCTTTTGTGGAGATGAGAGGTATGGCTTCAACCCATTTGGTGTAATATTTGGTAGTGGTGATTATCCATTGATGTCTCTAGGAAGAATGGGGATTGATCTCTCTGAAAAGATCCAAACCCCATTGAGAGAAGGGCCAAAGGTCATGGGTGACCTATAAGGCATGACTAGGTGTATGATGAAGATTGGCATGTTGTTGGAATTTTACACAATGCTTAATGTAGTCACAACAATCATGGTTAAGGGTCAGCCATGAGTAGCCTAGGTGAAGAATACGCTTAGCAATAGCAAGGCCATCAAGTGACCTCAACATATGCCATCATCAACTTCCTTAATGGTGTAAGGAATTTTAGAACTTGTAAGGCACCGTAAGATAATACCATCAAAGCTAGGTTTATAGAGGAGTCCACCCATGATGACGTAATGAGAGACCCTTTTAAGAAAGGTGCATTGTCTATTAAGAGTGATGTTGGGAGGTAATATGGAAAAGGAAAGATAGTTTGTGTCTGTTTATACCAAAAGTCACTTAGGTTGGGAGCAAGTGGTTCTAATAGAGTAAACTTCGTGAGGTAAATAAGAGGGTGATTAGAGTCTTTATACGGTGAAAAATATTTTAGAGTCGAAGGCGAAGTAGGTATCCGAGAAGCCAAATAGGCCATGGTATCTACAAAATTGTTTGTAGAACATGGGATGGTATGAAGGGCGTAACTGGTTGAAGGTGGTCAAAAGTATGTCCTCATGATGTTTATACTTTTGAATTATCTCATTACGACACTAGTATATACCATTGACTTGGTTTACAACTAATTGATAATCACCAAAGATGTTGATTTGCTTAACATCTAAGGCGTAAGAAGCCTGGAGACCCAATATGAGTGCTTCATATTCAAGAATATTGTTTTTACAATCAAAATCGAGTTTGAAAGAAAAAGGCATGGGTTCACTATTAAGTGGAATGATGATAACACCAGCCCCACCCCCATGCCAACACTTGGAACCATCAAAGAAGAGTGTCATTTGGTATACAAGTTTGTCCAGGGAGAGGGTAGTAATTGAATCATCTAAAAGTCAAAGTTAGAGGGTTGATCCCCATAAATAGGAGCATTAGCCAATTGGTCAGCAATAGCTTGGCCCTTGTTGAACTTTTGATGGATTAATTCAAGGTCAAGGTCGCCGTGAAGCATAAGCTAGCATGCGGCACATTTATTTTGGTAAGGTTTGGCATACATGAAGTGTAAGGGGTCAATATTGGTCATGACATAGGTTTTGTGGTTAAGTAGGTAATGACGGAGTTTGGTGACAACAAAAACTAAGGATAAGCAAAGTTTTTGGCATGGGTGTATCTGGTTTCATAGTTTAGAAGAGTACAACTTATGTAATAAACCTCCTACTCCTATGGTGTTCATCCCAATGAGAGAGTATGGCCCCTAAGGAGTGATTGGTAGCAGAGGTGGATAGGTATAAGGGTTGATCATCTTTAAGTGGAATGAGTACGGGTGGTTGTAGAAGGTATTGTTTTAAAGCCTCAAAATCTTTTTGGTAATCATCATCCCATTTAAAGGAGACATCCTTTTTAAGGAGATGATGAAATGATTGACACCGATTGGAAAATTGTGAAATGAAACGGTGAATAGACTACAACTTACCTTGTAAGCTATGGAGTTTCCGTAGATTAGTGGGTGGAGGAATTTTGAGAATGGCCTTTACTTTAGCAAGGTCAAACTCTATACCACGTAAGGAAATGTTAAATCCCTAGAAGCTTTCCGACATAACCGTGAAGACACACTTCTTGGGTTGAAGGTGAACACAATACTTAACGAGGCGGTCAAAGATGGTTTTTAGGATGATGAGGTGTTTGGAGTGGCATTTAGATTTGCAAGGAGATCATCCACATAATCTTCCAATATACAATGCATGATGTCATGGAAGATGTTATTCATAACTGCTAATATGTGGCACTAGCATTTTTAAGGCCAAAAGGCATGACTCGATAGCGAAGGTCCCCAAGGGGTGATGAATGTGGTTTTGTGTTGATCCTCTAGGGCAAGAAATATTTGGTTATAACTCGAGAAACCACCCATGAGTGATAGCATCTCGTGACGGTGGTAAGGTCAACCGGTTGGTCAATACGGGTAGAGGAAAGTCATCTTTCCGGAAAGCTAAGTTGAGGTCATGGAAATCTATGCAAATGCAAATTCCCCAATCGCCTTATTTATAGGGACAATTTTAGAAATCCAACGGGGATAATCAATGGGTAAGATGAAGGAAATGGAAAGAAGGCGTTGAAGTTCTTCTTTAACTAGAAGAGAAATGCTAGGTGCATTTTCCTCAAATTTTGTTTTATGAGTTTGGCATCGAGAATGGTTACGATATTGTGGACCACTATGGTGGGGTCAATACCAGGCATGTTATCGTAAGACCAAGAGAAAGCATGGTTATGGTTTTGAGAAAAGAAGTGATGGCTTCTGTTTAGCAAAGATCTAAAGATTGACCGATCTTTAGAATGTGTGGGTCGTCCTGAGTATGAATGTTGATCTCGATAGTTGATTCATTCAACGTGGTTTACATCTGAAATGGTAATGACCGATGAATATACAAGTCTTCTCGCACCAAGGTAGGTGAGTATAGATTCATCATCTCGACATTGAATGATGTTAATAGAAGGTGTATCATCATCGATCATTTTAGGGTACAGAACGAAAGAGAAGAGGGAGCCTCTCCCTCGCATTGATAAGTCGAGAGACCCCAAGGAAATGGTGTGTATGCAAAAAAATTTAGGAGGGATGGATTTGGATCCATCGATTCTGTCGGTGAAGGTGGTGAAGAAGGTGGGGCAGGTGAGGAAGGTGGAGAAGGGTTGATGTTCTCAATGAGTTCAATGCAAGCCTTCTTGGTACGTGGTTCAACAAAGCCAATACCACTACAGTCGTTATGTTTGTGGGTAGTACATGGAATAATAGTGTGATGACCTTGCTCCTAAAATCCAAAACCAAAACCTTCCATGCACATTGGTGTAAGAAGGTGTGGGTGAAATGGAAGTTGGTGAATTATTGGAGGTTAGCCGAAAATGGGCAGTTTTGTGATGGTTGTTCAAGTGTATAAGTGGTAGTATCAAGTCCCCCATATGTGAAATTAGTGTGAAGATGGGGAGGACCATAAAGGATATGCTCTCCTATGTAGTGATCATAGTGAGGGTGTTGGTGAAGGCTTCCATATTCTTGTGGAGTAAGGAATGTGTTGAAACTATATAGGTAGTACTCCCTAGAGTGAGGTGTTGGAAAACACCTTCCAAGGGATTAGTGGTTGATATGTGAATGTCTCGGGATAGATGATGTGTTAGAGGTCAGATCGGAGGTGGAGCCATCCAATTGGGAGGTAGACGGGTGGGGTGTGGAGGTCATGGATGCGGTAGGAATGGGGGATATAGGTGCGGTTGAGGTAGCGGTAACACCGGTGAGTGGATGTGTAGGTGAAAAGGAAGTGGTCATGGAGGTCGACACCTTAATGGGTATGAGCATGTCATTAGGTTGGTAAAGCATGTTGTAGGTTTTGAAAGGTGATGGGTCGGATGGAATGGTATATATGTGTCCTTCATGCTCAAACTTTACACAATGGTGTAAAGTGGAAGGAACACAACCCATTACACGAATCCATGGTCTACTAAGCAATAGGTTATATTGAAATTTCCCCTCCAAGATGTAAAATAACTTTGGAATAGTATGGGGCCCACGCAAACATGGAGGATGATGGTGCCAAGTGTAGAAGTGATAGCGTCATTAAATGAACGCAACATGATAGGATGTTTATGCATATAATTGTCAGGTATGTGCATTTGAGTGAATGCATGGGATGAGATGATGTTAATGCTAGTGCCCCCATCGATCATAACATGTCATACACATACATTATCGATATGGATGGAGATGAAAAGGGATAGATCTGGGTCATTGTTTTGGTGTGGTACGATCTCTTCATCTAAGAAGATGAGGGTGGCTACTTGGTGAGTAGGTGGAGGTGTAGAATAAGGTGGTAATTTTGTGAGAGAGGCTACATGATGAGGTGTAATAATGGATGCTATGGGTGTAGGGTCATTAGGTAAAACCTCAATCAATTGAAGAACCTCCATGAGAGCTTAACGATGGGATTCAGAGGTTTGGATGAGGTCATATAGGAACATTTTGAGGGGGATTGGTGTAATTGTTTGAGCATGGTGCGATGTGTAACCCCTTGGAAATAGGATATGTGGTCTTTGTAGATAGTGACTTTAGGTGTGGGTGCAGATGGTATGTTGGGTATAGGGTTGGTTGGTGGGTCGTTACCTTTTCTTTTCCTTTGTCCTTCTAAGTGCGGGTAGCAACGTGGATCATGTTGATTTGAGGCGGGGAGGTAGGTGAAGTAGGTGAGCCATGAATGGTGTACTAACATGAAGGGAAGAAGCTAAGGGGTGGGAAGTAACCTTGTGAAATGGGTTGGGCACCTTGAAATTTGGGTGGAGGTTTGGTGAGTTATTTGATGCGAAAAATGTTAATTTTGAATCTTGGGGGTGGCTCTAAGAGTTGTGGAGGTGGAGGTTTTGGTTGTTGAGTAGGCAATGGGGAAGAAGCTGTAGAAATGGGTCTGGAAAATGGGATCCTCATCAAGAAGGTCATCATCATCAAAGTTTTCTTTAGGAGGACACAACCTGGATAAGAACAATTTTCAAATCCTTTAGTTCTCTACGTCATGTCCTCGTACATGATGGTAGGTGTAAATTTTGTTGTCATCAAACCCCTTTGGTTTGGGTTTGAGTGGGTCGTAAGGTCTAAGAGGGGGTAATGTGATGATAACAGCTTCATGGAGGTTGGTTAAGATTTTGGGAAAGGATTCTCTACTTTGGATCACAATGGGAAGTGAATGTGGGTTTGGAGTGCAGTGCGGTGATTATATAGGAAGGGTCTTTATAGGAGGGGAGTGGGTTGAGCAACGGTTTTAGGTGTTGGTGTGGTCTTAGGTGTTGGTCATGTCTGCTTGGGTAGGGGCATGGTAGATGAACTGGCAATAGAGTGTGTAGTTGGTTTGACTACCTTATTGGAGGGTAGCGGATTTTTGCCTTTAGGTTGCACCTTCTTGGGTAAAGGTGATACAAGCGCATAATATCTAGAGGGAAAAGTGGATGGTGGAAGAGGGCGAGTTACCCAGGATAACCAAGGTGCTATGAAGGTAGATGGCGTGGGTCATGTAGGAGGTGTGAGGGAAAGAGACTGAAGTGTCGTGGGTAGTGAAGAAGTTATCGATGGTATTGGAGGTATGGGTGGTAAAAATGTTGTAGGTGTGGGTGGAAGTTGTGTTGGGTACTTGGGTATGTTAGAGGTTTGTAAGGGAGGAATGGGCTGTTGTGTTTTTAGTTTACCAACGGGTGGAGGTTTCTTAACCAGGCCAGAAGGGTGAGGTCCTAAGACAGACAAAAGAGGTGAAGATGATGAAGGTGTGATTGGTGAGGTTGGGGTATGAGATCTAGGGGATTGGTTCTTTTGTTTGGGGGCCAGATTAAGTTTGGTGTTAGTTTTGGAGGATGTAGCTAAATCTAATTTGATGGGTGGATGAGTGATACTAGCCATTGGGATGACCCCTAAACTAGTAATAGGTTTAGGCAAGGAAGATGATGTAGGTGTAGTTTTGGATGTATAAACATGTTGAGTTATGAGTAGTGGTGTGAATTGAGGCATGAGTGGTGTTGCACGAGAATTCGTGATAGTTGTGATTGTGTTTGGTTCGATCAGTACAATTGAACTATTTTGGATAGATAGTGGAAGTGTCAGTGAGTGACATATGCATTTGTGTTGAGACAGGAAGTAGAAGACACCCCCAAAGTAAGGCTCTATCCACATAATCTAGGTGATCAGCTAAGCGTGAGAATGACACTACTGTAGGTGAGGTCGATGTGGATCCAATGATGATTCTCATAAAATGTGTCTTAGAAATGGGGAATTCGCTAGCTTCAGCCTTTGTGGGTAAGAGAGCTGAAAGTAAGTCTATAGGATTTTGGGTGGTTGATGGAGAATGGTCACCTAGAGGAAGTGGCATTTATCTTGGATCTTTGATAGGTGGAGTAGATGATGGGTGCTCCTTTGAAGGTGGAGGACATGAACAAGTGTCTCCCAGGTCGGGAGGTACTGCTAGTGATGGTTCTCTAGGTGGAGAAGCTAGAGGTGAAGTGGTCTTGATGTTAAATGAAGGCTCTGTCACATGTGAGGGAGGAGATGAAGGGTGTTCCTCTCGTGGGTGGAGGAATAGTTGAAATGGGTTCAAGTGTTGGTGGAGGACTTCGTGTTAGGATTTCCTCTATGAAAGGAATATGGGAAATTAGGAAGAAATCTGGTGCATCATTGAAAATAGCATGGACCTCGTGGGTATGGCCATCATTAGTTGAGGTCTCTCCAATTTTATCGAGAGAAGAAGGGTTGTGATTAGGAAACAATTTCTTGAAGATGTGTAGATTTTAGTTGGCAAGTGTGTTTATATTATCCAAGACTAACTCTCCATTCTCGAGAATTTCTGGAAAATTTTCTTGAAAGTGATGCAATTGTTGTAACTATGACCAATTACCCGATGATATTTGTAGAATTTGTGCTCTTTATACCACGCGGGTGTGGGGTGAGAGGATCAAAACTAGTGTGCATTTTTATGGGAGGAAGGGTAATGGCCCCAGATTTAATGATCTTTTCTAAGATAGAAGAATAAGGCTCCCCAATTGAAGTGTATTTCTGACTTCAAATCGAATTGAAAGGTCGGATAGGAGAAAGATTTGATGAGGGATTAGCTTGATTTGATGGATGAGCTAGGTCGGCCTTGAGTACCACTATGTTAGTGGCTCCCTTGGCTTTTGAATAATTATTTTGTGGTTTCAAAGAAGAAGTATCATTTGACTTAAATGATGAGTTCTTATTGCGTAGTTGAATTTTATTTTCTTCGATGGCCTAAATCTCTAGCTTTTGTGCCATGGTGAATGCCTCATCGAAGGTTTAGAAAGTCTCGCACTGCGGGGTTGGCGAGATATGTTTAGACAATAGAACAAGTCAAATTTTTTTTTTTTATAATTGCATACTGGTTCTAAATACATAATTTAGAACTCACAATTCAAATAACCATTTATATAACAGACAACCATATGCAGCTGTAATGACTCGGAATACCTCCGATCTATTCATTCCATGACTCGGTAATCTACCGATCTATTCATGAGTAAAAAGAGTTAGTGTTTTTATTTAACACAACACTCTTGCGGTTCTCTTCCCTAATCTGGGATTCAGAATGCTCTGTCCAAGGAATCTAACTGAATAACTGTTACCATTATTCATCGGCATCTCATCCCTTAGACTAGGTGAATTAGGACAACGCAATCAGCAGCTTGCGATACTTTGGCCAAAGATTTGAAACATACTGTTCATGTCTCGTATTCCTTAACGGCATACTCGTCAATCTGGAATACGTCCTTCACCCCATTCATATGTTATATAGAATGTCTTATACTGACTACTGTCAGTCCTTCCTTTCACAACTGAATCACTCGGAGGCAGATTAACAAGGTGATAATGTTATATGGATGCCCACGAGGATTAGGGATATGATGACATACTGGTTCAACCTTGCAGTTTAACCAGTGTGTCATGATACCCCAAATCTCCGAGGCAGTCTTATAACATGACCACGTTCTTAATCGGTCCCAGGGTAACTCGTGCGAAATCAAGTGTAAATCTTAGCGATCAATGCAAAGGGTGTCGCCATAAGTCATCTGCATTGTTGTAACTTCGAGAAGATCCTAATCTCCTCGGAGGTACAGCCCTGCAGTCGACTTATGTCGTCAGCCTTTAAATCCGCCTCGAAAAGATCTACCCAATAACAAGCGTTACGCACTTGAGTTTAAATTACTTTTAAAGACTTTTCCCTAAGGTTAGCCTTTCCAAATCCCTGGATTCTTTGTCTTAAGACGACCCTCCTCTATTAAAACCCATTACATGGTAGAGATATTACGGTCAAGTTCCCATCAAGGAGTCATTAGAATACACCTGATTCTAAAGCAACAGAATCGGACAATATCTCATAACCTTTGCTTGAGATTGCCATCTGAACTCCATTTGATTGCCTATCAGTTCTCTTAACTGAATTTATATCATACTTTTTAGTTTAAAGATATAAGTGATTAAGAATCCAATTTACTGTTGTCCTTTCATACTTAGGACTAGGGATTAGTAATTTAATCCAGTTTGTTTAGCGTTCTCTTTAGGCTCGTTTTTTTTTTTTTTAACCTATCTTCTAGAAAGACAATTATTTAATTCCAATATTGCTTTCGCTAGAACAAATTAGAACTACTAAACACTCATAAGAATTTAATCTCATTTACTTACAAGCTTTCATTGTCAATCACAAAAGCATCCATATTATACAATGATAACAATGCCCCTTCGTTACATAAACCGAAGAAGGTCATCTTTCAGAAATAGAATACAACACATAAGTATCAAACACTTATTTCCATTCCTTTCAAAACTATACAATTACATTTTATGCAACAGCATACTTGATACAATGCTATCGGAAAAGAAACATCTTTTCCCATTTAGTACATCTATAAAATCAAGCTGTAATTCATTACAAATCAAATAAACAATCTGATCAGCTTGTCAGATCTGCATTACTTTTACCTCTTACGGTAACCATCTGCAAAAATAGTCAACATGAGTCAGTTCAATGAACTGAGCATGATAAGCACTAACTTTTAAAACAATTGCAATCCATCAATTGTTTTCATTAAACACCCTGTTTAAATGAGATCAAATATCCAAATAAGTAAACACATTCAGACTATGACCTTGTAATACAAAATGATTACAATTATGTAACTCTATCATTGTTACAAAATAGTCATAATCTCATTCTAATATTTCATCAAATATTAAAAGGATCAAGGAACGAATGTACACAACAATCGTCGAATCCAAAATCACAACATTGGTCAGATTGTTTCATTCTTCCAAAAAAGAATAACATAACAATTCGGGACTCCACCAAAATGTTACAAAACAATTTCCCACTGTTTGACAAATATCAACAAATATGAAATAAAGGAAGAGAAAGAACGAATCCAATCATACTTCCTTTCACCTATGTTCATCACTGTACCGTCTTCACATATGAAAACATTCAACCAGTATATAAATGAACAAGTTAGACAAGCCGCAAGCAAGATCGCTGTACTAAATCAAGAAATAGAAACACAGCAACATTCCTGTACAGCAACTAACACATCAACAATTCATATATCAACCCTAAGCCCAAAGCTACTTCATTTAAAACACAGCAAGGCTTTAGAATCAAGTCCGAAATCAGAAACCTCTAAAGTATCGTTGTCAACAACAGACTTATTTACAATAAGCGATTGATGCATCTACAAGACCATACAGAGATTTCCTTACCAATGCCATGATATACACTATCGCCTCCTATAAGAAATCAGAAAGGAACACAACACTCTGTATATACATCTGTACTAATCGAAGTTAGTCACAAGTACTTACGATTAACTTATACAGGGTCGCGTTACCTGATACAGACCATTATTCTGACAAAATGTCCAATATCAACAACAGTATATCAAGTCAAGTTTCAACTGAAACAATAGAAGATACAAGTTAACTTCCTCAATCCTCTAAACCTGAACTACAGTGAAATGGTAAACAATTGTCACTGTTTCCCTTTGGACAAGTAAATAGTGTACATGCTAAAAACTCAGGCAGAACTTTTTAATTAACGATTTCAAATCAAGAACCCGACTAAGTCTTGCCCCTTTTTCGCACAAGATTTCAAGGAACGAACATAAAAATATATCCAAGAAACTGTACAACAAAATCCATGCAACACAAGGGTAATTCCAGGAAATACAGAGGTCTTAGTACGTGTCATTCCTTCCAACCACTGGTTCATCATTCACCAACTATTTAAACATATTCAAATTGAACAGCGGCCCAAATAGAAATATAAATCATTGAATCGTCTCCTCTGAGTCGTTCAGAATATATCCATTATAAATCTATAATTACCCATTACATGCAGAAAACGGGTTTACGCCCAAAATCGCAGAACCCAACAACAGTATAAGATGGAATTAATTAATAAATTCTTCTATACCCTTCATGGCAAACATTCCGAATGAAACAAGTGAAGCAAATCAAATACCCTTTTCGAGCAAGGAAATCAACTGAGCCGCTTTAAAACTTTCAAACAGCTTTCAAAAAGAAATGCAATGCATACCCAAGAAATCTATACTCCTTATTTATTTCAAATAACCGAGGTCAGAAAGCCTGTTCCTTTCTCTACAAAGCTTCCACGAAATCAAATAACAAAACACCAGGATGAATTTACATCCACAGCAGTAGATAGTAATATACGATTCAATCATGGACTCCACTGAGTCGATAAAATAAAGTATAGATGTTTCAATATTATACATAGCCAACAAATAATCCCGTTTCCACAATAACAAGAAAAACAACTTCCGCTAGGTCGTATAAACTACGGTAACACAACAGTTACCTGTTCCTAACAAAATTAGGAAACAATGAAAACCCAAAAAGTATCATTAAACACTGTCAACAAAACCCACGACAGAGTTTCCAAAGAAGCGATAATACTGATCAATCTTACAGTATTCATCAAATCATTCCATACAGTTTCCATAACAAGAAACAGCGACCACTAATCAAAAACATACAGTGGTCTTATACTACACACAGGTATATTCTAAGGGCTCACGCCAAACAGGCCGAACACTCAAACTTTTATAAATAAATACCTCACATGTATAAGCTTTAATTAATACTCAAAGCAAATAGGGCGAAATTCGATTTCAACAAACACCCATCAAGAGGAAATTGAAAAATCGAACCAGAAGAGATACAGTGCCAAAAATCAAACAAGATCTCCATAGAAAATTCATCTAATTTTCACAAAACATTTGAACAGAGTTGTTCTAATGAAAGCACTTGAAAGACAGCAAGATATTTAAAGGTTAGGGCCTAACATGCCTGTATTTTGATAAAATTTCCGAAGCAGACCACAGGAAGAGCTCAAACTTCCTTTTCTTTTCCTCGATAAAGCGACCAACAAAATTTCACTGTCTCCATCACATATATATCCTCCATGACAGAGAAAAGAGCCAGAGAAATTCATTCTTGCCATGCAACTCAAAGAGAACTGGTGCGAAGAACCAGTAAACAAGCAGAGCAAAAACCGAAAATCGCGATAAGCCAAACAAACCCACAAACTTCCCGTTTGCATGCCTTCTCGCGAGTTCCGAGCTCGCTTTCCGAGAAAATTAAATGCCATTAAACCAATTTTCCCGCTTAAACTCAACTTCCACCGACCGCCAGATTTGGTGACAGTCCATCTAAAACTCATGTTCATTTCCAAACTTAGCGACCTGCCACGTCCTCACCGGTTAGCCATCGCCTAAGCCTCCGCCATGACCTGTCCTTCATCCTTATCCCTTACATTTATTGCCATAGAAAACACCGCCCATGGTTCGCCACCCTTCATAGGCCCCTTCATAATCTCTTCATTAGTTAGGTTAGTATCTTAGGTTAGAGTTTAGGTAATACCACACTAACAAATTTACACAAAGATACTAACTTAGGATATTAACAAATAGCCTAGGTCTAGGTTAGACTAACAATAATCTAACCCCTAGGTTAGGTTTTAGTTTTAGGTTACTAACCCTTAATAATTCAGTTTGGTCCTTGTCCTGAAAACTCGGAAAGACCTGTATCATACCTTCTAGAACAGAGTTAGCTCCTGTTCTTATTGCAGAATTGTATGTCAACGAATTATTACCTGGTCTACAATCGAGACCTTCCAGATATACTTTGATATCGGGAACCATTTCATTTCCCAAGATCAGCCTGAGTCATACTCCTGACCAGCTTAATCAATGCTTCCATACCTTGCAACCTGTTCAAGGTCTGTGATCTAATTCATCACAAACAGATTTAAAGCATTACTTGGATCAATTCCACTGATCCAAGTCTAGATATTATAGATGAATATCTCTATAATTCATTCCGTGATCAGATTAATATTCAGACACAAAATGAAATAAATAAAAGAGTCTATTCATATTTTGACTCAGTCAAGATCTGCAATCTGCAAGAAATTCAATACATATCAAGCATGATTTCTGAATCGAGGAACACATCCTTTTACAAGAAATCACATATCAACACTTGTATGCTTAGGAGAAAGTAACAACAGTTCAGGGTGTTACATGCTTCCCTCCTAAAAAGATTCATCGTCCCGATGAATTTCATATTAAATTAACCTTCAGGTCAATCAATTTATTAGTACACAAACAATGTGACTACCTCCATATTAAATAGTTTCAGAAATCAATGTCACAACACATTTATTCAACCTGAATAAAGTCTGCCTTAATCTGGCTTTCATAAATACTTAAAACAATCAGTTCATAAAAGTATATCTTTGTCAACAGTTTTCATTCTGTTGCAAAAAGAGAAGGAAAAGCAATTTTCATCTCTTCCAGGTTTTCCCAAGTTGCACTTTCTTCGTTAAACTGGTCCCACTGGACCTTACATTGCTGAATATCACGATTTCTCAAGTGCAATTGGCGAGTTTCCAGTACTCGTGTGGGTTTAACCACGATTATTCCTGGGTCTTGGACCTGCAAGGAATTCCAATTTAAAACATGTGACAGATCTGAAACGTACTTCTTAAGCAAAGAAATATGGAAAACATCATGCATACGAGATAAAGCAGGTGGCAATGCTAAACGATAAGCCACAGGATTGATTATTTCGACAATTTCGAAAGGTCCCACAAATCGTGGTGACAACTTGGCAGCCCTGCCAAAAGTTATAGAACTCTTTCTGGGTTTGACACGCAGAAAAACCTTATCACCAAGCTCAAACTTTCTATCAACCCGCTTAAGGTCAGCATAGCTCTTCTGTCTATCCGCTGCTTCCTTTAATCGTTCACGAATCAGCTTAACTTGCTGTTCCATCTCTGTGAGAATCTCTGGTCCAATTACCACTCTATCCTCTACACTGTCCCAACTTACAGGGGTTCTGCACTTTCTTCCATAAAGTGCTTCAAAAGGTGCCATCTTAAGAGATGAGTGATAAGTGTTGTTGTATGCGAACTCAACTAATGGGAGATACTCTTCCCATTTATACTGTTGATCCATGCAATACATTCGCAACATGTCCTCCAACACTTGATTTACCCTCTCAGTTTGCCCATCCGTTTCTGGATGATATGCAGAACTGAAGTTTAGTTTTGTTCCTAGGGCTGCGTTAAGCGTTTGCCAAAACCTTGACGTCATTCTAGGATCCCTGTCAGATATAATCAGTTCTGGTACACCATGCAATCTGAAAATTTCGTGTACGAACCTCTTGGCCAGCACTGGTGAATCATCCTTTAGATTTCCAGCGATGAAATGAGCTACTTTAGTCAGTTTATCTACAACTACCAGGATAACATCATGTTTATTCCTGGACATAGGTAGTCCTTGTACAAAATCCATGGTTATTACTTGCCATTTGTACTGCGGTATGCTATGAGGATATAACAGTCCAGCAGGGTGCATATGCTCTGCCTTCACCCGCTGACATTCCAGGCAATGAGTCACAAAATTTATCACATCCTTTTTCATACCTTTCCAGAAGTATTGCTGTTTCAAATCAGCTAGCATTTTTGTGATACCTGGGTGTCCAGAGAAAGGTGAATTATGAAATTCAACTAACAACTTCTTTCTCAAATCATTCAGCACAGGTACATATACCCTATTTTCATAACGCAAGATTCCTTCATTATCAAGATGAAAACCTTCATACCTTTTATCTTTAGGTTCTGCAGCAAGCGCTGCTTTTACTTGCTGAAAATATGCATCTGATTCTGAGGCACTTTTTACCTCGTCTTTAAACTGAGTTCTCAAAGTTATAAGAGCAGAAATGTGCCTCCTACGACTTAGAGCATCAGCTACTCTATTCTCCTTCCCTTTGATATAGCTAATATCAAAGTCATATTGTGATAAAAATTCTAACCACCTTCTTTGTCTGGCATTCAAATTGGGCTGAGTAAAAATATATTTCAGTCCCAAGTGATCAGTTTTCAACTCAAAAGGTTTTCCAAGTAAATAGTGTCTCCAGACTTGAAGCGCATGAACAATGGCAGCAAGTTCCAAATCATGAGGGGCATAATTCAGCTCATGTAACTTAAGTTTTCTACTTTCATAAGCTATGACCTGATCATTTTGAAACAAAACACCTCCAAGGCCTTCCCCAGAAGCATCCGTTACAACAGTAAAATTCCCATTAGGGTCTGGTACAGCCAATATAGGTGCAGAAGTCAACTGGTCTTTCAGACTTTTGAAAGCCGCTTCGCACTTGTCATTCCACATGAATTTCTTATCCTTCTTCTGCAATGAAGTTATTGGTGCAGCTACCTTAGAAAAATCCTTTACAAATTTTCTATAGTAACCAGCAAGACCCATGAAGCTTCTTACTTCATGCACATTCTTTGGTGCAGGCCACTCAGTTATTGCCACTATTTTTGAAGGATCTACAGCGATTCCTTCCTTACTTATGACATGACCCAAATAGTGAACTTCTAGAATCATAGAAAGAACATTTGGATAACTTACCATACAACTTTCTCTTTCTCAAAATTCCCAAAACTATCTTCAAATGCTCATTGTGCTCCTCAACGCTCTTAGAATAAATGAGAATATCGTCCAAGAATACAAGTACAAACTTGTCCAGGTATTCTTGAAAAATATTGTTCATTAAATTCATAAAGGCTGCAGGTGCATTAGTTAACCCAAAGGCTAGAACTGTGAATTCATAATGTCCGTACCTTGTTCGGAAAGCTGTTTTATGAATATCTTCCTCTTTAATCCTTAACTGATGATAACCAGATCGAAGGTCTATCTTAGAATAAACCGCTGCTCCACGCATCTGATCAAACAGATCATCGATCCTAGGAAGTGGATATCGGTTCTTGATTGTTGCTTTGTTCAACATCCGATAATCAATACACAGCCTTAGTGTTCCATCCTTCTTTTTCACAAATATCACAGGTGCTCCCCAAGGTGAAACACTTGGTCTAATCAATCCTTTAGACAAAAGCTCTTGTAACTGTGCCTTAAGCTCGACTAACTCTGTAGTAGTCATCCGATAAGGCGCCTTGGAAATAGGTTCAGTTCCAGGCTTGATTTCAATGGTAAAATCAAATTCTCTCTTGGGTGGTAACCCTGGTAATTCCTCAGGAAAAACATCCCTGAAACTTTGTAACAGTGGAATTTGCTTCATGTAATCACCATCTTCTTCTGAAGATTCAGATATCTTTACTGCATAAAGGGTACATCCTTTATTCTTAGCCTTTTAAGCCGCATATGCCGAGGTCTTCTAACTGAAATTTCTCGTTTCACACCTTGAATCTCTGCTGATTCCAGCTGATCATCTAAACATTTTATGTTCTTTTCATAGCAATCTACCTTTGCTTTATGGTCAGATAACCAATTGACACCAATAATAATGTCATATGATCCTAAAGGTGCAACATAGAGATCAACTTCCGTGGAGAAATTAGGTAAATCAAGGACTGCTCCAAAGAGACACATACTCACTGTATGAACAGAATTATTACCATACTCTACAGTCCAAGATTTATCCATTTTCCCAGCTTTTCTTTTAAGTTTAGAAGCAAGTTTATTAGAAATAAAACATTCAGTAGCTCCTGTATCAAAAAGAATAGTGACAGGTATGCCGAATAACTTACCCGGAACTTCTATAGGTGTTGCTTGCTTTTCAGCTTGCTTGTCTGCTACTGCAGCATGTATCTTATGCTGCTGATTACGATCATCCTTCTTCAAAGGACATTGATTCGCATAGTGGTCCTTGCCACAATTGTAGCAGCCTCCTACAGGTCCCTTCTTAGGCTCAGCATTACCTCCAGCCTTGTAATTGTCACGCTGTCCTCCATAGGACTTCTGTCCATTATTATAATTTTTAACAAAATTATCCCTTATATTTCCAGCAGGCTTATTTACTGCTGCTTTCTTATTGTTATCTCCTGGAAACTTACTCTTGTTTCCAAACTTTTTCCATGGTCCTTTTCTGGGTGCAAGAGAGGTTGAAGAAGGGTTTGCAGTCTTCTTCCGCACTTCCTCCTTATGAGCAGAAATAGCCTTTAATTTCTGTTCTTGCCTTATGGCCTTTTCAACAACTCCTTCCATAGTGGTTGGACTGTGAACATCGACCTCTCCCCCTATCACAGGATTCAATCCCATGATGAATTTCCGTATCCTGAACTTTTCGTCAGTTTGATACTGCGGTACATACTTGAGGAGTTTTGTAAACCGCTCCCAGTATTCAGTTACCGTTAGCTTCCCTTGAGCTAAGTTCTGAAATTCTGTCATTTTCTGATCATAGAAAAGTTGTGGCAGCCAACGTTGCCTAAAATAGCCTTTAAATTGATCCCAAGTAATATTGGTCTCATCAATGTTTAGCTCAGCTTTTCGGCTATCCCACCACGAAGATGCTTCGTGAGAAAGCTGATAGGCTCCCCAAATAGCTTTGGTTTCCTCTGAGAAGTTCCTTATTGCAAAGTACTTCTCCATTTCGCTGAGCCAGTTCTCAGCTCCATCTCCTAATGTGGTGCCATCATACTTAGGTGGACTTATCCTTTTTATATCATTAGTGAGTTCTCGCACGCTATCTGCCTTTTTGTTTTCTGGTTGCACAGGTGCATTCACAGCATTAACATCAACACCCGTGTCGGGGTTGTCCTCAGGAGGTTGCTGATTATTATTATCAGCTTCTTCATCCTCCTCATTTCCCGTCACCTGCTGTTCAAGTACAGCCAAGCGATCTCTTGTGTCCAACAGGGCAGCAAGGATCTCATCCAGTTTCTGGGTTGTTGCCGCTCCTCCTTCAGGTGGAGCATTACTCGCAACGTTTCCCCTTGTTCTAACCATTTTCTGTTACAAGAAAATTCAGGTTTTTATCAGATTATGGACTCAATAGGTCCAAGAGCTGCAACCTTCAGCTCTGATACCAAGATGTAACATCCTCATTTTAGACAATAGAACAAGTCAAATTTTTTTTTTTTTTATAATTGCATACTGGTTCTAAATACATAATTTAGAACTCACAATTCAAATAACCATTTATATAACAGACAACCATATGCAGCTGTAATGACTCGGAATACCTCCGATCTATTCATTCCATGACTCGGTAATCTACCGATCTATTCATGAGTAAAAAGAGTTAGTGTTTTTATTTAACACAACACTCTTGCGGTTCTCTTCCCTAATCTGGGATTCAGAATGCTCTGTCCAAGGAATCTAACTGAATAACTGTTACCATTATTCATCGGCATCTCATCCCTTAGACTAGGTGAATTAGGACAACGCAATCAGCAGCTTGCGATACTTTGGCCAAAGATTTGAAACATACTGTTCATGTCTCGTATTCCTTAACGGCATACTCGTCAATCTGGAATACGTCCTTCACCCCATTCATATGTTATATAGAATGTCTTATACTGACTACTGTCAGTCCTTCCTTTCACAACTGAATCACTCGGAGGCGATTAACAAGGTGATAATGTTATATGGATGCCCACGAGGATTAGGGATATGATGACATACTGGTTCAACCTTGCAGTTTAACCAAGTGTGACATGATACCCCAAATCTCCGAGGCGATCTTATAACATGACCACGTTCTTAATCGGTCCGTGGTAACTCGTGAAATCAAGTGTAAATCTTAGCGATCAATGCAAAGGGTGTCGCCATAAGTCATCTGCATTGTTGTAACTTCGAGAAGATCCTAATCTCTCGGAGGTACAGCCTGCGATCGACTTATGTCGTCACCTTTAAATCCGCCTCGAAAAGATCTACCCAATAACAAGCGTTACGCACTTGAGTTTAAATTACTTTTAAAGACTTTTCCCTAAGGTTAGCCTTTCCAAATCCCTGGATTCTTTGTCTTAAGACGACCCTCCTCTAAAAGACTCATTACTTGGTAGAGGTATTACGGTCAAGCTCTCATCAAGGAGTCATTAGAATACACACCGATTCTAAAGCAACAGAATCGGACAATATCTCATAACCTTTGCTTGAGATTGCCATCGAACTCCATTTGATTGCCTATCAGTTCTCTTAACTGAATTTATATCATACTTTTTAGTTTAAAGATATAAGTGATTAAGAATCCAATTTACTGTTGTCCTTTCATACTTAGGACTAGGGATTAGTAATTTAATCCAGTTTGTTTAGCGTTCTCTTTAGGCTCGTTTTTTTTTTTTTAACCTATCTTCTAGAAAGACAATTATTTAATTCCAATATTGCTTTCGCTAGAACAAATTAGAACTACTAAACACTCATAAGAATTTAATCTCATTTACTTACAAGCTTTCATTGTCAATCACAAAAGCATCCATATTATACAATGATAACAATGCCCCTTCGTTACATAAACCGAAGAAGGTCATCTTTCAGAAATAGAATACAACACATAAGTATCAAACACTTATTTCCATTCCTTTCAAAACTATACAATTACATTTTATGCAACAGCATACTTGATACAATGCTATCGGAAAAGAAACATCTTTTCCCATTTAGTACATCTATAAAATCAAGCTGTAATTCATTACAAATCAAATAAACAATCTGATCAGCTTGTCAGATCTGCATTGCTTTTACCTCTTACGGCAACCATCTGCAAAAATAGTCAACATGAGTCAGTTCAATGAACTGAGCATGATAAGCACTAACTTTTAAAACAATTGCAATCCATCAATTGTTTTCATTAAACACCCTGTTTAAATGAGATCAAATATCCAAATAAGTAAACACATTCAGACTATGACCTTGTAATACAAAATGATTACAATTATGTAACTCTATCATTGTTACAAAATAGTCTTAATCTCATTCTAATATTTCATCAAATATTAAAAGAATCAAGGAACGAATGTACACAACAATCGTCGAATCCAAAATCACAACATTGGTCAGATTGTTTCATTCTTCCAAAAAAAAGAATAACATAACAATTCGGGACTCCACCAAAATGTTACAAAACAATTTCCCACTGTTTGACAAATATCAACAAATATGAAATAAAGGAAGAGAAAGAACAAATCCATTCATACTTCCTTTCACCTATGTTCATCACTGTACCGTCTTCACATATGAAAACATTCAACCAGTATATAAATGAACAAGTTAGACAAGCCGCAAGCAAGATCGCTGTACTAAATCAAGAAATAGAAACACAGCAACATTCCTGTACAGCAACTAACACATCAACAATTCATATATCAACCCTAAGCCCAAAGCTACTTCTTTTAAAACACAGCAAGGCTTTAGAATCAAGTCCGAAATCAGAAACCTCTAAAGTATCGTTGTCAACAACAGACTTATTTACAATAAGCGATTGATGCATCTACAAGACCATACAGAGATTTCCTTACCAATGCCATGATATACACTATCGCCTCCTATAAGAAATCAGAAAGGAACACAACACTCTGTATATACATCTGTACTAATCGAAGTTAGTCACAAGTACTTACGATTAACTTATACAGGGTCGCGTTACCTGATACAGACCATTATTCTGACAAAATGTCCAATATCAACAACAGTATATCAAGTCAAGTTTCAACTGAAACAATAGAAGATACAAGTTAACTTCCTCAATCCTCTAAACCTGAACTACAGTGAAATGGTAAACAATTGTCACTGTTTCCCTTTGGACAAGTAAATAGTGTACATGCTAAAAACTCAGGCAGAACTTTTTAATTAACGATTTCAAATCAAGAACCCGACTAAGTCTTGCCCCTTTTTCGCACAAGATTTCAAGGAACGAACATAAAAATATATCCAAGAAACTGTACAACAAAATCCATGCAACACAAGAGTAATTCCAGGAAATACAGAGGTCTTAGTACGTGTCATTCCTTCCAACCACTGGTTCATCATTCACCAACTATTTAAACATATTCAAATTGAACAGCGGCCCAAATAGAAATATAAATCATTGAATCGTCTCCTCTGAGTCGTTCAGAATATATCCATTATAAATCTATAATTACACATTACATGCAGAAAACGGGTTTACGCCCAAAATCGCAGAACCCAACAACAGTATAAGATGGAATTAATTAATAAATTCTTCTATACCCTTCATGGCAAACATTCAGAATGAAACAAGTGAAGCAAATCAAATACCCTTTTCGAGCAAGGAAATCAATGAGCCGCTTTAAAACTTTCAAACTTGACTTTTTCAAAAAAGAAAATGCAATGCATACCCAGGAAATCTATACTCATTATTTATTACAAATAACCGTGGTCAGAAGGCCTGTTCCTTTCTCTATAAGGCTTCCACGAAATCAAATAACAAAACACAAGGATGAATCTACATCCACAACAGTAGATAGTTATATATGATTCAATCAAGGACTCCACTGAGTCGTTATAATAAAGTATAGATGTAACAATATTATACACAGTCAACAATAATCCCGTTTCCACAATAACAAGGAAAACACTTCCGCTGGGTCGTAAAGACTACGGTAACACAACAGTTGCCTGTTCCAAACTAAAAATTAGGAAGCAATGAAAACCCAAAAGGGTATTATTAAACACATCAACAAATCCCACGACAGAGTTTCCAAAGAAGCGATAATACTGATCAATCTTACAGTATTCATCAAATCATTCCATACAGTTTCCATAACAAGAAACAGCGACCACTAATCAAAAACATACAGTGGTCTTATACTACACACAGGTATATTCTAAGGGCTCACGCCAAACAGGCCGAACACTCAAACTTTTATAAATAAATACCTCACATGTATAAGCCAGAATGAATACTCAAAGCAAATAGAGCCGAAATTCGATTTCAATAAACACCCATCAAGAGGAAATTGAAAAATCGAACCAGAAGAGATACAGTGCCAAAAATCAAACAAGATCTCCATAGAAAATTCATCTAATTTTCACAAAACATTTGAACAGAGTTGTTTTAATGAAAGCACTTGAAAGACAGCAAGATATTTAAAGGTTAGGGCCTAGCATGCCTGTATTTTGATCAAATTTCCGAAGCAGACCACAGGAAGAGCTCAAACTTCCTTTTCTTTTTCCACGATAAAGCGACCAACAAAATTTCGCTGTCTCCATCACATATATATCCTCCATGACAGAGAAAAGAGCCAGAGAAATTCATTCTTGCCATGCAACTCAAAGAGAACTGGTGCGAAGAACCAGTAAACAAGCAGAGCAAAAACCGAAAATCGCGATAAGCCAAACAAACCCACAAACTTCCCGTTTGCATGCCTTCTCGCGAGTTCCGAGCTCGCTTTCCGAGAAAATTAAATGCCATTAAACCAATTTTCCCGCTTAAACTCAACTTCCACCGACCGCCAGATTTGGTGACAGTCCATCTAAAACTCATGTTCATTTCCAAACTTAGCGACCTGCCACGTCCTCACCGGTTAGCCGTCGCCTAAGCCTCCGCCATGACCTGTCCTTCATCCTTATCCCTTACATTTATTGCCATAGAAAACACCGCCCATGGTTCGCCACCCTTCATAGGCCCCTTCATAATCTCTTCATTAGTTAGGTTAGTATCTTAGGTTAGAGTTTAGGGTAATACCCACACTAACAAATTTACACAAAGATACTAACTTAGGATATTAACAAATAGCCTAGGTCTAGGTTAGACTAACAATAATCTAACCCCTAGGTTAGGTTTTAGTTTTAGGTTACTAACCCTTAATAATTCAGTTTGGTCCTTGTCCTGAAAACTCGGAAAGACCTGTATCATACCTTCTAGAACAGAGTTAGCTCCTGTTCTTATTGCAGAATTGTATGTCAACGAATTATTACCTGGTCTACAATCGAGACCTTCCAGATATACTTTGATATCGGGAACCATTTCATTTCCCAAGATCAGCCTGAGTCATACTCCTGACCTGCTTAATCAATGCTTCCATACCTGCACCTGTTCAAGGTCTGTGATCTAATTCATCACAAACAGATTTAAAGCATTACTTGGATCAATTCCACTGATCCAAGTCTAGATATTATAGATGAATATCTCTATAATTCATTCCGTGATCAGATTAATATTCAGACACAAAATGAAATAAATAAAAGAGTCTATTCATATTTTGACTCAGTCAAGATCTGCAATCTGCAAGAAATTCAATACATATCAAGCATGATTTCTGAATCGAGGAACACATCCTTTTACAAGAAATCACATATCAACACTTGTATGCTTAGGAGAAAGTAACAATTCAGGGTGTTACATGCTTCCTCTCTAAAAAGATTCATCGTCCATGAATTTCATATTAAATTAATAGGGTCCAGGCACACTCGGATGAAGTTGGAATACACCAACTATGATGAGGATCATGCAAGGAAAAATAAAATATGAAAAGTGTGGCCTCTCACCTCAAAATGCAAGCCACGTAGAAACACTAAGAAAAATATGATCCTAAGAGTGATTTTTCTATTATGTTTGTCCATCTTATGCTATTAAGGACTCGACTCATGAAGTTGAATAGATTTTTGGTGAGGAATGCTTCCTACGAAGGAAGATATCTAAAGGGAGAGGTTTCTGGGTATGTTATGGTGGGGGCGGGACATCTCTGCGAGATAACGACTCGATAGAAGTAACAAGATGGGTTTTGTAGACACCTATAATTATGCCCAAGTAATTTAAATACTTAAATTGTGCTAATTATCCCCTTGTAGACACCAAATTCATGTCTTACAACCCCTTGTGACCCACATCCCATTTCGCAATCTAACCTCATCACCTAAACCTTACACAATTATTTATTAATTACCTTATAATTGATAAATCCACATCACCTTACCCGCCACCTCACTTTGCCACCTCATCATGACCTAGCCCTAACCCTAAACTAACCTAATTAAGACCCATGACTTGGTCTAGACTCACATCCATAACTAATGCCTCCTTACTCGCACCCAAAGCCGACCTTCTAGCCACTTGACCAAGCCCGCAACTGATCTCTCGGGAGAAAAGTAGGGAAGGTGGGCTATTTTACTAAAAATAGCCTACTTTTTCCTTACCGATGCCGGTTCCTACTCGACCGCCGTCGGTTACGCAACCGCCATCGGTTCCCTGTAAATGGGCTCCCCAAACCAAAACAACGGATCGGAAATTCATTTTGGGGATCAGTCGAAGGATTTCTGGATCAACAGAGAGCATTGGGAGCGAGAAACAGAGTCCAGATCTTCATTTAATCAAGCAGAGACGAGTAAAGAAACCAGAAGTGCTTGCAGTAGAGGATATCAACTTGCATCTTCGCCAAAACCAGTAAGTCACATCTTGCATGTCCTCTGTTATAACATTTCTTATGCTCTGTGAATTTCAGTCCTCCTAAATCCGTCTCTGAATCTACTACCCAACGTGTCATTGCATCTAACTATTATTCTTTTACTTCTAATCATCCCATTTCCTAATATCATCCATAAACCAGCCTTACAAAACACCATAGCTACCAAGAAGATCCTAGAACCCACCGGTATCGGTTATCAGTAACCGGCATCGGTTATCAGTAACCGGCATCGGTTCCTCTGATCAAAACCAGAAAACCAGCCTTTCCCCTACCCAGTTCAACGAAACAATTTAATTGATATTTTGCAGTCTTTTGTGTTAATTCATATTAGCAGGGAACTGACCACCTTCGAAAGGAAGTTTTATATTTCCTGGGCCCAAGGCAGTTTCCTCATTTATTGTTTAATCAAAATCTTGTGGTCTTGTGTTCTTATTTGCAGGTAGTCCTTCCAAGACAAAAAGGAGTTCTCCGCAGTCAACCTGATCTTTCTCTACGGTACGCGCACACCATCTCGACATTCATGTGTATTCCTCCTAACCCTAACCTCATCTGTTTCTAAAAGGAATGAAAGGATAGAAGCAACTCTATTCCCAGAAGCCGAAACATTCCGAGTGAAACATTTTGGCACGCCCGGTGGGACCCATTTTGGGTTTCTTTCTCTTGCTTATTTTCATTTTAGGAAGCATATTTGCTGTTGCTGCTTTTGTTGTATATTTTCGTAAAGAATTTGTCTTGCTTTCCTAGTTTCGCATTAGTGAAAGTCATCTCTCTTGCTTCATCGAACATAATTTTCGATTTGGGTTTAAAACACATGCATTGCATTCCTACTTGTTGTTCTTCAATTCCAGTGAACATAGATTAAGTAATGTAAATACACGTGGGGGTGATATCCATGGTATTGACAGGAAATTAACCCTAGTTTCACTGCACAACACATACCGAATCACTTCACAATTAACACAACAGCCCAAACATTCCCCCCTTTTCCGCGGTATTCCTCCGCCTGATTGAGGTAACCTTATAAGCCAAAACAAACTTGACATTTCCCCTAGGTCTTGTTGTTTAGGATTCCGACATCATTCTACGTCTGAAGGCATAAGCCCACGATAACTAAAATTAACCCTAGGATTAGTCTCTGGATTTGCGTGTGCATCTTGCTTGTTTTCAAATTCTGTTTTCTCTGTCATACTTTGTCTTCTGTGATCAATAAGTTGATAAATATACTCAACGTTGCTAAAAATCAAATTAGCAGCCTTTTATATCTTCTTATCCTAGACTTTTGACACCGGCATCGGTTAAGGGACCGACGTCGTTTGCTCTGTGACCGACACCGGTTAGTAAACCGATATCGGTTACTGTCTTCATCAGCCCCTGACAAACCAGCAACTTGCCAAATTCATCATTCTGAGGTTGTTTTTGTTCTTGATAGATTGAAACTTTCTGTGTGTTCTTGTCCATGGTTGTCATCACTCGGAAGCAAGCCGCCGCCATGGTTTCACATGCCTGCTCTGTGTCTTTCCCGAATCACCCCCTTCACATTCTATAGGGAACCCTACGGACACCAGAGTGAGATCCCCAAATTCCTGTAGGAGACAAGGACTTTGCCAAATTTCTGGATGCTAATCCCAGCACTGTACAATACTATTTGTCTCATGCCCCTGACCGTACGCCTGATGGTCAGCTCCTTATTGGCATGCCTATTAGTATAGCTGCTCATTTAGCTCCCACTCCTCCTGATAACACTGCCTTACTTCCTGCATCTCTAGCCCCGTCTCCCAATCCGACGGCTTCAGAGGTTCATACGACCCCGATTAGCTTTCCTTTGGTTAATCTTGGACCCCACGTATCGTTACCACCAACTGCCCCTACCTCATCTCTCTTTCAGACCACTCCATTCATGACTTACTCTCTGCCACCTATTCACACGAGCTTTCCTTCTCAAGCTCCGCCTACCTTTTCATTCCCATACACGTATCCAAAGAACCTCAACACCTTATAGGGACATCCCTATTCTCGTTGCTCCAACATACTCATCCTCCATACCTTATCAACACTTAGCCCCACCATTGTCCGGGAAGCCCTTGGTCCAACTTGCCTCGCGTTTACCACAACCGCACCATCATCTCATCCAACCACAGATTTCATCAAACAAATGATGGACAAAATGCAAAACAGGAGGCTTTGCTTTCAGAAGTCGTAGCGCCTGATGACATACGAGCAAGTTTGTCAGAACCCATTCACCCTTCCGTCTCCCCTTCATTCATATCCTCCTCAATGGGAGTTGCCAAAATTTACTCGTTTTAACAGTAAAGAGGATCCTCAACAACACTTGCGATCATTTAGACATGCTTGTTATTTGATTGCCCATGATGACGCCTTGTTACTCCGCACCTTCCCCATGTCCTTATCAGACCCGCATTGAGTGGTACAAGGCTTTAACCCAAAGACTCGATCTTCTCTTTTAACCAACTAGCCCAATCTTTCTTGGATCATTTCTCCATTAACATTGCCAAGAAAGTATCTATCACCGACCTCTATGCCATCCGACAATTTGAGGACGAATCTATCGCAGATTTCGTTGGACGATGGCGGGGCCTTATCAACCAACTTACGTATGCCTTGCCTCAAACCGAACTTATCGAATGCATTTACGTAGCGCTAAGCACATCTCCCCTACCCTCCAAATTCAAACTTTCGCATTCATTCGACGAGGCCTTTACCATGGCTCCTAAACTAGAAATTCGAGCCTTAGAAGAAGAGAAATTGCGGTTGCGTAACAAAAACCCCAATTTCCAAACTCCTGATTCTACCAACAAGCCAAACACCACCACTCCTCACGCGTCCACTTCTTCTAAATCAAAAGGAGCTGTCCACGCGGTAATGGTCAAATCTCAAACACCGTCCAATACTCCACCGAAAACCACCTATAAGTACAAAGCGAGCCCATCAATTACACTCCCTTGGGAGAAACTTATGGCGTCATCCTGGAGAAATTGCTCAAAGCTGGGGCTATCACCTTGCCCCCTGTTAAACCTCACTCTGGGTTTGACTCCACCCGCGCAATACCTTCCTGGTATAAAGAAAATGACTTTTGTAACTTTCACCGTGTAAAAAGACATAGTCATGAAAACTGCAAGATGTTGAAAAACATAGTGCAGGAAATGGTTGACGCAGGGGATATAACCCTCGATAATCCTAACGCCCCTGCTAACCGAAATCTGAAAATTTTCAACAAGCCATTCCCGAATCACTCATCCAACAGTAACGTAAACCAAGATATCTTAGCCGAGGAGAGTGTTCATGAGATCCATGCAGTCTTCGATTCTCAGCCAAAAGCCTCTATTGAAATTTTTTTGAATCAAGCCTCTCCACCAACACAGGAGTCTGAACCTCCTTCACCACCATCAAGCCAAAGTGAAATCATTCCTTTACCCATAAAAGAGTTAACTGCCCGGACTTCTGTTCTCATCGATGAGTCTTCTTACACCACATCCCTACGAGACTGTGAGCAGATGTTATCTAATTTATCTATTTCCCAAACGTCCCCTTCTACCGCTCTTGCTGCACAAGAGGAAGGCTCGCCACTCCTTTTGACATCCTTAGACGAGAAATCTCTTACACTGACATCACCACATTCTTTAAACATGACAGATCCCCTCAAACATGCCCTCCTACCTATTAGTCCCTCATCACCTAAATCTTTTCAACGACCGGTTGACCTCTTAACATCTATTGATACAGTGCCTCATCTACCTCCTGTGTCACACCCACAGTGGACTGGAATTACAACCCACCTTTCTTCCGTACAAAAATTACAAATCACACCTGGAGACTGTCATTCCACAGAAGATAGACAGGCCCTATGGGAACGTTTGAGTACCCCTTTTTCTACTCAAATGCAAATGACTGATCCTGATGTCTCCACCATATACCCGAAGTGTTTACAGGTGCTTAAAATGCCCCTGTTTTCACCTTCACCCCCCTCACCTCTACCAAATGCCCCGTCCACTTCTATCAACTTAACCAGATCTTCCCCTATGCTTGGGACCTCATGAATGCCTGGGCCTAACGCACCCACCTAAGCGACTCGATCTATCCAAAATAAATCCGTCCCGCCACCTAGGAGACAAACTCAATCCGTATCCCTATCACAATCAAAACCATCATCGTCATACCTACCTTCCATATTGGGACCCCATCCCTCTACCTTACATCAATATATCATACCTCCCTGCGTTTTCTTCAAAACAACCTACGCCTTCCTCACCCATACAGAAATTCCTGTGGTATAAGAACACCGCTACTCCGCGTATCCCGTCCACCTATCAACCCTAAACAAATTCCATCATCAAAAGATTTGTTTTCGGTCACTCCTATTTCCCGTGGTTGTTTTTGATACCACATCATCTCGCGGCCTCATCATCCAACATACCTTTTGCGCCAAAGAAATCACGTTTAGTGAAAACCATGTATCAACACCCCTCGGCTAAACCACCACCCATGCAAACCAACCACGCCCAAACATTACCAAAACCCGCACAACCAATACCCTCATCCTCTTCCGATTTTGACCCACTCAAAGGATCTTACGCCAAAATCCTTGCTATGTTGGTGGAGAATGCGACCATTTCCCTACCTCCACTTAGACCTTATGATCCGTTTAAACCCGACCTATGGGTTACGATGAGTCTAAAAATCTGTGCTTATCACCGCACACGGGACATGATGTGGAGGGATGCAAAGCTCTAAAAGCATCCTTCATCAATCACCTCTCCCGGATAGAAAGATTAAGAAAGACAACTTACGAAGGGAGAGACCTTTAGTTTCCATTCCCTCTCCTTACCATCTGTCCCCGCCTCACCAAGATCTATCATTATTACAACCCCACCTCTTGAAGACCATGACTTATCCCAACCATTTTCCTCATCTCAGTCTACGAGATTAATATGATTAGTGTCACTACTCGAGGCGTAAAAACAATGGGAAAGCAAAAGAAAACACACTGCGGCATCTCTTTCTCCGTCAAACATCTCGATTGCACCACCACCTAAAGTGGTCATTCGCATGACCCGCCTATCCCATCTCTAATGTCATTGCCCACCGAAATATGATTAAAACCTTCACCAATCGCCCGTAAAATGACATTGTATGATCTCATTCAGACTTCTGAATCTCATCGACAAGCTCTCGTTGAGATCCTTCAAGGGATAGAGGTTTTACCTAATGAAACCCTACCTGTCGCCTCCATTCTAACACCCAATCACGTTGCTTCTCTCACCAAACAATCCATCTCCCCCACCACTTCTGTCTCTCGGTACAACAAGCCGCTGCAGTTAGTTTCTCGGAAGATGAAATTGTTGACTTTGGTACAGAAGACCCTGACCCTGCCCTTTTCATCTCCGCTTACGTCCGGGACATTCGAGTACGTCGGGTTATGATTGACGGGGGTGCTAGCCTAAACATCATCTCTTCAAAAGCCTTCCAACAAATGAATATCCCTTCTAGTTGCATGTGTGCCAACCCCATCATGTTGCGGTCATTCAATGACGCTATTACTTCTACCTTAGGCACCGTGATCCTCAACATTCGGGTAGGACCACATACTTTACCCGAACTCTTCTATGTCTTGGAGGGAGAGTTCCAATATAATATATTGCTGGGTCATCCTTGGATCCGAGCCATGGGATGCGTTCCCTCAACATTACATAGATGCATAAAATTTGAGTACGAGGGGAAGTCCTACACCGTAAAAGCTGACCCTCCCCCCTTTAAAACCTGCAATATGTTATACCGCCCTAACGATGTGCTTATACCAATCAAGACACCCATACATTCAACCCAACCATCCTCTTCAAATGTACCTCAACCATCCACCTCAACCGCGCCTACGCCTTCAACTGATGAAACCACCATCGCAAAAACCACTTCCCTTCCCGCAGCTAACATTCCAACCTCCGACCCCTTAGTAGATGTTTTTCAGCGCCTTACGCTGGGGGAGTACCGCCTATATAACGTTAGTTCTTTCCCTACCCCGCAGGAGTACGGACAATTACATGCACATCCCACCTACGACCGTCGCGTGGGGGAGGTAATCTCTTACGGACCACCCCATTGCCGCACTAACCTAACGTATGGGGGTGTTGACGCATCCTCCATTACCCCTGAACCTCCTCTTGGTGTGGTTCCCTTCCAATCCGATTTTCAATACTTGACAAATCGTCGTTTCGCCCTCACCTTCTTGACTCGCTGTGCATGGAAAGGCTTTGGTTTTGGCCTTTACGAACAAGGCCGACATACACTCATTCCCGTGACTACCCGTAAACATAATGATCGCAGTGGTCTCGGTTTTCCCAAAACACCTACACAGAGACACTGTCACCTATCCGGAAGAAGAAGACGTCGCCCCTACCAAACCATCATCACCCACTTTGCCATCATCACCCACAGAATCTATAGACCCTGAATCCATCCCTCCTAACTTTTTTTTTTCATAAATGCTATCTTCATAGGTCCTCTCACTTATCAACGTGATAATGAGGACCCATCTTCTCTTCCCCTTCTGTATCCAGACATGATCGAAGAGGATTCACCTTTGATTAATGTTGTTGAATGCCAGGATGACGACTCCATCCTCACTTACCTTGGCGCGGATGATTCTTATATTCAACGAGCCTTACCATCTGAAACCCAAACCATGCTGAACGAATCTACCATAGAAATCAACATCCACACGGAGGAGGATCCTCACATTGTGAAGATTGGACAATCCCTTAACACATCAGAACAAGCCACCTTTACTACCTTTCTCCGTGCTCGCAACCAAGCTTTCGCATGGTCTTACGCTGACATGCCAGGAATTGATCCTACCATTGCCATCCATAACATCACCCTAAACCCCGATTCCAAACCAGTCAAACAGAAATTGAGAAAAATGCATCCACGCATTGCTCTCTTGGTCAAAGAGGAGCTCCAACGACTCCTTTCTGTTTCCTTCATCTTGCCTATTGACTATCCTCAATGGATTTCTAACATCGTACCTGTCACTAAAGCGACAGGGGGACTTCGGATATGCACAGATTTCCGGGATCTTAACCTCGCTTGCCCTAAGGATGACTTCCCCTTACCTAGCATTGACCAACTTGTTGATCTAACTGCAGGTCATGAGATGCTCTCTCTCATGGATGGCTTTTCAGGATACAACCAAATTTTGGTTGCCTTCGCCGATCAACACAAAACTGCCTTCATAACTCCTTGGGGAACCTTCTGTTATCGTGTCATGCCATTTGGCCTTAAGAATGCTGGTGCTACCTATCAGCGGGCTATGACCTACATTTTTCATGACATTATGCACACTATCCTTGAAGATTATGTCGATGATCTTCTCGGCAAGTCTAAACATCGTAGTGAACATCTCGATGTTTTAACCATTATTTTTGATCGCCTGTTACAATATTCTGTCCGCCTTCAACCAAAGAAATGTGTCTTTGGTGTTCTTTCAGGAAAACTTCTTGGCTTTATCGTCTCTTTACGTGGCATTGAGGTCGATCCATCTAAAGTCAAAGCTATCCTAGAAATGCCCCCACCCAAAAATCTCAAACAATTGCGTAGTTTACAAGGTAAGCTCCAATCTATCCGACGTTTCATCTCCCAACTTTCGGATCGATGTCAACCTTTCCATCACCTCCTTAAAAAGGATATTGCATTCCAATGGAGCGAAGAATGTCACCAAGCCTTCGAAGCTCTCAAATCCTATCTCTTGCAGCCACCCGTGCTTATCCCACCCCAAGACGACCGCCCTTTCTACCTTTACCTTTCCGCCACCGACCACGCTGTAGGAGCCATGCTTGCACATCGTGACTCTGAGAATCGCGAACAAGCCGTTTATTATATAAGTCGTACTTTGGTGGACTATGAGACTAGGTACACACATATAGAAAAGTTATGCCTAGCCCTATCATTCGTGGCCACCAAACTCCGACACTACCTTCTAAATCACAAGACTTTCGTCATCACCAATACAGACCCCATCCATTACATGTATGCCAAACCTCATCTGAACCAACGCATTGCCAGATGGCTCATGCTTCTCGCCGACCTCGACCTTGAGTTTGTCCACCAGAAATCAATCAAAGGACAAACCATCGCAGACCAACTTGCGGAAGCTCCTTTACCTGGGGAACAATTTACCAATTTCACATTTCCCGACGAACTCATCGCTACTCTTTCCCTCACGGAGGAGTCGTACCCAATGACCCTCTTCTTCGATGGCTCCAAATGCCATCGTGGCGGAGGAGCTGGCGTTGTTCTTATTCCTCTCGACGCTGAGCCTATGCCTCTTTCATTCCGACTCGATTTCCCTTGCACTAATAATACAGCGGAATACGAGGCCCTTGTTCTGGGTCTCCAGGTTGCGCTGCACTTAGGTATCAAATCTATCAATATTTTCGGTGACTCTCAATTGGTAGTCAATCAAGTTATGGGCATCTACCAATGTAAAAATGAGGAGCTTCAAAAATACAAACACTACGTGGATTCACTTCTAGCCTTATTTACTCACTATTCTATACAAACCATTCCCCGCTCCACTAACAAATTTGTGGATACTATGGCTTGCTTAGCCTCGCAAATTCCCGCCGCGCCAACTGACTCTGAATTATTCGTCGTGGTCCAACAACTTTTTGCCCCATCCTATTCAACCCCGGTAGTTTGTATGATAAATACTGTGTCTACTAATTCACAGGATACCTGGTACCACCAATTTCACGACTACCTTACAATCTCTGTCCTCCCACCTGACCTTACTAGTAACGGCAAACGTGCTTTTCTTAAAAGTGTTTCGCGTTATGTTGTCATGGGGGGACTCCTCTATAAACGTGGCTTTGATGGCATCCTCCTTCGCTGTCTAACTGGCGCGGAGGCCACTCATACCATCCAACAGGTCCATGACGGTATTTGTGGTGGACATTTTAGCGGCCTTTCCGTGGCCAAACGAATCCTTCGCCTTGGTTATTATTGGCCTACTCTCAATAACGACTGCTACGAATATGTTAAGCGTTGTGTTATGTGTCAGCAACATGCCAACCTTCAACATACTCCTAGCCACCCGCTCCAGATCGCTCGAGATCTTTGGCCCTTCTCACAATGGGGTTTAGACCTTATTGGTGAGATTCACCCGACCTCTTCACAACGTCACCGTTGGATAATCACAGTGACCGAATATTACACAAAATGGGTGGAGGCTATTCCACTCATTTCAATCAAAAAAGAAAAAATTGTCGAGTTCATTAACCACCACATTATCTGTCGTTTTGGTGTTCCTCATCGCCTGATAACAGATAATGGAAAATCTTTCAAAAACAAGTTGTTGCGAGACCTTTGCGACAACTTTGGTATCAAACTTAGCTTCTCATCACCCTACTATCCACAAGCCAATGGGCAAGCCGAGTCCTCTAATAAAACACTAACCAAAATCCTCATGAAAGTTGTCAATGAATCCGGAAGAAATTGGCACGATCACATTCCCTTTGCCCTTTGGGCTTATCGTACTAGCATTCGTACCTCTACTAATGCCACACCTTTTTCTTTGGTATACGGTACCGAGGCTGTTTTGCCTCTCGAAATACAAATACCCTCCCTTAGAATATCTCTTCAGGATATTCTCACCAACGATGATTTCCACCAAGAGCGGTTAGCCCAATTGGAGCTTCTTGACGAACGCCATCTTACAGCTCTTGATCACCTTCAAATCTATCAAAAACGCATCAAACGTGCTTATGATAAGCGACTTCATGAGCGTACCTTTAAGGTTGGTGATCATGTCCTCAAAGAAAATCAACATGTAACCAAACTAGAAAAGAGCAAACGTGGAAAATTTTCTCCCAATTGGATTGGGCCTTACATAATCACTCACACCTATGGATCAGGCGCTTATCGTTTAGCTTCGCTTAATGGTAAACCTGAGCCTGAGCCCCTTAATGCCTTGCATCTTCGACCATTCTATTATTGAAATTAGTGTTATATCACTTCTTATCCGCCTATTGCTCGTCCCTTGAGCTCCCATACCACCACATGCCCTTGTTTCCTACATATCGAAATAAAATCAAGCTCACCTCTCACCTCCCCTTAACGATGCCTTCCCCTTTTTAGTCTAGTCCATGACTTCAAAGTTTTAAAATAAGCCGTATTCTTATGGGATTTTCTTGAGTCAAACTTCCTACAAGCCTAGATGCTTCATGCTAAAAAGAACATCTAGTCATCTAAACTAAATATAGACTGCTCCCTCGAAGGACAGCTATATGCCAAACTATTGCTGCTTATTATATATAGACTACTCCCCCATGGGCAGATGCTATGCATTAAAATCATATCTGCTACTATAAATAGTTGCTCCCTCGAAGGAAAGCTATACACATGTTGGTCCGAAAATCATCACGCGGGATGAGATCTATGGATAGACGAGCCAACGGTGTTGCGTAGGCTTAGCCCCTCTTTGCGGCAATGAAAGCGAAATCAGTTTATTGCTATTTCTACTAGCAGGAACCTATGCAAGTCTCACAGATTCTACCTTCGGGGTTGGGATCTCATCCCAGTAGAGTATTCCAGGCTGCGAAAAGAAAGGAATGAAAGAGGGAGAAGAGAAAGAACAGATCCGAAGGGAGAAAAGAAATGAATTCCAAAGCAGAAAGGTCAGAAGATTTATGTTTTTAGTTTGGTAGTAAACATAGCCAAACCTACTTGCATAAATAAACAAAGCAATCTTGATAAACAAATGACGGAAAAGTAGATATGAATCCAATGCATTAAACACATACAAATCTAACGTAAGAAAGATCTAACGTATAACACAAATGCTATTGAGCACAAAGTACGAATAATTGTATTCTTGTCCTTTTCTCATTACAAGAAATCTCAAAGTCTTTCTCTCCTCACTTCTATTTCTATCTGAAAAATGTTCACACGAATACAACAAGTATTCTCATATTTATAGAAGATGAGGGAGAGAGAAGGCAAAATGGAGCCAACCACTTATTTACAAAGATATTTACAAAATATCCAAAAGTCATGTTGACTTTGACAACTTTGATGGATGACATCATCCCATGATGCAACATGGATGATGTCATCATTTGTGCCAACACATTTTTAGACATTTCGAAAAGAAAGTCGGAGAATAGAGAGAAGAAGAAGAAGAAGAAGAAGAAGAAGAAGCTATTCATCATCATCATCCCGCGGCCGAAAAGGGGTTGCTGTTTTGCAGTGCTAGGTTCACCTTCGCACCTTTGCCTTTCGGTAGCTTCTTTGATCTTGGAGGTGCGTTGCCCAAAGGAGAAGTTGTGAAATCTACCCAGGAGGTAGATTAGTCCGCTCATGCGGCACCAATGTTCATTCTCCACATAGTCTCCTTGACCCTCTCCTCAATTGTTTGAGGAGCTTTGCTTCTGTCAATGTCCACGAAGGGCCAATCATCCCCTTCGTGTCATTATACACTTTGTCTACTTCGCGTCTTCCGTGGTTTGGAAGCCTTTGGGGACAATGGCCACTCCGTATTGAATGATTTCCATCAATGCCAAGCGCGAGTGATCCTTTCTTCTGAGTTCCACCTCATGGAGAACGTCAATGTAAATATCCTCAATTTGAGGGACATGGATCGGATCAAGCTTAGCCCTTGGCAGGCAGCCCCTAGGATCGAAGGTAGGCCTGGCTGGGAAGTCATGCTTCAAATTTAACAACTCCAGCTCTGCGAACATTTCCTTCGCCTTATGGTAGGAGGAGCATGTGTACCGGCCTACTGTGAGGGGGAAAGGAGTTCCGCCCTTCTTTCTTTTGAGGCACTTTTCATGGTACGTGACCAGCTGTCTTGATAGTTCTAATAGAATCAGCCTTGGTCCAGCATACCTCGGTAGCCTGGTTGGCTCTCCCAAAAAGTTGGCAGCCCTTAGATAGGTGAACATGGGAAATTGGGTGAACAGGGCCCCCCATTTCTCTGTGACTGCCACTATGTTCTTGGTTGTCCGGCTATGAGTCATGTTCGGCCTCAGTAGGCAGATGACACGATAGAAGAACGCATCGTTAACTTTTGTGAAATGTTGGATGTTATTCTCCAGCCTTAGCTCTGGATAGTAATCAAATATCTTGGCCTGAGGCCATACTCCACTTCGGTTCAGCCCCGGATAATCCCTTGCTGACGCTGCAGCATAGACTACATAGGAGTTCATATGGAACACTCCCGTGGTGGCGAATAGCGCAGTTGCTCAGAGATGGTGCTGCTGATTATTTCACCCCAGCAAAAGTGCTGATCGGGAAAATTCTTATTCATTGTTTCTAGGTACCGCAGCATCCACTTATGGAAATAGTGGGCATCTGAAAGCCCGAAGACTCTGCTCAGGAAGGTGATCGTGTCACTGAGTTCCTCTGAGAAATCACTTCGGTGGATAGTCTGAGGCCACCGGGTCACTACCTTCTTATTCTTTAGGTAGACCTCATTCATCAACTGCATGCACTGGCCCTCGTTGTCTTCCCAGGCCTTGATGCATTCCTGTTGGCTAACAGCCACGTAGTTCCGGTGGTGAGGGATGCCAAGCATCAACTCAAAATGACGGGCAGTGAGGTTTATGACTACCTCGCCCTTGCTGTTCTCGACACATCTTGTGTCCTTGTTGAAAGATTGCGCAACTACCATCATGAACTCATTGTTCACAGCGCTGACAGGGATTCCTCCGGCAAAGTGCAGGGCACTGCCTATTAGCTTGTCCATCCATGGACTTCTTGTAACCTTCTGAGTTCTAACCCAGAACTCATCCATGTCAATGTGACCCAACTCTGAGTCTCTGACATCCATACTGCACTCAGCCTGTGATTCGGGCATCCTGACCCTCTGATATTTGTATTTCATTTCTTCTTCTGTCAGCTTAGCTTTTCCTCTTGGTTTGGTGGGTTTCTTGCTTGACGTAGACATGTGTTCTCTCGAACTCAGTTGCTGATCTGCACGAAGAAGAAGTGAGACCCAATCCAAAAAGGTTGAATTAGTCATTTGATCTTCCATTGGAAAGCTAGCAGAAGGAGAGAGTTAGAGATTATAAGGCTCAGGGCGCATGAAAAATGTAACTGGCAGGCCAAATAGATAAGGCGCACAGAAAAGGAATGTTGCATAGGTTATACTAGCGCCAAAGGCGCATGGCGCATGGATGAAGCAGGTTGCATTTTATAGCAGGGCGCACAGGAAATGCGTGTTACATTGGGGTTCGGTGCGCCCTTTGGCGCATGGGAAGATTGTGTAACATTAACAAATGGTGCGCCAAAGGGATATGGCGCGGCGCATGGAGGGTTTACTCAACATCATGTTACTGCAACGGAGGGTGCGCCCGCGCCTATGTAATCTTTATACTTGCGCGCAGAAGGCTTGTGCTGCATCGAAACTGGGTGCGCCCTTTGGCGCATGGAAACATTATGCAGCATGGATAGAGGGTGCGCCAAAGGTTTCAAGGAGGCGTGGGTTTTAGACTATGTTACATGGCGGGTAGGTGCGCCGATGGGGCGCAACTATCTTTTTTGCAACAAGGCGCGCCAGTGCGCCACTGGATAAAAGCCTACCCAAATCTCTTCTTTATTCCTCTCTTCCACTTCAAAAATTACTTGGACAAGTAAGGTTTTACAAAAAGCTTTTTAATAGACCAAGCCAGTTACAAAACGACTCCTTTTCCAGCAGATCCGGAAAGAGGGAGGGAGAGGAAGAGGAACAGAAGAAAACGAACAGGGCAGCACAGGGGGAAAGGCCTAAACATATTTCATTAAACACAGACCAGCAAACCAAAAACAGACCGAAACACACCAACAGAACACAGACCAAAACATGAAAGCATAAAACAGAGAAGAGGGAGAACCTCTTACCTTAAATATAGCAAAAGATTTGGAAAGCGGGTCCACAGTGCGAGATAGCGACAGAGCAGAGCTGACAAATCCAGAGCAATCACGTGCTTGAAAAAAGGAATGAAAATGACATGGGCGCGCACGGATATTTATAGGAAAAACTTGTCATCAATGCGCCACCAACCTTTTGAAATGGCGCATGGAAACGGCTGTCGACAAGGGAAAGCGTGCGCCCTTTGGCGCATGGAAGGAATTGACAACAGAAGAATGAGCGCGCCTTTGGCGCACCATATGCATTGTCGACACGAAGTTATGTGCGCCCTTTGGCGCACCAAAACTTGGTGTTGCATATAGATTATGTGCGCCTTTGGCGCATCGAAAAGCGTGTTAACATGGAAAACCATGCGCCAAAGGCTTTTTAAGGGGGCGCACTGAAACTTGGTGTTACAAGGAAAATCCATGCGCCCAGCCAAAAAAGGCTCAAAAAGACTAAGTTCGAAAACTAAATTTCCCGGGAAGGGATTTTACGACGTTTCGAACGCGAAGGATCCCTAACGAGGGATCGAAACAAAATTTTTCGGTATGGTTATCGGTAAAATTGCCCTTGTCAATTTTACGGGATAACAGCTGGCTCTTTCTGGGGACTATCCCTGAGCAAACTCGGGGGTAGAGAATCCCAGATCACATGTGCCTATCCATTGGGTACGGAGTCAAAAACAAGGGGGACCGGAGGGAGAACAAAGGAAACACACAACAAACTGAAAGCAAACACACGACAAAAGCAAACACACAACTAAAATAAACTGTACAAAGAAGAGAGCAAGCTCTACTTCCTGAAGATCTTGAGATGTTGCCCGCTATAGGGAAGCGGGAGCTCAGCTCCATCCAGATATGAGAGATAGAAACTATTCTCTCCATTGAGTTGCTTGATTTTGAAGGGCCCTCTCCATAGGGAATCAAATTTTCCGTGCATGCCCTTTGGTTCTCTTCGCTTGTCCCAAAGAAGGACGAGATCTCCTACTTGAAAATTCCTCTGCTTGGCTTTCTTATCAAAAAGCCTCTTTACTTGATTCTGATGTTCAGTGATCCTGTCGACCACCCTTACTCTCTTTTCTTCAAGTTCTGCAAGATACATGATTCTCTTTTCTAGAGAATTCTGAAAAGTTTCATCTTCGATTACTCGTGCCAAGCGTAGAGCAGGAAGTTCAGCTAGAAATGGGAAGTTCGGCATCAGTGCCATATAACACTTGAAAAGGTGACATGCCGAGAGATCTCTTGGGAGTAATGCGGTCCGCCCACAAAGCGTCGTACAAAGACTTGTGCCACATCCGCTGATTTTCATCTACTAATTTCCGTATGATGGTCACCAAGTTCTTATTACTGGATTCCGCCTGACCATTTCCCTGAGGGTAATAATCCGAGGCATGTGCTAAAGTTATTCCATATTCATAGCAAAAACTAATAACTTCCCGCGAGGAGAAGTTAGAAGCATTATCAGCAACGATCTTGTTTGGAACACCGAACCTGACAATGATATTCTCTTTGATAAAACTGCAAACCACCTCAGAAGTGGCGTGCTTGACAGGTATGGCTTCCACCCATTTAGTGAAGTAATCCGTTGCTGTGAGGACATAGCTATGTCCGGCACTCGATTGAGGATTAAGTGCTCCAATAAAATCAATTCCCCATTGCCTGAATGGTTCATTGACAATGACGGCCTTAGGGGAAGGGCAGCCAACTTGGGCTTGCCGACGAATTGTTGACAGGGTTCACACTTTGCCACCCAGGTAGCCGCATCTTGAAAGAGCGTTGGCCAATAGTACCTGGCTCGAATGATTTTGTGTGCTGTCACGGAAGAAGAAAAATGACCTCCACAGGCTGAATTGTGAAAACTTTCCAGCAGTTTTACTTGCTGGGGCTTGTCAACACATCGCAGAAAGACACCGTCTATCCCGCGCTTATATAAACCATCATCCCAGATGACATATCTGGCCGCTCTGAGCTTTATAGTACGCTTCTCCTTTGCAGTTAGGTGCATTGGGCATTCGCCGTAGGTAAGGAAGAAAGCAATGTCGGAGTACCACTCGTCGCTAGTTGCAACAAACAGAACTAGAGGCAGAGAATCAGGCTCCTCTAGAGGGCTTTGCTCTTCGTCGGTACAGATCCTCTTTTCCTTTAGGGTCTTCTAAATTTTCATTTTCAGCCATTAGCTGACACAGGCCCTTACCCCTTACCAGCTTGGTTGGTTTAATATCCAAGTCATATTCCTGGACCTTTGCGATCCAATTCCCTCTCAAGCTTCCTAACTCCTGCTGAGTTAGAATTGATTTCACTGCGGTGTCGGGAACCAGCACCACCGTATGCGAGTTCAGAATGTAATACCTGAAATTCTTCACCGCTTTGACAACGGCAAAGGCATGCTTTTCCAATTGAGTCATCTTCAGTTCGTGAGGCTTGAGAGGAGAACTCATGAACGCGATTGGAGATTCAATATCCTCCGAGTTCTTTTGCATTAGGATTGCAGACACAGTATGTTCGGAGGCGTAGCTATACATAATGAAGTCTTTGGAGAAATCCGGACATACCAGGACCGGTGCATGAGCAACAGAAGTTTTTATCTCCTCAAACGACCTTTTCCCTTCTTCACTCCATCTGAAAGTTGGTGACCCCTTCATCATGTTCAGTATGTGGCGGGTCTTCTCAGCAAAATCAGGAACAAAACGCCTGAGAAAGTTCACCTTTCCGAAGAAAGAATGAACACCATTCTTGCTTGTAGGCAGAGTAAGGCTTTGGATAGCCTTAACTCTTTCGGCATCGATCTTCGTTCCTTCTTTGCTAACCACATGGCCGAGCAATTTCCCTTCCGTAACCCCAAAAACAGACTTTTTGGGATTTAGGGAAATTCCATGTTCTCGGCACCTGGCCAATACTTGCTCCAAATGATCACAATGATCACTTCGTTGTTTAGAGAACACGGTTAAGTCATCTAGATAAACTACAATGACTTTTCCCATCATGCCTTTAAATGCGAAATCCATGGCCCGCTGAAAAGTGGCACCAGCGTTAGTTAGGCCGAAAGGCATCCTGCTATAGGCAAATGTACCCCATGGAGTAGTGAATGCTGTTTTGAATTGATCTTCAGGCGAGACTTCAATCTGATTGTAGCCTGAAAAACCATCAAGCATAGACAGCATTTCTGATCCAGTTACTGCTTGCAGAACTTGATCCATTATGGGAAGAGGGTAGTTGTCTTTCAGCGAAGCTTGATTCAAGTTTCGGAAGTCTACGCAGATGCGTATTTCACCGTTTTTCTTGCGCACTGGCACAATGTTTGCCACCCAAGTGCTGTGATGAATAGGGAAGATGATTCTTGCATCCAGCATCTTCTGAATTTCGGCCTGAATGGTGCCCGAAATCTTGGGATTATAGTGCCTCTGCTTCTGACGGAAGGCTTTGACATCGTCTTTCAAGGGAATATCGTGCTGAACGTCCTTTGGCTTGAAGGACTTTAAATCGGCGTAGGACCATGCCAATACATCCATATATCTTTTCAGCAACTTGACAAATTTCCGCTTTTCTTCCGGCGTGCAACATTTCCCGATGTTCACAAATTGCGGATGTGCCTCAGAACCTATATTGACTGGTTCTGTCTCTGGGGATGAGCAAGGATCGTCCCGCTTCTTCTTTCTCACAAAACGGTCATGCCTGTCAAACAGGCGTTCCAGAGAAACCAGGCCCTTCGGAATTTTATTTCCTTTGAGCTGACATATGCCGTCTTTCTCCTCTGATTCATGGTTTTGACTGTTGATTGATTCGCGGCATGTCGAGGTGGATCCTTCAAAATACAACTCATCAAAATTTTCTGATTTTTCTAGAAAGGCAATGAGGTGATTATCATCGTTGAATACCTGCCAATGCTGAGAGTTGTCTGGCACGCTCGGGCGGAAAACCACTTCAATGGTGTATTTGTTCGTTTTCAAACCCGGGTGCGGGAGCATGAGAGATGCTGAAACGGCCAATGAATCGGCCATATCATTTTGAGCTCTTGGAATTGCCCCTATCGAAAAGGCATCAAATTCCTCAATGCTGTCCCATACTGCATTACGGTAGTGCCTGAGCCTTTCATTTTTACTTGGTAAATCCTTTTGACCTGATTTACAACCAGCTCGGCATCACCTTGAACTTTTAGATTTTTAATTCCTCTTTCCTTTGCAGCTTGCATACCGAGTAAGAGAGACTCATACTCAGCAGTATTGTTAGTGTTGAAAAACTGCAATTTGAAAGAGAGGAATGACTTCTTCCTCAGGAGATATCAGCACAACCCCAGCGCCACATCCACTAGTTGCGCAACTGCCATCAAATTGCAAGGTCCAGATCTTATTGAGATCCTTTTCTTGAACGAAAAACGTCCTTTGTATCCGCCTCGGTGGATAAGAAGTAGTTCCCCATCCCTGATGATTCAAAAAGGATTTGGGCTTTGGGATCTTCGGAGCTAGTGACCAAGTACTTCTTTTGGGATTCCGGTTCTAAAGTTTGCATTACGCCTTTGACTGGAATTCTAGCTTTAGACCAGTCCATGTGAATTTCTCCACCAACTTCGCTGCAAAAGCTCCTTCCTAGCAGAATTCCATAGGCTGCCGGAATGTCAGCGACAAGGACGGTCATTTTTACTCTTTTATCCGGGAAGGCTGCAAACGCAAATTGCGCGTCTTTGATTTGGCCAATCAACGGCACTTGCTTGGTCTCCAATGAGTAACATCTGCCGAAAGGCTTGGTAAGAGTAAGGCCCAAAGCATGGGTGACTTTCGCCGGCATAACGTTGTCAGAAGCTCCGGAATCAATTATACAGTTGCTCAACTTATGGCCGTTGATTAGGAGAGAGAGATAGAAAGGTTCTATCTTGCCTGATGCGGATGTTGAAGCAACATTTATGTGGGATTCAGGAGGAGTGGAAAGGATTCCTTTTGGGGAAGCCTGATTAGATATAACAGCTTGACTTTGGATATACTTAGTCAATCTTACAAGCTGTTCGGGGTTTGACTGAAGATACTCAGCTTCAGACATCTGGATCTTGGTCTTTTTTGCATGATCTATTATATCGAATGCGGCCAAGGGTTGCGTTGGTAAAGGAATGAGTCCTTCACTTCGCGATGGTGGAACAGGGTTACTGATCTTGATAGGAATATGAGGGGGCTGATTCGGAGGAGAGATGGGCGGAAAAGACTTCTTTGCAAAAGATTTAACAGGGAATTGAGTAGGAAGAGGATTACCTCTTCTAACAATGGTTGGAGGCACGTTTGACACGACCTTCTCCTTCTGCACATGGGCAGCAACTTCCGCTTCCTTTCCTTGCGAGCGGGTAAAAACAGCGTAGGATTGTCCGCTTGCATAGCCCTGAGTACTCTCTTCTTCATCAGATTCATCCTCATCAAATTCCATGTATCCAATAGTGGAGTCGCCAGTCGGCTCACCGACATCTTGATCATCTTCGTCTTGAGGCGAAGATTCTTCATAGTACTGCTCTTCCTCTTCAATTTCGGCCAAAGCATTGACCGGAGGAGCTTCAAGCGCCAACCGTGGAGCAGTTGCAGGTAAGCGCGGTCTTTGTGAAACATTGTTAGGAACAAAATTCCTCCGCGGGACATCCCGGTACGAGGAACTGGGAGAGGCCTGGGCCACTGCTTTTTTAATGCGAGCAGATCGTTCGCCATCTTTTGGAATGCTGGATCAGACGAAGTAGTAGGCGAGGGATCTGAAGATTTGGACTTTGATGATTCCTTTTTCAACTCGCCAGATATTATCAAATTGTCTTCTATCCGAATGGCAGCAGCCTGAGCGAGAGGCAGAGTAGCTACTCGCTCTTGAAGGAGCAAGAAACTGACTTTTGAGCTCATGGCGTTCACGAAGAAACACTTCTGATTCTCCGGTGTTGGAAGCATGGCAGTAGGGACACGGTTGATTAATGCATTGAACCGGGCGACAAAATCGCGCATGGTCTCATTGGCCTCTTTCTTCAGGTGGGTAATCCGCGATAGCAACGCAAATGCATCTTCTGAAGGCTTGTATCTGTCTTCAAAAGCTTCCCGCAAGGTAGCCCAACTGGTGATAGATCCGGCCGGCAAATGCTGAAACCATTCAGCTGCAGGCCCTTGTAGGGTTTCCAGAAAAAGGTGAACTGACACATCTTCATGAGTCACGTCCAAAATACTGCATGACATAATGAAAGCAGATATGTGGGAATCCGTGCTTTGATTTCCGCTCCCGTCAAATTTAGGAAAATTCTTTCGATTTCCGTGAGGGAGCGCGTGAACTGGATGTGGCAGTGCGAGAGGGCCCATAGCGTTTCCCCATGGTACCGCCATTTGAAAGGCTGGAAAAAGCACACGAGCTGGGAGGGTGGTTCCACTGAGCAGCAAGGCACTACAAAGGGACGTGGATGTTCCTTGTAAAAGACTTTTTCTTCGTGAAGGTGAGACACTCCTGGATGACTAGCTAACTGAGCTTAGTGCTTTGAAAACGTGCGGTGTCACGCTGAAATTGTGCCTGCAAGCAGATCGAAAGTAGGATCACTTGTCCACGGGCTCTCTCGCCGCACGTAAAGGTTCACTCGCCATGAGTGTACCTTCCAGTCTGCAATGTTAAGGCGCAGATTTAATCCTTATTTTTGGGTGTATTTGCTGATTTTCTGGTTTTTCTGACAAAAACCAGCAGCAAATACTTTTCTGAATATTTAAAAATTATCCTCCTCGAAAAAACCGATTGCGGTTAATGACAAATAGCAGCGAGGATAAGATGGCAGGGAAGAATAGCAGGCTGATTTTCAGATCTGATCTTTACTTTTTCAGAGGGTTTTAAACTTTTTGGAAAATAGTCAAAAATCCAGATCTACGGAAAAATAATGATTTTGATAAAAACTCAGCGAACTAAAGATCTGTAACTAGGCCCGATCTATGACTCTCAGAAGAAATTTTTTTGATTTGAGCACTTTTGCAAATTTTTCGGATTTTTATAAAAAATTCAGGTTTGCAAACAGGCAGCAATCTTTTGATTTTTCTGATTTTATGTTATACCACCAGCATAGATCTGACAGATCTGTTTCGATCCCAGAGTCTTGAAAACGTTGGTCCGAAAATCTGTCACGCGGACAGATCTATGGATAGACGAGCCAACAGTGTTGCAGGGCTTAGCCCCTCTTTGAGACAATAAAGCTGGTTTATTGCTATTTCTACTAGCGAGGAACCTATGCAAGTCTCTCATGATTCGCTTCGGGGTTGGGATCTCATCCCAGTAGAGTATTCCAGGCTGCGAAAAGAAAGGAATGAAAGAGGGAGAAGAGAAAGAACAGATCCGAAGGGAGAAAAGAAATGAATTCCAAAGCAGAAAGGTCAGAAGATTTATGTTTTTAGTTTGGTAGTAAAGCAGAGCCAAACCTACTTCGCATAAATAAACAAAGCAATCTTGATAAACAAATGACGGAAAAGTAGATATGAATCCATGCATTAAACACATACAAATCTAACGTAAGAAAGATCTAACGTATAACACACGGCTATTGAGCACAAAGTCGAATAATTGTATTATCTGTCCTTTTTCTGTTACAAGAAAGCTCAAAGTCTTTCTCTCCTCACTTCTATTTCTATCTGAAAAATGTTCACACGAATACAACAAGTATTCTCATATTTATAGAAGATGAGGGAGAGAGAAGGCAAAATGGAGCCAACCACTTATTTACAAAATATCCAAAAGTCATGTTGACTTTGACAACTTTGATGGATGACATCATCCCATGATGCAACATGGATGATGTCATCATTTGTGCCAACACATTTTTAGACATTTCGAAAAGAAAGTCGGAGAATAGAGAGAAGAAGAAGAAGAAGAAGAAGAAGAAGAAGCTACTCATCATCATCATCCGCGGTCGAAAAGGGGTTGCGCTTGCGGTGCTAGGTTCACCTTCGGCACCTTTGCCTTTCAGTAGCTTCTTTGATCTTGGAGGTGCGTTGCCCAAAGGAGAAGTTGTGAAATCTACCCCAAGGTAGATTAGTCCGTTCATGCGGCACCAATGCTCTGTTCTCCGCATAGTCTCCTTGACCCTCTCCTCAATTGTTTGAGGAGCCTTGCTTCTGTCAATGTCCGGGAAGGGCCAATCATCCCCTTCTGTGTCATTATACACTTTGTCTACTTCGTCTTCCGTGGTTTGGAAGCCTTTGGGGACAATGGCCACTCCGTATTGAATGATTTCCGTCAATGCCAAGCGCGAGTGATCCTTTCTTCTGAGTTCCACCTCATGGAGAACGTCAATGTAAATATCCTCAATTTGAGGGACATGGATCGGATCAAGCTTAGCCCTTGGCAGGCAGCCCCTAGGATCGAAGGTAGGCCTGGCTGGGAAGTCATGCTTCAAATTTAACAACTCCAGCTCTGCGAACATTTCCTTCGCCTTATGGTAGGAGGAGCATGTGTACCGGCCCACTGTGAGGGGGAAAGGAGTTCGCCCTTCTTTCTTTTGAGGCACTTTTCATGGTACGTGACCAATTTGTCTTGATAGTTCTAATAGAATCGGCCTTGGTCCAAGATGCCCGGTTGGCTCTCCCAAAAGTTGGCAGCCCTTAGATAGGTGAACGTGGGAAATTGGGTGAACAGGCCCCCATTTCTCTGTGATCGCCACTATGTTCTTGGTTGTCAGCTATGAGTCATGTTCGGCCTCAGTAGGTAGATGACATGATAGTAAGAACGCATCGTTAACTTTTGCGAAATGTTGGATGTTATTCTCCAGCCTCAGCTCTGGATAGTAATCAAATATCTTGGCTTGAGGCCATACTCCACTTCGGTTCAGCCCCGGATAATCCCTTGCTGACGCTGCAGCATAGACTACATAGGAGTTCATATGGAACACTCCGTGGTGGCGAAACCTGCTGTTGCAGTACTGCTCGAGAGCAGTGCTTGCTAATTATTTCACCCCAGAAAAGCGCTGATCGGGCAAATTCTTATTCATTGTTTCTAGGTACCGCAGCATCCACTTATGGAAATAGTGGGCATCTGAAAGCCCGAAGACTCTGCTCAGGAAGGTGATCGTGTCACTGAGTTCCTCTGAGAAATCACTTCAGTGGATAGTCTGAGGCCACCGGGTCACTACCTTCTTATTCTTTAGGTAGAATTCATTCATCAACTGCATGCACTGGCCCTCGTTGTCTTCCCAGGCCTTGATGCATTCCTGTTGGCTAACAGCCACGTAGTTCCGGTGGTGAGGGATGCCAAGCATCAACTCAAAATGACGGGCAGTGAGGTTTATGACTACCTCGCCCTTGCTGTTCTCGACACATCTTGTGTCCTTGTTGAAAGATTGTGCGCAACTACCATCATGAACTCATTGTTCACAGTGCTGACAGGGATTCCTCCGGCAAAGTGCAGGGCACTGCCTATTAGCTTGTCCATCCATGGACTTCTTGTAACCTTCTGAGTTCTAACCCAGAACTCATCCATGTCAATGTGACCCAATTCTGAGTCTCTGACATCCATACTGCACTCGGACGTGATTCGGCATCATCGACCCTCGATATTTGTATTTCATTTCTTCTTCTGTCAGCTTAGCTTTTCCTCTTGGTTTGGTGGGTTTCTTGCTTGACGTAGACATGTGTTCTCTCGAACTCAGTTGCTGATCTGCACGAAGAAGAAGTGAGACCCAATCCAAAAAGGTTGAATTAGTCATTTGATCTTCCATTGGAAAGCTAGCAGAAGGAGAGAGTTAGAGATTATAAGGCTCAGGGCGCATGAAAAATGTAATCGGCGGAGCCAAATAGATAAGGCGCACAGAAAAGGAATGTTGCATAGGTTATACTAGCGCCAAAGGCGCATGGCGCATGGATGAAGCAGGTTGCATTTTATAGCAGGGCGCACAGGAAATGCGTGTTACATTGGGGTTCGGTGCGCCCTTTGGCGCATGGGAAGATTGTGTAACATTAACAAATGGTGCGCCAAAGGAATATGGCGCGGCGCATGGAGGGTTTACTCAACATCATGTTACTGCAATGACGGAGGGTGCGCCCGCACCTATGTAATCTTTATACTTGCGCGCAGTAAGGCTTTGTGGCGCATCGAACCAGGTGCGCCCTTTGGCGCATGGAAACATTATGCAGCATGGATAGAGGGTGCACCAAAGGTTTCAAGGAGGCGTGGGTTTTAGACTATGTTACATGGCGGGTAGGTGCGCGATGGATGGGGCCAAATGTTTTTTTGCAACAAGGCGCGCCAGTGCGCCACTGGATAAAAGCCTACCCAAATCTCTTCTTTATTCCTCTCTTCCACTTCAAAAATTACTTGGACAAGTAAGGTTTTACAAAAAGCTTTTTAATAGACCAAGCGATTACAAAAGCGACTCCTTTTCCAAAGAGATCCTAAAGAGGGAGAGGAGAGGAAGAGAAGAAACAAGAAACGAACAGGCGACACGGGGAAAGGCCTAAACATATTTCATTTAAACACGAGATAAAGCAAACCAAAAGTGACCGAAACACACCAATGAACACAGACCAAAACATGAAAGCATAAAATGAGAGAAGAGGGGGAACCTCTTACCTTAAATATAGCAAAAGATTTGGAAAGTGGGTCCACAAAGTGCGAGATGGCGACAGAGCAGAGCTGACAAATCCAGAGCAATCACGTGCTTCGAAAAAAGGAATGAAAATGACATGGGCGTGCACTGATATTTATAGGAAAACTTGTCATCAATGCGCCACCAACCTTTTGAAATGGCGCATGGAAACTGCTGTCGACAAGGGAAAGCGTGCGCCCTTTGGCGCATGGAAGGAATTGACAACAGAAGAATGAGCGCGCCTTTGGCGCACCATATGCATGACACGAAGTTATGTGTGCCCTTTGGCGCACCAAAACTTGGTGTTGCATATAGATTATGTGCGCCCTTTGGCGCACCGAAAAGCGTGTTAACATGGAAAACCATGCGCCAAAGGCTTTTTAAGGGGGCGCACTGAAACTTGGTGTTACAAGGAAAATCCATGCGCCCAGCCAAAAAGGCTCAAAAAGACTAAGTTCGAAAACTAAATTTCCCGGGAAGGGATTTTACGACGTTTCGAACGCGAAGGATCCCTAACGAGGGATCGAAACAAAATTTTTCGGTATGGTTATCGGTAAAATTGCCCTTGTCAATTTTACGGGATAACAACATAGTCAACCTTTATCAAAAGCTTCTTGCGTTGATCAACTTCGTGAAGACCTCAAGAATAAAACAATCAATATCCCCCTGGTAGACTTCCCGCATCGATCGGTCTATATTCAATAAAATATAAGCCTCATTCAAAAGGACTTTTGAGGCATGGAATTGTCTATTTAGGGTAGGTTCTCTTCCGTCAGAACACTCACTTTGTAATAAGTTCTCCGTACCTCAGCTATATCATCCACCTCACCTCACCATTTGTTTCAACTCAAGGGACGTAACGTACACCTGATAGGTTGTGATCACACAACTCTTTTCACCTATTGACTTCTCGTCTATGCACGGTACCTAGGGCTCCAAGCTCATTCCACGTTGTGTGGTTTGTTTATCTCTTTTCACCTACGGAGCACTCTTTCTACTTTGCCTCGCATCTAGGATTGTGTGTTGACCTTAATCAGGACACGATTCCCTACTACTTGGGTAGGCTAACTTTCGCTTCCCTTATACCTTTTACAACATCACCAATTCATTACCAACACCATCAACCTTACCTTTACCAATCTTAATATTTTTTACCAACCAACCAATTGCCTAAACCGTACCCAATTGCTGAATTCGCCTCTCCCTGATCCTAAGGGAGAACTACATCGGTCTGAGGCCCCTCCTTGCTTTGTGCAATGGGCTATGTAGGCAGCACTTCGGAGACATGGGGTCTCCCAAGGTTAGCTCGACCATCCCCTACCATAACCTATCATGTGTGGTAAATATAAATAGTTTTGTGTATTTAATCAAATTCCTCTTTATCCTTTTTCAAAACACCGAAAGTCAAAACGAAAACATTCTTATTATTATAACTCAAATCAACATACATATCTCGTTTTATTTAGATGTTAAACAAATACATCTTCTCTATCATCGACACGCAGGTCGATACTCTTATTTATTCTTATACCTCTATAACATTTACTTAAACCCTCACGATTCATCCCGACCCAGGTGATGATCGTGATCGTCGACCCTCTCGGGGCCTCTCTGTCTCAAAGGTACCACGGCTATTGGTACCGCCAGCGATCTGCCAATCTCTCTGTAACATATGAATATGCCCTCTCGCATGGAGGACTCCAGCCTCTAGTCTCTCCACCCGTGACTCATGACCACTAACAATCCTCTTGTCTCATTCACCTGCGTTTGGAGCTGCTGAACCAAACGCTGCAGATGATCCCTCTCTGCTGTAATCACCGCTATGTCAGGGCGCTCACGTACACCTCGCAGTTCTGCTACCCACCATAATCTATAGGCCTCTGTCGTTCCTGCATCCATTACCCTGTGATCGGCTGCTACCTCTTCAGGCCCTTCTGGAGGTGTTGGCCGGGGAGGTGAGAATGCTGCCTCGGCGTCGATCCTCATATATGGTCTATAAGCCAGGGGTATATCCTGCACAAATCAAATTGCGCGCACGCGATCTATGGAATCCTCTCATATTCACTGGCTGTGCCCTGCGATCCACCTCATTCGCTCTACACCCCTTAACTCCTCATCTATGCTCTCTGTTACCATATAGTTACCGTAAGGCCTCCAACAAATGTCTGCAACCTACCACCCTAAAAACCCAAAACCATCCCACCCAAAACCAACAAAAACAAAACCCCAACAAAACACACGCAACCCAACCCTACACCCAACCCTTCTCCACCCCTAACCCAACCCCCAACCCAACACCCACACGGACCCACAACCCAACCCAAAAACCCAAAGCCCAACCCTACACCAAACCCTTCTCCCACCTCCACCTCAAACCCAACCCAAAAGCCCAAAAACCCAAAACCCAACCTCCAACCCACACCCCCCACAACCCTACACCCAACCCCAAAAACCCACAACCCAACCCTTCACCAAACCCTTCTCCCACCTCCACCTCAAACCCAACCCAAAAACCCAAAACCCACCAAGCCACCGACGCCGGCCGATACATGACCGACGCCGGTCACCAACAACAGTCCCTTTCCCTACAATTTTGCGACCGATGCCGGTCGCTTAGTGACCGACATCGGTCACTGTCCTCTCCCGGAGCCGAACCCCCGCGCGGCCCCCAAAACCCATTTTTTACCTATTTCTACCCATCTACCCACCCAAATACCCTAAAAACTTACCCACCTACCCACCTTAGCCTATCTAGCCTATCTACCCTCTCCCTTTTTCAAATCATTTCCATTTTCTCATTATTTCCTAAAAAAGGTTAATTCCTACCCAAACCCCCAATTTAGCATAATACAACCAAATCACCAAATTAAAGAGTTTCGAATCTACCCGAACGACGACACGTCGTCGTGGTGGGATGGGTGGTGGCGGTCCAGCTGGTCCAGCCCCTCCAGCTCCTCCTGCCTGTGCCATGGCTCCAATCCTGATCTGCTGGGTCCCCGGCCAATCAACTGCTGCCTCCTCCTTAATCGGGCCCACTATCAACTCTCTCCGCCAATACAATAGCTCCACCTCACTCAATCAAGCCTCTAATCCCAACTCTCCACGTCAGACAAGTCGATTTGGTTTGCAAATAACAAAAGTGACAATGACAAGCCGTATTTTTCTTTTTATAGGTTTTTCGCCTTTCACCGATATCGGTTTCATTTTGCCCTAAGGAACCGGTATCGGTCCCTTAACCGATATCGGTCGGCGGCCTTCTTGTGGCCAAACGAATCCTTCACCTTGGTTATTATTGGCCTACTCTCAATAACGCCATTCGCTACGAATATGTTAAGCGTTGTGTTATGTGTCGCCAACATGCCAACCTTCAACATACTCCTAGCCACCCGCTCGAGATCGCTCGAGATCTTTGGCCCTTCTCACAATGGGGTTTAGACCTTATTGGTGAGATTCACCCGAACTCTTCACAATGTCACCGTTGGATAATCACAATGACCGAATATTACACAAAATGGGTGGAGGCTATTCCACTCATTTCAATCAAAAAAAAAAGAAAAAATGTCGAGTTCATTAACCACCACATTATATCTGTCGTTTTGGTGTTCCTCATCGCCGATAGCAAGATAATGGAAAATCTTTCAAAAACAAGTTGTTGCGAGACCTTTGCGACAACTTTGGTATCAAACTTAGCTTCTCATCACCCTACTATCCACAAGCCAATGGGCAAGCCGAGTCCTCTAATAAAACAATAACTAAAATCCTCATGAAAGTTGTCAATGAATCCGGAAGAAATTGGCACGATCACATTCCCTTTGCTCTTTGGGCTTATCGTACTAGCATTCGTACCTCTACTAATGCCACACCTTTTCTTTGGTATACGGTCACCGAGGCTGTTTTGCCTCTCGAAATACAAATACCCTCCCTTAGAATATCTCTTGGGATATTCTCACCAACGATGATTTCCACCAAGAGCGGTTAGCCCAATTGGAGCTTGATGAATGCCATCTTACGGCTCTTCATCACCTTCAAATCTATCAAAAAACGCATCAAACGTGCTTATGATAAGCGACTTCATGAGCGTACCTTTAAGGTTGGTGATCTTGTCCTCAAAGAGAATCAACATGTAACCAAACTAGAAAAGAGCAAACGTGGAAAATTTGCTCCCAATTGGATTGGGCCTTACATAATCACTCACACCTATGGATCAGGCGCTTATCGTTTAGCTTCGCTTAATGGTAAACCTGAGCCTGAGCCCCTTAATGCCTTGCATCTTCGACCATTCTATTGTTGAAATTAGTGTTATATCACTTCTTATCCCCTCCGCTCGTCCCTTGAGCTCCCATACCACCACATGCCCTTGTTTCCTACATCTCGAAATAAAATCAAGCTCACCTCTCACCTCCCATTAACGATGCCTTCCCTTTTTAGTCTAGTCCATGACTTCAAAGTTTTAAAATAAGCCGTATTCTTATGGGATTTTCTTGAGTCAAACTTCCTACAAGCCTAGATGCTTCATGCTAAAAAGAACATCTAGTCATCTAAACTAAATATAGACTGCTCCCTCGAAGGACAGCTATATGCCAAACTATTGCTGCTATTATATATAGACTGCTCCCCCGAAGGACAGCTATGCATTAAAATCATATCTGCTACTATAAATAGACTGCTCCCTCGAAGGACAGCTATACACAGTCAGCCTTTATCGAAGCTTTCGCATTGATCAGCCGTGTGAAGACCTCAAGAATAAAACAATCAATATCCCTGGTAGACTTCCCGCATCGATCAGTCTATATTCAATAAAATAAAAGCCTCATTCAAAAGGACTTTTGAGTCATGGACTTGTCTATTTAGGGTAGGTTCTCTTCCGTCAGAACACTCACTTTGTAATAAGTTCTCCGTACCTCAGCTATATCATCCACCTCACCTCACCATTTGTTTCAACTCAAGGGACGTAACGTACACCTGATAGGTTGTGATCACACAACTCTTTTCACCTATTGACTTCTCGTCTATGCACGGTACCTAGGGCTCCAAGCTCGTTCCACGTTGTGTGGTTTGTTTAGCTCTTTTCACCTACGGAGCACTCTTTCTACTTTGCCTCGCATCTAGGATTGTGTGTTGACCTTAATCAGGACACGATTCCCTACTACTTGGGTAGGCTAACTTTCGCTTCCCTTATACCTTTTACAACATCACCAATTCATTACCAACACCATCAACCTTACCTTTACCAATCTTAATATTTTTTTACCAACCAACCAATTGCCTAAACCGTACTCCAATTGCTGAATTCGACACCCGCCTCTCCCCGATCCTAAGGGAGAACTACATCGGTCTGAGGCCCCTCCTTGCTTTGTGCAATGGGCTATGTAGGCAGCACTTCGGAGACATGGGGTCTCCCAAGGTTAGCTCGACCATCCCCTACCATAACCTATCATGTGTGGTAAATATAAATATTTTTGTGTATTCCTATTTAATCACATTCCTCTTTATCCTTTTTCAAAACACCGAAAGTCAAAACAAAAACATTCTTATTATTATAACTCAAATCAACATACATATCTCGTTTTATTTAGATGTTAAACAAATACATCTTCTCTATCATCGACAGGTCGGTACTCTTATTTATTCTTATACCTCTATAACATTTACTTAAACCCTCACGATTCATCCCGACCCAGGTGATGATCGTGATCATCGACCCCTCTCGCCGGGCCTCTCTGTCCTCAAAGGTACCATGGCTATTGGTACCACCCACTGATCTACCAATCTCTCCTGTAACATATGAATACGCCCTCTCGCATGGAGGACTCCAGCCTCTAGTCTCTCCGCCCGTGACTCCGCAACCACTAACAATCCTCTTGTCTCATTCACCTGCGTTTGGAGCTGCTGAACCAAACACTGCAGACGATCCCTCTCTGCTGTAATCACCGCTATGTCAGGGCGCTCACGTACACCTCGCAGTTCTGCTACCCACCATAATCTATAGGCCTCTGTCGTTCCCGCATCCATTACCCTGCGATCGGCTGCTACCTCTTCAGGCCCTTCTGGAGGTGTTGGCCTGGGAGGTGAGAATGCTGCCTCGGCGTCGATCCTCATATATGGTCTATAAGCCAGGGGTATATCCTGCACAAATCCAAATTGTCACCGCACGTGATCTATAGGAATCCTCTCATATTCACCTAGCCTGTGCCCCACGATCCACCTCATTCGCTCTACACCCCTTAACTCCTCAGCTATGCTCTCTGTTACCATATAGTTACCGTAAGGCCTCCAATGCAGATGTCCGCAACCTACCACCCTAAAAACCCAAAACCATCCCACCCCAAAACCAACAAAAACAAAACCCCAACAAAACACATGCAACCCAACCCTACACCCAACCCTTCTCCACCCCTAACCCAACCCCCCAACCCAACACCCACACCGACCCACAACCCAACCCAAAAACCCAAAGTCCAACCCTACACCAAACCCTTCTCCCACCTCCACCTCAAACCCAACCCAAAAGCCCAAAAACCCAAAACCCAACCTCCAACCCACACCCCCCACAACCCTACACCCAACCCCAAAAACCCACAACCCAACCCTTCACCAAACCCTTCTCCCACCTCCACCTCAAACCCAACCCAAAAACCCAAAACCCAACCCAAAAACCCAAAACCCACCAAGCCACCGACGCCGGCCGATACATGACCGACGCCGGTCACCAACAACAGTCCCTTTCCCTACAATTTTGCGACTGATGCCGGTCGCTTAGTGACCGACATCGGTCACTGTCCTCTCCCGGAGCCGAAACCCCGCGCGGCCCCCAAAACCCATTTTTTTACCTATTTCTACCCATCTACCCACCCAAATACCCTAAAAACTTACCCACCTACCCACCTTAGCCTATCTAGCCTATCTACCCTCTCCCTTTTTCAAATCATTTCCATTTTCTCATTATTTCCTAAAAAAGGTTAATTCCTACCCAAACCCCCAATTTAGCATAATACAACCAAATCACCAAATTAAAGAGTTTCGAATCTACCCGAACGACGACATGTCGTCGTGGTGGGATGGGTGGTGGCGGTCCAGCTGGTCCAGCCCCTCCAGCTCCTCCTGCCTGTGCCATGGCTCCAATCCTGATCTGCTGGGTCCCCGGCCAATCAACTGCTGCCTCCTTAATCGGCCCACTATCAACTCTCTCGCCAATACAATAGCTCCACCTCACTCAATCAAGCCTCTAATCCTAACTCTCCACGTCGACAAGTCGATTTGGTTTGAATAACAAAAGTGACAATGACAAGCCGTATTTTTCTTTTTATAGGTTTTTCACCTTTCACCGATATCGGTTTCATTTTGCCCTAAGGAACCGGTATCGGTCACTTAACTCGATATCGGTCGGGCGGTAATCGACATCGGTTCTGTACCCAACTTTCACCCCATTCTTTACCCTTATTTACTCTTTGCCTCTTTTTCACCAATATCGCCTCTATCCACCTTTGCCGCACACCATTTGTTCACCTATCGGCTGACCTAAGGCCTCAACCTACCAATCGCCCGACCCAAGGCCTCAACCTACCAATTGGCTCCGACCCAAGGCCTCAACCTACCTATTCGGCCCGACTTAAGGCCTCAACCTACCTATTGGCCCGACCCAAGGCCTCGCCCTACCAATTTGGCCCGACCCAAGGCCTCAACCTACCAATTGGCCCGACCCAAGGCCTCGCCCTCACTATTTGGCCCGACCCAAGGCCTCCCTTTACCCTTCTGGCCCGACCCAAGGCCGCAACCCAACAACTTGGCCCGACCCACGGCCGCACCACTTCCATCCCTTACCCAAAATCAACACCATACACTTTTATCCACCCATCCGGTAGTTTTTTGTTCAATCGAGCTCACCTGTTCGTGTTTTAGCATGATTAGGGTCCTTGACTTGATCTGTCGACCAACTTTGCCCAGACCTAGACCGTGACGTTTATCTCAACCAAACCAACCTTTTGGTACTGCCGAACATGCCTAAACGTTCCTGTACCTTACCTGTTATATACCCTGGGGCTACTTCCTATGCCTTGGATACCAGGATTATATCACCCTTGTTTGGATAAACTATCGACCTTTGCCTCTGCACTGCTGGTTTTCTGTCAACTCACGTACCCTAGTAAATCTTATTACATTTCAACATGCGTCTCGCTTCCTTGGACCTACCCCACCACCTTACCATCCTCTCTATAACATGTACCCTTTATCAACCCTATCCCACGATTTCCGTTCACTCAATCTGCGATAGATTTGAGGGGGATTACCTATATCCTTAACATGAGAAACCACTTCATATTATTGTCAGCAGCCTTTACAAAACAAGCTACACGACAATAAGGGGCTAATGTAGACACAAATTCGTGTCTTACGACCCCTTGTGACCCACATCCCATTTCGTAATCTAACCTCATCACCTAAACCTTACACAATTATTTATTAATTACCTTATAATTGATAAATCCACATCACCTTACCCGCCACCTCACTTTGCCACCTCATCATGACCTAGCCCTAACCCTAAACTAATATAATTAAGACCCAATGACTTGGTCTAGACTCACATCCATAACTAATGCCTCCTTACTCGCACCCAAAGCCGACCTTCTAGCCACTTGACCAAGCCCGCAATCGATCTCTCGGGAGAAAAGCGGGGAAGGTGGGCTATTTTACCAAAAATAGCCTACTTTTTTCCTTACCGATGCCGATTCTACTCGACCGCCGCGTCGGTTATGCAACCGCCATCGGTTCCCTGTAAATGGGCTCCCCAAACCAAAACAACGGATCGGAAATTCATTTTGGGGATCAGTCAAAGGATTTCTGGATCAACAGAGAGCATTGGGAGCGAGAAACAGAGTCCAGATCTTCATTTAATCAAGCAGAGACGAGTAAAGAAACCAGAAGTGCTTGCAGTAGAGGATATCAACTTGCATCTTCGCCAAAACCAGTAAGTCACATCTTGCATGTCCTCTGTTATAACATTTCTTATGCTCTGTGAATTTCAGTCCTCCTAAATCCGTCTCTGAATCTACTACCCAACGTGTCATTGCATCTAACTATTATTCTTTTGCTTCTAATCATCCCATTTCCTAATATCATCCATAAACCAGCCTTACAAAACACCATAGCTACCAAAAAGATCCTAGAACCCACCGGTATCGGTTATCAGTAACCAACATCGGTTATCATGAATCGCATCCGTTCCTCGATCGTAAAACCTTAAAACTAGCCTTTCCCTACCGGTTCAACGAGACAATTTAATTGATATTTTGCAGTCTTTTGTGTTAATTCATATTAGCAGGGGAACTGACCACCTTCGAAAGGAAGTTTTATATTTCCTAGGCCCAAGGCAGTTTCCTCATTTATTGTTTAATCAAAATCTTGTGGTCTTGTGTTCTTATTTGTAGGTAGTCCTTCCAAGACAAAAAGGAGTTCTCCGCAGTCAACCTGATCTTTCTCTACGGTACGCGCACACCATCTCGACATTCAATGTATTCCTCCTAACCCTAACCTCATCTGTTTCTAAAAGGAATGAAAGGATAGAAGCAACTCTATTCCCAGAAGTTTGAAACATTCCGAGTGAAACACCCTTCTCGCAAAACACCGACATATCGTCAAAAGAACTTGTATTCCCTCTTATTTTTGTTAATTAATTACAATATGCTAATTGATTAAATCGCCTATCTAGCTAATAACCTAATTAGCAACCTTCCGTTAATTATTTACCCCTTTTATCTAGACTAATTAATTATTATTAATTAATTAGCTTTTCACTTTATTTAACTAGTAAATCAATATTTAATTGATTTAATCCTCCTAATAGCCTAAATTGTACCAATATTCCTCTAATTAGCTTCTATAAGCTTACATCTACCTATTAGTTAATCACCTTTGATTAATTAAAACACCCCCAACTCCCATGACTTGTTAAGCATAAATTAAACCCTTCTAAAGTAAGGTTACCTTTAATAAAGAAACCTTATCCATTCCTAATCATGTTTTACCTTTATCCCACATGCAAAGGGATGAAGTGTTTCCTTTATCCATTGGGCTATATAAGGAGCCCTCCTTCTACCTTTATACCTACACCTAAACTTCTTGAGAGAGAAAATGCAAAGCATATAAAGCAAAGAGACTAAGAGCTTGCATTTTGTCTTCTTGAGAGGTCACCATTGTTAAGAGCTAAGCTTCATATTCTTGCATTCTTTAAGGATCAAACAAGAAATTTTTGATTTCCATTGGAGCTAAATAGGTCCATGCATTTTGTTGGTAATCTAGGAGAGTAGAGATTTTGAATAGCATGCATAGTTTTGATCTTATGTTTCAAAGTTATTGATGTTTAGAATAGATCTTGTTTAGCTCTTTATCTTGATGGTGCTTATGCTTTGTCTTAGCTAGATTGTAGAACTATTTTAGGTGGTAGTTCTTGCCTCATTTAATTTAGCATTAAGCAAAGTACACATGCACACATTTGGCACGCCCGGTGGGACACTTAGTCCCATGGCATTTTAGTTTAAGTTTCATTGTTTTGGCTAATTTTTTATATGCACATGTAGTAATTAATGTCTATTTTCTAGGATTTTTTGCTAATTTGATATGTGTAACTTCATGTTCATAGCCATAATTTTAATGGGTAATTGCCATTCTTAAGCTAACTTGTCAAAATTTGAGATATTGTGAGTTTTCTTGTGTTTTTTCCGTATTTTGGTTGCGTATGTCCGGCGCAGCACATTTTTTTTGGCACACAGGCCTCTCTGGTGGCACAGGCACACTATCAAAACCTATTTCTCTATTTACCAACCCCGGCACATGCACACTAACTTGGCGACACACACCCTAACGGTGCGTAGATGCACTAACCTAGGCACGAACATTGTTTCATATTGTACCTTCACTACATTTTGAAACCTGTCAAATCAGCGCACACACCCTAACCAGAGCACACATGTTGTTTTAGTGGCACAGACACATTTTTGGTGATGTAGACGTTATCGAATCTAGGACTATTTCATAAAGTGGTGGCACACACGTTTTCCAGTGGCGTGAGTGTTCTGTCTATTTTTCTTGAAGGTGGCACATACATTGTTTTTGTGGTGCACACGCCTCTCTGGTGGCACAGGTGCATGGTAAGAAAAAATACATGAGTGGCACATGCATTGATTTCATGGCACACACGCCTCTCGGGTGGCGCAGTGCCTTTGTAATTCGAAACAATGCAGAGTGGCATATATGCCCTAACCCGTGTGTAGGAGATAAAAAGGGGCACAAGTGTCATTTTGAATTTTGAAATTAATGTGTCGAGGTTCTAACATTCTTGTAGGTTTTATCTAATCATATACTTGTCTTTCATGGGATGTTTTACTTGTTTTTACTTGATTAGATAGGTATTTTTCATTGTTTACTTATAGGAATAAGATCGCGTATGCTCTTCCCTCATGTCCCTTGGGGTGATCTTGGGAATTAGAAATGATTCTTAAGTCCTTTTGATGCTTTGAGGTTGTTAGGAATATTTGAGTTGGAATTGGTTAACTTGGCGTAGTTGAATTAAAGTGTTTTTTCATTTTGATATCTTTTTGGATTTTGAAGACATCACATATGCTCTTCTCTTGCGTCCTTGGACAATCTGGAGAATCAGAAATGGTGCCTTCTCTTTTGATGGAAAACTACTAAAAATCATCATACAGGACCAAAACGCCATCGCTTGTCAAAGAAACAGAGGAATCAAAACAAAAGTAAAAAAACTACTAATATAGTTGTTATACAGGTTGCCAAATGGTGTTCAAGAAAACCACACCTAATTAAAAAGATAAAACGAACAACATATTCAAAACACTATATTACAGGTTTTGGAAAAGGGTACATCCTCTTTGCTCAATCGAACATAACCCCTTTGGCATAATGCCTTAAGCTACAACAATGGGGGTGGTTCCAGGAACCCCAAAGTAGTCCACGCAAGAGGGAACCTTGTGGATGAAATGAGAAGTGCTCCACACTACCTATCTGACTAGTGATTCCTTTATGAGATAGAGTTACGAGTTATCCCTACATGACCCTTTTAAGTACACGATGGATGCATCTGATGCCCACTATGCTTGAAGGGGGAAAATTTGAGATACAACCAAGATAGTCGGGACTATTTGGGTAAATTGTCCCACTCGTGGATAATCTTTGTAACACCTAGGATGAGAGAACCACCTAGGAAAATATACTTTGGTCAGGACCCCACTTTGACTATTGTAAAATAGTGTTGAGTTGTGAACCATCTTTTATTGCGAAATGTGTGACGTTACTTTCTCTTAGTTTATACTTGCCTTAGGGCAAGGTGAAACTCTACCGAAGTGAAGCCAACATTTTTCATCCTTTTTTTAATGTACTTCCTTCACATTCTTTTGACACTTTGTTGATTAGAAGGAGAGTGACAACCTTTGTGTTACCAATCGATTGTTTCTACCACTTTTTTGTCTGTTTACGCCCATCCATGTTTACGGTTGGGTAAGTTAAACATCTAAAGTGTGTGGGGGCATATTCATATCATTGGTAGCCATTGTGATCTTGATACCCATGTCAAGATTGTCATTGTAGTTAGGCGTGGTTCATCATCTTGAACTTACTTAGAAGGGTTAGCTTGTTTGTATCGTATCACTACAATTTTGATATTTACATCTTGTTTCTTGTAAACTTGACATAAATATCTATATTGTAAGGTTACGCTACACACATTTTAAACTATCAATAGCTATATTTTGAGCTCTTTCGTTTGATTCTATTATTACCTCGATTTTGAAGAGTGCTAGGGTGTTACCATTTGTGCGTGTTATATCAATACCACCTTGATATCAATACCTTACTTTCTCACAAAGTTTGGTCAACATATCTTAGTGATATTGTTGTGTCATTCACAAATTGTAATTGGCACTTTTTGAGATATAGGTCTTAATCGAGTTTGAGCTTTTCCTAGTATATCTTGTTAGGAGGTCACATTGAATTTTGTGTTTACTTACGTTTTGTTCATTCTCGTGAACTTAGCATAAGTAAGAACATCTTGTTAATTATCTTGTGACGTGAAACTACTCTTTGAGACGTAGTCTAGGAAGTATTTCATTGGATAGGTTTAGGTACCAAACATTTGTGTCACTGGTGATTTATCACTCTACCACATTGGTATCCTCACATTTTTTTTCACTCATATTCTTGACAATACATCTTGCATTTCACTTAGGGGTGGTCACAAAGTTTTGAACACATTTACAACTTACCCTAGTGAAACTATCACAAAAACATGGCTCCTAAAACATGATTAGGACTCAAGAAATAGACATATGAGGAACAACAAGCACAATATTGGGAAGCCTCTAACAGACAAGGGTCAAACCCCTTCATTGGACATGATCTAGGACCTCTATTTTCTATGGAAAAGAGATAGAAGATATGGTCGATCATAGTGGAAATGAATTAGAATCCCACACGCAGAATTTGATTTTGACCCCACTTTATTAGATGAGTTTCTTTTCAGAAATAAGGATAGAGTGCTAGCACAGGTTGTAGAATTAGGGGCCAAATTGCCCACTGAAAATGAAACAATCCCACCTGCAAATAACGCTACTAAGGAAGAACGTCCCCTTATCAATATGGAGGATATTTTGATGCATGGACATGCTTCTACCTCTAACATAGGGAATGATAAAGTGGTGGGGCATAGAATACCCTTTATCAAAGTGCCACATAGAAACAAGACAGAACATGAGACGGGTGAAGAACCTCCACAATACGAGGAGGAAGAACCTTTAGAAGAAGAAACCACAATTCAACAACAAATTAGTAACCTAAGCTGAAAATTAGCTTTGCTAACCTCCCATGTATAGAAGGAAGCAAACAAGAACATTCAAAAGTCAAAGCCTAAGGTTAAGATCAATGAACTCCATAGAGAAAACCAAGGAGAAGAAGACACGGGGTATCATCGCGTATACATCCCCGCTTCTCCCACTAGAGAACAATTGCTCACATAAGAGATACGATCATGAAAGTGACACTCAAAAGCCTACAAGAGAGTAATATAGGGAGCATTAGAAAGTATCAATACGAAGAATTATGCCCCTATCCTTTTGACAAGACAATGACCCTTCAACCCTTTCCTAAGAAATTTGATATGCCAAAATTTGACAAATATAAAGGGAAAGGAGATCCATGGGATCATGTCAAATATTTCTATATGGCATGTCAAGAGGTATCTTATAGTGACAATTATCTCATCAGACTTTTCCCCAAGAGTCTTAGAGGCCAAGCCTTGGAGTGGTTTACACGTTTACCACGAGGATCAATTTTCACCTGGCCAAAATTGGCGAAAGGTTCGTGCGTCACTTCTCGTACAACATAGAGAGTGATGTCACCATGGCAGATTTATGTGGTGCCAAGTAACGCCCTAATGAGACTTTCACCAGCTTCCTCTAATGGTGGAGAGGGATAGCTAGTTGCTTCCCTTGTGCTTTCCCTGAAAAATAGTTGGTTAGTATTTTTTTCCCAACCTAAACCGGATATAGCTTTCCACCTCCAAATGCATTGTGTTTGCACTTTTGAGGAGGTCATCGAAAAAGGGGTTCAAATAGAGAAATATCTCATTTCAAAAGGCACCCTCAAAACCCAATCTAGAGATAATAAAAATGTCAAATCCATGGAGAAGCCAAAGATCTTTAACAAAAACAAAAATGTGGTGGGAGACGGAATCACTGATTCCAAACGTGTTCAAATAGTCCAAACTAGTCAACCTTTTAAACTGACCAAGGGACCAATTCAACCACCACCAAAGTGAAGAACGTTCACCTCTCTTAATGAACCTTTGTCAGTTATACTAAAACAATTGGATGTGGCCCACATGATGACATATCCTATGATGCAACCATTTGATGACAACACTCCAAAACCTTCATGGTACAAAGAGCATGAATATTGTGAAATGCATCGTGTCAAAGGACATAAGATAGACAAATGTCTATAACTTTGTCATTATATTCAAGACCTCATTGAAAATGGGGAAATAGAGGTGGATAACCCAGGAAAAACACAAACACCTAACAAGAAAATGGGGATATATAAAGAACCATTCCCCAATCATGATAAGTTAGAGAAGTCAAAGACGGATCAGGGAGAGTCATCCCAAGGTTATAAATCAGTGAATTACTTATACACCAAAAGAGACAACAATCATTATGATTCACTTATTGGATGTATTCGCTCTCCTACTGACCATTTCAACACTATCCGAATCAAGGGAAAGGACTATGCCATGGTAACAAGGCGTGCCCACCTTGTGATTACAGAACCTTCTTCGTTAACCCCACAAACTAGTAAATATAATGTTTTAGAAGAACTTGAGAAGACATCTGCTAAGATTTTGATCCTAGATCTTCTCAAGATATCTAATGTGTATAAAGAAATTCTATACCAAACTCTTCAGGAGTTGGGAGTGCCTTTAGAGGTTGATCCTACACACCTTCAAGCCATAGTGGAAAACATCATACCAAATGAACATATTTCCTTTAATCATAAGGAGATCCCTATTGAGAATCCAACGCATAATATTCCTTTATATATTGAGGTAGTTTTCACCCGCAAGAAGATCAAATAGGTGCTTGTTCATAATGGATCGTGGTTGAACACTTGCACACTCAAGTTAGTTAAATAGTTAGGACATATAGAGGTAGATCTTGATTCCCATATCATCACCATCACCGCATATGACAACATGAAAAGGGAGTTAGCAGCACAATCATGTTGCCCATGGAGGTGGGTTCAGTTGCCATCAAACAAAGTTTCATGTCCTAGACTTGGAAATTCCATATAATAAGCTTCAGGTGACCATGGATTCATGCCATGCAGTGTGCCATCGACATTTAATCAATGCATTAAGTTGAAGCATGAGGGACACACCATTACTATATAATGACATTCAGAGCCCTTCGCTCACTATAGAGCTCTTAATAGTTGTGCACAAAAGGGAACATACGCATGTCCTTCCACTAATATAGTTGTCCCTCTCCAATCTGAAGCCATGGAATCTCGGGTAGATTCATATTCTCTTAGTTCTTGCGCCCATGGGGCGTCTACATCAACATCTCCTTTTAAATCCTAGGAGATGAAAATCCTTGAATATGGTTGTGGAGAATATAATGTACAACAAGCACTCTTGGTTTCAGACCTCTCATTATAACCCAAGACTAGATGCGACCCAACTATCACTTCCAGAGACCTAGAAATAAACGTACCATTAGGTCATTCTTACATGCGGGCTTGTTAGCCAAGGAGAAATTACTAGATCCACCTACTTGGGTCCCATAGGATACCCAACCATCATGTTATCAAACCCTAGAATATGAGAAATCCAACAAAATTATTTATTCTATGGGCTACAAGGGCCTAAGATGTGGTAGAAATGAACAAGGATACGGGGATCTAGTGCCTTTTCCACATTTCAAAACAGAAAGATACAACATTGGGATTCACCCTTATGGAGCACACCCCAATGATCAAGATGCTACTTGTTCCGAATGTGAGGATAGCTCGACTATCTACATAGTGATATGGATTCCCATCGTATCCAATATAAGGATCTAGCTTCAACAAACCTATTCAAAAAATTTTTCCTAACCATAACACCCATAGAACCAACCCTTGACCTTTTTACCCTTCCCTTGTTGAATGGGACTAACAACATCACATGTCACTAGATTTATTCAAGAATGACGAAGCTATCATAGAGTTCATGGGCATTTGGGATACAATTCCCATTAGAGACCACAAGAAGGGTTTCTTTATTGACTTAGATACCTGCACTTACTTCGGTGAGGAGGCTGAGCTTCATGGTTAGCAAAACTTAAAGAAAAGTGAGGGCAAAAGTTCTAACATAAAGCCTTGGTAAAAATCAAAGTCCAAGTCACACAGTGAAAACCTCTTTGAGGCAGTGATCGATAAACAAGTAAAAAAATCAAAGGACAAACAAAGTGACCACTCTAAGGATAAAAATATCATGGAGACATCCTTGGATGAAGATCTCAACCATCCTCCCAATCCTACACGCATGGAGGACTTATCAAAATTACTAGTCGAAGAAACCATTGATGTTAATATTGAGTACGAAGAAGATCCCAAGATAGTAAAATTGGGAGCATCACTCTCTGCTAGAGAACAGAAGACCTTCACTATGTTGCTGCGAGAGTTTATAGACGTGTTCGCATGGTCTTACAAAGACATGTCAGATTAGATCCAAATTTGGTTGACACAACCTAGTTACGGATGCAAATGCTAAGCCTATCAAATAGAAACTCTAAAAGATGCACCCAAGAGTGGCCTTACTAGTTAAAGAAGAGTTGGAAAGATTTCTTGTGGCAGGATTCATCTGGCCTATTGATTATTCTGAATGGATATTGAACATTGTTCTTGTCTAAAAATAGCTTGTTGGTATTCGAATCTACATATATTTTAGAGACATTAATATGGCTTTTCCTAAAGATGATTTTCTATTGCCAAATATTAACATGATTGTCGACTCAATAAGAGGGTATGAGATGCTATCTTCTCATGGATGACTTTTCCGGATACAACCAAATCAAAATAGCTAAAGAAGACTAGCAAAAACAACTTTTACGGCTCCTTGGGGCACCTTCTATTATCGGGAGATGTTATTTGGCCTCAAAAATGCAGAGATACTTATTAGTGGGAAATGATAGTAATTTTTCATGATATGATTCATGATATCATGGAGGACTATGTGGATGACATCCTTGGAAGGTATAAAACAAGAGAGGATCACCCCCGTGATTTTGCTTATGTATATTTGAATGCCTACGAGAATAAAAGTTGGGCTGAATCCAAAGAAGTGTGTCTTGGTGTACTATCGGGAAACTATTGGGCTTCATTGTATCAAGACAAGGTATTGAGGTAGACCCTACTAAAGTGTCTGCTATTACTGAAATGCCTCCACCTAAGAATATCAAGCAACTGCACAACTTACAGGGGAAAATTCAAGCCATTCTCTATTTCATCTCCCAACTTGTAGATAATTGTCACTCATTCACCCACTTGCTTAAAAATATGTCACTTTCATATGGGGACAGAGCAAAGCAAGCCTTTGCTTTTCTTAAACAATACTTAGCTAATCTACTTGTCCTCATGCCTCCAACTCTGGAGAACTACTCTTCCTCTATATTTCCACTATGTAATTTTCTATTGGCGCGTTTCTCACCCAATACGACCTTGGTCATAAGGAAAAAGTGGTGTATTATCTCGAGTCACAACCTCATTGCCTATGAGCTCAATTATCCTCAAATTGAAAAATCTTGCTTGGCTATTGTTTTTACTTTTCAAAAACTTTCACATTACCTATTGAATACTAAAACCAAACTAATATCCAAGCTTGACCCACTCGGTACTTACTATCCAAACCCGCCCTCATAGGTAGAATGGCTAATTGGATCATTCTACTCAATGAATTTGACATAGAATTTATACATCAGAAATCGGTTAAAGGACAAGTACTTGCTGACTAGCTAGTAGAAGCACCTTTACAAGGAATTGAACCTTTGAATCTGGATCGCGGATGCCTAATTGCTCTACATTGAATAATATGTCATGTGGCGATACATTTTGATGGGTCCTTTACGTTTCATGGTTTAGGTGTAGGGGTAGTCCTTATTACTCCTTTGGCGATCCTATACCATAGGATTTTACTTGGGATTCCCTTGCACAAACAACATTATAGAGTATGAGGCACTTATTGTAGGAATGAAGCTAGCTATCAAGTGGAATATTCATCATGTCAAGGTTGTGGGTGATTCGCAGTTAATTATCAAATAGGTTAATGATGAATATAAAGTTAAGGATGACAAGCTCATACCTTACAAAAGCTAGTAGAAACTCTAAAGGAGTACTTTGTGCGCATTACATTTGAACAAATCCCAAGAGCATAGAATAGATTGGCAGATGCCATGGCGACAGTGGGTTCTATGCTTCATATTCCACCAGGGAATAATGACATGTCGTTCTTTGTAGAAAATTTACATCAACCCGCATATGACATGCCAAATTATTGCCTCGGCTTATGATGTTGTTGGTCCAAATTTCCCATGGTACGAGCCCATATTTACCTATCTTAAGGACAACACATTCCCTCTTGATATCTCCCATTCTGAAAAGAAAATCCTGATTCACCAAATAGCCCATTACACCCTTTTAGGAGGTACGCTTTATGACCGTGGCTACGATGGAAATATGTTACGTTGTCTAGATATGATAGAGTCAATCCAAGTAGTCAAAGAAGTACACGAAGGAAAGTGTGTGAAGCACATACAAATGGAATAGTCTTAGCTAAGAAATTGTTAAGAGTAGGATACTATTGGACTACCATGGAAACTGATTGTTGCAATTATGTTAGGAAATGTGTACTTTGCCAAAAGTATGGAAACTTCATTCATGCTCGTTCTGCAACCATTACAACCTATCACTACCCCATGGCCATTATCTAAGTGGGGACTTGACTTGATAGGAAAACTTACTCCTACCTCATCTGATGGTCATACACACATCATCACATCTATAGAATACTTTACAAAATGGGTGGAGGCTATCCCTTTAACCTATGTAACAGGAGCCTAGATTTCTAAATTTATCATGAATCATATCATTTGTCGATATGGCATTCCCACAGCCATCGTTATAGATAATGGAAATTCATTTAAGAATAAAAGCTGTAAAATGTATTTTTCAACAGATCTAAATCATGTTAAAATGGTCCATGCCATATTACCCTCAAGGTAATGGACAAGTCAAGCCACTGACAAGACTTTGGTGAGGATAATGGAGAAGATGGTCTAGTAAAATAGGTCGTAATTGGCACTTACAAATCCATCTAGCCCTCTGGGATTACAGAACCTCCATTCACACTCCTATGGCTGCAACACCATATTATCTAGTGTTTGGGATAAAAGCTATCATCCCCTTAGAGATCAAACTTCCCATCCCTAAGAATTTCTCTTGGGACTATCTCGGATAAGGATGAGGATTATTAGGTAGAAGACTGGTTGAATTGGAAATCCTAGATGAGAGGCACATCTCGTGCACTCTTAATCACAAAAGTGTATCAAAATAGAGTCTCTAGAAACTACAACAAGAGAATCATCCCTCGTCAGTTTGAGGTTGGTGATTTAGTCATGAAGGAGAACTAGTTTAACACAAGAGTGGAACGAGAAAAGAAAGGGAAGTTTGAACCACATTGGTTGGGACCCTATGTTATAGTCACCAAGTATGGCATAGGGGCATACAAATTTCTCACCCCAATGGTGATGAGCTCCGTGATCCCATGAACGCCATGCATCTTAAGCGGTTCTATGCTTAAACATGGCGCATAAAAGTCCAAAAAGCAAAAAAATGGTAAAATGATCAAAAATACAAAAAATCAAAAAGAGAAAAAGAAAAAGAGAAAATAGGTCATCCACAAGTGAAAACCATGCAATTTTGGCACTTTGGATAAGTCCTTGGGTGAAAACCAATTTCTAGCACCTTGGGAGGATTCGTTGTTCACAAGCATCTTGCATTTGGAGGGTAGTTTTTGCTTGGCCTAGCCCTAGTCCTGCCTTCGTGATTCCCTGTGAGCCCCATCTTGTCTAGCCTTGATCTAGCTTTGTCTTCTTTTATTCATCTATGAGGGGTATGGTCTTTCACTATTTCCCATCTTACACTGGGGGAAATTCAACAACTTCACCTTCTTGTTCATAGGCGTGTGGCTTCTGCCCATGTATATTCCCCATCCGATTTGGGGGCATCCACGCTTTCTTTATTACCCGTGCATAAATCTGGAAAAACCATTGGAAAACAACACAAAATCAATACAAAATTGTTTCAAAACACAAAAACAATTGAAAATTGTTTCACAAACACAAAAACAATAGAAAATTGTTTCACGAAAACCTAAACAATAGAAAATTGTTTCACAAACACAAAAACAATTGAAAATTGTTTCACAAAAACCTAAACAATAGACAATTATTTCACATAAACCTAAACAATAAAAAGTTGTTTCAAAACACCAAAAATAATAGAAAATTGTTGCATGAAAACAAATCCTACAAAAACATTTATTTGCATTTACTTGCATTGTCTTGTTTCTTTCTTTGCTTGTTGCTTGTATCGTTGTTTTATATTTTTACTTTTGGGTTGTTTGTTGCTTGGGCATACTTTGTTAGGATTCATATTTTCTTTCTTAGATTAGATTTATTCTTGATTGTGCATATTGAGGTGTATTTTTGCATGCTAGTGAATCATGGTGTATTATGTTAATTCATTATGTTATTTTTTAGCATATGATTTTATTTATCGTGCATGTGCATTGTTTTGTTATCATACATCACATTATCATCATTATCATCACACCTAACATCATCTATACATCATATATCAAGAAGTAGCTAAGTATACATCATACATGAAGGCTAAGCTAATCATCACGTACTGTATCATCAAATGGGGGCAAGAGGGATCACAAATATCAAAATCTATCCCCCCCACACCCTTATCATCATATCATCCTGTGCATATACATCTACAGTAACACATGAGAAATGCATTTGATATCATCTAAGGATCTATCATCTAACATCCACAGCACATGTATACATCAAACATCAAGATAACATACATGCAAGTACAAAATCAAACAACATCATAATACATCCATAAGTGCTGAATCAAAATAAGCAACATGCAATAAGATTCAACATAGAGTAATTTATGATAAAGGGTATTTTACGTCATAAGAATTATTCCCACTCATGTCACATGCATCAGGAAACAAAAAAGTACATCATCTCATAAACACATGTATTTGAGCCCAAAAATTAATCCCTATATACGTGTGTGTCATATACATTAGATCAACAAAATGGATATACATTGGTACTCTATATCAAAAATGCCTTTAGTTGAGGCGTACAAAGATGATACATCAAAAATGTCCACATATCTTATGAGTATAAACTATCCATATCGGTAATCAACATGATACATCATAGATACACTGAGCCATCAAAAAGGGGCATGCATCAGAAAGAATCAAGCCTTCATCACGAGACATCATCAAAATACAAGTATATAAGGCTATACATCAACATCGGTCTTTATAAGAGGCATGTATACAAATAATCATGCCAAAAAACAAAATATGGAGCTCAACCGCAGCTCTCGCCCTCGCCGAGACTCCCGGAGATGTCACTGGGTGATGGAACAATGGTGGCTGAGATGGCCCCGGTCCAGTTGGCTGCTCTGGTATAGGTTACCTCACTAATCTCATCGACTGGCCTGATCTCCATGATCGAGAGCCTATCGTGCTCAACCTTGACTGTCGAGGTAGTACCACTCACTACTCTGGAGGAACTACCCTATAATAGGTAGTCCTATAAAATAAATCCTCACCACCAAGCCTTGTGGCATCATGTATCAAGTCAACATCTCAGAGGTGAGGTGAGGACCGGGAAGGAAACATCACACTCATCTATCCCTCTACCTAAATCAGCCTCATCCTATCTCACGGAGGGAGCATCTCGATCTCTCTGTAGTCATAGTCTATACCTAGCTCATGCCTAATCCCTCTGCGAGAAGGCCATGTGATTGTGTATATATATGATCTCTCTACGTAATGACCATTTTTACTTATGACTGGGACCGGTGTAGGAGACTCAGTATCTAGGCCCACTATGCCGTTATCTCTCGAATTTGAATCTGCCATGCCACCGCCCTGTCATCTCTGAGCTAGCTTAGGCCCGAGCCTGGTCTTGCTCAAAGTAATGTGACAATGTGAGTGCGAACCTCATCACACTCTGCTGTCATGGTCACGCACTAGCCTTGGACCTCATCTCTCTTGGCTCTCATTATATCTCTCTCAGCTAAGGCCTCTGTTATAACTACTACTACGTATCTTTGGCTATCTCTGTGCCACTAGATGTGAGGAACTTTGGGGCATCGGGATGGTCCTAGGGCACTCTAGAGGACTGGCCCTACTCTAAGACCCTTGCTCGGGTGGTGAACTAGTGCTCACATCTTGGGCCTGTGGCCTGGTCCTTATGCCTATGTGACACCCTACCCATCATGAGGAATGCCATCAAAAGGATCCTCTAGATCCAGCCCCACTACTCTCGCTCTACACTCTGAACCATGCCATATCTCTATAGGTGGATGAGCACCTACTACCCAGGCCTCCTCTAGAATGGTGAGACACTAGGGTAATACAGTGGCATACCAAGTTGTGTAATCTATGTGGTCCCCGGATCCCGCACTTATAGTCCCGGGTCCCATGCAGGGGACCACCTATGTAAGAACTCGCTCAAGCTCAAAGCCACGGTATGCGAGGCCCCATGGTCTGCCTCTCTGAATCTCTGTGTGCATGCCAAATGTCTAGTTGTGGGACCCTTGTACTCTACCAAGCTGCCACCGGCACACTCGCACAACTCGATATAGGTCTATAATGTAGCTACAACTGCCAATGATATAGTGCTCTACTGAGCACACGCTAAGCTCTGTGGCATCCTTTGGCCACTAGAAATGTCTGTAAGGCCACCAGATAACATCTATCACTTGGCAGCTCATCAAACTCTTGCCTATATCTAAATAGGCTACTAAGGTGGCTGCGTACATCACCACCTGTTGCTACCCATGCCATGTAAGATGGCTCCTCTGGGTCTCGGACATGCAAAGTGCCCACAGGGTGTCCGATGGCAATATGGTCCCATGACCAGATCTGAAGTAAAGAAGCTGGACCCATGGTCTTCTGACTGTGGTATGTAATCAAATGTAGGTCCCAATACAAGTGGGCCAAAATGCATTATCCCCAATAGTATCTCTCGCCGTTGAAGATGCCATGAACCAAAGGTAACAGTCCTCTCGGGAATGATGTCCTGTCTTATCAGTGAGTAAAACCCACTGATAAGAGACATAATATAGAGAGGCCCCCGATGCAATGTGGGGTCAGAGATGCACTCATGCAGGGCTATGGTCATCCCATCGTGTGGAATATCATCTACATCAAAAAGGTCACTACAAGCTGCTCTAATCAGCCCTACATCTGAGTTGTACTCAATCAAGGTGCCTATGATCGGCACATGAAGGATCCACCATACATCCTTGAGGGTCATCGTCATCTCCCTTGTGGGCAATCTGAAACACTAACTCTCACTATGCCATCGCTCGGCTAGTGTAGTCAGTAGGCCATGATCTAGTGTAATGGAAGGCATCCGAGACACAAGGCCTAGCCCCACCGCCTCGAGAAGTATTGCCATGGCTCACCGGTCTCACCGGCGCATGCTCCCCTCTAGCTCTGCTATTCGGGAGTGGCACTCCCATGTCTATAAAACTAGTAATCATCTCTGTAAAATATCAAATCACTCGTCAGTTACTAACATTTCTTCTAAAAATCTATCTACCATTTTAGGGTTAACCCAAAAATCCTAAAAATTCTTCTAAGTGTCATCTTTTTGACATTTTCCTATCTTTTCTCCACTAGTCCTGGGATGCCTGCACACCCTTTTTTGCATGTGTGCCACACATTTGGTGCTTACGCTTACGTGCATGTACCCCTAGGTGTGTGTGTGCCCCCTTTTAGTATATGCACCATGTTTTTCACATGTACACCCCCTTTCTTGTATTTGCACATGCGTGCACCTATGTTATGTGTGTGCGTGCATGTGGGTGTGTGTACTTCATGCCTATGTGTGCACGCATGTGTATTGTGGTGAGTACATCCTCAAAAGGATGCCTACACCCCCGACTCCAACACTGTGCCTACGCGTATGCACGCCGACATGACTTCCTTGAGCTAAAAGAAAATTTTAATGCATTAATGACTGAAATTAATGGGCAAGGGTTTGATACTCACGAAGGGGTCATCGTCTGTGTGTCGCTGGTACCCTCGGACTACATCTGTGCACCTCACTCGGTCTCGTGTGATCACCATGGTCCTCGTTATCAGAGCCTCACAGTAAAAATTCTAAACGACTCGGTTAAAATGAATTGGTCGTGATTTTTACCCCCTGGGTGGGGTATATTAACCCATTTCTCAACGCTGGGAGGCCTTAGGGGCCCATTTCGATCATTGTTTTCTCCTCTGTTCACCGTGGAATAATTATTTTCATTAAATAATTATTTTTCTCTTATTTTTCACCGTATTGTGACATTTTTTTTGCCGAAACCCCTTTGTTCTCCCTCGGACAATTTTATTACTCCTATGTGATTTTTCTTCTTATCCACACTCTCGTAAGTAATTATTTTTATTAATTTTCCACTAAACAAGGACATTTTTGTCACTTGTTTCTTTCTTTTCTTCCACCTAGGGCACCTTTTGTTGCGCCTAGGCCCCCTCGTTCTATTTCTTCTATTTTCTTCTACTATCCACTACATTTTGGAAAACCAGAAAATAAAAACAATATATATATATATATATATATATATATATCACGTCAAAAAAATCCAAAAATAGGGCAAAATTTTTCACAAAAATCCTAAAAAGGAAAAAACCTACAAAAGCGGTAACTTGCTTATTACGGCTGAAACTTATGTCTTGCGCATGGTATTTTCTCCATATCCTGTTGGTTTGTCTCACATCTTCCCTAATTAATATGACTCGTGGATCACTGGATTCATAACCATTCACAAAGCTAGTTCTTGCTTCTTCGTCGTACTACGGGGCACGTTTGTTTCTGGTGTTGTTTAGATTTGCGCACAACGGTTTTCTAGACCCCATGTCCATTATCATTTTCCCTTGCATGTATCCTTGCTCGGGCATCATTTTTAACCCTTTTCATGATCATGAACTTGTGGATCTCTTCATCATCCGATAAAAAAATATTTGTACAATTGTCTTGACCGTTATTGGGTTGGGTATGTGCATTTGTACTTGTTTTCCCTATTAGATAAGCTTGTTTCCTTCTCGTATTGCATTACATTGTTGTATGTTGTGTAGAGTTGGTATTTTCAGCAATGGAAAATTTTTCGAGTATGGATTTTCATGTCATTCTAGCTTTTTCTTATGCTTATATTTTTCATAAGGACCAATGACGTAGCTCCTATGGTAATATGATGACATCAAAAGTGTTCCAATACACACTTGCAGCTAGAGAGGCTAAGCTCTTCTCTCCCCTCCTCCATATTTCTTCTACATCACCTTCTTCTCACCCCTAATCTTATAACTCACCAGGGCATCCTGTAGAAATTAATCTAATCTAATACAAAGAATCCATGAAATAGATACACAGATAATAATTGAAATCAACAACTCTATATTATATTTTCATTAATTCACTATTTCAATACACTCCATTATATAGGAGATGTAAAATAACAATCCTTACAACAACATTTGTCTTCATATACAACCATACACCCATATGGTTTCAACCTCTCACCAATATAATAATAAAACAATACTAATTGTTTTATTATTCTAACTTACTAACTTACCACATACTAACCACATTTTACATTTACTATTTACATTTACATAGTAAATGTACTTTCACTAATTTACCATAATAATAATTACACATGTAATTATTATTCACCCATACAAATGGAGCACTAATATATATTTCCTAACATTCCCCCCCTTAGTGCGAACATGGGAAAACCTTTTGTATTGCAACGTGCCACTACGTAGCATGCTCATGATCTGGATGGTTTCAAGGACAATACCAACAACCTCTGGATGGTTTTCCAAGTGGTTAACCAACAACCACACAACAGATGGTTTTTGAGGACAAGTTTACCAACAACCTCTCGGATAGTTTTTCGGATAACTAACAACCATGATATCATGATGATGCAAGTATGTATCAACAACTCTCATCACTATCTCACTTTGCGAGGGAATAACATAGGAAATCCTATCTTGAAAATCATTCATACATACATAGAAAAAGTTGACATATGGAAATGGAACATTGGATCATGTTCCCCCAAATGTGAAATTTCCACTTATTCAATCATGAACAACCGATGCTGGAACTATGACAAGAAAGCACATGACACAAGTGAAAGCAAATACACCATAAAAATGTCGCCAAACCATCTCGTGCGGCCCGTGCGTTGGCGGCATCGACGAGAGGTCATTTGAATGACCTCCAACCTTCGATGCCTCCTGCCTCCGGTTTCATGCTTAGAACAAGAAGTCTTCAGAGCCACTATCTTCATTTACTTGTTCTTCCTCATAATTCGATTATCTGTCTATGCCCATATTTGCTTCTTCCATTTTGATTGTTCCATTTAGAAGATCACGAGCTCGTTTTTTACAAAATGGAGTTTTATGCCCCTTTCTCTTGCAGTAAAAACATTCAATTTCCTCCTTATTTTTGGAGAAATTCTTGTACTTCTTTTTTAGGTACAATGCAGTTTCTTCTTCTACATCTTCTTTAGTCCTTTTTTCCTCAGCTAGGAGAGCTGAAATCATGCCCTCTAATGACTGAGAAGACATTTGCCCTAGAGTAAAGACAACATTATTGTACTTGGATGGCAAACTGTTTAATAATATGGCTTTTGCATCTTCATCATCAACAAGAGCTTTAACTTCTGCTAGTTGTCTAAGAAGAGATCTCAATTCATTTATATGACTTGACATTGTGACTTCTTCATTCATTTTCAATTTGAATAATTGCAACTTTAAAGAGAATTTTGCATTATTCGCTTTAGCCCCAAAAGTTTTGTTTAGTAAATCCCATATTTCTGTAGAAGATTTTTCTAAATCTACATGATGTAATTCAGAATCTGAAAGACCAAGTCCAATTATTGCTTTGGCTTTGTCATCTCTAGTTTCCCATTCTACAATTTTGCTTACATCTGTAGGTTTTTTTTCTTTTCCATCTACTATCCTCCATAGATTTTTATTCATTAACTGCATCTGGATTTTTACTCTCCATGTATGGAAGTTCAGCCCATTAAATTTATCTAATGGTGTATCCATTTTACTGAATCTAAATATCCAAAAAAAATTGAATGTAGATTTGAATTACCTTTGATTCTCTGATTTCTTCAAAAAAAAGCAGAGTGATCAATGTGCTGTATAGTAAATTGCACGTTTCTCCCAAACTGTGAACTGGGTTTTTCTGAAATTTCTACTGTAGCTTCCTATATAACAGATCATTCCACACGAAAATTTTGGAGAAACCCAGATCGCGAAACAAAAGTTACGAGATCATCTTCGAGACAGATTTAACCTGCTCTGATACCAAATGTAGAAATTAATCTGATCTAATACAAAGAATCCATGAAATAGATACACTGACAATAATTGAAATCAACAACTCTATATTATATTTTCATTAATTCACTATTTCAATACACTCCATTATATAGGAGATGTAAAATAACAATCCTTACAACAACATTTGTCTTCATATACAACCATACACCCATATGGTTTTAACCTCTCACCAATATAATAATAAAACAATACTAATTGTTTTATTATTCTAACTTACTAACTTACCACATACTAACCACATTTTACATTTACTATTTATATTTACATAGTAAATGTACTTTCACTAATTTACCATAATAATAATTACACATGTAATTATTATTCACCCATACAAATGGAGCACTAATATATATTTCCTAACACATCCCTCGCCCTTCCCATTCTTCTATCTATCTCTCACTTTTTTCCATCGTCGATCGTCTTTGTTCTTCACCCCATCGACACTCGAGGTATCTCTCCCTCCTACTAATTTTTCTTTTATCCCTTCAAAATTTTCTTCCATCTACTATCTTTGAAGTGGTGTTACTTACACCACCCCAAGAGGGGAAAATGTAGACACCCATAATTATGCCTAAGCAATTTAAATACTTAAATTGCGCTAATTATCCCCTTTCTCACAAAACAATGACATATCATCAAAAGCACTGGTATTCCCTCTTGTTTTCATTAATTAATTACAATACGCTAATTGATTAAGTCACCTATCCAACTAACAACCTAATTAACGACCTTCCATTAATTATTTACCACTTTTATCTAGAATAATTAATTATTATTAATTAATTAGCATTTCACTTTATTTATTTTAATCCCCTCCTAATAGCCTAGATCATACTAATATTCCTCTAATTAGCTTCTATAAGATTACATCTACCTATTAGTTAATCACTTTCGATTAATTAAAACACCCCCAACTCCATGACTTGCTAAGCATAAATTAAAACCTTCTAAAGTAAGGTTACCTTTAATAAAGCAACCTTATCCATTCCTAAACATGTTTTACCTTTAACCCACATGCAAAGGGATTAAGTGTTTTCTTTATCCATTGAGCTATATAAGGAGCCCTCCCGCTACCTTTATACCTACACCTAAACTTCTTGAGAGAGAAAATGCAAAGCATATAGCAAAGAGACTAAGAGCTTGCATTTTTTCTTCTTGAGAGGTCACCATTGTTAAGAGCTAAGCTTCCTATTCTTGCATTCTTTAAGGATCAAACAAGAAATTTTTGATTGCCATTGGAGCTAAATAGGTCCATGCATTTTTTTGGTAATCTAGGAGAGTAGAGATTTTGAATAGCATGCATAGTTTTGATCTTATGTCTCAAAGTTATTGATGTTTAGAATAGATCTTGTTTAGCTCTTTATCTTGATGGTGCTTATGCTTTGTTTTAGCTAGATTGTAGAACTATTTTAGGTGGTATTTCTTGCTCCATTTGATTTAGCATTAAGAAAAGTACACATGCACTGAGTTCCTACTATACCATGATCATGTGATCACTTACAACTTATTCTAGGAGATATGTTATTTAAGAATGTATGTATTTTCAATTTTGTGATGTTTGGATAAGACTCAGAGAGAGAAGAAGAGAAAGGAAGTTCTTTTCTATGATTCGTTTGTCAACCATCAGCTGGGCATGACTTCTAGCATATATGTTGCCCTCATTTTATGTGAGCTAATGTAGAAAAGTAGAATGAAATGTGGTTATTTTTAAGTCCAAATCAAAATATTGAATTCAATGACACAAGAAGATGAACAAGAGAAAGTATGATCTTTCACTAATGCAGTACGAATGAAAGAAAAGAAGAATTATTTTTATAGCACCAAAACATGATTGATTTGAGACAAATAAAAAGAAGAGAAGATTCAAGGGAAAATTTTAATGTGAGAACCTTTTAGAAAGGAAAAAACATGCAACTTTTCACCTAGGAATGAAGAAATGCAAGGAACCCCGAATGGGTCCCACCAGGCGTGCCAAAATGTTTCACTTGATTCTTAGAGCATTTCTTTGAATATTGATGAAATAGATAAGGGTAAAGGGCTAGGAGGAATACCTATTAAATTTGGTTGAAGGTTGTTGCACATGTATGACTTCTTGATCCATAGTTGATTGTGAGAGCTTCCTTTTGGCTAGGAGGAACTACCTGAAATAGAAAACAAGACCACCAAATAGAAGTTAAATAGTATATGCAGTGGACTGCCTAGCGTATGCTAGATCCGGGAAGTGTGATACTCCCTAGACAGGTTGTCAATATACTATTTAAAATAATTCAATGTTAACAATAAATGAAATATTACTATAGTTAAAATGATTTAGGTATCTCATTTGACTACAATAAGAAAATTCATTCACAACAGGCTAAGCTATGATTGAATATGAAGGTTAAGGTATCTGTCAGTCTTGGTATTGGTTAGGGTCTAGTTCGGGGTCATTTTGGGTATTTGGTGGGGTTTTTAGGCTCTGTTCTTGGTCTCGTAGATTAAAACACAAAGACCAACGCGTCGATCTGATATGAGTGATGTCGGTTTAAGTGAACCGGTGATGGTTGTGGGTAACCGGCATTGGTATGGTCGGGGTGGAGGAAACTTAATAAAAACTTGGAGTGAGGATAGATACGAGGCTAAATGGAAATGGATGGGGCAATGAAAAGGTCTATGTAAGTCTTAGGTATACTCGAGTTAGTAATGAGTAGGGTATGGGTAGTTTAATGGTGTGGGTGAAGAAATGATCAAGTTTTCATGGAGGTAAATGGTGGGAGAATGGGAGTGGGAGTAGAAGCTGATAATAGATATAACATAACCTACTAAAACAAAAAAATGAATGATGGTTAATAGAAATCTTCTTGTTGTATGTTCTTGATGGGATGGATGACAATGGCAGTTGATAGATGGATGGAGTTTTATGTGGTGATGGCACTTTCTCGAATGCTTCCATGAATGCAAATGGCTCTTTGATAGCTTCTGATGCTAGTTGTGGATGCTCTAATGCGTATATGAATGCTAGATCTGCTTGCATGCAACTCTAGATTCGTCCCTTGCTCTCAAAAATGTGTCAACCTTGAAATAAGGTTGTTTTAGGGAATAAATGGTAACCGATGATGGTTCTAGGTTGACCGGCGGTGGTTTATGGTAATCGAATTGGTTAGGGTGGGATTTCTTAGGTTTTCTAAAATGGGAAGATCCCCTTGATTTTCTTGGATCTCATTTGTTTATGTCCATGGATTAGAATATAAGCTTCCTTTCTAATGGGAGAGAATGTGGTTAGAGGGAATGTAGGTTTTGATTTTTAGGGTTTATGTGGGTCTTAGTTAGTTATGGAAACATACTAAGAATAGGTATTAGGGTGAGGTGGCTAGGTTAGGTGGTGGTGTGAGAATTATCTCGATTAAGATATTTAAATAATAAGTATTATGAGATCATAAAATTAATTTAATTAATTAAATTAAATTAATATTAAAGTGGGGTGAAAGGGGCCATGGTTAGGTGAGTGTGTTAGAGTTGGTAATTTTTCGAGGGACTAAGGGAGTGTGACCCAATTTTGGTGTCTATAATAGGACAACCATTTCTTCTACTTCACTCGAGATCGAGGGGAAAAACATCAAAGAAGTTCTTGGCCTTCCCAAACCAAAAAGATGTTAAGTAGAACCGATTTCTCCTAGAAACCCCATCAAAATTACATTGTTGAGCGTCACAATCGCACAATGATGGAGATGGCTCACTACATGATAACAACAACAAAGCTAGAGGAAATCTATTGGGCTGAAGCATTAAAAATAGTTGTATATCTTCTCAACAAGTTACCGACAAAGATTGTACAAAACAAAATGCAGAAAAGGTATGGAGTGGTAGAAATCCATCAATTTCTCATTTATGAGTATTTGGTTACACAACATACATGCATGTCCCATCTCAAAAGAGAAAGAAGGTTGAGCCAAAGATGCTCCTGTGCATCCTACTTGGCTATAACACTACCTCAAAGGCTTACCATCTCATGGATCCTGAGACAAAGAAAATATACGAGAGTTGAGACATGGTTTGTGATAAGTCATCCTTTGACTCAGTAGTGATAATTGTAGAACCATTACCAACCACCTCTCACCGACTAGTCTCTCGAATCAGATGATCAACCAGAGAAGACTACTTAGAGAAGAGATGTGTTTCCAAGAGAGCTATTTTTGACCTTGGAGAACTTGAGAATGTGACTCCACATCAATATACATTGAAATGACACAGTTCTTCTCAAAAGAAGCCAAGTACTCATCCGAAGTGGGTACAAAGCACCATCAAGGACTCTCATTTGCAACAACTCCTAGATACATCATCCGGAGTCAAAATAAGGTTTCAAACAAGAAATGAGGTAAAATTTTCACTCATGAGTTCATTGATTGATATCTCAAAGCCTAATACTTTTTGTGAACCACTTAGTCAACATTAGTGGAAGGAAGTCGTGGATATATAAATTAACTCATTCAAGAAAAATTGGACATGGGAACTTGTCAATACACCTATAGGAAATAAATCCATACTGCTGTGTTATCTCATTTTTTCCCCTAGCAAAAATTGGATCACCCACGACCCCGTGTAGAAAGAAATTCAAGAAACAGTTTTGTCAAATGAACCCATTCTTCAAAATAAAAAAATAGGTTGTAAGCATGCTCTAAAATGGAATAGTAGGGTCAGGGAATAGAAGATAATGTCAAATAAACTAGAGGCTCAAAGGAAAAGGAACGGAGAAGGATCGAATTCTTCGGGCTCTGCAAATGACTCAGAATGAGCCCCAAAATTGGCTAAGTATAGAGAGTCAGCGGAGGGTGCCAAGTGTCTCAACGATGCACATTCAAAAGTGGGACCCGAGAAAATACTCAAATGAGCATGGTCTCTCCATGTAGTCCAAATTAAAAAGGTGAGACAAAGTGGGCCAAAACTTGGTTAAGTATAAGAGTGTATGTGGAAGGTGCCATGTGTCTTAGCAAGGCTCTTTCAAAGGTAAATTCCAAAGCGGATTTTCAAACAAGCACGGGCCTTCCACATGTCCCAGGTCCAAAAAAGGGATAGAGTCGGGGTTGAATAGTCAAAATAGAAGAAGCCTTATGGAAGGAGCCAAGTGTCAACATGACGCTATTTCAAAATTAAAATTTGGGGTGGGTTTCAAATAAAGCGTCAAGTATCCACATGTCCAGTGGTCAAACTTTTGGCCCCGCCAAGCAAAGAACTCAAGAAAAATACAAGGGGACATTGTGGATCCCTGTGGAAGCTACCATGTGTCAATCTGGTGCAATTTCAAAAGTGAAAGGAAGGGGCCAAATATTCAAGGTGTGCGAGGCTGCCACATGGACCCGGTATAGACAAACTCTTTCAAATATTGTGCGCCCATTACCCAAATATTGAAATGGCCATATCGTTTGTTGGAAATTCAGAGTTGGATGGGAGAAGTTTTTTTGGAAATATCTCAACACCATGTACACCATGGAAACATAAAATATCATTCTTAATAGGATTTACTGGGTAAAAAATGGGAAATTGTCTTAGTGCCATTAATATAAGACCTATTCACTCCAAAAACTAGATCGGATTTGATTTGATCCATCGTTCTTCCTCCTTCAATGTGATGAACAAGTAATCGAGCGAGAATCAATAAATTATAGCCAAATTTGATAGGGGCATTGATTGATAGTGGTTGAGCTTTCAAATTAGGATTCAATGCATATCTCAAGGTGGTTAAAGTAGGATTCAAATTCTTCCCTCCTCTCTCTTGTTCTTCCTATATATTGTAATGAAGGGGGATATTCAAGGTGGTTGGTCATTGTTTCTCCTCTTCCCCCCTCTCTCTTTCTTCCTTAGGGTAGAATGCGAGTCTAAGCCTCCTCCCATGGCTCTATAATGGTGTTTTCTTACCTCTTTCCCACTGATGATGTATCGTGTAACATTTTGGAGCAATAAAATATGTTTTGTGATGCATCTGTCCATCCTTGGCTTATTTTTTGTGTCTTCTTACCTCTCATCATCGTAAGGTATTTGTGCAAACTCGATGTTTGTTGTAGGTTTTGGGATTTGTGCTTAATGGGTTTTGAAGTTGTGTTCCATGTGAAATCTATCTCTGGTCCATGGTGCATTCTATCCACCCTCTCCTCTGCTCACCTCTCTCCACTTTAGGCAAGCTAGATCTGTGATTCAACCACTTCCTTTTCTAGTGTATCACCACTTAGTGTAGGCTCTCTTCTCTCTCTCTCTCTCTCTCTCTCTCTCTCTCTCTCTCTCTGGAATGGTTATATTAGGATAGAATAGGTTTTACTTGCATTGGAGTAGCTTGTGGTAGGTAGATTAGGAAGCAAGAACCGACTTTCTTCGAAGGTCCATCTCAAGTTTTACAAGTCCCATAGCTTGAGATATGGTCCCATGTTGTGCAATCACACCAAATGCCCCACTTCACACCCGGTCCATTTAGGGTGCTGTGATTCTACACTAACAGTTTTGGCATGCCCGATGGGATAGGTCGAGGTACTTTACAACTTCATTTCATAGGTTGGTGTGTTCTTATTAAATTTTAGCCTTTAGAGGCACATTCAAAGCACATCTGGTGACTCCATATGGTCAATAACCCATCCTTTGAGTTATAAACCTTTTCCATCCATTTCCACTCATTTTCATCCATTTTATTCTTCTATCTCTTTCATTTTCTCCCATTCCATGAATTTGTGTAATCATGGCTTCATTTCCTTCTTGGAACTCACACTTACAACAACAACATTTTAATCCACCTCCAATGCATTTCCCAACACCTCTAGATCCGCATTTTTATTAGATCCAATATAATCATGCTTACCCATATGAGCATTTCCAAAACTAGTTTGGCTATGGAGCTTATCAAGAACAAGGGTATGCATACAATGACAATGTCAAATGGAAGAAGTTAATCTACTAGAGAAGATTCAAAAAATGGAGGCTAACATGGTTCAGTCAAGGGCCATAACACAAATGAAGGCATTCAAGATTGGTTGCAGGGCACCTTGTCCATGGGAAGGCCCTTTTCCAAGACATTACAACCCTCAAGAGAAGCTTGACTTCATGGTTGAAGTGTTGCCTCAACTTACATAGTGGATTGAGGACATTGAGGCTTATGAGAAAAGTGTAAGACAACCTTGTCAATGGGTAAGTCAATCACTAGCTCCTTGTCCTTCATTTTCTCTTTCTCAAGCTTTATCATTTCAGCAGTGTCAAGAGTCAAGCCCCTCAGTTACTACCCCAAGTGTTGGTTTCTCTTCTCCATCTCCTGATCTTCCACCTCATCTCAGTTCTTCTTCCCTTTTCCCTTCCAAGTAGTCATTTCCTCCAAATAAAAATAAGTTTCACTTCCCTCACCACCAAAAACAACTGCTAAAAGTGGTTGAAACCCCATCCACCCCTCCTCTTGCTTTCCCAAGTCCATGTTGGGAAGAGACTCAAGAATCTAGTCAAGGAGAATAACAAGAAGGGGAGCACAACAAAGAAGAAATGAAAGACAATGAAGAGTTGGGATGTTAAATTTGGGTTTACTGAAGATCCCTTGATGGTTAAGCCAACAAAGGAGGTAAAGGTTGAAGAGCCAGTGGTGGTTGAGGTTGAGTTTGCAGTAGAAGAAGAAAAAGAACAAGAAGGAGAAGATCAGAAATCTATTTTCTCTTAATGTAGTGTCCATGATGGCACTTTGTCTAAAGAGAATGTTGATCTGATCCAAGCTGCACAATTAGTCAAGAAGAAAGAAGAACAGCTAGCCCTAAGTCCAGTTAAAGAGGAGCATATGGAGGTGACCAAGACAGATTCAGAGGCACTGAATCATGAGCTGGTTGCACAAGAAAATATAGACCCCTCTCCCATTCAACCTCTCTAAAAGTATGATTTTTTGGAAGAGCTTGAACTCACTAGCTTTATGTTTGAAGATGAAGCTTCATATGGTGAAAATAATGAAGATTTTAAGATCACCATGCAAGGGGAGAGACCTTGCTACAACAGGATAGTAAAGAGTTTGATTTCCTATCAGAATCAAAAGAATGTTTTTATAAAAAGGGCTATTTGAAATTGCAATCTTTTTTTCTCATTCATTCTTCAACCACAAGAACCTGCTACCATGGAAGAGAACGTGCAAGCACAACATGTAGTTTGCAACATGCCTCTTGAATCAAAGTTGGAAGATTTTGATCTTCCAAAAGTCACACCTACTATAGAGGAAGAGAAAGAGTATGAGGCTATCATCCCCCTCACACCATCCATCCAAGAAGGTCCACAAAAAGAATCCATTTTGGAGGTAAATTTCAGAGCAAAGGGCACATCCAAAAGATCAGACTACCATGCCCAATTAGGTACTTGGCTTCATTGGAGCCAAAGGAGAAGCCACAACCGGTAATGCTTAATTCTAAGCATGAGGATGAGTTCCAATGTAACAAGGATCAGCTGTAATGCCTCTTCAATCCAAATGAAGAGCAACTAAAAGAGTCATTTGTCTTGTTTCCAGATGACACCTTGATGATTTGGGTGGAGGACCAGCTTATAATCAGGTTTTCACTCATATAGGCAGCCATATTCAGTGTCAGATCATTTTCATGGCTCCCCTTTTGAGAAAAGGAAGCTATTTCTCCCTACCTATGGTAGGATTTTTTAAGCTTTTCTTTCTCTCTGGTTAGTATAGGAGTAGGAGTAGACTTTGTTTTCAGTAGAAGAAGTGCTTGTGCACACTCTACATGTCTCATTTGAGGCATGTATGATTTTTTCTTTATACATAAGTTTTGTTCACATTGCTCTAGAGCTACCAAGGCTAGGCCCTTCAAGTATTCATGGTAGAAAGACCCATAGTTGTCTATAATGATTGTTAGTTTCAAATAAAACACAAAATATAGAGCAATGAACTCATATTCGAGAGAGTCCATTTCAACGTAGGCTCGGGGTCAACAAGTGTAAATGGTCGGGCTCATGGATCGTAGAGACATGATCAATATCAGGATATCATTCTTGACTCCATGCCCAATGGATGCTTCAAGGCCACTGGTCCCTTCATCTAGCAGGTATATTTCCCCGTGAGTTGCCAATTTTTATCTCAATTTTTCCCCTAAAAAATTGGATCACCCACGACCCCATGTAGAAAGAAATTCAAGAAATAGTTTCACGTCGAACAAACCCACTTTGAAATCCAACAAATAGGTTATAGGTAGGCTATAAAATGGAATAATAGGGTTGGGGAATAGAAGATGAGTGTCAAAGAAACCAAAGGTCAAAGGAAAAGGAATGATGAAGGCTCGAATTCTTCGGGATCTCTCTAAAAGGACTTAGAATGAGCCCCGAAATTGGCTAAGTATAGAGAGTTAGTGGAGGGTGCCAAGTATCTCAAGAACGGTGCACATTCAAAAGCAAGACCTTGAGCAGAGAATCAAATGAGTGTGGTCTCACCATGTAGTCCAAATTAAAAAGGTGAGACACAGAAGGCCCAAAATTGGTTAAGTATAAGAGTGTAGGTGGAAGGCGCCATGTGTCTTAGCAACGCTCCTTCAAAGGTAAAATCCAAAGTAGGTTTTCAAATGAGCGCGGGCCTTCCACATGTCCTAGGTCCAAAAAGGGACATAGTTGGGGTTGAATAGTCAAAGCATAGGCATCCCAAGAGAAGGAGCCAAGTTTCAACACACAATGCTATTTCAAAATTAAAATTTGGGGTGGGTTTCCAAACAAGCGTTGGGCCTCCACATGTCAGGGTCAAACTTTTGGCCCCTTGCCAAGTAAAGGAATCAAGAAAAATACAAGGGGACATCATGGAGCCCATGAAATCAACCACATGTCAATCAGCACAATTTCGGAAGTGAAAGGAAGGGGAAAAAAATTCAAGGTGTGTGAGGCTGCCATGTGGACCCGGTAAAAACAGACTCTTTCAAATATTGCGCCGTGAACCAAATATTCAAATGGCCATATTGTTTGACTGGAAACTCATATTTGGGTGGGAGAAGAATTTTTAGAAATGTCTTGACACCCGGATATGCCATAGAAACATAAAATATCATTCTAATAGGATTTAGTGGGTAAAAAATGGGAAAACATCTTCGTGCCATTAATATAAGATCTATTCACTCCGACACTCATATCGGATTTGATCGATCCATTGTTCTTCCTCCTTTAACATGCCGAACAAGTAATCAAGCCATAATTGAAAAATTGTAGGATGATTTGAGAGGGAGATTGATTGATAGTGGTTGAACTTTTCAAAGTAGGATTCAATGCATATCTCAAGGTGGTTGAAGTAGGATTCGAATTCTTCCCTCCTCTCTCTCATTCTTCCTATATATTGTAATGAAGGGGGCATATTCAAGGTGGTTGGTCATTATTTCTCCTCTTCCCCATCTATTTCTTCCTTAGGGTAGAATGTAGAGTCTAAGCCTCCTCCCATGGCTCTATAATGGTGTTTTCTTGCCTCTTGTCCCACTGATGATGTATCGTGTAACATTTTGGAGCAATAAAATTTGTTTCATGATGCATCTATCCATCCTTGGCTTATTTTGTTGTCTCTTCTTACCTCTCATTGTTGTAGGGTATATTGTGCATACTCTAATGTTTGTTGCAGGTTCTGGGAGCTGTGCTTAATGGGTTTTGAAGTGGTGTTCCATGTGAAATCTATCTCGATCCGTGGTGCATTCTATCCACCCTCTCCTCTGCTCACCTCTCTCCACTTTAGGAAGTCAGATCTATGATTCAACCACTTCCTTTTCTGGTGTATCACCACTTAGTGTAGGCTCTTTCACCCTCTCTCTCTCTCTCTATCCCCTTGGAATGGTTAGATTAGGATAGAGTAGCATGTGGCAAGTAGATGTGGCAAGAAGTAAGGACTAGCTTTCTCTAGAGGTCCATCTTAAGTTTTTCAAGACCCACACCTGACTTGAAAGATGGTTCCATGTTGTGTAATCACACGTAATTCCCCACTTCACACTTGGGCCATTTGGGGGTGTTTTGATTCAGCACCAACAAGCTGCAAATGGGTTTTAAGAAAAAATATAAGGCAGATTGATCCATTGACAAACACAAAGCACAACTTGTAATAAAAAGGATATTCTCAAAAAAATGGCATCGGTGTTTGTGCATTGGAATTATAGAAAGGATGGAGAATTCAAAAGATGGACGTAAATATTTATTTCCTAAATGGTGATCTAAAAGAAGAAGTGTACATGACCCAACCTGAAGGATTTGTTGATGAAGAGCATCCTAAGAAGGCATGTCATCTCATCAAATCATTGTATGGACTGAAACAAGCTCCAAGGGCATGGTATATCAAGATCAATGATCATTTTTGTAATGTGGGTTCACTCGTAGCCCCTCAGATTCTAATTTGTATATAAAGAAGGTAGGAAAAGAAATTGTCATTCTTGTTGTGTATGTGGATGATCTTGTGATCACTGGAAGTTCAGAATATTAGGTTGGTATTGTTAATCATGATCTCAAAAGAACCTTCGACATGAAAGATTTTGGGATACTACATTACTATCTTGGCTTGGAGATTTGGCAAAAGGAGAATCACATTTTCATCTCCTAGATAAAGTACACCAAGACACTCCTCAAAAAATATAGAATGTCAGACTGTAAACCTATATCCACTCCTATGGAGAAAGGCTTTCAACTTTCAAGATTCCAAGACTCACCTCAAGTAGATGCTACTATCTATAGGCAATTTTTTGGAGGGATTATCTATTTGACATATACCAGACTAGATCTATTCTCTGTTGTTAGCTATCTTTCCAGGTTCATGCAGGAGCCAAAGAAATGTCACTGGACTGCAAAAATCATGTTTTGAGATATGTCCGAGGAACAACTAATTATGGTCTGAAATATAAGAAGAATGATCAATTCTTCTTACAGGGATACATCAAATCAGACCACGCCAGATCTGTTGATGACATGAAGTCAACCACAGGATACATTTTTCATCTTGGATCTGGACCTATCTCATGGATAATCAAGAAGAATAATATTACTTCTATCTCATCCAAAGAAGTAAAATATTGCACCGCACGAGGAGATGTGTGTGAAGTGATATGGTTACGTCACATTTTGGATGACCTAGGAATTCTGAAAAATAGTCACCTATTCTCTATTGTGACAATTAGAGTGTGTTGAAGCTCGTGCAAAATCTAGTCTTTCATGAATGAACAAATAATATTGATATTAATTGTCATTTCATTTGATAACATGTCTTGAACCTTAACATTCAGCTCCGGTGTTGTCATACGAGAACCACAACTAGCTGATATTCTCATCAAATCCCTTGGAAAAGTGAAATTTGAACTTTTTAGGGGTCACATTTGCAAGAATAATGTAATAAGGGGGAATGATAGTAATATTAGCATAATATACATAGTATTTCATTGTTAGACTAGTTGTTATTATCTATTCCATTATTCTCTCGTGTGGTTTGTAACTACTTTACCTATTGCAGGGAGTCTTTTTTTTATTCACGCACCTATACATATTGGATATGGTTCCATTGTTTAATAGAATAATACGGGGATATTCAATCTCTTTTTATCTCTCCACTATAAGATCCTCATAATTTTTTCCATTCTAAGGGAAAAAGAAGATCTCCTTTTCTACTTCATAATTAATGTTTAATATGTGTGATAATGTGAGACCTCCCATTCTCCCTCTTGATTAGTTTTTATACTTTTAGGTTGAACAATATTCTCAAAACGGAATGGTACCCCTGCCATTCCATGAATTGTTTATTTTTATGGAGAGTGGTAGGCTTCTTTATATTTTATTTATGCTTAATATTGATGATAATCTTAAATAATTATGCCTACTATGTTTATAGTAAAAATAATTGGATGTAGTCAAGAATTGTTTATAGTTTATTTTCATTATTTTTTATATTGAGATAATTTTTTTCAAATGTCTCATTTTTATGAACATTATGGAAACACTTGTAGTTTATTTTCATTATTATTGATATTGAGATAACTTTATTCAAATGTCTCATTTGTAGGAACAATATGGCATAACTTGGTAAAGTTTCATTTGTAGAAATACCACTACAAAATGTTGATAAAGAGTTTGAAAGAGGTATTTTGGATGAAGAATGGTTTGTTGAAGTACATAAGCTAGATAACTTTCATGATGACTTATGGATGTTTTAGATGATAGTTAATGATGTAACAAAAATTGGTATGGTTATAGCTGCAAAACCAATAAATAAATATGTGACCAAGGTTCAAGTCAAGAGAATTGATAACATCACAAGAAAATGCTATCTTTTGGAAATGTATCTCTATGTGGCCAATTATCGTAAATATTTAATAGAGAGGTCAATACAAAATGCTAAATATTCTTGTCTAGTTTTTGGTTGGAATTTACCATTCCCAACTGATAGAAATAATAAGGAAGGTGTGGCTACATCACAAGAAATATATAGAGGTATGCTAAAAAGTCTTAAAATGTTGTATGGAAAACCTACAACATCTTCAATTCTTCATCTTCTTAATGTAAAAAGTCTTAACTCCTTGGAATTAATCCTACACTTTTCAAAAAATGACATATAATAGAAATTTATATTTACCTTCAAAAAAGTAGATATATCTCTTTCGTGCTCAAGGAGATGAAAAAATATCCAAATAAATAATTTGAAAATAAAGTAGAGACTCTCTTTTTAAAACTAGCTTGAACTTAGTGAAGAGGTAAAACATATATTGTTTGATGAAAAAGTGTTTTCTATTAATTTTCAAAGGTGTGAAATTTCACCTAAAGATATCCAATTCAGGAAGCTAGATGAAGATGAAGTTTCAAAATAGTTGCCTCAATGATACAAAATATGATTACAACTCCTTGAGATGTAATACTTCTTCCTTTAATAAGATAACAAAAAAACTTACTGAAATTATAATAGAGGAGGATCTCATGGATGAGAACATCAATTTTTATATATTATATGGGAAACACACCATTAGTTCCCAAAAGAAAATAATTTGCAATCCCAAATATGTTGATGTGCACAATCGTTATAGAATGAGAAATTCTAGAATCATGGCCCACAATGTTCCATTGAGTACAATATCTTCTATTTGCAAGCAACAAAATTAGGCAAATAGAGTGTGGGTTGAGACATATTTTATTGATATGATATCAAAAGCAAGAGAGTTGTGGATAATTTGTGGAAGACCCAAATATCCAGGAAGTGGAAATGAACAATCAACAAAGTGGAAGGTGTGTATTGTAAATTTATTTAAAATTTATATTTTTGAATATTTATAGTTAAATAGAAATAAACACTCATGCTTGTAATAAAATTAAATTAAGGGGTTCAATAAAAGGTTCTTTAATAATTTTTAAATAAAGAAAGAAGAAAGTTTACGTGATAAGTTGACATTTGTGTACTTTCCTGATTCTATTTGGGAAAAGTGGGAAAAAATTGAACTATATAGATTGGGTGGATTAACATGTTCACCCAAAAAAGACAACCAAGATGAATTCACAACAAATTCAATAAAACAATTCAGTGCTAATTTTTTTAAGTGCATACGTGGGCTTGATGAAAATGAATTGGACTTCCTTGTTGATGAGATATATGAAGGACATGTTTGGTTGAGGACATCAGTTGAACCCTATCAAAGAGTTGAGACGGTTTCAATTATTGAAAAAGAATTAAGGAAGAAAGAAACACAAAACAAACAATATTTGAATTTGTTGGCATGAAGGATGGTGATAAATATACAAGAATTCAATGTGATACATAAAATGTGGTAAATAAATATGGAATTCACACAACCTAGTTAGCTTAATTATGTCATATAATTGGTGAAGAAAAACACTATTATTTGTCAAAAAACTTCTCTAAAGGGAAAATAAAAAATTTAGAAAGGAAAAGAAAGTTCTAAAAGGGAAAAATAAAACTGGATGAGGCGAAGGAACAAAAATACCTCCATCTGGAACACACATATTATATTTGTATATTCAAGCTTTTCACACCAATCCTATGTCGAGAGATCCACATACAAATAATTTTACTTGTTGTAAATTCCATTTAGAATCAAAAATATGTTGGAGAATATTTCTAGTTTATCTATACTTTTATGTGATCTTCTTGTTATGGATATGTGTAATATTGTTTTTTTATTATGGATAAATAGTTTTGAAGGGACTATACCCTATGTACAAAAAGGCTCAAAAAGCCAGATACCAGAAGGAGAAAACCCATCCAAGAAAGGCTAAACACCTTAAACATGGAGGCTCAAAATCCAGATATATCAATAAAGAGAGTACAAAATGATCAATCTAGACAGTGGTCCGAAGAAGAACAAAAGGGCCAAAAACAACAAAGAGGGATCCAAAACAGGGCATCCCAACAAGAAAACAACATCAAAACCACTAAAAAAATAGGACCTTCACAAAGAACAAAGCAAAGCATCAGGCACCGCATCACTTGACTGCCCTATCAATCTTGACCTTAATTTTTGGAGAGAGGTGAAGAGCGCAATGGTCGTGGCATGAGAAGGATTGTTCATGTCCGCCTGAGCAAGTGCAAGGTCATGGGTCTCATTAGAATCCCAAATGTTATCAGGAATGCCACTAAGGCTGCACACACTTCTCACGTGTTGTTCCATAAAATTATAGACACCTTTCAAAGCAGAGAGGATGCAATCCTGATGCCCTGGCATTTCCCAACCTAGCATCAAGTGAAAGTAGCTTCTTGAAAATATCAGCAATAGTATCCATGTCCTCATAATTTTGCAACTTCCTCTTACCTTTTGTTTTTTCCATATTCCTCATAGCATTTTTGAGGTCTTTGATCTCCTCTTCAAGCTTACTAACCCTAGTAAGAAGGTCCACTTCTCTAGAATTATCAACAGGTTTACTTATGTGCAATAAGTTCTCCACAAGTTCCAAATCCCTATGACTATGCAAAATCCTCTGCGAAGAAGGCAGAGCAACCTTAGCCTTCTTGTCTTTCCTCTTCCTGCCCGAGGTAGTAGTGTCTAGATCTTTGTCAGCTGGGAGAGGGATAGTAATAGGGGAGTAGGCAGAGGGTAAGATCCAGAGAAGAAATGGTGGTGGATGAGTAGGATCAGACCTTGGTGAAGGGGAACAACCCTGGTATGTTTCTGAACTTCAAGAACAGACTTCTCTAAGGAATTAAGTAAATAATGCAGAAATTGATGGTAAGATTCCTATGAAAATGATTGAGGAATATTAAATGTTTCAGGGAATGGTGACATATCTTCCCTCCAAAGTGACGTACCTAACCATCATACGCAATATCTCAAGTAAAGGGCTTAGGGATAGAGGTCACCTTTATTCCAGCCACAACAAACTCAAGGTTCTCCCCTTCATCAAGAAATTTTTTTCCTCCACCTCTCTATCGACTCGTTTGTTGAAGAACTTGGCTCCATCCAGGTTCAACCCTATGACCTGGGCAATGAGTTCCTCAAAGATCTCGACCCTGACTTCCCCATACTCAACCACATGATTTCTCCATCCATTAGTGAATTTCACCAAGATGTCCTAGTCAAATCCCTTCATCTTTTCAATGAAATTTGAAATACCCCCATTTGTAGATAATTCCAAAGAATTGTGTCATTTTTCCAAGCTGGATCATGAATGGGTTCGGTTTTGCATGGAGGTCCCCCATTTTGCTGTATTGTTTCTACTCTGCACAATGGTAAAAATTTTTTGAATCCCATATGACTCAACACCGCCTCTACTTTTGGAGACCTCTGAAGCATGTAGAATTTTAAGAACATCATTAAACTTAACTTTACAATTAATAAGCACCTCCTTAGCATCTGATTTGTATCTATTAATGATTACGTTCAAAATCATGTATATCTTTAGTGATGTCATCAAGTACTTTGGCAGGAAGGGGGTCACCACTTAGCCAAGTTTGCATTGTATTGTTGACCCCAATATTTGCTAAACTATCAGCCACTCTATTGCCTTCACGATAGGTGTGGATAATCTTATAATTATCAAAACAATTGCATATTTCAATAGCTTCATTAATGAAGTCCTTGATGGACCAACTTGGAGGTTGCTTTTGATTTAACAAATTAATAATGTTCAATGAATCCCCCTCAATTATAATATTGGAAATATTACAATCTCTAGCCAACCTTATTCCCCAGAGTGCTGCTAAAGCTTCCAAGTAGTGATTTGTTTGCTTACCCATCTTGCCAGAAAAAGTGGCAACAAAGCAGCCTCTGTGATCTCTAATCACCCCACCACCTCTCGAATCCCCAGGATTACCTTTTGAAGCTCCATCAAAGTTTAGTTTGTGCCATGTAGTGGGAGGCTGGATCCATCATACAGTAGATCTATCAATGCTATTGTTGTCCTTATGTTTACTGCTATCAGTGCCAATGTTCCAAGCAACAAGAATGTGCTCCTCTTCCTTAGGATAAAGTTTATTTTTGGGAGGCTTAAATCTTTCAATGTTGTCTTTCACTGCAATGATAATTTCATTAAAGAATTTTGTACATATCTTTCTGGTATTTCTAAAAATAACATCATTTCTAGCTTTCCAGACTCTCCACATGGTGTGAGGGAGAACTAGTTGCCAAAGCCTCCTAACCATACAGTGCTTATAAGGGGAGTTCCATTGTTTCCATGCCTACAGACAAGTATGGGGGAAAACCCAATTCTGATTGAAATTTTCAAGAATAAGATGCCATATTTTTGAAGTATACTTACAATGCAGAAAAAGGTGTTTAATGTCTTCAGCTTCTTCCTGGCACATGCAACATCTGTTAGGCATGATAAAACCTTTCCTGATGAGATTTTCATTAGTGAGAATCTTACCCTTGATGATAAGCCACCAGAATAAATTTACTTTAGGGGTTAGCTCGGGCATCCAAAGCTTGTGCCATTCAATTTCACTATCAATAGAAGAAAAAAAAGAATTGTAACCAGATTTAACAGAATATTCTCCATCAAAGGAATCTTTCCAAATAATCTCATCCTTATTATCATGTTGGCTGATATGAATTAGGGAGAGATGAGTCGAATGTAGGAAACAACAGGCTACATATTTTCTCATCAAATTTGAGTTGCTTCCATTTCCTTCTATTGCCAGACACCTCAATATAGTCTTTGACTTTCTTTCCATAGTTTTTAATTAGGTTGTCTTTGATGTAGCTAAAAGTGGTATCCCAACTTATGTCAGACCAGATGTCATCCCAGAAATCAATATCATGCCCATTTCCAAGTTTCCATCTACAACCCTGGGAGAGATATGCCTGATGTGGAGTAGATTATTCCAAAAAATTGATCCATTTGAAGCAAGTTGGTCAAAGAGAAAGGAATATAAGTTTTGATTGGAAAGGTATTTTACTTTGATCAACTCAGTCCATGGTTTATGCTCTTTGATGAGCCTCCAACCCAGCTTTGCAATTAGAGTAGCATTCATATTTATGATATCTTTAATACCTAAACCCCCAATCCTCTTTGGCTTACAGACATGTTCCCATGCTACTAAATGATATCTAAACTGTATTTTTTCCCATGCAATAAGAAGTTTTTTTGAATTTTTTCAATGTTATTCACCACTGCTATTAGAATGCTGAACATTGACATGATATAGATGGGTAAATTCTAAAGAGTTCTTTTAATCAACAAACATTTACCAGCACTTGAGAGGATAGCACCTTTCCATCCAGCTAGTTTTTTTGAAATCTCTTAAGCAGATCATTCCAAACCTCATTAGAAACCTTACTAGTACTCATAGGGAGCCCTAGATATGTAGCTGGGAGGGAGTTGATTTTACAACCAAGAATGAGAGCAATCTTTTTTGTCTTTCAATAGGAGTATTGAAGAAGTAAACCAAGCTTTTATCAAAGTTTACTTTCTATCCTAAGGCTTCCTCATAGAATCTGAGAATGGTTTTGATAGCCTTAGCTTCAATGATGGAGGCCATAAGAAGAAGAATAGTGTCATAAAAAAGCATTGATGGGAAGAAATCTGATTGCCAGAAGTAGGTTGAAAGCCTTTTATCATACCATTGTGAATAGCATTTTGTAATAGAACGGCTTAGACTATCAGCCATTATGATGAACAACAAAGGGGACATGGGGTCCCCTTGGCATATGCCTCTATTGCTAGCAAAAAAACCAACAGGTTCTCCATTGACAACCACAGAAAATCTAGGAGAAGAAATGCAAGCTTGGACAATTTTTCTGAATTTATTTTGAAACCCAAACTTGGTCAGAACCTCATCAATGAATTTCCAAGAGACTCTATCAAATGCCTTATGCATGTCTAACTTGATTTCCATCCCAACTTTTCTACTTTTATCCATTGAATGAATTGTTTCATGGACCATAATTACCCCATCCTGGATAATTCTACCTTTTATAAATCCGCTCTACTATTGGGAGATAATTTCCATGAGAAGAGGCTACAATCTAGTGGTTAAAATCTTAGTGAAAATTTTGTAAACCACATTAACCAAGCTGATTGGTCTAAAATCCTTAAAATCCTTTGCATCCAACTTCTTAGGTGCAAGCACAATATGCATGTTATTTAGTTCCTTTATTAGATTTCCAGTTCTATAAAACTCATTTACAACTTTCAACAAATCTTCAGAGCATATATCCCAACATTTTTGGAAGAAATTAGCAGAGAATCCATCAGGGCCCGAGCCTTGTCACCTTCAAGAGAGAAGATAAATTTTTTCAACTCCTCAATGGTGACAACTTTGGAAAGGCTCTTAAATCTCTCTTCTGGGAGAAAATTGTTAGGAATGGAGTCTAAAAGAAAGGAGGCTTGCTCATTATAAGAATTGTTTTCAGTTAGAAGATTCTCATAAAATTTTAGGGCTTCAGCTTTAATATCCTTAGCATCCTTAGTAATGGTACCATTTCCCTTGGAGACTTCAGTAATTTTGTTGCAAGCCCTATGCTTGAGGGTGGTCATATGAAAATATTTTGTGTTTCTATCTCCAGCCTTTAACCAAAGAGCTCTAGATTTCATTCTCCAAAAGGTTTCCTCACAACTATTGATATTATGCAGGTCAGAAAGAATATTTTTTCTCTTTGGTGATCCTCAAAGGTCATACCTTTCATTGAGACTTTAAGCTCAAAATCTTCCATTTGCCACTTAATCTCTTTCTTTTTCTCAAAGATATTGCCAAAAACCTCTTTATTCCAGGTTCTAACCTTTTGTTTCACATTTTTCAGCTTTTGAAGAAGTCTGAATTGAGCAGTTCTGTCCCTTCCCAAGTCCACCATTCTTTAATTCTATCAAGAATGTCCTCATGCTCAAGCCACATCTTTTCAAATTTGAAGTTACAGTGGAAAGGCTTAGACCAATTGAAGAAGTTAAGAGCAATAGGGTTGTGGTATGATCTAGTTCTAGGTAGAGAGGAGAGATGAAAATTCTAATTTAAGATCTAGTTAGCAGAAATGAGAGCTCTATCTAATCTTACCTGAATCAAATTTTCCCCAATTATTTTGTTAGACCAAGTGTATTGATTACCATGAAGTTCAATGTCCATAAGGTTGAGATACAAGATGAGGTCAAAAAAATCTTCCATGCTAGCAGAGAAATCAGAGTTCCCTCCAAATTTCTCCCCAGGGTTTAGAGGAGTGTTAAAATCCCCCATTATCAGCTAGTTTGATTCCTCAAAATTATTTCTAAACCAAGCTAACTCTTTCCATAAATTCCTTCTACCAGCAGTAGTATTTGGAGCATAAATATTGGAAAGGATCCAACTAGAGTTGTTCTCAAGACTTATAAAATTTATAGCTAAATGATTCTGAGAGGAGAAAAGCACATTACCATGAACAATTTTAATGTCCCAGAAGACCGCTAAACCTCCAGAAGCCCCTTGAGAATCAGAAGTAGCAAAGGTAGCATTCTCCCAGAAAGTCTTTTTGCACTCTTCAATAGCTTTGGTTTTCATTTTCGTTTCTTGAATTAGAAGGATACTGGGCTGCTTGATCTTCTAAGTTCCTTAAGCATTATTTGTTTAGGACCCCCATTTAGTCCCCTGACATTCCAAGATAAAACCTTCATTAAAAAAGGATTGGGGAGGTGGTTGTCGGATGGCTCAAAAGGCTTTGAGTACCATCTGTAATTTCTTTCTCAAGTCTTTTTTTCCTTACATCACTTTTGGAGGGTCTGCCTTTTTTATAAATAACTCCAATATTCGCAACTCTTTTGGCAGTAGCTCTTGTGATTCTTGAAGTGGAAGCTTCCCAACTTCCTATTTGTTTCTTTTTATCACTATAAAGTGATTCTGGAATTTCTTCAAAGCCTTTCAGTCTTCGTTTCTTACGTCGACTGTGATGAATCCATCCTTATCACATTCAGATAGGTTCTTTGTCGATGCAGGGGTAATTTCTCCTTCTTATTTTCCTTTATCAAAAACAAGTTGTTGAGCTACAGGGGATTCTCTGTTGTATTCATTGTCTATGAGCTCCTCCATATCTGCAAACTCTTTATCCTCATTTAGATCTCTTGTTATGGATTCCAGGAGTTCTTTAGCTTTTCCTTGTCTCATCTTGTTTAGTTCTTTATACTTCAAAGAACTGTTCTTATTTACCGGTTCTTGATGAGGGAGGGGAGTAATTTTCTCCATCTCCTCTTCATTGGAAATGGTTAAATGAATGTAAACTTTTTCATTTTTTTCATCCACTTCCATGTTTAGTTTTACAGGATTTGTATTCTCAAGCATCTTTGTCTGATCTTTTTCTGTTTCCTTCCAAGCTTCTTCACCCTTTGCCTGATCATTATCTTTTCCCTTTCGAGCTTCATCACCCTTCCCGATGGAGGGTTTTTTGGTCTCCATAGTTTTCTATAGACCGGTGGCCTCTTTATTATGGTCTTAAAACCTTTTTTTTGGCCTTTGATTCTCAGATTCATCTGCATGCAGCGGTCCCTTGTACTCAATGATCTTGCCTATCGGTTAGAGAGGATTTTTCAGTCTCTTCTATCTGTTTCTGGCTTAGCTCTTCAGGATGATCAGAAGGTTTATCATGTTTTTGCTTCATGCTCTCTGGACATTTTCAGCAAAATTCCCTAATCTATGGCATTTATGACATCTTAGCTGAAAATCCTCATATGATATGTGTAATATTGTTACTGATGTAACAATAAATGACCTTATTGACATGTTCACATTTTTGGGAACAAATGCATGTAGATGTGTTTGTGTGTTTTGGTTTAAATTTTAAAAGTACCAGTTGTGGCAGAAGTTGTGACAATATCTTTGCCAAAGATGTTAAGGATAACATTTCAAAGCTTTATTATGGGTGCTATAAATTATATAATTATCATGGTTTTGATGGGTTTTTAGTAATATGTTTTGTTTATGAAATATTTAACCATGATGAAGAGGAAGAATTTTTAGGTTGATTTAGATTGGGAGCATAATGAAGATGAAGTGAAAATTCCTTCTTGTAATGATCTTAATCTTATTGGGTTAAGTCATCCATTTTGATTTGAGTGAATAGAGTATTTTGGAACAATTCAATAAAAATGTACACGCAAGCAGAGAGAGAGCAACATTATATCCATTTATACATGATGCACATTACTTCCAAAATTTGTAAAAATAGGTGATCATTCTCTTGTATCAATTGTTGAAAATGTTGACCAAGAGTTATTTATGAAGACATTTTACAAGGAACTCTCAACCATTGAGGCTTCATGTGCACTGGTGAGTTTTGTACATTTCTTTGATAATTTTTTAAATTTTATATGAAAATAAATAAATAATTATACTATCAAAATGTATTCTCTTAAATTTAAGTTTATTTTGTATAAGATAATATTTTTTGCACATTGAGGAAGTATGTGATACCTCTCATTATCCCTATAATGTTTTTTCATGTGGCCTATAATTCTCCCTCTAATTGTTCTACTTCACTCTTGGGGAGAATGTGAGGTCATTCATTTTCTCCATGATATTTTCATGTTGATGGATAATGGGAGGCCTCCCATTCTTCCTCTAATTATTTTTCCACTTTGAGAGAGATTGTTAGGCCTATCATTCTCCCTCTTCATTATTAATTTCACTTAAAGGATTTTAAAAGTTTGATAATTACTCATCTTCACCTATTTTACTCTTAGAAGATAATATGAAGCCATCATCTCTCATATATTATTTTTCACATTGAAGGAGAATATGAGACCTCATTTTTCTTTTTCAATTTTGGAGTCTATATTTAATTTTATACATATGTGAACTAAATAAAAATTTAGATATCACATACTTATATTTTAAAGTGAATTTTTTTAACAAATTATTTCTTAGTTTATGAATGGTTTTTGATATCTAATTGGTCACATAGTTAATGACAATAATCCTTAATGATGTAAGAATTTTTATATCTTTTATAGATTGTTTAAGCGCCATTTTCATTATTTTTCATAATTGATCTAATATTAGTGAATATGTGTTTGTAGGTGTGTAAATCCAAGAATTAAGTGTCTATAAACTATATAAAGAACCACTTGCATTGACATTTGAGATGTTTCACATTGTATTGAATTATGCAATAGAAACAATAGTTTCTAAGAAACATAAATTCATATCTAATAAAAAAGATTTGGAAAATGTTCTTGAGTCAGAAGATCCAATCATACATAATGTTGTAAAATATCCAAACAATATAGAGAATTAAGAAGTTGAGCATTGTTCAAATAGCACTACAGCTGAAACATGTAATTAACTACTCACTTTTAAATTTCATATGATATTTTTGTTACAATTAGTGAATTTAGATGATTAATTCTATGAAACATTTATTTGTAGTTCTTGATGAAAATATAGATGTAGAGTCAACAATTCAAGGCTAAATACCATAATCTTTAGGTATAGTATTAGAAAATTTAGTTACTTAAATTTTTAAAAATGTTGTAATTGGTAGTTTTTAGAGTATATGATTCAATAATTTATTTGTGCAGATCTAAGTAGAAAACCTCTATTGATACTAGATTTGGAAGGTGTGCTAATTTTTCAAGTGAATTCTAAAATTTTCAGATCTTTCCAGACCAAAGGATGTCATTATGTTCCAAGACAAAAGTTATCTCATTTTTTAAAATGCATATGTACTAAATTTGAGATAGCATTTTGGTCAGGTTTATGTGACCAAGATGTTAAATATTTAGGGAAGAATATTTTGAAGAAATATGGGGATGGTAAGCAGAGAGATTTATTTTATTATGGTGTTGAAATGTGCACAAATATAGATTGTGAATAGGTAAAAGATTTGAATATAGTATGGTCAAAGAATAAATCATATGACACTACAAATACCATATTGATCAAGTTCGAAATGGTAGGGGTTCCTCAAGAAAATTGTTTCATTGCACCAAGTTTTCCTTTGTTTCACCTTATTCTAGAGTGTTTCTTTAGAAATTGACAAAATAGATAAGGGTAAATGGGCTAAGAGGAATACCTATTAAAGTTGGTTGAAGTTTGTTGTGTGCGCGTATGACTTCTCGATACACAATCGATCGTGAGAGCTTCCTTTTGGCTAGGAGGAACTACCTGAAATAGAAAACAAGACCACAAAATAGAAGTTAAATAGTATATGTAGTGGGTGCCTAGCGTTTAATAGACTTTGGGAAGTTTGATACTCCCTAGATGGCTACATTAATCCACTATTTAGAAAAACTCAATATTAATGATAAATGAAATCCTACCGTAGTTAAAATGATTTAGGTATCTCATTCGACTATAATAAACAAATTCATTCATAGCAGGATAAGCTATGACTAAATCTAAAGGTCAAGGTCTCACAAAGTACTGAAGTACTAGTTAGGGTCTAGTTTTGGGCTGATTTGGGTATTTGGTGGGGATTTTAGGCTCTGTTCTTGGTTTTTGGGTTAAAACATAGAGATCAATGTCGATGCTGGTATGACCGATATTAGTTTAGGTGAACCAGGTGATGGTTGTGGGTAACCGCAAGCATCGGTATAGTCGAGGTAAAGGAAACTTAGTAGAAACTTGATGTTAGGGTAGGTTTGAGGTTAAATGGAAATGAAGAGGGCAATGGAAAGGTCTATGTAGGTGTTAGATACACTCAGAGATCTTTAAAAATTGGGTATGGGTAGTTCAATGGTGTGGGTGAAGGAATGGTCAAGTTTTCATGGAGGTAAATGGTGGGAGAAAGGTAATGAGAGTAGAAACTGATAATAGATATAATAGAACCTACCAAAATGAAAATGGATGAATTTTTGTTAATAAAACACTAACTGTAGTATGAACTTAATGGCTGGAGAGCAATGGTAGTTGATTCAAATGGATGGAGCTTGATGTGGTGATGGTGCTTCCTCGAGTGCTTACGTGAATGCAAATGGATCGTGATTACTTCTGATGTTGGCTGTGGATGCTCTAATGCATGTACGAATGTTGGTTCTGCTTGCATGCAACTTTGGTTTCATCTCTTTCTCTTAGAAAATGTGCCAACCTTGAAAGTAGGTTGTTTTGGGGAGTAAATGGTAACAAGCGATGGTTCCGGGTTGGCAGGCGTGGTGGTTTAGGGTAAGCCGACATTAGTTAAAGCAGGATTTCCTAGGTTTTCTAAAATGGGCAGATCCCCTTGATTTTCTTAGATCTCACTCATTTTCTCCCACGGATTAGAATAGAAGATTCCTTTCTAATGGGAAGGAATGTGGTTAGAGGGAATGTAGGCTTTGATTTTTAGGGTTTAGGTAGGTCTTAGTTAGTTATGGCAACATACTAAGAATAGGTCTTAGGGTGAGGTGGCTAGATGAGGTGTATAGGTGAGGTGGTGGTGTGAATTATCTCAATTAGGATATTTAAATAATAAATATTATGAGATCATGAATTAATTTAATTAAATTAATTAAATTAATATTAGAGTGGGGTGTAATGGGCCATGGTTAGGTGAGTGTGTTCAAGTTGATTATTTGTCGAGGGACCAAGGGGAGTGTGACCCAATTTTGGTGTCTACATTTTGCCCCTTTTTGTTGCGTAGCTTGTATTGGTAAGCGACGCTAACAAAAATAAGGTGTGGTTGCCCCATGTGTGGGTGAAGGTGATCCCCCTCAAACTAGGAACTGATGAGGCAGAAGGAAAAATTGGTGAGTGGTTTGATAAAAGGTGAATGTGATGAAGAGGAAGGTGGACAATGGGAGTAAAAAGGGGAAAGGTCTAATCGGGTAATCCTAGAATGTGTCGGGGTCAAAGGTAGTAGCGATCGATGCACACACACATATAAACTACAACACAATACCAAGTTGAAGAGTAGGAAAAATCTACATTGTCTAAAGTTGATAAGTTTATCCAAACAAGGTTGAGGTGATTTGATATCCAAGGTATATGATATGTTCAGGAAACATGACGCAAGTTAGTGTGAGAACATTTAAGTATGTTCCGTACACCAAATTTTAGGTCGGGATAAATGGTCACGACAAGAGGTAAGGTAAGGTTAGTATGTCAATTAACACGGGTAATAATGCCACAAGATATAGTGAGAACATGAGGTCACATGTCACTAGCAATGTTCCAAGTCCAAGTAACTAGGTCACGGCATGGGTAGGGCAAGGTGAGGTAGTAAATGGTGAGGTTAGGAGGGTAAAGTGAAGTGTCCAAGTTAGGTGTGGGTGAGGTAAAAAGGATGTAGGTCATCAAATGAGGGGTAGGGGGTAGGAAAAGGACTAAGTAGGATAACCAACAATGGTTATAATGAACCGATGCTGGTCATGATGGACCGACCATGGTAAGCTAGGGAACAAGACCGATGTCAATCAAGGTAAAACCATCGCCGGTCAAGTCGGGTAGGTTATAAAAAGGAAATTTCCACTTTTTACAGAATCATTTGTCACTTTCTAAATAGGAGAAAATGATAGGTGAGAGAGAGAGAAAGGTGGAAAGTGTTCATGTGGAACAAAAGAAGCTGAGTTGGTGAGTGGTGTAGTGGGTGATTGGCAGTCAATAGGTGGGTCCACGAGATCGGATTGATCGATTCATTGGTTGGAGGTGAGACGGTTGATTGGGTGATGGCAAAGGTAGGAGAGGAGTCGGATGGACCACCGGTGTAGCAGCCTAATGTACAACCATGACGATAGCAACGTGATGAGGTAAGAGGCAATCCTATTATTTGTTTTGTGTGTTAGATTTATTTAGATGTCGGATGGGGAAAATGGGTTTGGGGGAAAATGAATTTTGAATTTTTGGGAGGGCCAATCGAGTAAAATAGGCATGGGGGTAGGTGATTGGGTGAAGGAGGGGTGGGGAAGGGTGGAGGGGGATTTGGGTAGGATTGGGTGGGTAGAAGGGAGAGAAAGGAAGTTTTTAGGAAGAGGGGTTTTTGGCATCGCAATTTTTTTGGCAACATGACCGGCGTCGATTGAGGAGTAGCGAAAGCGTTAGTGGTAGTGGCCGGTATCGATCCACGAAAAAGGTGACCAATGCCGGTTTATGGGGGACCGAGGTTGGTTAGAGATAACAGGTACTAATCATGATTTGGGGAAAAAGGGGCCAAAATTGACTTATGTGGGGTGGGTGAGATAGGTAGTGGTAAGTAGGAGATGTTTTGGGGAAAATCATAACATAGGTAAAGGGTGAAAAATAGGTAAGGGTGAAAGATAGTGGGTTAGGGTTGGGGTGGGTAGATAGAAGATGGGATATAAAGGTAAAGAGGTCTAGGGAAAGAGAGGTAGGGTGGTAAGTATAGGTGAGGTGTCGAGAATGATTGTGGGTATGATTAAGGTGTAGTAATATGATGTTTTGTGGGATGCAGGTGAGAGATTAGCTGAGGATGTGAGACAGGGTGCCACCCCTACTCGTGACGATTGAGGAGTGGAGGAATGTCACAGATGTGGGTCTAAGTGGGGTCTAATGCTACGAAATGTAGTTTGATAGCCGAGATGATGGTCACTATCATCGATAGATGGAATTTGGTGAGCAACAAATTCCGGTGGAGGACGTGTATAGGATCCTACGGTTACCTATATTGGGGAAATAGGTATACTCAATCTCCTTAGAGGCATATGAGGAGTTAATGCTAATAGTATTCCATGAGGTCTGGTGGAGATGAATTTCACAGTACTAGCCCATCTATAGGAAATGAGGCTAGTAGTATTATTGATGGAGGTAGTTTGTTGTTTTGCACCTGCTGGGATGCAAAGGGTGGGAGATGTTAGCATGCCTCCGTACTGAGAGCCGAGGAGGAGGAGATGATAGAGAGACCGATATAGAGGATATCTTACAAGATGATGCATGATGTATGTCCCTCCATTTTGATGTAGTTATTCATTTTTGATAGATACCAACATGCATGCCGAAGAGAGTGAGGATGTATACGAGATTTTTGTTTATTTTTTATCATATACCAGCCTACATGCCGAAGATGGTGAGGTTATATATGAGATTTTTTGAGAGATGCATATTATTTGGTATCAGTGTATATTGTATGGATACACATATTTATATGATGAGATGGATGATTTGGTGATGATGTATACATGGTTGAGGTTATCTTGCTATTTTGATTTATATATGTGATGGAAAAAGTAGTATAAATAGTTAGTTCATAAATGGATGAGTCAGTTGTTGGTTTAGGCATGGATGGAGTTAGGTTTGTGGTTAAGGCATGGATTGAGTTAGGTCATAGGCATGGATTGAATCAGGTTTGTGGTTTGGGCATGGATTGAGTCGGGTTATAGGAATGGATTGATTAGGGGTTGACTTAGGTTTGATGAAGTTTAGGTTGGTTAGGTATGGTTGGGTTGAGTTTGGCTTAGTTTGTAATTCATTAATTTTTGTAATTAATGATGACATGGGTCACATTAATATGTGTTATAGTAACATGCATGATAATGGTAAATAAATGGTAGACATAATGAATGTATGAATGATGATGATAAATATGTGAAGTAATTTGTTTGTTTGGTTTAATTTCCAATTATAAATATAAAAAGGAAACTAACTAGGGTAGAGTGTCATTTGGAAAGGGAAAAATGGGAATTGGTTAGGGTAGAGAGTGGTCGAGCTAACCTCTAAGGGCCCCATGCCCTCAGAGTGCTACTACATAGTCCCAACGAAAAGGGACCTTAGGCCGATGTAGTTCTCCCTTAAGCTAGGAAAGAATGTGAGGAGGTATGAGTATGGGTTGGTAGGTTATAGGCATGATTGAGTCTAGGTATTTTAGGTATGGGTGAATTGTGGGCACATTGGTATGGGTGATTTTGAGTTGATTGTGGCAAAAGAGGAAAAATTACCCAAAGATAAGCGTCAAGGATCTAGTCCTGTATAGGATGATCAATACGTAATGAAGAAGGTTAAAAGATAAGAGGAGGCAAGAAAGCCACCTGATTGGTAAGGATCATAATGGGTGGGTCATACCTTAGATAGGCTAATGAACGTAAGACCCTAAAGACATTACATGATTGATTATTCTAAAGGTGAAGAATAGTCACGGTTCTAGTAGGTCCCTTGAGGCGGTAGGAAATGAAAGTGTGCATGGTGAGAGGGTAAACATGGTTAGTTTATATGGTATTTGGTAGCATGCCTTTTAGCAAGAGATCCAAGATCATGATGAGTGAAACCATGATGAAATTTTTTTCTATCTTGACTTGTACTTGAGATAGAATGATCGATGCAGGAAGTCTATGTGGGATGAGGAAATTAACTCCTTGAGGTCTTCACGAAGCTGATCAATGCGGGAAGATTCAAATTCTCTCTCTCTCTCTCTCTCTCTTGAGAAAGCTTTACATAGCCATCCTTCGAGGGAGTAGTTTATTTACTGGCAGCAATGTAGAGAGAATGATGTCCTTTTTGAGGGAGTCATCTTTTTATTGGAATTTTGACTCAAGGAGTTGGATCCCATGTGAGGACTTTTAAGTCATAGACAAGACTAAGTGAAGAATTGAATTCTTGTTCAGAAATCAAGGTGAAACAACCATGTGATCTCATCTAAAATCAGACAAAAATTATCCATGAGAATCATGCCATGTGCAGTGTCATGGTACACATATTTAAGAGAAGATAAAAGAGTAATGGGTATGCACATGATTCTTGTTTAATCATTGGTGATGACATAGGAAGTGGATAGTACTCAAGGAACGAGAATGAAAAGAGGTAGAAGGTGAGGTAGGACTAAAATTCAGTAGTAGAATGGTTGAATATGCAAGGCATTAAGGGGCTTAGGTTCAGATTTATCGTCTATTGAAGATAAATGATAAGCACACGATCCATAAGTATAAGTCACGATGTATGGTCAAACCAATTAGGATAATTTTTTCCTCATTTAATTTTTTTCGCTTTGGTTACATGTTGATTTTCTTTTAGGACAAGGTCAATGACTGTGAAGGTTCATTCATGGACACGTTTATCATAGGCACGTTTGATACGTATTTAGTAAACTTGAAGATGGTCAAGAGCATTAAGATGACATTCATCTAATAAATCATGTTGTGCTAAACGGTCCTGGTGAAAGTCATCATCATTGAGCATGTCATGGAGAGAAATACAAAGTGATAGAATATGGAATTCGAGAGGCAAAACATCCTCTTTACCATGGACCGAGAGAAAAAGGTGTGGCAGTAGTGGAAGTGTGAATACTAGTGTGGTACACCCACAGGGTGAAAGGAATGTGCGTATTCTAGTCTTTTCCAGTATCATTAACCACTTTCATGAGAATTTTTTCATTGTTTTATTAGTGGATTTGGCTTGGCCATTGGTTTTTGTGTAATACGGTGACGAGAAACTTAGCTTGATATTGAAGGCGTTGAAAAGTTTGTGCAAGGTTTGATTTTTGAATTGTTTTCTATTATTAGTGATGAGGTGGTGAGGAACAACAAAGTGAAAAATGATGTGATGATTGATGAACTCACATATTTTCTCATCTTTCATGGAGATGAGAGGTATGGCTTCAACCCATTTGGTGTAATATTTGGTAATGGTGATTATCGATTGATGTTGCTTTAGGAAGAATGGGGATTGATTTCTACAACAAGATCCAAACCCCATTGAGAGAAGGGCGAAAGGTCATGGGTGACTTGTAAGGCATGATTGGGTGTATGATGAAGGTTGGTATGTTTTTGGAATTTTACACGACACTTAACTTAATCACAATAATCATGGTTGAGGGTTATCGGTAATAGCCTAGGCAAAGGATGCGCTTAGCAACCACAAGACCACCTGAAGTGACCTCCACATATGCCATCATGAACTTATTTAATGGTATAGGGAATTCCGTAACTCCTCGAGGCATCATAAGAGAATACCATCAAAGTAGAACTTATAGAGGAGGCCACCCATGATGAAATAACAAGAGACCCCTTTAAGAAAGGCACATTGTCCATTACGAGTGAGGTAGGGGAAAGATGGAGAGGGAAAGATAGTTTGAGTATTGTTTATACCAAAGGTCACTTGGGTCGGGAGTGGTGGTTTTGATAGAGTAAACTTCACAAGGTAAATACAAAGGTGATTGGATTATTTGTACGGTGACAAATATTTTAGAATCGGCAGTGAAATGGGTGTTTGAGAAGCCAAATAGGCCATGGTATTTGAAAATTTGTTGGTAGAAGCGGGGATGGTTTGAAGGGCGTAATGGTGAAGGTGGTCAAAAGTATGTCCACATGATGTTTATACTTTTGAAGTGTATCATTAAGACATTGGTATACACCATTGACTTGGTTTATGATCAATTGAGAATCACAAAAGATATTGATGGACTTAACATCTAGGCCATAGGTAGCCTAGATACCTAATACGAGTGCTTCATATTTGGAAATATTGTTTTTAAAATCAAAATCGAGTTCAAAAGAAAAAGGCATGGTTTCACCATCAAGTGGAATAAGGATAACACCAACCCCACCCCATGCTTTGGCACTTTGAACCATTGAAGAAGAGTTTCATTTGGTACGCAAGTTCATCCAAGGAATGGGTAGTAATAGATATTCGGAAAGTCAAAGTTAGAGGGTTGGTCCCGAAATAGGTGCATCGGCCAACCGGTCAGTGATAGCCTAGCTTGAAGGACTTTTGATGGGTGAATTTGAGGTTGAGGTTAGCTAGAAGCATAAGCCAACGTGTAGCCTGTTGATTTTGGTAAGGTTTAGCATACATGAAGTGTAAGGGGTCGGTATTTGTCACAACATAGGTTTTGTGGTTAAAGGCAATGGCGAAGTTTGGTGGCAACACAATTTAAGCTAGACAAAGTATTTTAGCATGGGTGTATCAGGTTTCATACTCTAGAAGAGTAAGGCTTATGTAATAAACCATTTTCTCCCTATGTTGTTCATCGTGATGAGTGAGCATGGCCCCTAAGGAGTGATCGGTAGCAGAGAGGTATAGGTAGAAGGGTTGATCATCTTTAGGTGGAATGATTACGGTTGGTTGGAGAAGGTATTGTTTCAAGGCCTAAAAGCTTTATAGCAGTCATTATCCCATTTAAAGGAGACATCCTTTTTGAGAAGAAGATGAAATGGCTGACATCGTTCAAACATTTGCAAAATGAAATGACAAATATAATACAACTTACCTTGCGGTGCTGGGCTGATGCGATTAATCGGCGGAGGCATTTCATGAATGACCTTGAATTTAGCGGGGTCAACCTTTATACCACGTAAGGAGATGATCAATCCCAAGCATTTTCCAAGAAGAGATTTGTGAAGACACACTTATTGAGATGAAGGTAGACACAATACTTAATGAGGCAATCAAAGATGGTTTTTAGGATGGTAAGGTGCTCAGAGAGGCATTTAGATTTGGCAAGGATATCATCTACGTAATCTTCCAATATATGATGCATGATATCATGGAAGATGTAATTCATAGCCCGCTGATATGTGGCACTGGCATTTTTAATGCCAAAAGACATGACTCGATAGCATAAGGTCCCCCAAGGGGTGATGAATGCGGTTTTGTGCTAATCCTCCTGGGAAAGCAAGATTTGGCTATAACTCTATAAACCATCCATGAGTTATAGCACTTGTGACTAGTGGTAAGGTCAACTAGTTAGTCAATACCAAGTAGAGGAAAGTCATCTTTCAGAAAGCTAGGTTGAGGTCATGGAAATTCATACAAATGCTAAGTCCCCTATCACCTTAGTGACAAGGAAAATGTTAGAAATCCACCGAGGATAATCTATGGTAATATGAAGGAAATGGAAAGGATACGTTGAAGTTCTTCTTTGAGCGAGAAGAGTAATGAGAGGGTGCATTTTCCTCATATTTTGTTTTACTGAGTTTGGCCTTAGGAATGGTTACAATATTGAGGACCATTATGGTGGGGTCAATACCTAGCATGTCAAAGCATAAGACCAATCAAAAGCATGGTTATGATTTTGAGAAAAGAAGTGATGGCTTCATGTTCAAAGCAACATCTAAAGATTATTCGATCTTTAGAATGTGCGGGTCATCTGAGTATGGATGTTGATTTCGATAGTTGATTCGTTAAACATGGTTTTTGTGTCTAGATGGTACTAAATGATGAATATATGAGTCTTCTACACTAAGGTAGGTGAGTATAGATTCATCATACTAACATTGAATGACCTTAATCAAAGGTGTATCATTATCGATCATGTCAGGATATAGGAAGGGAAGAGAAGAGAGAGCCTCTCCCTCATGTTGATAAGTCATAGGCCCTAAGGAAATGGTGTTTATGAAAAAAAAAGTTAGGAGGAATGGATTCTGAATCCATCGACTCCATCGGCGAAAGTGGTGATGGTGGTGAAGGAGGTGGAGCACAGCTAATGTCCTTAATGAGTTCAATGCGGGCCTTCTTGGTAGGTGGTTCAAAAAATCCGATACCACTACAGTTGTTATGTTTATGGGTAGTACATGGAATAACAGTGTGATGGCCTTGCTCGTAAAATCCAAAACAAAAACCCTTCCATGCACATCGGTGTAGGAAGGTGTGGGTGAAATGGTGATTGGTGAGTGACTAGAGGTCTATAGAGAATGGGCAAGTTTGTGATCTTTGGTTCGGGTGTATAAGTGGTGGTATTAAGTCCCTTATAGGTGATATTGGTATGAATGTGGGGAGGACCATAAAGGAGATGCTCTTCATGTGTTGATCATAGTGAGGGTGTTGGTAAAGGATTCCATACTCTTGTGGAGTAAGGAATGTGTCGACACTATATAGGCGGTACCCCTAGAGTGAGACGTTAAAAAATTACTTCTAAGGGATTGGTGGTTGATATGTGGGTAGCTGGGATAGACGACGTGTCTGGAGGTCGAGATCAGAGGTGGGGTTATCCGATTGGGAAGTTGATGGGTAAGCCGTGGAGGTTGTGGTAGTGGTAGGAATGGAGGATGTAGGTGTGGTTGAGGTAGCGGTGGCACTGGTGAGTGGAGGTGTAGGTGAAGAGGAAGTGGTCATGGAGGTAGACACTTTAATGGGTATAAGCACGTCATTGGGTCGAGTAAAGCATGTTACAAGTTTTGAAAGGTGATGGGTCAGATGGAATGGTATAGGTGTGTCCTTCATGCTCAAACTTCACACAATGATGTAAATTGGAAGGAACGCAACCCATAACACAAATCTAGGGTCTACCAAGCAATAAATTATATTGAAATTCCCCCTCCAAGATGTAAAATAACTCTAGAATAATGCGAGGACCCACGCGAACATGGAGGATGATGGTGCCAAGTGTGGAAGTCATATAATCATTGAATGAATGCAACATGACATGATGTTTATGCATGTAATTGTCAGGTATGCACATTTGGTCAAACACAAGAGGATGAGATGATGTTAATGCTAGTGCCCCCATCAATCATAACATGTTGTACACAAATATTATACAATGGACAAAGATGAAGAGAGCTAGATCTGGGTCATCGGTGTGGTGCGGTGTGATCTCTTTGTCTGAGAAGCTAAGGGTGTCTACTTGGTGAGTAGGTGGAGATGTAGGAGAAGATGGTGATTTGGTGAGAGAGGCTACATGATGAGGTGTAATAATGGAGACCATGGGTGTAGGGTCATTGGGTAAGACCTCAATAGAATAAATAACCTCCATGAGATATTGACGATGGGATTCTAAGGTTTAGATGAGGTCATATATGGACATTTTGAGGAGGATTGGTGTAATTATTTGAGTATCACATGATGTGTAACCCCATTAGAAATAGGATATGTGGGGCCATAGATATTGACTTTAGGTGTAGCTACAGATGGTATGTTGGGTATAGGGTTGGGTGGTGGGTTGGTTGCCTTTTCCTTGCCTTTGTATTTCGAGCACGGGTAATAACGTGGATCATGTTGATTTGAGGTGGGAAGGTATGTGAAGTAGGTGGGTCGTGAAAGGTGTAATAAAAAGAAGGGTAAAAGCTAAGGGGTGTGAAGGAACCTTTTGAAATGAGCTAGGCACACCGATATTTTGGTGGAGGTTTAGAAAGTTCTTGATGCAAACCATGTTAATTTCAAATCTTGGGGGTGGCTCTAAGAGTTGTGGAGGTGGAGGTCTTGGTCGCTAAGTAGGCAATGAGGGAAGAACTGTGGAAATGGGTGCTAACAAAATGGGGTCCTCACCAAGAAGGTCGTCATCATCAAATTTTTCTTTAGGAGGACACAACTGGATAAGAATAGTTTTCAAGGCCTTGTAGTTCTCTACATCATGTCCTGACACACAATGGTAGGCATAAATTTTGGTCTCATCAAACCCCTTTGGTTTGGGTTTGAGGGGTCATAAGGTCTAAGAGGCGAGTAATTTGATGACGAAGTTTCAATGAGGTTGGTTAAGATTTTGTCATAGAATCCCGCTAATGGATCACAATGGAAAGTGAATGTGGGTTTGGGTGTAGGTGTGGATGATTATATAGGAAAGGGTTTTTGCAAGAGGGGAGTGGGTCAAGCTATGGTTTTAGGTTTGGTCATGTCTACTTGGGTATGAGCATAGTAGAGGAACCTGGAATATAATGTGTGGTTGGTTTGACTACCTTATTGGAGGGTAGCGTATTTATGCCTTTAGGTTTCACCTTCTTGGGTAAAGGTGATACAGGTGCATGAGATCTAGAGGGAAAAGAGGATGGTGGAAGAGGGTGAGTTACCCACGGGGATAACCAAGGTGCTGTGAAGGTAGATGGCACGGGTCGTTTAGGAGGTGTAAGGGAAGAGAGACTGAAGTTTCATGGGTAGTGAAGGACGTTATCGATGGTATTGGAGGTATGGGTGATAAAAATTTTGCAGGTGTGGGTGTAAGTTGTGTCGGGAGCTTAGGTATGTTAGAGGTTTGCGAGGGAGGAATGGGCTGCTGCATTTTTAGTTTATTGGTGGGTGGATGTCTCTTAACCAGGCTAGAAGGGTGAGGTCCTAAGATGGATGGAAGAGTTAAAGGTCATGAAGGTGTGATCGGTGAGGTTGGGGTATGAGATCTAGGGTATTGGTTCTTTATTTAGGGGCCGGATTAGGTTTAATGCTAGTTTTGGAGGATGTGGCTAAATCTAATTTGATGGGTGGATGAGTAAGGATGGTTTGTTGGGATGACCCCTAAGGTAGTAATAGGTTTTGGAAAGGAAGATGATGTAGGTGTAGGTTTGGATGTAGAAGCATGTTGAGTGAGTGGTATCATGGGAGAACTTGTGATGGTTGTGGTTGTGTTTGGTTCGATTGGCCAAAATATTTTTGGATAGATAGTGGAGGTATCAGCGAGTGACATCTGCATTTGTGTTGAGACATGAAGTAAAAGACGCCCCCAAAGTAAGGCTCTATCCACATAATCTAGGTGATCAACTAAGCGTGAGAACGACACTAATTTAGGTGAGGGTTATGTGGATCCAATGGTGATTCCCATAAAATTTGTCTTAGAAATGGGGAATTTGCTAGCTTTACCTCTGTGGGTAAGAGATCCAAAATTAAGTTGGTAGGATTTTGAGTGGTTGACGGAGAATGGTCACCTAGAGGTAGAATTATTTCCTGGATCCTTGATAAGTGGAGGAGATGATGGGTGCTCCTTTCGGGTTGAGGAGATGAACAAGCTTCTCCTATGGGCCGAGAGAGGTACTTCGGTGATGGCTCTCTAGGTGGAGTAGCCAAGGGTGAATTGGTATCGATGTTAATAGAAGGATACTTCACAGTGAGGAGGAGATGAAGGGTGTTCCTCGTGGGTGGAGGAATAGGTGAAGTGGGTTCAAGTGTAGATGGCAGACTTTGGCCTAGGATTTCCTCTATGAAAGGAATATGAGGTAATTGGGAAGAAACTAGTGCATCACTGAAAATAGCAAGGATCGTGGGTATGACCATCATTAGTTGAGGTCTCTCGGTTTGATCAAAAGAGGGGCATGATTTGGAAATGGTTTCTTAAAGATGTGCGAGTTTTGGTTGGTAGTGCATTTGGATTATCAAGACTAACTTTCCATTCTCAAGCATTTCTGGACAATGTTCTTGAAAGTGATGTAATTGCCATCACTATGACCTTTTACTTAATGATAGTTGTAGAAGTTGTGCTCTTTGTACCACGTGGGTGTGGGGCAAGAAAGATCAAAACCAGTGTGTGGTTTTACGTGAGGAAGGGTGATGGCCCTAGCTTTAATGATATTTTCTAAAATAGAAGAATAAGGCTCCCTAATTGGGGTGTATTTCCATTGTTCTCATCTGAATTGAAAGTTCTAGATAGGAGAAAGATTAGATGACGGGTTAGCCTGATTTGATGGATGAGCTAGGCCGGCCTTGAGTACCACTGCATTAGCGGTTCCCTTGGATTTGAATAACTATTCGTGGTTTCAAAAAGGAGAGCTATCATTTGAATTGAATGTTGTATTCTTATTTCGTTGTTGGATTTTCTTTTCTTTGATGGCGTGAATCTCTAGATTTCGTGCCATGGTGAATGCCTCATCGAAGGTTTGGAAAGTCTACACCTATAGGGTTGGTGAAATATGTCTAGCAAAATCCTATGTGAAGAGATCTATGAGTTCATTTTGTGGTACTTGGAATGTGAGTTGATTGATCAAAGGCTATGCAACGAAGCGACACAATCTGCGATAGATTCGTCATCATAGTGATGTGTCGAGTAGTAGAGAGTCGATCGTGGTAACCTTGTTAACAATGTTGATGGAAAAGTTATCCAAGAAGGCTTGGACTATCGATTAAATGAGAAGATAGAATGTCTAAGTAACCCACTATACTAGTCTAATGCGGGTTCAATCGGATACATGGGGAAGTCCTCGAAACAAGGTGTCATCATGAGCGATAAGATAACACCCATGTTTGAAAGACTGTAAATGTTGTTGTGGGTCCTCTTTGTTGTTGAAATAGTTAAATTTAGGAATTTCCCAATGTATGGGATATGGATGGATAGGAATGGAGTGGTGTATGGGACCATTACAAATCTCATTATAGGTGAGAGTGTTACGAGAACCGAAACTGATGCCTCCAATGTTTGCATCTTGTCAATCGTTAACTTGATTAGGTCATTTGTAGGTGGTGATGGATGGGTGCCACCTATCATGTAAGAGGGTTGGTGTTGGGCATATGATGGAGGTGGCATTCTAGTATATGGTGATGCCATATAGGTAGGTTGAGAATGAGGGAGTGAAATAGGGGTACGTGCCGGAATGAATGATAGATGAAACAGAGGTGTTAATAGTAGTATATGGAGGTGGAAGGGCCGTGGTGAATCTAGTAGTGATGGGGGCAAGGATTATGGAATAGAAAGGACAATGTTTTGAAAATGGTAGGGGTCATGGACACTAGGGGTGGTTGTGTAGCTGCGAGGTATATGTGAGACCATAGGTGTGGATGAGGTTATGTTATGGGAGGTTAGCAAAGGTATAGTTGATGTGGTAGGTGCAATAGATGTGGCGAGATGTGGCGGTCATAGTAGGTATAGGGCCTGCTGCTAAAAACGAATGGGGGCAAGGCAGGTGTGCGTAGCATAGAGCCGAGGGGGTGACACGTAAGTAGGAACTAGAGTCGGGGGAATAGATACGGGCATTCTACGTATATCAATTGACCCAAGGCATCTCGAGTGGACGAGTGGGAAAGATAAAATTCGGTGCGGCGGGGGTTTTGGTCAAGGAGTCGTGCGAACTCCTTATCCCCTCGTGGTGATAGTGATAGGTTGGGTAGGATCCATGGGTGATAAAATAGAAGGTGGTGAAGGACTAGGTGGGAGTGGTTGACAATTGGCATGGAATATGAGGGTGTTTTCTTGGCTACGTGTCAGCACCATGTGAACAAGTACTGACGTGGTAGGACTGCTTTCTGTAAATGACACAGAAATACAACAAAGATAGGAAAAATAGACAGTAGTAGGTGGATTAGATACAAAATGTCATCTGGAAATTTGAACAAGCTAACTGATTCCATTTAGGGTAAACCGACGTTGGTAACAAGTAACCACGGTGGTCACCCTTTGTGAAAAGGTGAGAGTATGTCAAAACAAGGCAAAAGGTTAATAATCTGCCAAGTAGATAAGATGCTGATGGAATTTATCAGGATAGTGAATATGATGAGAGTGACAGAGACTCTGAACAACAAAGAAGGTGAAGCAGGTGTCCTTTTGGGCAGGTTAACCAAAAGAACAGTAAACTAACACCGGTTGGGTAAAACGATGATAGTTAGAGGGTAACCAACGACGGTCACTGGACCGACATTGGTTACTATGAAATTGAAACAGAGATGAAGAAAAGGTGGTTGTGAGTTAAAATAAGATGTGGAATCAAACCCAAAATTATGAGAATGATGAAAATAGGGTCCAGGCACACTCAGATGAAGCTAGAATACACCAACTATGATGAGGAGCATGCAAGGAGAAATGAAAAGATGAAGAACGTGTCCTCTCACCTCAAAATGCAAGCCAAGAAGAAACACTAAGAAAAATACAATCCTAAGAGTGCTTTTTCTATTATGTTTGTTTAGCTTATGTTATTAAGGACTGACTCATGAACTTAAGAATAGAGTTTTTGGTGAGGAAGGATTCCTACGAAGAAATATATCTAAAGGGAGAGGTTTTAGGTATGTTATGGCGGGGGCGGGCCATCTTCTGAAGTATGACTTTGTGAAGGAGTGAGTTGGGGAGTCCAATCCTCTAATCAATGTGATCATTGACAGGTGTTCCTAGGAAAGATGTCATTTAAGAATATGTATATTTTTGAATTTTAGAAGTTTGCTAAGACTTAGAGAGAGATAAAATGTGCTTTCCATGTTTCGTTTGTCAACCATCAGCTAGGAGTGACTTCCAACGTATAGGTTGCCCTCATGTAATGTGAGTGAATGCAGAAAACTAGAATGAAATGAAGTTAATTTTAAGCCCAAATTGAAATATTGAATTCGATGACACAAAAAAATGAAAAGGAGAAGGGATGCTCTTTCACTAATGCGATATTAATGAAAGGAAAGAAATGTTCATTTTAAAGCACCAAAACATGATTGCTTTTAGACAATAGAAGAAGAGAAGATTCCATGGGAGAAATTTTAATGTGAGAACCTTTTAGAAAGGAAAAAGACATGTAACTTTTCACCTAGAAATGAAGAAATGAAAAGAACCCCAAATAGGTCCCACTGTGTATGCGAAAATGTTTCACCCGATTCTAGAGGTCTTTAAATATTGACAAAATAGATAAGGGTAAATGGGCTAGGAGTAATACATGTTAAAGTTGGTTGAAGGATGTTGCGTTCCTATGACTTCTTGATCCACATCTGATCGTGAGAGCTTCCTTTTGGCTAGGAGGAACTACGAAATAGAAAACAAAACCACAAAATAGAAATTAAATAGTATATGTAGTGATAGCATATGCTAGCTCGAGAAGTGTGATACTCCCTAGATGACTGTCAATCCACTATTTAAAACAACTCAATGTTAACAATAAATGAAATCATACTATAGTTAAAATGATTTAGGTATCTCATTCGACTACAATAAGAAAATTTGTTCACACTAGGCTAAGCTATAACTAAATCTGAAGGTCAAGGTCTCGTTAGAGTACTAATCTTGATGGTCAGGTCTAGATCTAGGCTGATTTGGGTATTTGGTGGGGATTTTTGGCTTTATTCTTGGTTTTGGGTTAAAACATAGAGACGAGCATTGGTCAGTATTACCGATTTCAGTTTAGGTGAGCGACGACAGTTGTGGGTAACCGGCGTCGGTATGGTCAGGGTAAAGGAAACTTATCAAAAACTTGATGTGAGGGTAGATCGAGGCTAAATGGAAATGGAGAGGGCAATGGAAAGGTCTGTGTAGGTCTTAGATATACTCAGGGATCTTTAAAAACCGGGTATGGGCAGTTCAATGGTGTGGGTGAAGGAATGGTCAAGTTTGCATGGAGGTAAATGGTGGGAGAATGGGAATGGGAGTAGAAACTGATAATAGATATAACAGAACCTACTAAAATGAAAATGGATGAATGTTGGTTAATAAAACACTTACTGTTGTATGAACTTGATGGCTAGAGAGAAATGGTAGTTGATTCAGATGGATGGAGCTTGATGATGGTGCTTCCCAGGTGCTTAGTGAATGCAAATGGCTTTGTGATTGCTTCTGATGCTAGTTGTGGATGCTCTAATGCATGTACGAATGTTGGTTCTACTTGCATACAGCTCTGGTTTCATCTCTTACTCTCAGAAAATGTGCCAACCTTGAAATTAGGTTGTTTTAGGGAATAAATGGTAACCAACATGACGGTTGGGTTGACCGGCGGTGGTTTAGGGTAACCGGTGTTGGTTAGGGTGGGATTTCCTAGGTTTTCTAAAATGGGAAAATCCCCTTGATTTTCTTGGATCTCGTTCATTTTCTCCCATGGATTAGAATGGAAGCTTCCTTTCTAACAGGCGGGAATGTGGTTAGAGGGAATGTAGGCTTTGATTTTTAGGGTTTAGGTAGGTCTTAGTTAGTTATGGCAACATACTAAGAATAGGTCTTAGGGTGAGGTGGCTAGATGAGGTGTATAGGTGAGGTGATGGTGTGAATTATCTCATTTAGGATATTTAAATAATAAATATTATGAGATCATGAATTAAATTAATTAAATTAATATTAGAGTGGGGTGTAATGGGACATGGTTAGGTGAGTGTGTTCAATTTGATTATTTGTCGAGGATCAAGGGGAGTGTGACCCAATTTTGGTGTCTACATCCTTCTCATACGATATGCAAGATGAAAATTGGCTAATGGATCATGTTTGGAAGATCCTAAGTACCTTTGAGAATGATTTAAATGATGCAAGATCATTAGTTAAAAAATTGTAAATGATATTACAATGAATATTTTGAGCTAGTTTCATTGTAAGACAATTTTGAAATCATTTTAAAGATACATTGTTGTTATGTTATAAGATAATAGAATCGATTCCAAAGTTTTTTTATTATTGGTTAAAGGTTTTAGAGGGACCTACCCAGAGTTACAACCAGAGGCTCATTAGCCAAGATAAATAGAGTAAATCATTGTGGTGTTTGATTCGTGGCAACCAACCCCATCTAAAAGGAAAGAAATAAGAAAAATAAAGCCAAGGTCTATATGCAAACAAAGAACCCAACAACGAATGAAAAATAACAAAACAACAAAAAAACAATGCCAAGATAGTTGTATTGAAAAGAAAGAGACAATAACACTAACCAACTCGATTTATTGAAAAATTTAGAGTAACCCTAAGAGCCGATAGATATTCAGGGAAATGGCAATAGTGGGGTCCCAGGTTTGTGGCTTTAAATTTTTGGTAATCCTCCCTTTTTCCATGCTAAGGTTGGTATGCCGCTTTAGAGTCACAAATCCATTCCATAGTTAATATAATGTATTATTATTATTTATTTTATAGTATTGACATAAATTTATTTTTTATTTTTTGTTTTACTTGTGAAATTATTAAAATTCTAGTAAATTTTGTCATATTTTAAACTTCAATTACAATGAATTTATTGATTTTTGTAGTAATAAGGATGTACTTTTGGAATTTATAATAAATTTAGTATCCATCTTGTTATTTATGCTGTAACATTGCATGGAGTTCAATTTTTTGATGTGGTTATTTATTGGATTAATGATTAATATAATCTCTATAATAATCTATATCATAGATTTGATTTTAGTTGTAAGGAAATTTTTGATATTGGGAGTAAAAGGATTGTTTTTCTGAGTTCTATGATCTTCTAGAACTAAGCCTTACAAATTACAACATGATTTTAAATATGCTTCATATACATATTTCCAAAGGATTTATTTTCCTAATTTGTTAGAGGTTGCAAGAGAACATTTCAATCTTGCTTTGTGGTTTACATTTTTAGATAACAAAGAAGTACATTATTTTCTTGCACACTTTACTTGGTTATGAGATACAAAATTTGTGTTCACTTGGGGAAGAGAACATTGTATAATATCAAATACATTTAAGATATCTCGAGTGGAAATTTGAAGCCTGTATATAAGAAAATTTTAAAGGATGTTATTGATGTGTACAGAGAGAGATATGTTGATTCTAACATATTATTCATTGATGAGGGGAAATACATATTTGAAGAGTTTGGAAATGCTAATTACTTTAAGATCCCACATAGTTGGGATTTTGACGGATCTTATGAGAAAGATAAAATTGTAAAAACCCATCTATGTACTTGGGTTAAACATGTGGGGCCTCTAAAAAACTTGAGGCATTCATTGAGAAATTTTAAATTAACTATTGATGATTATTAATTATAAATGAAACTTAAATTGTGAACTTTTTTTCCGAGTAAAATATATTGAATGTATATGTTGATTTTCTTTTTTTTATAATAATAGTGCTGACATAGATATTATGAATAACAATAAGGTAAAGAGAAGTCAACTAAAAAAATGGAAATAATTGATTTAGTAGTATTTGTTTCACTCAATTTTATTTGTATGAGTAAAAATAATATGGAAATTACACATGTTGAACTATATGGCCTCCTATCAATCATTTAAATGAAATATTCCTTAAGTGAACTAGATGGAATCCTATTATATCAATTTAAATAAAAATTAATAGGGAGAATAGGTGGCTTCCAATTTTCCCTCAAATATCAACCAAAAATTGAAATTTCCAAATATATTCTGAAAAATTAAATTACTAAACTAGATGACATCCTATTATCCATTTGAGATAAAAATAACCATGAAGAGGTAGAATGTGTGACCTCCCATTCTCATGCAATGTAAAAACAATTGGAAATGTAAACACAAATTTAGATGTAAAGAAACCGATAATGAACTTCTTGAAAACATTAAATTGGACTAAAATTAGTCAAAATTTAATGAAATTTTTTTCCAATATGAATTAAAATTAATAGGGAGAATGGGTGGCCCCCATTATACCTCATAATTCAATTAACTAAAAATTGGAAACCAATAATGCAATTATTGGAGACCAAGAAATCAAATGTTGAAAACCAATAATAGTATTTTTGAAAACCAATAATAACATTTTTTGAATACCGAAATTTAGATGTGAAGAAACTGATAATGAGCTTCTTGAAAAATTTCTTAGACTAAAATGAGTCCAAATTTAATGAAATGGTGGTTATGTCTCTTGGTCTTCCACTAGCTCCAAAAATAACTCTTGTTTCACTAAAAAGTATCCTTGTTCTCATATTGTCTTGATCTACACTCCATCCTATTTTTAGCCTCTGCCCTACAAAAATGAGTAAGTACCAAACTCATATTTCTCAACATGCCCTTGTTAACTACCACTTGTGTGCACATACGCGCCATGTTTACGTTCCCTATAAGACTTAGGCAATTTTTCCAGCCAAAAACTACCCCAAACTAAAGATCTTTCCACCCTTTAAAATAAGGTTTCTCTACTTGTCTCTTCAAAGAATCAAAGAATGAATTATGAAAGAATGAAAGGTATGAAATAAAATAATCGGGCTTGCTCACTTAGCAGTAAGAAGAAGTTCAGGGTAATCCTTCTTGATATCATATTCTAACTCATTCCATTCACCTATCCCTTTCTTCACCTTATCAAGTACATCACCAAGTACCTTATTCATTTCCTCTAGGGTCATATCTTCACCCTTGTGTTTCAACTCCCTTATCACTCCAACTATCCCTGAAATCATGTCATCCATGTAATCCATTATTCTAGTGAATAACGTTCCCAACTCCTTTTTTTCTATTCATGGGTATCCCTCGCTTCCTTAAGCACATCGTGCTTCTCATCTACTGCAGCCAATCTTTCCTCTCTGCCCAATGTTTCATCCATATTGGTTACAATAACTTCATTCTCCTACTATAGAGTGGGTGGTCTAAGGATCTATTCAAGATCCTCATATATCTTTAGTGCCCATTCTGATTTCTGCAACTCTTCCTTCAATGTGTGAAGTATGCATTCATACTCTATAATACAACTCGTTATTTTTTCCTTTGTCTGTTCTTTCTTAGACGTACATGATTTCCTTTGCCTCTTGGCGCGCCAATTCCTTTTTATGAATTAAGGATGGAAAAAGTCATATATAACATTTAGGGATGACAAGTAGGTATGATTTTTATTCTCATCTATCTTTGGATGTGCTTATATAATTTCCCCCAATCTCGTAGTAAAACAAAAATATCCTCTTTCTAGTCATTATCCTTATGTTGCACCTCAGTCAATTTCTCAGCTTTTCCTTCAATTTTTTGTTAACTTCAAGAAATGACCTGATGATGACTAGTTTATCAAGTTTCATGCATGCCACTCCTACTTGCCATGTTTGTTACAACATTACTTTCATGTTTTTCAATAAATTTTGTTGGCTTCAGTCATGTGCATGGCTTGTGCCCCCTTTTATTTTTCTCTGGACACATACTTCTTCCTTCACATCAAATTTTGGCTCTTCCATGTGGGTCTACATGCTGTAAGACAATTATTTCAATGTGTGCATATTTTCATCATGCGGGTCTATCAATTCCCATCCATTGAGTTTCTCAAGTTCAAGAGTTCTTTTGAACCGACATAAATGATTTTGAGGGGTTATTAAAATAACACAATTGTTATGTTTTATACATATCTTTTTCCTTATGCCTTCCATTCTGCCACCATTTTGGATTATGTGCCCTTGTACCCTATAGTTTGCCATCACCTCTTGTTCCCTTATGTCCTCTAGAAGGCTCGCTAATGGTTCACCTATATTATTTTCTTTCTCTTCCTCTTCACCCATGGGGATTTTTTCCTCCTTTGATCACCATACATGTCTATATCATGTTGCATTTCTTCATAACGAGGCTCCTCTTCTCCCTCTACATGAAAACATGTACATATTACACAATGTGGGTAGTCTCACCTGGTATCTTATCTTTGTTATCCTTTACAGGAACATACCTATGCATGTTCTTCTTTTCTTTACTTGAATTGGATATTCTAGAGATGTTCTTGGTGATATCCTTGGTTTCTGTGAGGTACTTTTGCATGACTTGTATTATAGTCCACTTTAGCATGCTTTTAAAACCCTGTTATGTGGTGCCCTCATCTCTTTCTTTCTCTTCAACATCCTCATCATCTCCCACTTCTTCCTTAAGACTAGAAGTATTTTCACGCTACCTTTTTTGAACTACTATTAGATGCCTCCATGCTCTATGATCCAATCCTCTACTATCCTCCTTAAACTATTCCTATTCTTTATCTTTGTGGCGATGATTGGGTTCATCATCCTACAAAGTACCAACAAATTGCTTCCCCTAGGAAATTTATTAACCTTAAACACGTTCTCAATATATTTTCCTTTAACCAACTTGGGCTTAAGGTAGATGTATGCCTTAACCATGCCAAGTTTACAAATTGCCAAAATCATGTGTTAATATTTAGATAATCGATATCAACTTCTCTATGTAAGAAAACTTACCTTAATACACATATTTCCGAAGTGAATGATATTAAAATTCTATCTTGTTTGCATAAAATTTAAACCTACGTGCGTTTGAAAATTTGTTCACCAAGGCTATAAAGTAGTGCATGGTGAAAGCATATAGGAGCTTACACCAAGGGCTCTAAAGACACGGTTCATTTCGAAAATTCTAATGCGGTAATGTTGGAAAAATTAAAATTGTGTCTGCTTATCCAACACCACAAGGATGTCCTTTTGTATTCTCCACCCATGTTCGAGATCCTCGCACATGCATATATACCAAAGTTCCAACCTCTATTTATAGCGACCACTCATAGATGCATCACAAATGTACTTAGAAAATATAAGCGCAAATGATTTCTTGTCTTCAAGAAACTACCATATATTTTCCTTTGGCCCATTAGGAACCTCAATCTTTAAAAGCACAATAGAAAACAAAATTGAACCAAAACCTATCTTATCTCCTTGTTGCACTTCTTCAATTATAGTTTCAAAATGAAATAGACAAGTTATACACAACTCCCTTCGACATATTTTTGGCAATATGGGGAAACATTTTATTTACCTAGCTCCAATGCTCCTGGTTATTCAACCTGGTGAGGAGGTGTGTAGAAATCTAGATCACAGGGTGTTCTTATAACTTATCAATGTCCATAGTGCACCCTCCTTTTGCATATGAAAATGCAAAAAGTTTCTTCAACACCCTCATCATCATTAAGGTCACTACCAATTTCAGTGCCTAAACTCCTTAAACATGTCAATCTTGCAATCAAGGTCACGGTGAGTTACACCCGCCATCCTACAAAATAGTAAAAATCCTTGTGGACCTTGGACATAAGCCACTGGTAGAGTTTCTCTAATTTTCAAAAGTATGGTAACTCCTATAGCTACATGACTCCAACATTCTCTAACAACTTCTACAATGTATCTTCGTAGATGGCCATATCATCTTTTGTTCACAAATCTATTTTTGTTACTAGTGGTTTGTCTATTTCATCTTTATATGCCTTGGTGCGGTGATTGTAATCACTCACCTTGATTCTCCCGATGTACGACTCCTAATTTGACCCCATTATTACACTTTCGGTATATGCATTTTTGAAAATTTGGTCTCAAATGCATCCTTAAATTTTATTTCCACTTCCTTCTACTTACTTGCCTCGTAAAGTAGTTGCTCTACATTTTTTTGGGTCCCATAGTAAAAATGCCTCCTTTGGTTTTTTTGACCTTTCTAACTCTAAATCCACTTGCCCTAGTGTACCCTAGCTACAATTTGTTTCTTTATGAACCCTAGATCCGTGAACCTTCCTCCCACATGCCCCCTAATTGCTCAAATATTATTTAAATGGAGCTCTATAAAAACCAGTCACAATATTCACTAGTTCTCTACTTGTATTTAATCACCTTCACACTTCTCACTCAATTCACTCTTCAAATTTCTCTTCTACAATATAAAATTCTAAGTATGCAAGGTAGAAATGAACTCGCAAGCACCCATTTTCTATAATTTTCAAAATTTTGTACATTAATTTCTCTCTACCTACCACCGTACTCAACATTAATTATGCCTTTTTTCTTTTCATATGATTTTTCGCTAAATTTTTTATACCCCAATTATAACCTTTTGGTGCTCCCACTACTTCTCACCATAGAAATCCTTTCGCGCTCTCCACCTGAGCTGAAGTACCTATCCACTTTTCCTCATACCAAGTAGTCTCCCATGTTACTTCTTACCTTGCATTACATTGGGTGTTCATCCTTCTATATGTGGTCTTCAATCTAAGAAATTTTCCTCATTCCTTATCATCACCATCCTTCTCATTTTTTGTAGCACCTTTTTCTCAAGAAACCCATACTTTCATCCTCGAGTGCACTTCTTTAGTTAGTAGCCAACCTTCTACACCAACAAAATTTATCTTCTATGCATTCTTGTTATCGAACCCACACTAAACGTATGCATAATCCTCTACACATGAACTTAGAATATAGTAATTAGATCCTTTATCGCGTAAGTGTGCTTATTACAAGAAAACAATGAACTAAATTGACAAAGCATAACAACAATGAAAGGAATCACATTAAATTGAAATATAATCTAAGTGAATTTAGTGCTTTATTAAAAACACTAAGAAGACTAATGTATAGTAGGGCTTCAACCTACTCCCATTTAAGTAACCAGGAAAAAAAGTGTCATCCAACACCTATAGCTGACAAGCACTTAATTCCTCTTTGTTAGTAAAAAAGGTCCCAACCAATGAGATTTCAATTTCCCAGGTGATGCCCAAAATTTTGATCATATAGAAGAATCATATTTCCCACCTCAAATTTTTTATTCCTTATATGCCTATCATGTTAGGCCTTTTGTCCTAATTTTTATTTCTTATGGCTCCATTGGGAAATAGTGTGTCACTTATCTAATTGAATCAATTGTCCTATGCACTTTGCTCCAAACTTTCCGATCATCTAGTCCTCCCACGCGTGTAATACACGGGGATGAAAACATGAACTTCATAGGTAATCTAGCCTCTATGCCAAACACCAACTGAAAGGGTGTGTCCTTATTCGAACTCTTCTAGGTATTCCCTGTATGCCCAAAATACAATATAGAATTTATCATCTAAGTCTTTTCTTCCAACATTATAGATTTTTGTCATTATTTGTCCTATAATCTTGTTGATAGATTCAAAAGTACTATTTTCTGGTGGGTGAAAGCATGTTGTCTTAGGGTGTGCCACCATAAACTCAGGCAAAATAATTCTGATGGTCTCACTCAAGAAATGAGTGCCCCATTAACTTTTTAAACTCAATGAACATCTATATCTATTGATAATGTTCAACCATAAAAATTTCACTACTGTAGGTAATAGAAAATCCTTTATAGGTGTGGCTTATGCCTACCTTATTAGATAGTTTTTACCAGTTATAATATAACATGCATCGAGTCTATGTGTAGGTGGGGAAACAGGACCTACAAATTCAATAGCCCATTATTCAAAAGGTTCAACACTTAGAATAGGCCTCAAAGGAATTTATTATCTCGATCCAGGTTCCCAAGGTGTTGAAAATGGTCACAAACCTTGACATATTCTTTAGATAATTCTATAAAGTTTCCTACCAGAGGCTAGCCATCATAATCTTGTGAGTCATAGCATCACCCGCATAATGACCTCTCTACAATTCCACCATGAGATTCTTCCATAATAGCATCACGTTCATACTCTAGTACACACTTGCAAAAAAATTCATTCACGGCCTAGTTTGTACAAATCTCAACCTATCAACTTGTAAGGTGTCACACGTATTACATGTCATTTCTTATCTAAGGTATTAATTCCCTCGGGCACTGCCTCAACAGTGTGCAAGAATACTATAATGTCCTCTATTTTAGTGGGTGTGTGATTTAATCTAAAGAGTTTTGCATCAGGATTTGTGTCCTCAATTATCCCTATGTCCTCATGGAATTGATTCATGATAAATGGTCAGGCCATAAATTACTTTTCCCCTTTTTTACAATCACTATAAACTAAGACTCCTAAAAAGCATAGTATCCACATGCAAATGCACCCTCGCAAAATAGATTTGTTGAAAAAATACTTAAGGGTCATATGATTTATAAAGAATATAAATGGTTTCTCCAATAAGTATTATCTAAACTTGAACATTTCATAGATCATGGAAAAATCCTCGCACTTAGTAGTTGTATAATTTTGTTCGGCGGTTGTCAACTTCTTACTTGAAAATAAAATAGAGTGATCTATAATTCCTTCACTTGGTTGTGTCAACATTGCACAAAATTCCATCCATGAAGCATTAACATGGAGATTAAAGGGTTTGTCCCATGAAGGAAAATTCAAAATAGGTGCAGTAGTCAACCTTTCCTTCAGTGTTTCAAACACTTGTTGTTGTGCATCACCCCAATAGAATTTTCCTTTAGATTTTAGTTGTTCTTCTAGAGGTGCAACAATTTTTGCATAGCGCTTAACGAATTTCCTATAATACCTTGTATGTCCATGAAATTTGTTAACTTTGATTTCATTATTAGGTTATTCAAAAACTAAGATCATTGTGACCTTAATCGGGTCTACCAACAACCCCTCCTTATAAATAATATTCCCAAGTAAAGTGTCAAAAGGTGTTGCGATGATATATATATTAATATTCAAAGATATGCTCAACTTCCTACACCTCTCAAACATATGTCTCAAATTGTCACAATGATCTTTAATCAAACCATATACTACCAGTCATCCAAATATACCGTAAAGCATTATGAATGAAGTCCTAAAAATCTTGTACAACAATGCACAAGAACACAACTAGTGCATTCTTTAATCCAAAGGGCATCACTATGTATGAAAAAATTCCCCATTCAGTGGTGAAAGTTTTATTTTCCTGATATTCCTTCACTATGTGTACTCGATGATATCCTAAAAACCCATCTATAAAAGAGTAGATCTCACATCTAGAAACCCTTTCAAGGATTTTCTTTGTAAATAGGGTGGGAAAATGATCAATGAAACATGAATCATTTAAATTTTTTTAGTCCACACAAGTATTTATCCTCCCATTCTTCTTAATACTCGATGACAATAGGACTAACCCATTGATTCCTCAATGGGATCAATTATACCAGACTTGAGCATTTTAACAATTTCTTTCTTTACCTTAATGCACAAATTAGGTTCATCTTGTATGGCCTCTTCCTAATCGGGTGCATGTATTCTTTAAGTTTTATTCACATCTCACCTATAGAAGGGTTTACTCCTTTTAAATCCTCATAACCCCTCACAAACAAGTCCCGAAATTCACACAGGAGTTAAATGACTTCAATAAATTCCGCTCCAACAAGTAATCCCCAATAATGTCCTCTTTAGATTTTACATCTTTTCCAATGTTAACCTTCTTTATTTTCATAGGATCATGATATGTGTGCACATTTGCATAAGTTGTGTGCATCAATTTCCATGTACCTTCATTTTGGTTAACATCTAGAAGTTATTGTTCTCATCATCATCGTCATTTATCATGCACACTAGTTTACCATTTTCCTTCATTTCAGATGTGGACCATTTATTTTTCTTTAGTATCTTAAAGTCAAGTTGTGCCTCTAAATCAAGCTCTCCAAACATATCTAATAGGATTTACTCCTCCTTTGTGTTATCTCCCAAAGTAAGGTGCTTCATAATATGTAATTCTTCATTGATTAGTGGCTTAGTAGAAAAATGATCAAAATTAGCGATCATACCCGAGGTCATCTCCTACCAATTAACTATTTCTCTTTTCAATTCTCTACATGAAAATACCATACGCACGTAGTCACGTAGGGTGGCGTAGAACTTATGCACCAATAGTGATTTTGGTAAGGCCTCCCACCCCTTAACCTAAAGTGTCGTACAATTATAAAGTTGTTCAATTAAGAGGTCTTCCCATGGAGTTTACATATCGAGAAGGTAAATTTATCCTTAAAAACCTAGTAGAAAAGGTGATTCTTATGTCTCGCCATTTCAAAAGGTTGTCTCTGTGTGTGGTCCACTAGCGTGTTGTTGTCCCGCATAGATCATAAACCATCATATATATTTTTCACCCTCATCCTTCCACTGGGATTTCATGGAATACGAAATACATCAAAGTTACCCTCACTAGTATACCAAGGTACCTAGTTATAACTTAAATGCCTAACCATGTGTGGCCTGATCATGCGAGTAACTATGCTCTTTACCTCTCGCCTAAATACTTCATACATTCCATGCACCTAATTGTCACAAGAAATATTTGTCAAATTACTAACCGAATGACATCACCCCCTATATCACATCTTCCTTAGATGGATTAGTTACCTCAAGGTCTCTAATAGTGTGTGTTGTTGCAAATCAGTAGCACCCCCTGGATGTTGATCAGATTTCTAGTTTGATCACCCTATGCATCCAGTGTGATTGCACAACATTGAATCCTCTTCCCAAGTGTGGGACTTGCAAAATGGAAGAGGAATCTCCATATTAGAGGCTGGTTCCTCAACTCCTCTGATCAGCTATTTCACTTGCACAATTGCAGAGGTTTAAACTCCTAAATCTACTCTAAATTCCAAGGAGACAGAGATAGAGAATGCAAAAAGAAAGAACTAATGCTAATAGGTGATGCACCAAAGGAGTGGTGAGCATTTTTTACTTCTGCAAATTGACACAGTTCATAAAATGTAACAAAAACAACATGCACAAACTGATAGTTGTAATGAAGTGTTAGAAATTAGGCAAACAACACCAGCAGAGGATAAAAACTAATCACAGGGCCTGTATTGTTATTTTAACATCAAAATCACTTACATTCAAACACCTGAAAGGAAAAATATAGTTTTAGTTTCTAGAAAAGGTCTGTTATTCCACTAAATCACTTCTAAGGTGAAAAAGGAGCTTCCATACACAAAAATGTTCAACGCCCTGAAAATGAGCCAAATCTAGCTTTTACAGTGCAAGGGATGAGTCCAAGAGAGAGAAACGCGGGAAAACATGCAAGGGGTTCAACCATTGACCAAAATACCATCAAAATAGCATGGGTGCACCCGACGGACCCATTCCCCGACATTTTAACCATGCCGGGAGAGAATGCGAGCCATTCTTCATTAAAAATGGTGGTTGAAACATCATTTTTGTCCATGACCACGTGTCAAAGGTGTTTCTTGATTTTATCTCTCCAAACTACACCAAAATGCAAAAATGAACTTGGAATGTTGTATATAATTTCACCATCTTTCCATCGATATAAAGAACACGAAAATAAGCTCTAGATCGAAAGATATAGCGATTTGAAGTTTTAGGGCAAAAAAGGCCAAATTGGGTTGGTGGGAAAAATTCAAATTTTTGCACCTTTTTGGTCATTTGGAAAATTTTCCAAAATTTCCCCACACTCACTCTAGGTGCCACGTGGTGGCATCTCACGAGCCTTTCGGGGAAATTTTTTCCAAAAAATTGCTGCCGAGCCATAACTTCAAAAATACATGGAGTTAGGAGGAAAACTTTACCTTTCTGGAAAGCTGAGAAAGAGCTTTATCTAGTGGTGCCATTTCAGAGGTTTTGAGTGCCTAAAAAGCAAAAAATTTTGTGACTGAGGCACAAGAGAGGGAAGAATGAGAGGAGTTAGCCACAAAATGAGTAGGGGGGCACATTTTGGATAACAGTGTGAGAATATATCCTATTAAAGTATTCTTCACTAAAAGGCTCAGCAGTATGAATCATCCTTTGCATCTCGTCAAAGGTATAATGACCCATTCTTCCAAAATGTAGTCTTTCTTTTTATACTCAATTTCCTAGAGATGTTGACATTTTTGGTATCCAAATTTGTTCTCCTTTTAGTCTAAGTAGCATCAGAGATATGGCATGAAACTTGAAGTCGATAGATCATGATGTGTGTCACTTTGTAACCGGGATGTGATCTAACTGGAACTCATATTTGTGGAGATATAGGTAGCACCTTGAAAGGATCTTGATCTAATCCTCACTATTTTTGGTTGTGTCTTTCAACCAAGGTCGAGAACCTATATTACTGACCTCTTTTTTGTGAAAGAGGTGGGGATATCCTTATATCTGTGCATATTGTATGAAGATGGCCTTGGAAAAACATGATCAATTTTCCATTATTCAAACTCAATAGAGTTGTCACTACTAAATGATGGAAATGCTTTCAAGACAAGGCTAAGACTGCTAGAGACTTGGTGTGATCCTGATTTGTTTTGTGCATTTTTGTAGATGGGTTAAATCATTTTGTTGACACAAAATGCAATGCAGGGGTAGTATGGGTAGGATTAGTTTGTTTGAATGATTTTTTGGTGGGGTATTGACAAGACAAACTTGGATATATCAGATCTTTGACAACCTCTACAATACTTGAACAACTATCAGATAAAATGCTTCAAATAATTAGGATATTATTTCAACCAAAAGAGGCATAAATGGAAGCCTAGGTTGCACTCTTCACACAATATTTGAGAACTCACCACAAAAGCTTGAAGTAAAGAACTCAATTAAACACAAAAATCCTTGATCAAACCACACCTAAGGTACCCCAAAGGCTTACAAGCAATATCTGCAGTCAAGGAAGGTAAAGTGATTTTAAATTTGTTTATCTCTTTATCAGATGAAGGCTCTTCTGAACATGAGATTGCAAATGCCACTAAACTATCAACAAGAAATGGAGATTCTGTGTGATTCCTAAAGACTTTCAATGCAAGATTGCAACAAGAACAATGAAAAATTTTTGCAGGTATTTAAAATGATAACATACATCATATTGCCCGAAAAACACAGATTAACTCAAAATATTGTTAGACTCATCAGCAAGGGAGAGTTTCATGAACAATCTCATAGTTGTGTGATGGCTATACACTTGTAACCAACTCACATACATGAAGATCCAACACAGAAGAAATTATCCTGGTTCTTTGGTGGGTTTCTCAGAAAATGAGCTTTCTCTCAAAATTTGCTCATGATTTTCAACTTCCCTCCCCTACATTTCTCAAAAATGCATTATATATCTCTTACCACATTTGATCCTTCTTTCCCAAGAAAATAATATGCCAAGGGATCAATTCTGTTACAACAATTCTTCATGATTCACTGAAAATGACATTTAAAAAATTTGCAATGAGAGTTGCCAGGTGTTTCTAAAATGGTGAATCATTGTAAATATTTGGATCATTATCCTTCCTGGAGGCACATTTTTCATCATTAAGGCATGCAAACACCTTTTCACTCATCATTTCACCTTTTCACCCTTTAAAATTACCTCTGTAACTTTCAATTTGACATTTCACGTGTTTGCTCGGGCTGGGGTGAAAATTACTTCAAAAACATCTCAAATCAAAATATTGAGTCATGAAACCAATTCCAATGATCCTAGAAGGCAAAAATGACCTGAATTCACCAAAAATTTGATGAAAAAAGATGTAAAATTTACATCTCCAAGCTTCCTAGAGAAAAAATGGCGGCCAAAAATGAAAATGCATAGTTTGCCCTTGATCTACTCTTTGTCCTCCAATCTGGGACCTCCACATGTCAAAAAACAATTGGGACCAAATTTGGGATCATTTTTTTTTCCACTTTTTGACTTTTTTCCGCCCCTCTGCCCTTGAAATTTGGAGCTGACACATGGCACATGGTGGGTCCCATTGGGATCATGCTTCAATTCTATGCATTTTGACCTTTTTTAGAAAATTGGAAAAATTTCACTTTTTTCCCCACAGCCCGCACCTCTGATTTTTCCCTTGACACGTGTCAGCCTCTCTATCGCTACAAAACCGTGGGCTCAATTCTCATTTTAACTCCCTTTTTTTCCAAGGGAAAATTTTCAATTTTCCTTTTGCCAGACATCGACCCACTCTACCTTCGCCACATGTCATCCATGATTTTCTCGCGGACACGCGGCTTAAATTTTTTCTTTAACTTCTTTTGCCAAAAAGGGAAAAATTCCCCATTTCCTTCCATGGCCCGCACTTCCCTCTAACCTTTCATGGACATGTGTCCACCTGAGATTGGCCACGGGGCCGCACTTTGAAATTTCACCTTAGGCCTTTTTGACCAAAAGGGGAAAAGTTCCCTTTTCCTTTGTGGTCCGCACTTCCTCACTCTACCACCACGCCGGCACGTGTCCACCTCCTGCTCCATTTTCGACCCACGGGCCATTCCCCAACTTTTTCCCCTTTCACCAAAAAGACAAAAGTACCTAAGTCCCCCGCCACCGCATCCCCTCTCGCGCCTACCATGCTACCACGTGTGTGTCCCCTATTCCATCACTGGACTGTAGGATTTTCCTCACCTTTTTTCCCATTCACCAAAATGAAAATTTTTCCTAAGTCCCAGGTGGGCTTCCCCTTCCGCCTTCGCATTAGAGCGTGACGCGTGTCCCTAATGGAGTTGCGGGGAATTTTGAATTTTTTTCCCGAAGCCATAAATGGCTAAGTTTTTCAAATAAAATCCACTAATCCTTGTCCAACTAGAATTGGCCACGTAGGAATAGAATTTTTAGCTTAATTTTGATGGTCAAATGACACTCGTATGACCGTCAAAAAACATAGAATTTATAGAGATGCCCGAATTCAATTTTTTCTTCGTGGGTGATGGATTTTTTTATCAAAGGGCACATGGAAGGATTTTTAAACATTTTACGACCATGGTCATGGGTTTTTTTAGGAAAGTGATCACAAATCGATCAATTTTAACACTCCTTGATTGGAAAACATAGAAAAATGGTAGAGCTCGTGGATTTGAAAATTTTAGGGCACGTTCATAGAAAACTTGGAGATTTCTTGCAAAATGGGGCATGTCAAATAATTTTCAAATGGAATAAGGCATGGAAACAGAGGCATCAACTTCATTCCATCAAATCAAACTATAGAAAACATTTCAGAAATGCAGAGTGAAAGGAAAATTAGGGAAAATTAATAGGGGATCAAATTGGACACCAACATCGCCTCGCCGTGGATTGGCACTCACAAAGTGAGTTCCATAAGAAAATAAGTAGACCAAGTGCCAAACAATCCATTGAGCAAAGGAGTCATGAGCCAAAAATCACTCGAAAAAACTAGCCGAGAACCCGACAAAAATGGTTGCCACACAATAGAAGGAAAACCACAAACCAACAAAAACAAAAACATAGTGAAAACCAAACACTATACACTATACAAGCTAGTGCATACCTCAAATTTGGGGATTAATCAAGAAATGCTTCAGATGCCTACAATTAATAGGTAATTCAAGAAATTCCCCATCTAAATCTTTGAGAAAAATGTGTTCTCACCAATCCGATATCAATGGTGTAAGGGCCCATCCACAATGCATCAAATTTTCCATGTTTTCCCTTATCCTCATTTATGCTATCCCACAACAAAACCAGATCTCCAATATTGAAGGCCCTAGGAGTGACATTCTTATCAAACAATCTTTTCAACTTCTCTCTAAATATGACATGCCTTTGGTGAGATGCTCTTCTCTCCTCATCTAGCTCCACAATCTGATTAATCCTGGCTTCATATGGACTGACCTCTTGATCTTCAAGTTGTTGAACAAACTAAAATGAAGATAATTGTAGATGTAAGGGCAGCAAATCTTGAGTTCCATACACTAACTCAAATGGGATCTTACTAGTAGCTCTCTTGGCAGTGATTCTATCAGCCCAAACTACAAATTTCAGTTGTTCACCCCATTTTCTCTTGTTCAATTCCAAGGTCCTCTGAATGATCTTTAACAAATTCTTATTGCTAGACTCAACTTGTCCATTCCCTTGGGGGTTATAGTTTGAAGAATAATTTAGATTGGTTCCATACTCCTTACACATTTCCATCAAAGGTTTAGCTCTGAAACACATGGCATTATCAGCCACAATCTTGACTAGCACACCAAATCTGCATATGATATTATTCAACAAGAATTCCATAACAACTTGGTGTGTTGCTTTCTTGGTGGGGATTGCCTCTACCCACTTGGTGAAGTAATCTATGGCTACAAGAATCCACTTATGGCCAACACTAGAAGGATCTAAAATCTCACCAATGAAGTCCATTCCCCATTGCTTGAAAGGATCTTCAATTGATACAGGCTGCAAAGGAAGGGAGCCTAAAGCTTTCATTCTTCCAGAGAAACGCTGACAACTTTCACATTTTCTAATCAACATGGTTGCATCTTTGAAGAGAGTAGGCCACCAATAACCATCTCTAAAAACTATGTGTTGTAACCCTTCCAGCAAAGTGTCCTCCACAAACTCCCCCATGGAAATCAACAATTACTTTGGGAGATTCATCTTGATTATAAATTTCAAGAGGACACCTTCATGGTTCTTCCAAGCAGCCCAAAGTCAATGATGATGTTTTTTTGAGAAGCCACGTTGAGGGCTTTTTTCTAATTTTTATTCAAATGATCGGGACAACAAAGGTGTCTCGAGGTAAAAGATTATATCCTTGTACCACTTAGAACTTACCAATTTTCTAAGAACATCTGCCATTTCTTCTTCTACTTCATTCAATTCCACAGTCTGCGTAGGTTGCTCTCAACCATGAGCTTAGTAAGACCCAAACCTCTTACCAACTTTGTGGTTTGGATTTCCATATCATACTCCTGCAGTTTGTTCACCCATCTACATATTTTACTTGAGATCTCCATCTCTGATAATATGTCTTTTACCATGGTGTGGGGAACATAAGCAACAACTTTTGAACTTAAAATATAAGGCCTGAAAACCTTTGTTGCTTTCACCAAGGCAAATGCTTGTTTTTCCATGATTGTGTACTTTAACTCAATAGCTTGTAAATCCATGCTAAATAAGGCAATAGTCCTCTCAACCCCATCTTCATCCTTTTGGAGCAAAACAGATGCAATAATAGTTTTAGAGGTAAAGGAGAAAATTTGGAAAGGCTTCTTGTAATTCGGATCTGTCAAGACAGGTGCATGTTTAAGTGCCTCTTTGATTCCTTCAAAATCCTAAATAGCATCCTCATCCCATTTTATAACTTAATCTTTATTTAACATGCATGTGATAGGATGAGTCAACTTAGCGAAATTGGACACAAACCTTATAATGAAATTTAATTTCCTAAAGAAAGATTGGATGCCTTTCTTTGTTCTTGGAATTAGCACCCTACGGATTGCTTCTATTCTCTCCAGATCAATCATGACACCAACCTTTGAAACAATATGACCAAGCAACTTGGCCTTTTACACCCCAAAGTGACACTTCTTTGGATTGAGAGAGATTCCAAATTCTCTACATCTGATCAACATTCTTTCCAAATGTTGCAAGTGATCTTTTCTACTCTTTAAAAATATAGTCACATCATCTTGATAAACTGTAATGAAGTCATTTATATAACTAGAAAAGGCAACATGTATTGCTCTTTGGAAGGTAGCTCCAACATTCATGAGACCAAAAGGCATTCTCACATAAACATATGTTCCCAAGGAGTGGTAAAGGTAATTTTAAATCTTTCCGAGGCTCCTTGACAACAACCCTGATTGTAGCAGAGAAACCATCCAATGTGGACAAAAATTTAGATCCGGTTACTAAGCTGGAGCATGTTCTCCATGTTTGGAAAAGGATAATTGTCTTTCAATGAAGCTCTATTCAGATTTCGAAGTCTACAAAAGTATGATATCTCCATTCTTCTTTATGGTAGCACAAGGTTTGCAACCCAAGATGAGTACCTTGTGGCTGAATGATCCCTCCCTCCTTAAATTTCTTCAATTCACCTTACATTTTCATGTAGAGGAGTGGATTGATTGGCCTTTGCTTCTATCTGAATGGTTTGGCATTTGTTTCAAGAGGAATCTCATGTTGAAACAAGTCTTCTCAATATACTTTTAGCTCGAATATGACCAGAAAGGAAGTCTTGATATTGTTTCAAAATTGGAAGTAGGACTGTTTTTATTCCTTGTTTAAACTGCTGCCCAACCAAACTTTTCTTGGTTTTTCCTTTGTTCCCAAGTCATGATCTTCCATGTCCCTTGAGGTATACATGTTTCAATTGATCTTGCAATCAGCATTGTTAAAATTAGACTCAAGAGCAACAAGGCCTCTAGGAATGGTGTTAGTTTTCAATTGGATAATATCTTTTCTAAACAAAGTCTCTCTTCCTTCAGTCATACACACCATTGGTTCCCAATCAATATTATGATCTACAAACTCACCTTGATTTTGTAATAACCTTTTCACTTGAAAATCGTCATCAAACACTTGTCAATGCTTGATGTTGTCGGGGACGATTGGCCTAGTTAACACTTCAACATTGTACTCGTACTGCAACAAGGTGAAATTGTGAAAATTCAAATCTTGACCGAACACTGCCAACTTGTTAGTAGTAGCATTCAAACTTCTGTCATGGTGCATAATATTGAAGAAATCAAACATCTCAATTAGATCCCAAACTGCATGCTTATATTGCTTCATCCGCTGATTTTTCGTAGCATACAGTTTTCTTATGTGTCGATAACTAGCTCTAAATATCCCTTTGAAATGATGTCCTTGACACCATACTTCCATGTAATTCTTAGACCCAACAACAAGGCTTCATACTCAACAATGTTGTTAGTACATTCAAAATTAAGCTTGAAGGAAAAAAAAAATTCTTCCAAGCTAGGAGAAATCAGAATTACACCAGCACCATTTCCAAATTTGGAGCAAGCTCCATCAAATAGCAAGGTCCAAGGAGAACATACCTATTCAAGGAACTTTGACTGATCCATTTTGTGTTCTTTTCCATCAGCAAAACCAATGAAATTATCAACATCAACATCAACAAATAATACTTCATAAGTAGCATTGTTTGGGTCCTCAATTAGATGCAACATTTTCTTTTCTCCATAGAGATTGACTAGGCTGCCCTCAATGGGAATGGTGGAAAAAGACATATCCATTTGGACACTCCCTCCAACACTTGTAGCCCACTTTCTTGACAATAGCATACCCCATTTAGTAGGGCAATCAACAATCACAACATCCAATTTTAAATTCCTCCTAGGATAAGATGCAAGCTGCACTACCAAACCCTTCACACAACCAACTACCGACACTTCTCTTGAATCCATGGCAATACATTTTCCATAGGCTATTGTCACTTTGATATCCAACTCATTCATGACTTCTAGAGGCATGACATTACATGATGCACCGGAATCAAACATACAATTGTGAAGTAGCCTATCCTTTATGATCAAAGTTGTGAAGAATGGATCAACATTCAATTGGGAATCAACCAAAGATGTCCCCAAATATACCTCAAGTGTCTCTCCAAGATATTCTACTGCTGGTGGTGTTTCAAGGTCAACAATGATTTGAGGAGGAGTCTCAACAACATTTACATTTCTGCCTGGAGTGGTCTTCTCTTCCTTCAACCCCAAGTACTCAAATGCTCTCTTCTTATGCTTAGGAATTCTAAGCAACTCAATGATTGGAACACTCACTTTGATTTGGCTCAATACTTGGGCTATGTCATATGGAACACTCTTTAGTAAAATAGTATTGGAAGGGAGACAAGAAGATTCATTAGATGGCAAGGGATTCTTGGCAGATTGGGCATGAGGAGGACTGTAATTTTTGTTTGGGACAAGTAGAAATTTTTGCAGGTGCTTCTCTCCTAGAAGCTTCTTTTGGAATGCTTGTGAGCAAGGGTGTTTTAGGTTTGGCTTGAGGCCCCACTCCCTTAACAACTTTTCTTCTAGTGTTATAATCTTTCTCTTGAGCTACAACAACATTCATCAACAATTGTCTATCTTCCTCCAAAGGGATACCACCATCATACTTCTTAATTATCAAAGCTCTTAAGTATTCAAAGTCTTCGTTAGGAATTTCAAAAGCTTGCACTAAATCAACTTAAAGAGCACGAGGGGAAGAAAGAATTTTACCCATTTGATGCAATCCCAAAATTTGCAGCTATTATAGCAATTATTACTTCAGTAGATGTTGTTCCTCCTCCTTGTGAGATTGAAGAACAACCCATCATGAAAATATCATCATTAGTACCATCATCATTATTAAATTCACCTTTCTTACTGGTCTACTTCACATGGAGGATGGGGCAGAAAACACCTATCACACCAATCAAGGGATCAGGCAACACTCTTCCTTCACGTCCTTGAGGATGTCTATTTGTAGATCCAATAGGCTCTTTACCTTTGTCATCAAACCTATACTCATTCCTATGGTGATTACCAAATCTATCTTGTGCTTGCTACCTAGTCGACCTTGTGAAGTCTTCCCAATTCCTTCTCGTTCTTGCCAACTTGTATGAGATTTCTTTGATAGCCCCTTCCAAAGTTTTCACAACCTCCTCTAAATCAGCACCCTTGCTAGCTTGAGGTTTTTCAGTGGTTTATCAACTTTACTCCATCTCTCTTGAGATATTTCCCAATTTCTTTGATATTTTTTTCTATTTGAAGTTCCATGGTGAACACTTGTCTTAGATTGGTAGGGTTCTTGTCTCTTAGGTAATAGGTTGCCTTCTTATCAAATGCATATGTATATTTGATTATACAAGATTCATCACAAGACCTCAAATTAATAGGTGACCTCCTCAAAGTTTTGTTAAACCTTGTGTTGAAGTCATGGACTGATTCATTGGGGTTCTTCTTGATGTTCTCAAACTGACAAGAGAAATCTAGGATCAGTCTTGTCACCATATGCAATATAAATGCATTCTTCATTTTAGTCCATGAATCAATAGAATTATCGGTAGAACCTTGTACCAATCCTAAAGATCCTCTTCTAGTGTATGAATGAACAATTTAATATACACATCTTAAAAACCTATCTCAAAATATTCCATCATGTTAACAAAAGCTTGAGATGTTGATCACCCATTATGGCATTATTACCTTGGAACTTTGGCAACCTATTTCGACATCTTATGGGACAGCATTTGGGTAACCATCCATTCCTCTAAAATATATATGACCAAAGTTGTTAACAACAAATTGAGGTCTAGGGTGAGCCATATTGTTTCTTTGGAGGTGATCTTGGAGATGAAACAAGCTGATGAGGAGTGCAAGATCTTTAGGGCTAAATAATGTGATTCACAAGACTCGGTATTCTCTAAGTGTTGATTTTGTTAGAAAGTTTTACTTTAATTAAAACACAGAGTGCAGATTGGAGAAGGAACTTACTAGGTACAACAGAAGGACCTTCACTAGATGAGGTAAACAAGTTTATGAGAGGATTGCTTGAATTAGAATCACTTGAAGAAGAATGATAATCCTCTACTAAAGGCTGATATCTCTCACTAATGGCTATATCCTTGCCTGATGTCTGACCTTTAACTACTTTCCACACTCTTCTCCCTTCCAACTCTGAGCTTATTAAATCTGTAAATAACTTCTTAGTAGAGTCTCTAAGGAAGAGAGATCTTCTTCCTTCCAATTTTGCAGAGATTAGCAACACAAAAGTAAATGACAGAAATGTTAAGACACTGGTACTTTACCAAGATCAGAACAACATGGAGTCGCCACTAAGGACTTTCACCCTAGTTGTGCAAATGCACTAAAATACTCTGTCAAATATCTATCAGCACTAAAAATCTTGCCAAACTTTATAGATCAAACCTTTCTTTCTTTGAATTTATTAACCACAAATGTAAATGAAGTGCAACAACTGCTGGAAACTGGTAAAATTTGTAGGTAGAACTTATATCTTCACTCAATCCTTACAAATCTGATTATAAAATGAAGCTTCAACAATGTATTTGCATGCGAACTTGCAAGGACATTACCAAGGTTTGTATGCATTCAAATATCTCAAATATGTATGCACATGGTTCAAATTGAACTAAGAAAATATCAAACTCATAACTCTACTCTTCATTCCAATCTCATAAATCTGATCAGAAGATGATACGTAGATTTGTAATTACACATAAATCACACAAGAAGCATTACCAGGATCGAAATGCTGAAATCTTGAATAATGCCCCTGCAACGGTACGAGAAAGTGTTAGTACCATAATTTGTTCTCCTTTTTGGTCTAAGAAGCATCGAGAGATATGGCATGAAGCTTGAAGTCAGATAGATCATGATGTGTGTCATTTTGTAGCTAGGGATGTGATCTAACTGGAACTCAGATTTGTGGAGAGATGGGTAGCACCTTGAAAGGATTTTGATCTAATCCTCACTATTTTAGGTTGTGCCTTTCAACCAAGGTCAGAGAACCTATATTGCAGCCTCTTTTTGTGAAGGAGGTGGGGATATCCTTATACTATGCATATTGTATGGAGATGGCCTTGGGAAAACATGATCAATTTTCCATTATTCAAACTCAATAGAGTTGTCACTACTAAATGATGGAAATGCTTTCAAGACAAGGCTAAGACTGCTAGAGACATGGTGTGATCCTGATTTGCTTTGTGCATTTTTGTAGATGGGTTAGATCCTTTTGTTGACACACAATGCAATGCAGGGGTAGTATGGGTAGGATTAGTTTGTTTGAATGAATTTTTTGGTGGGGTATTGACAAGAAAACTTGGATATATCAGATCTTTGACAACCTCTACAATACTTGAACAACTATCAGATAAAATGCTTCAAATAATTAGGATATTCTTTCAACTAGAAGAGGCATAAATGGAAGCCCAGGTTGCACTCTTCACACAATCTTTGAGAACTCACCACAAAATCTTGAAGTAAAGAAATCAATTAAACACAAAAATCCTTGATCAAACCATGCCTAAGGTACCCCTAAAGGCTTACAAGCAATCTTTGCAATCAAGGAAGGTAAAGTGATTTTAAATTTGTTTATCTCTTTATCAGATGAAGGCTCTTCTGAACATGAGATTGCAAATGCCACTAAACTATCAACAAGAAATGGAGATTATGTGATTCCTAAAGACTTTCAATGCAAGATTGCAACAAGAACAATGAAAACTATTTACAGGTATTTAAAATGATAACAGACATCATATTGCCTAGAAAAACACATATTAACTCAAAATCTTATTAGATTCATCAGCAAGGGAGAGTTTCATGAACAATCTCAGAGCTATGTGATGGCTATACACTTGTAACCAACTCACATACATGAAGATCCAACACAAAAGAAATTATCCTGGTTCTTTGGTGGGTTTCTCAGAAAATGAGCTTTCTCTCAAAATTTGCTCGTGATTTTCAACTTCCCTCTCCCCTGCATTTCTCAAAAATGCATTATATATCTCTTTCCACATTTGATCCTTATTTCCCAAGAAAAAAATATCCAAGGGATTAATTCTATTACAACAATTCTTCATGATTCACTGAAAATGACATTTAACAAATTTGCAACGAGAGTTTCTAGGTGTTTCTAAAATGGCGAATCATTGCAAATATTCGGATCATTATCCTTCCTGGAGGCATGTTTTTCATCATTAAGGCATGCAAACACCTTTTCACTCATCATTTCACCTTTTTACCCTTTAAAATTACCTCTGTAACTTTCAATTTGACATTTCACATGTTTGCTCAGGGCAGGGCAAAATTACTTCAAAAACATCTCAAATCAAAATATTGAGTCATGAAACCGATTCCAATGATCCTAGAAGGCAAAAACGACCTGAATTCACAAAAAATTTGATGAAAAAGATGCAAAATTTACATCTCCAAGCTTCCTGGAGCAAAAATGGTGGCCAAAAATGAAAATGCATAGTTTCCCTTGATCTGCTCTTTGTCCTTCAATCTGGGCCCTCCATGTGTCAAAAAACAATTGGGACCGAATTTGGGATCATTTTTGACTTTTCCACATTTTTGGAAAAATGGAAAATTTTGAATTTTTTTCTCCGCCCCTCTGCCCTTGAAATTTGGAGCTGACACATGGCACATGGTGGGTCCCATTGGGATTGCACTTCAATTCTATGCATTTTGACCTTTTTAGAAAATTTGAAAAAAATCATTTTTTGCCCGGGCCCGCACCTCTGATTTTTCCCTTGACACATGTCAGCCTCTCTATCGCTACAAAACTACGGGCTCAATTCTCATTTTAACTCCCTTTTTTTCTTAGGGAAAATTTTCAATTTTTCTTCCACCTTGCCATTGACCCGCTTTGCATTCACCACGTGTCTATCGTTGATTCACTCACGGGCACACAACTTAATTTTTTCTTTAACTTCTTTTGCAAGAAAGGGAAAAATTCCCCATTCCCTTCCATGGCCCACAATTTCCTCTAACCTTTCATGGACATGTGTCCTTCGTAGCCTCGCACTTCCCTACTCCGCCACACCACCACGTGTCCACCTCCTGCTCCATTGTGGACCCACGAGCCATTCCCCAACTTTTTCCCCTTTCGCCAAAAAGGCAAAAATGCCTTGGTCCCCCCACTAGCCACATCCCCTCTATGCCCGCCACGTTGCCATGTGTCCCCCTATTCCATTGTGGACTGCGGGATTTTCCTCACCCCTTTTCCCCTTCGCCAAAAGGAAAAATTTGCCTAAGTCCCCCGTCAGGCTTCCCCTTCCGCCTTCGCATTAGAGCGTGACGCGTGTCCCCTCGCGGAGTTGCGGGGGGAATTTTGAATTTTTCCCAAAGCCAAAAATGGCTAAGTTTTTCAAATAAAACCCACCGATCCTTGTCCAACCAAAAGTGGCCACGTAGGAAGATAATTTTGAGATTAATTTTGACGGTCAAATGACACTGTATGAGTGTCAAAAACACAGAATTTTCAGGACATTCTTGAATTCAATTTTTTCTTTGTGGGTGATGGATTTTTTGATCAAAGGGCACATGGAAGGAGTTTTTAAACATTTTACAACCATGGCCATGGGTTTTTTGAGGAAAGTAAGCACAAATCAATCAATTTTAACACTCCACGATTGGGCAAACATAGAAAAATGGTAGAGCCCGTTGATTTGAAAAATTTAGGGCATGTTCATAGAAAACTTGGAGATTTCTTACAAAATGGGGCATGTCAAATAATTTTCAAATGGACTAAGGCATGGAAACATAGGCAACAACTTCATTCCATCAAATCAAACTATAGAAAACATTTCAAGCAATGCAGAGTGAAAGGAAAATTAGGGAAAAATAATAGAGGATCAAAATGGACACCAAAAGACACTTTATCCAGATAGATCGAACACTCATCCAAAGTGTGTGAAGCTACCAGTCTATCTTTTGTACTATCTTGTAAATATGTTAGCATGCATGTTTCTAATAACCGTAATATGATTAAAAAAACATAGTGATCACATAAGAATTAATATCAGATTTACCATGCAAGCACCATGAACAAATAGATCAACAAATAATATCCATCCACAATGATCCATTGTATTAATTCATCACAAAATAGTAGCTGAATACATCATAATACTCTCATAGAATCATGCACACAAATACAGCAACATAACTCTATTACAACTCAGAACTCTTGCATGGCCTCTCAAAACAGTGAAATAGATTACATACTTGTAGCGGTGAGGACTTTCCCTTCACTTCCCATGCATTCTTAAAATAGGTGCATACTCAGAATAGCCATCCGTCAACAACTACATGCTTTTACATGGTGGCTAATAATAGATTAATCTATAATTAAATTCTATCTTAATCCTATTATTAACACAAATTATACATGTCTCTTAGTCTTCCACTTGTTCCCAAAATAACTCTTACTTCACTAAGAAGTCTCCTTATTCTCATCTTTCCTTGATCTTCATTCCATCCTATTATTAGCTCGTTTTATGTAAAAATAGATAAGTCCCAAACTCGTCTTTCTTAGTGTGCCCTTGTTAAGCGCCACTTGCATGCATGCATACACACCCTTTTTGGCACCCTAATACTTAAAACATTTATCCATCCCAACAATATTCCATGGAAAATTGTGTCATCCAGGATTATAAAATGAGGTAATGTGTCATAAATCATGAATATGGATAAACAAGGTGTCAAGTGATGAGATGCAAGAAAGAAGCTGTGAATGTTATGTGTGTGATACCTAGGAGGACAAGGATAACTAGTGGAAGGATGATCCGAAAATAATAAGATTATTACTACCGATCTCGGATCCTTGTAGGCTTTAAATATCTATCGATGATTTTCTCCTTTTAAGTAATCAATTTAAAAATTAATGCAAGACAATAAGAAAATTACACAAATATTGATTACGGAGTTCGGCAATTTCCTACGTCTTCGGGTTCATGGTCGAACCATTCCACTAGTCAAAACTTGTAAGTTACAATAATAATTTCACAAGAAAACCTAATGGAATTTTACTTGCCTATCAGTACACCAGTTCTTGAAAACTTCCAATGATCAGTCGAACTGTTCTTCACCTTCCTAATGCACAATCTCCTTCAGCTTCGATCGGCCTTCCCGACGCTATCAATGCGACGCTAGCACTCCGATCGACAATCCAGGATTTACAAGTAATTGGTGTGGCTCAATGGCCATATTGGGTAGTTTATAATTTTCTCCCAATCACAAATATTTCATCTACTATTGCCTAAAATAATAGGCCAATAGACAATACTTGTTGACACATCCCACAAAAAATCTTAACAAATAATAAGCTTGAGTTGTGTGTCCATTACAAAGGAACTAGGTACCCTATTTATACAATTTTAGGGCCCAAAAATAATGGAAAATCATTTATCATTAGGCTAATATTAGCCTAACCACATAATTTGGATGGGATAATAATCCCCATAATCCTCCTTAATCCCCTTTTTAACCATTCTTCCCAATTCCACGTGATGTGGATACATTTAAAAAGATGGCATGCATTTTAAAAGGATAAGCATGTATTTTAAATGGGATAAATCCCATGTGGAGTGGCCCTTTTTTTTTTGGTGGGTATAAATCCCACATTTTGTGGTTTAATAATGTTTAAGGCTTTAAATAGCCTTCCTCCACGCAAACATAGTGGTCAAAGGACCACTTTGGAGCATAACCGCCCCCATCTCCACGTGGATTAATACCACGCATGGCTTAAGCCCCTACAACCGCTTCACCTGCTCCCTTCCACGTGCTTAGCATAGCATTTGGCAGTTTATGTGGGGTTTAATACTAATGTATGAACATATATATATATATATATATATATATATATATATATATATATATATATATACGTGGCATTTGGAATGGTGTGTAAGTGGACTTACCAAGTAAATAAAATTTCGACCCATACCATGGGGTATCGAAATTAATTAACTCGGTCATCATGTAGTCCACTTGTCGTCTCCCGATAGGAAAATCGAGTGAATTCGACAAGTGGTGGCAAGCCACATGTCACAGTGCGATTGGTCCAATATTGACTAGTTGACCAGAGTTGACTTTCCCACTGTCTGAACTTTGACCGAACATATCTAGAGCTCCCGATGTCCATTTTTCGCATTCTTATAGTCGATGGAAAGCTCTCAAAATGATCTTCTACACTGACACCATTTAGGGATGTTTAGGAAAATTTTGAAAATGATCCCTGATCAAAGGAAAACTAAGGCCAAGACCAAATAGTGACACTCTCTCTGTGTATTGTCTCTAACCCATAATAGTTACATGAATAACATTTCCCCATTCTTGGTAGACCCCTTAGGAGTAATTTTTAGAAATAGATGTATTAATTACCCTTATCTACTCAATGATATTGTTAACAATATGTATGCAATTTGAAATGTTAAAAATTAGGTGTATACATATGCCCCAATTATTGATCATTGTATGTAGTAATAAAAAACATGGGGTGGTCAATGGAAAAATATAATCTGTAACACCAATACTAAAATGAAGCACCTTGAAAGGAATACTAAAAGGACTAGATATAATAAAATATACCCACCAATTTGTACCACATAGTGTCACCGTCTACCACATGTAGACACAATCCGGCTATAAGAACCCCAAAGAAGAAAAAATGAAAGGAAACACTAGATGATCATTAGTAAAATAAAACATAAATCACCTAGCTAGGGTCCCATGGAATGGATGTCATGATATCATGATGTTGAGATTTCATGATGGTATGGTGCCATAATTTCATAGCCAAGTGGTAGCTAATGAGTGTTGAAAAGTGTAAAAAACATATGGTAGAAGCTACAAAGAAGAAAGTTTCATGAACCGGAAGGTGTACATAAAGAAAAGATGGATGATTATACCAAAGGGTGGATAAAAATGGTGAAAAGTTATAAAAACCATAAGATAGATTTTATAATGTAATTAGATAAATCCAAGCATGACCATGAGTCTAAGTGGGGATATGCATAATACCATGAAAATCCTATCGAAATACCAAGGCTTATAAAGTTAAAATGTTGATAATGTTGTCAGAGAAGGTTGATGAAGTAGTGAATTAGATAAGGAAAATACAACTGTGGTAGATGAGTACCGAAACTCATGATTTCCTCCATGCCGTTTTTTGATAAATTGAGCTTTCAATGATGCTTTGAAGATGCGACCTTCATAGCTTTGAAGACAATATGTATTAGGGTGAATGATGTATTTAATTAGGTAAGGAACTCACCATTTCTAAACATATTTTACTTATTTATCATGTGTATAATCAAGCTTAAAGACAAGGTCACCCATGTCAAAAGTACGCACACAAATAAGTTTGTTATATTCTTTGGTAAGGCATTACTTTTGCATCGATTTCTAGTGTAAGCTATATCTCTTTGTTTTTATAATATATTGAGGTCATGAAGATTTGATTCATAGAGTTCCTTGAATCTAGAATGATACTATGAAGGGAGATAAAGAGGGAGAGAAATTCCATCTCGAATGGAAGGGCCACTTCAACTCCATAGGTAAGTGAAAATGGGGTTTCCCTAATGACCGTACAAGAACTAGTGCAGTATGCCCATAATGTAGGATATAACTTCATATGCCAATCTTTGTGTGATTCATAGATTGTCTTTTGTAAGATCTTGTTGAGAATTTTATTTGTAGATTCAACTTTTCCATTACATTGTGGATGATATGGTGTTGAGAATCGATTTTTAAATTTGAAATAAGTGCAAAGTTACTTCTTTTATTTGCATTTAAACCTCTCACCATCAAATCGGATATGATGGTATGAAGAATTCCAAAGTGCAAAATTATTTTCTTTAGAATGATTTTGGATGCAGTAAGGCCATACATGTTGGTGAGGGGCATGGATTCAACCCACTTAGTAAAGTATTATGTGGCTGTAATGTTGAAGACATGATTATCTTGGGGTCAAGGAACTTTTACAATATAATCCAATCCCCATACACTGGAGGATTAGAGAGCTATAATAGATTATAGCTTAGCCGGAGGGGAATGAATTAAATCATTGTAAAATTGGAAAGGTTGGCACTTTTGGTAAAGACACGAGCATTATATTCTAATGTTAGAAAATAGTAACCCATATGTAGGTGCAGTAGTAAAACCGCTACAATGGACACTTAAGTGCCCCCATGCGCTTACTCTAAGACTAGAGGAACCTTATTTTTGTTAATGCAACAGATTATGGTACCTTTAAATTTGTAATATTATAAAACATTGTCTTTAAGTACACATTTAAGATACTTTTTGCATATTTGTATCTGCGTTTGGGAATCGATATTGTTTGGGTAAGTCTTATGTTGTATACACCAAAAGATGTCAGTATACTAACGTTCCTATACAGGGAAATACGGCTCAATATAATAGACATATTGGATGCTTGGAGGAGTTGAAACGGTTGGTTTTAGCAAATTTGTATAAGAGAATCCGCGTGAGAATCAACATGTGACTGAAACTGAGTGGAAAACGTGCCTAAAGAATAATCCAAGGCATTTTTTCCTGTAAGATAGATTCAAAGGTAAATGAAGTGAATCGTGGTGTTAATTCCTAAACTAGGTCATGATAATCTTTTACATTTTCATGACGACATTGGTATGTGTCCCTAACCTATCGAAACATGAGCTGAGAATCCCTGATGGCATGAAAATAGGAGAGAACTTTAGGTATGGAAGATTTTATACCTAAGATAAGAGCTTCATATTCTGTCATATTTTTGGTGATCTCGAACTTGATTTGATATTAGAGATGGAAGTCCTATCCATAGGGATCAGTTAGTACACATCCTTCTCTATCTCCATAGATGCGTAACTTCCAAGTATCCTCATGGAGATCAATATTGACCTCCTCTTCAATGATCATGAGCGTTGGGTTAGTTTTAAATGGGGAAGCTTCAAGCATTTTGTTATTAGCGTCAAAGTACTGCACCTTGAGACTGATCATGAAGCTATAGTAGTATTATTTTATCAAGATAGCGTTTTTATGCCCTCATCGACTAATGCATCACGAATGGGATGAGAAAGAAAGATGGGGGTGGAAGCCAATTTGTATGTTATTACTTTGTGTTTTACCACTCATTGTGTGATGATACAAAGGTAAAATTCCATTAGAGTGCCATACATTTACCAATGTGATCTATGGGGATGATAACATGCTAAAATAACTAATGTAGGGGATCTATATAGATAAATACATAGCTAGTTTCATATAACATATAATGACAAAATTTCATAACTCTTTAGTATACGGCTAGGAAAAATAATTCAATGGATGTATATTATGTTTCATAATCTAGTAAGGATTGAATAATATAATATATGGCATGCTCCTTTCCCTTTTCTTCTTCCTGTGCTAGTATTTCCCCAACAGAAAATGGAGTGGAAAAGGTATATAGTAGCAGACCTAGTGAGGGAGGTTGTAATATTGGAAATGGGGATAAGGAGTGCTTCTTGTTCTCAAATGCCTATTGATAATATTTGTTCCTTTCTAGATTGTTAGATTTATGAAGTACGTTATTTATGGAGTGAGTGCGACATGTAAACTTATGGATGAATAATCGGATTGTCCCATGTTTACGAATAAAAGCGAAAATGCTTTTTATGGAGGATGATGGTTACATGTTGAAGATAATTTAATATTTTATGGGTCGACATCAATGCCACTCTTAGATACTAAAAATACTATGAGCTTTCCTCATGTCACCCTAAATATGTATTTTTCAAGATTAAGGAAAGCCTTGTATTTTTGAAGGTGTATGTTGTCCAAGATAAGACCCCTGATTATTTTGACAACTTACATCTTCATTCTAAATCTAAAATCCAAGTTCATAGGTTAGAAGCACTTTTACAGTTCTTTTGGCATAATTTCCTTAGCTATAGTTCTTCCACATGCCTCGCACACCATTTCTATTTATTTTTTGTGCTTTCTCCTATTATTTCTCCCTCTGCATTCTCTCGTGTGATTTCTTCTTTCCCTTTATCCTTATATCTCTTTCCATTTTAATTTTGAACCTTCCTCTTGTGCGCTTGGTTTCATTCCAGGTAGTCTAATGCACCTTTTTGTGCGCAACCCCGTAGACTTTCCTTCAAAATTGGCTAAGTCCCACTGAGAATGTATTTTTCGTGCATCTGTTCCTCTTGAGCTCAATGAATTTCCTTGCGCTCACCTTACTTTTCCACATTATTCCTTCCACATCTTTCCCTCACATTTACGCACTTCACATTTCCTTTCCTTTTTGATTTCTTCGCGCACCATTTCCATTCTTACCACCGCATGTTTCTCATTTCAATTTCCACACCTTACATGCATACTTTTATACTTTTGAGATATGCACCCTCCTTCTCTTCCGTGTGTGTTTCCTCGTGCATGTCCTATAAATTCTTGTGCCTTACACATTTTTTTTTGCTAGTTAATGTGTAAATTTGTAACCTATTAGGCTTAAGTGTGTCACAAGCAACCTATCAAAGTGTGTGAAATGGGTGCCAAACCTCTTGTAACAAACCAAAGTGTGTGAAACATGGCATAAAATATAAAACAAAAAATTAGTTGGCCAACCCTTCAGCCAATCAACGTGCACCATGTGTCATTGTGTGTCTAGTATGCATTGAAGATTTCATAACACCATAAATGTTTCTACAGGGGTCGGATCCATGCACTCTTGGTCTTGTTGTAATTTTTTTGAGGTGGGCTACATGTTGAAGCTGTGTTCAAAACTAGATTGTGGTGGGATTTGGTAGGTGTAAAATAGGGAAACGCATCTCGGGTCATTAATGCGGACATATAATCGACTCAACCAAAAACATTTATTCATATCTTTCCTCCTTCCTTCTTCCATAAGAAAAACAAACATGGGGAAGGGAATCTAATAGATTTGCAAGTGGATTTTATGGCATTCAATTCTTGCTATTAGTGGTTGGATTTAAAATATGAATTTCCCTCCCCTTTCTCCTCCTCTTCTCTCATTCTTCCTTTATAAATTATAGAGATTTGATCATTGAAACATATCCCTCTTTTATGTAACAACACCATCCAAAAATGATGGCCAACTTCCCATTTATTTTAGACCTTGAACTTGGTCTCTGTAGTGTATTATCACCTTCTTCCATGAATGTAGATGATTTTGCATCCATTAAGAAATAAAATCAAGTTTTGTTGCACTTTTACGCCCTTTCACATTTTTGTCTTGTCTTTCTTCTCTGTTTGCATTTACGGCATTTGGGTGCATTTAATACTTTTGGTTTTCATTTTCATGTGTTGTTAATGCATGGGAAAGTTGGTTTTGCATTGTTCTATCTATGGTACACTAGTATGCCCTCTCTCCCATGTTCTCTCTCTTTCCTTCCCCTTATGGAGAGTTATGGAACCTTTTTCTATTACTATCACCAACCCTTTAAGCATAGCATTTTACCCTTCATGCATCTCCTTCTAACCCCTGGTCCTTGGAACCTTAGAGTAGTGATAGGTAATTGCATTTCCCTTCATAGGAGTATTTTAGCATTAGGGATAGTTAGATGAACCATCCTTCTCTTATGGTCTATCTCAATGCACAAGGTTCCACAAATTGGAGATAATCCCATGTTGTATCAAAGACCTAATTCATCCCTGGTCCAGGACAAGTGCACTTTTGATCTCCAACAGTTTTCTAGGGAAACATCCAACTCATGGGTACGATCGTTAGTATGACTACATTTGACAAGTAGAACATTAACATAGACTTCAAAAACTTATGTATGAGGTCGTGAAAGATGTGTGGCATGGCATGTTGATATGTTGCACCATAGTTTTTGAGTCCAAAGGGCATATTTATGTAATAATAAGTGGCCCATTCCATGGTGAAGGTGGTTTTGTGCCGAACTTGAGGAGCAATTTGGATTTGATTATACCCCGAGAACCCATCCATAAGCGATAACATTTCATAACCCATTTTGGTGTCGATGGAGGATAAAGAAAAATTATCCTTAGGGAAAGTGAGTTTAAGGTTTCAAGTCAATAAAAATTTTATGGTTAAGGTAGCCTTCTTCGATCCATGATGATATTGTATACCCATTCTAAGTATTCCCTTTGTATGAATGAATTTCACGTTTAGGTATTTGATGATTTATTTTTGACATAAATAATTGACCTTGGGAGGGAAATTTCTTATATTTTTCTAAACAAGTACAACATCCAAATAAGTGATGATGTTATGAGAGACAATTTCAGGATCAATTCTAGGCATATTTGCATACCCGATCAAACTACCTAGTTATATTTTTTTATGAATTCTATGTGATGCTTGAGTATGTGAGGAAAAAAATCACTAAGCATGAATACATGTGTGGGATCATCATCAAGTTGTACATTAATGGTTTATTTAGCCAACATAACATTTCCATCATTGAAAAGATATGGGAACCGAGGGATTTGTCTACTTCATCTTGTCTAAGATCGATAATATTGACATGATCATCAAAGTGTATAATTTTTAATTAAATTTTCCTAACTTATGATGAATCATGATGCCGAGGAATTTTATCTTCTTAGGCATATAAGAGTTAATGAATAGCTTATCATTTTCTAAGGTAGCGAGAGACTCATATTTTATATCAATTTGAAGCCTACATATATTTTATTGTCTCTTCACTTCCTAGAGCTAGTTTTTCATACATGTAATATCCTATCATCTAAAGTGACCTCTTTAGGTTCATGATCAATAGTGGTCATGATAAGATCACTGAGAATAGTGTTGATTGTAGAGGCTTGATTAGAAGCTAGTGGAGTTATTGCAGCAGCGGTGTGACATGAAGTGTAGTTATAGATTTTATCGATGAACCAAGGGGTGTTTAGGAGTTGTGTATTAGTGGGATGAATGTAAGGAATTGTTTCTTCCTCATCCTCATTGATGGTAGTATACTAGTTAAGAATTTTTAAGATCCGTCGATGGTGTTTGATTCGAGTTGAGAAGATCATATTTTGGCCAAGTCAGTTGATAGTTAAAAATGCCAAGTGACTAGACTTGGACTGTGAAATGAAGTAATTTTTTTCAAAGGTAATCCCTTTCTCTTTAAGATCATGCACCTCATCCTTAGCCAAAATACTTATCTTCCTAAAATATCTAGGTGATCGGGAAAAGAGTTGTCGATTCCAAGTTCGTTGCATTCTAAGTGATTGGAGGCTAAATTGTATCTCATTATCTCCTCCATATCAATTTGAGGTGGAAACCGATCATGAGGTAAGAGAAACAAAGGTATCGGCGACAATTTCTTCGGGTAACCTATTTTTGTTTACCATATTTTTAAGGTCATTAGGCTCATCGGCATATGAATCTGCTAATGTTATTTGTATTTCAGACCTAAATTAAAAGAATATGGGTATGGAATTCTTTATATGTTAGGAGTACTTGGCATTAGGAAAAGGATCATTAGGGAATGGTACTAGGATATTCCAAGGACTGTGATCAATATCATGCTAAAAATTTGACTTTTTATGGATGAATTTAATACATTGGTACGACGATGCGCGTGTGTGCATGTGATGTTTCCATGGTCGGCCTAATAAGGGGTTATAAGAGAGAGGATGATAGAGAACCATGAGATTTATATGGATCATTTTTAGCTTTGACTATTATGGGTTACTAGATACATCTTATAGGATTTTGTTTATTTTTTTCAAATCCACAAGTAATGTGAGTAGGATTTAGGCCATTGATAGAATAGACAAGATTTTGGATAGAGAAGTAAGATAAGTTAATGCTTGACTCTTTGTCAGGAGGACCCTATGCACTTGTGTATCATGAATGGTAACACTAGTGAGTAGGGGTTGGTTATCCACATGAAATAAGACCTCATTATTAATAACATTATCCTCCATAAATTCAAAATCTAAAAAACGTAGATATGAGTGTTATAAGGATGATCCTACGGTCTCTATATGGTTGATCTCTTGATTTGGGGATGTAGTAGGAACCCGGGGGCATACAAGAAGGATACTAAAATATTTATATCTATCGAATAAGAAGTTTTCAATGTCAATCCAAGGTACGCATGAGTTTCATTAAAGGTATTTTACATGTAAGGAAATTTATCTCATATAATAAGTTCAACTAATCTTGAATAGATTCCATAGTGATACCGTGGTGGTGGAACAATGGAATACATATCCAAATTTGATAATATTCTTGTTTGATCTATCTTTTCAGAAGAGGGTGGGATAAGATCCTTACTTAGTACATCTTGCAAAACATCGGTGGAGGCTCAAATGTAGGGATAGGCTCCACCATTGGCGGGTCTTGGGAAGTATCAAGAAATGGTGGATTCTCATATGATTTCTTTGGCTTGATAATAGGATCTTTATGGGTAGGTTTATTTCTATAGTTTACATTAGTTGTATTCATATATAGGGAGTTAAGGAGACTTTGATCATATGTAGGTTGTATTGTTCGTAAGATATTGTTCATTGTAATTTTATGGTCTTTGTTTTTATAGTTGGAATGGGAGCACTCTAAGGATTAATACTTTTCATAACACTCTAGAATGATGGCCGAGTAATAAAAGAACAAAGGTAGAAGTGGAGGATTCATTCCTAAAGTACTTATAATCACTGTGAGAATGTCATGTAGTAGAATGCAATAAATAAAATATATCACCCATAAAGTTAGGCATGGATTGTTTTGAAGGAGGAACTACCCGTGGAGTGTGAATACTTTTGTGAATCTTAGAATGAGATAAAGGAGTATGAAGGGATGCACGAGAAAAATATTGATGTTCTCTCACTCCTTTCTCTCTAGGAGGATTCGAATGGATAATTAAATGAGTTGTGATTTTAAGTTTATGTGATGAATTAGAAGATCCTCCAATCACTCGCATGACATGTTATTGTATTTTTTTTTTGAGGGATTCCTCTAAAAAAATTGGAGAGAAGGAATTTACTTTATATTGGAGAGGAGGCATAAGAATATTTGACATAATATTTGATTATCAAGATTGTGGTTGGATTATATGGAAAGCATTTTCAATTTATTAATAATTTCTTGGGAAGATTCATGAGCCCCTTTGTTAAGGTTTATGAATCTTTGTAAAGTGTTTTCTACGGAAGGTCTTATCGTTAAAATTAAAAGATGATACCTTTGACCAAGTGTTCTAGGTCACCTATCAAGTTAGGAGGAATTTGGTCTTACCATTATAGTGCCTCACCTATGAAATTATTTTCTAGAAGCTTAGTAGTTGCATAGGTATTTGTTTGAATCCATTATTTGTAAATATTTCAAAATTTATTGAGGTAAAGGATTGGATCCATGGCACTATCATATGAGATGGTAGGGATAGTATCTCCCAAGTATATGGTAGCAACGTAAGCACTTACAAGATCATTTTGGACAATTTGTAGCATCTTGCTCAAAATTGGCAGAGGAGAAATAGGTTTCCCTTGTACATCCACCAATAAAGAGGGTATAAGAAGGAAATATAGGCACCATGCTTTTATATGCTATCTGAAACATATTTTTTTACATTTTAAACATGTTATCTATGGTGGTAGATAGGGATAAGGCCATCGATCTAAGAGCTTAAGCTGTTAGCGTGTAAAGATAGATGGAAGAATAACTACCCTTATTTTTGGGTTTTTGTTCATGATTGTCATGTTCATTAGTGGGGATTTTGGGAGATTATTTTTATTAATATTACAAAGAGGAGTCTAATAATGTTATGGTAATCCCTAGTTAAGACAAGGCATGGTCATTTCCATGACATCGGTAGATATCTTTCGAAAACCTCCATCTTTGTCAAGGGTGAAGTACTCATTTTCATTGAGATTTTCATGTTGGATATGGGATCTATATTATTTATCTCAACCACATTATATTATACTTGAGTGACCATGTTGTATTTGACTAGATGGATAGGGTTGCGGTAATAGAGTTTTACAGGTGAGGTTGGAGTGACAAGGAAGACCAATGATTTTAAGATAAGAGATAGATCATTTACGAAAATGGAGAGGAGATGTATCCATGAAGGAATATCCATAGAGAATCTCGGAGGGTTCAATTGTACATAAAAAATCCTCATAGGTGACTTATTTATAAATCAAAAGCTGAAAACAAGGCTCTATAAATTTTTTTCTTTAGACAGAGTCAACCGTGTAGAATGTTTACATAGAAACCAATGGCGTCGGGGAATGGATTTGAGAGGAATAGAGAGAATTAGACCTATCAAAAATCTCAAATAGGGCCCAATAGTTTATGGGAAGTTGAGGAGTACTAATAGATAAAATAATTCATGTAATAGGAATGTATAGGGGATGAAAGTTTCTAGAATATGCTAGAAAAACAAATAGAATTACCATTGGGTGATTGTTTTTGTGTTAAAAAATTCTTGTAGTTTTGGGGTTTTTGAATATTTATATGAGATAAAATTTGGGAGTAGATTATTTTAAAGAGATATGCCGATCAAAATGTTTTTAGGATTCACATCAAGTTCACCAGAGATAATGCATGTAGGCTAGAGATGTGTCTCAATATCTGTAGTCCTAAATCATTTGTTATACAAGGGTATCGAGGAAATGAGTGGGAAACACACATGTAATGGCATAAAATGGGACATAATTAAAGGGGATACATTCAAGTACTATAGTCACATATAGAGAAGGCGTAATTGCTACATTAGGTCATCCTAGGGTTTCTAAGGCCCACGGTGAAAAGAGATAGGAATCCAAGTGATATATCGATAGTTGGGTGTGGAGAAATATAGATCAACAATAAATAAAACTAAAATAAATATAGTGATAGATTAAGAGATGATAATGGATAATATTCCTATGCTAACTATAATCCAAAAATATCAAATACTATGCTAATATAACACAATGAATAAGGAAATCAAGTTATCTTTTAAAAATGACAAGAAATGGCTAGAGAACTCACCTCTTACTTGTAGGGTTATAAGCGATGCATCTATCTCTTTTGAGAAGCAACAAACAAAGAGAGTCAATATTAGGTGGATAAGGGGATCATTGTTCATGTCCTAGACTCACTATAGGTGACAAAATAGTGCAATCAACCATCCAAGAAGAAGAGTATCTAATCTAATCCAATAAAGATACCGAGATGGACCAAGAGATAGGTGATCGGATGTAACAATGGCGGAAAATATTATAGCCAAAAGAAGTATGAGATAATATGTCTTCCTTTTCCTTATGAATGTCAAATGAGGTGATGGTATATATACAAAGACATCACCTGCGAGGGATGGTGTCGATAATGGGAAGTCCTTCACTATCACAAATACCCATAGGAATTTTCTTCGCTAGGGATTATAAAATGAGGTAATGTGTCATGAAAAGTAAAAGTAATGTGTCATAAGTCATGAAAATGGATAAACAAGGTGACAAGTGATGTGATACAAGTAAGAAATTATAAGTTTAATCTATAGGATACCAAGGAGGAAAAAGGTAACTAGAGCAAGCACAACTAACTCCAATAACAAATAACAACACTCACTCGTGTAATTTATCTAAACAATAATGGTTATATGAATAACCATTCCCCATTCTAACATGCCCCTTAAGGTAAATTCTATAGAAATAGATTCATAAGTGACCCTTATATGCACAAATAAATTGTTAGTAACATGTATTAAAGATGAAAAGTAAAAAATTAGGTGTATACACATTAATTCCATGCACACTGAAACCCTGTCTTGAGTAGATTTGTCTTGAATGATTTTTTTCGTAAATTATCCTAAATTTCATCAAACACCTTCAATTATCACCAAAACCATCTCTAAATTATTTGAATTTTCCCTTAATGTTCCTGGAGGGTGTTTACTAGCTTCAGAATGGCCAAAAATGTCTTTTTAAGTGTTAGAAGGAAGTAGTCTTTCATTAAATATGATCAATTTCACATATCACCTTGAGTATTATTTATTGCACACTAAAAACTCTTAATGAAACTTTTATCATTTTCCTCTCGAGCTTGGTTGATGGCAGTACTAAAGGAAGGATGCATAGTGACTAGGAAGGAAAATTTTCAACTACGGGCTTAGTTATCATGCTCAAAGTTTCAATTTTTTATGCTATGAGTTTTTCATGAAAATAGATGGATCTATCTCAGGGAATTGTACTTTAAGAGGAAATGGAGAACCTCATACCTCTTTGGGGTATAATACTAGTGATTTTTCCATTGGTCTATAGATTCATTACACTAATCAATAAGAAAAACTACAAACATGACCATGAAGTGAACATGACCAACACACGATATGGAAGGGAGATAATGTAGGAAGGAAACACATAGAAAAAAGGAAAAAATAACACAAAATCCTAAATCACCTATGTTACAAGTGGAGGAAAACATTCTTTCATTAAAGAAACAATTCATACTAAATTATTACTCGTACATGTGTATTACGAATGCCTTTCTTCCATGAACCCATTAATAGGATTACTCAAATATGTCCATTTTCTCAATTTCTTGAGAAATTTTTCATCATAGTTATTCTGATTAAGGTTCCAATGAGTCACTTCATTCTCTTTGTTGCTTTCAAATCCTCTTTCCTTTTACTCATTTATTCCCAAGTTCATTCCAATTGCTGATTTTCCTTTTCTATTGCTAGAATGAGATTTGATTGTACTTGGCATGTTCTCTTCACACCAAGGATCATGATCTATGATGAACATTTTCCCTTCACTTATCATCTTATTTATAACCACCATTTTTGGAAGCACAACCACCGAGGAGGGGTGAATTAGTGGGAAACAAAACTTTCATTCACTTAAAAATTTATATCCATCAACCATTCAATTCAAATTAACTATTAAGCATGCATTCTTAAACAACATAACCATTAGATGAGAAAATGAGAATAAAATAACGCATGAACACTATATTTAAGCTGGGAAACCCTAAGGGAAGAAAACCAACTGAATCAAATATTTATTACAAAAATGAATAAAATTTAGTTGAGCCCCAACCCAACAAGAGCACCAACCCCTAGGTTTAGTTAGGCACTAACCCCACAAGGATCACCAACACCTATATTTATTATAGAACCAACCCTACACGGAGGCACAAACCCCATAGATGACTCAACACCAATTTGCACACCTAATTTTTTTACCACATCTAGAATTTTTCCTCAACAATTAATGATGACACATATTAAGCTCCCTTTCCTTCATTCTTCTCCAAATATGCCTTCCTTGCTAGCTTTCTCAAGAACTTCTTCACCAAGTTGATTAGGTCATTTGACCTATCTCTACAAAATTAGCATTCCCTCAGAACATCATGAAGAAATATCTAACCTCTCTTGATGGTAACAAATACCTTCTTAACCTCTTCAAACCACCTTCTTACTTTCACTTTCTCATCCTCTCGAACTACAAAATAGGTCACTAAGAACATGTTTATGTACATGACTTAAGATCACAACACACCTAGGTCAACCATAATAGGGAATATTAAATCATAAAAACATGAAAAAATCATAGGAAAACTAGAAAAATATCAACTTGTCACATCCCTTATTTTCAATATATTTCATTGCAAGATTAATTTGTTGTATGGAAAGTAGTTTACGAAGGAATGACGATAAACATTGTTTCATAGATGAGTATGAAGCTATATGTGCATATGTATATCCTGAAAAGGATATAAAAACTTATGTGTAGTTGTTTTCCCAACCACATAACAACACTTGTCGTCAAACATTTGCAACGTACATGATATTTATTACTTATTATTGTTGTACTTGATTATATAAGTTTATTTTATTGTGTATAAAGATTTGTAATATCGGTGATCTATCTAGTTGTTTAACTTTGTTTATGAGGTTTTCTTATCTTATAGCTGAAGTTAATGGTTTTCTGATGATTAGTAAATCTATACTTGAAGAAAATGGTTTTATTCGTCATTAAGAGGTGACTATTGTGGTGATATATGTCTAGGAACTCATGGGATATAATTATATATTGATGTTTCATCAAGTTATTAACCAAATAATTTGGTGGAAAATAATAAGGCCTTTGACCTCCTTATAACAAAGTTTGTATTACATAGGTCTAAAGACTTGAAGGCATATACATTTAAATGTTTTAATCATGGTCAATGACCATAGAGTATGATTTTTCTTCATCTCATTGTTGTATGTGATGATTACGATGCATTGATGTATGATTTTGTTTTTGTACCTATTATTAATATTCTTGTCCACCTTTCTTATTAGAAAGTATATTTTGCAAATATGATGAATCTATACATAGTTTTAATGTATTATTTACTATATGAAACAAATGATGAATTTTGAAAGTTACAAACTTTTCTTTACATGATGATGGTCATTGGTATACAACAATAAGATGGTATACGCAATTAGAACAGTAAATTCTAGTCATCAAGGTAAAGGTTTAATTTGGTTTCATAATACTTGTATCTCGCTGAGAATGAATAAGTAATTGTATTACGGTGAAATGTTAGTACAATTTATTTGATTTTTATTATATACTTAACTATTTTATGGCATTATCATAGCTCATACGATGTTCTATTGACTATTAACTTATTGATCATAGTATGTGATGGATCGAAACCTATTTGGTTTGATAAATTTTCTTTCAACCGATCGATACTCATTTAGCATTAGATACGACAAGTGTCGACATAAGACCCCAAGATAAATTAAAAGTTTTTAAAAATTCTTTATGATGATTTGTACAAATTACTTTCATAACAACTTGTCTTTAATATTTTGATAAGGATTTTGTAAACCATGTCTATGTATTTTCAAGGAACATTTATAGAAACTACTATCCCAACCATACACTCTTGAAATAATGATTAATTAATATAGTTATCTATAAATGTATTTATTTTATGATAATGTGCGTGCATTTATTCTTGCTATCCTAATAAATTTTTTGGATGATTTTATATGTGTTGATGTTACTCTTGGTTATGAGTAATTTTCCATATGCGGTAATGAAACCTATATGCAACAAATCATTCGCGACAAAGGAAGTCATCCATAGTAAATTTTCACATTTATGAGGATCTTTGGAAACATAGAGTTATGGCATTCATGTCCTTACGCATCATTGGAAAAGTAGTTACAATAAAAATGTGGAAAACTAGGAGACAAATCAATCTTTGATTTGGTCATTGATGAAGAACCAATTGTTAGATTAACACTTGTTGTGTGTTTCACGAAAAACTGATTGATTAGTTGAACACCTATTATATGTTTCAAACATATGTTGAATCTTTCACTCATTTTTTAAGACTCCTTGTTGTATTCTTATTCTTCTCACATGTTATAATGATGACGTATAAAGAAAAAGGTTGTTTCTTTGTAACCACAATTCTTAGTTCTAAGTTAATTAGTGAGTTTAGAGAATAGGTTAGAGAGTAAAATAATAGATATCACTCTAATCTTTTGTTCTTGATGTAATTTTTTCATAATAAATAAAATAATATAAGTTTTGTTATTTAGTTCCTAGTCACAAAGTTGGGAAGGGATTAGTACCCAAGTAGGGACCACTTGAGGTCTAATACATCCCCACAATTGTTTTTATTCACACTTAGGAACAATTTTCTTTCTAAATCTGCAAGTATTTTTACTTACAAGCATTTAACAGTCTTTTATTTCAAAGTTCAAGTTTTGTTCTTTAAGTATTGGTTTTTTTATAAGTTACTTTGTTTCCAACCTCTCAAATCATTGTAATTGTGCATATAACACTGGAATTATTTCAAGTCTACGCTCCCTAGTTTGATAATTAAATGAATGTGATTCAATGTACAACATATTAATTGTTGCGATTAGATTTACACCACCACTTTAGTTGATATAGTCCATTAACATGGAAAAGATGAATATAATCTTAAAAATTAATAAAACACCTTAAGTGGCATTTAATTGTTATAATTTGAATGGGATTAAATTGTTGAAAGGTAATAGCTTGAATTTTATTGTTGTTGCTAAAGTACTTACCAATAATGCTTGGTCTAAATTATGGTTTATAACTATACAATTTTTGACCATATTTGAATGTAAAATAGATTGTTTAAATGTATGGTTAGTTAACGAATGATGCAGGTTAATAAGGTTTTTGTTTTATGGATATTTAATCATTAGTTAAATCACCCCCAATTACTTTTGGATGAAACTAGTAAAGCTGGAAGTGGCACATTAAAGAATGGGCAACTACATGGCACTGCGGGGAGATAATGAGCATTTAATATCTTAAAAAACATGAAGCTTCCTTAAGAAGCTACCCTTGCATACACCTTATGAAGTCATTTTAATTGTTTTTAGGATTCCCTCTAGCTCATGCTATTGTATGCGATTTGATATGATATTTCTATTAAGATTTTTGAGGAAGCTAGAATGGTGACCTGCATTGTTTAAATATTGTTTTCATGAATTATGGGTTGGATATTCCTTTCAATCTGGGTCATTTTTCTTGGGTTTATCTTGAGAAATGTTGTGGGAGATATTTTTCTACCCTGATTGAGTTTTTAAAAATAAAATGTGAAGAAGATTACTGAAGACAATTAATAATCACGAGGTATGGATATATCTCTCTTGTCTAGTTAATTCATTTTAAAATAATAGAATATTATTAATGTGATAGTTGAATGAATTCATGATTAGCTAAGTGTATATGATTTTCAAATATTAGATTTTTTGATCTTGGCTTTCTTACATTTCTTGGTGTTCTATTATAAACTAGAAAAGTCATTTATTGTGAGTTTCTCTTATGCAAATTTTTGGGCTATGTTTAACTAGTTTTTAATAGGGTTTTGGGAAATGATTTGTTTGGGTAATAGATACTACACTTACTTGATTCATGGTCTAGATTGGTTATTAGAAATTTATTATTACCATCTTGAGGCTCGTATGAGATATTTGAATAATTGTAGGGTTATTGTGTTAAAAATGGAAGATTGGCATTTTTGTTTTGGGTCAACTTGACCAGTGAATGATTTTTTAGAATGTTTACACCAAGGCTTGTAAAAAATCTAGGTGGAGTGAAAAACATTTTACAGTATTGTATTATTGTGATTCACGTTTTCTTCTGCATGTTTGAGTACACCTTTTCTTTTGCTACTTGGAACTCTAATGAATGTATTTGAAAGGAAGGTTTGTTCCTTACCCTATCGATCCTAAATCGGTCTTGTAATGTTTAATCTGTTTGAGTAGATCCATTATTGTGAACTATGGGTTAATTATTCGATTCATGACAAATTTGTAGTAGGTAAATATTTTGTGAAGTGTTCATAAGAAATTTATTGTTGAGTATTATAGTTGTGATTGATTGAAACTTAGTAAAACCATGTCTAAGTTATAATCTGGTTTAGCTTGTTCTTGTGTGTGAAGTCATGATTGTCTACATAATAGTAGATGTGGATTTAATCTTCAAGTAAAATTTATACTCGAATAAAATGGTTTTATGAATTATAGGAAAAGGATAGTTGTTATGATTTTTGATCAAGTATCATATTACTTAATATGAATATCACATTACATGATTATTTATTTAAGATGTATATGGTATTTTGTGAGTATTATGTTGGGTAGATTCTTAGAATAAATTTTTGTCTCACCTCTTGTTGGAATTTTGATTTTTCTCTTGCCCTATGATATGCTTTAGAAAGAATAAGTACTTATTTTATGTTATCATCTATGACAACAATATATTGGAAAATAAAGGTGAAGGTTATTAAGCCAACATATTATTCTTGTAATGTTTCATTGGATATATGTGAATAACTTGATTGAAGGATAGCTTGCTTGTCTCTTCCATATTTTATAATTGTCATACCTACGATTATTGATTAAGTTATAAAGAGTGTTATTATTTTAACTAACCATTTATTGTAAATTAGAATGATTATTAGACTTGAGTAATAAATACATTTAAATCATTAGATGTTTATGAGTTGTTAAATAAATGCAAGTTATTTCCAATAGAAACTTGGTTATTGTATTTGACCTCTTCATTTTGATATTAGGTGAAAATAGGGTTTTGGCAAAGGGCCGTCCATGTTCAACATGAATCTAAAATCCGAGATAAAGCATTTAACATGTTAAGAGACAAAAATAACCCAATATAAAAACAAAGCTATAAAAGAAAACAAAACAAGCACAATACCATCAACAAACAAAAAAACACAACAAAGGTACCGAAAGAACCCAACACCATAAAAAAATAGTTGTGATGTCGAGTCATAAAAAGAACCCAAAGTCAAAACACGGTTGTGATGTTCGTCATCTTCTTTTTTTTATACCTTTAAGGTCCAATGTTATTTGTCTCCCTATTACAATATCCATTTCTTTTTTTTCTTTTTTCTTCTTTTCCTATTGGTTTCCTCTAGTTTTCCTACTCCCTACATTAGCTTTTCTTTTGGGGATTTTGATGTAAAAGCTTCTTGCATCTTGTTTTTTCCTTTTATTTGGGTCAATACTATTTTTAATTGTTCCAAATTTGAGAATTCCTCAATGTTTATTCCTTGGCTTTGTCTTCACTACACTGTTCATGTGTCTCTTGATGTTTTCCTCTCTTATATCTGCCTCTTCTTGAGTGTTACGAAACTATATACATTCTTTCTATGAATAATATTAAGGTTATTATCATTAAATAAAACATAGATGTTGAATTATTTTTGTAATAAAACATCTAAAAAGAGATATGTATACTTGAGGCCAGCTCTATTGATTTTTTTATGTATATATTATTATTTTTTAGATTACGAGGTTTGAAAATTATTATGAAATGATTAAGGAAATGGATTATAACATATTTGATTGTTATTAAATTAGTTTATATAGATGTATTAAATGTACTTGTACTTGATTTTAATGTGAAAATATTACTCACAATTTTGTAAGGAAAATGTGTGGAACATATGAGAGTATTATCTTTGATAATCTCTTTGTGAAAATGTATTGATGTAATCAATTATGATTATGAAAATAAAGATGGTTGTTCTAATCATTATGTATGTGTCTTAAGACGTTTTATATTGTTGTTATCAACAAAGTATTCAATGTGAAATAATATTTAATGTGATAACATAACTATTATAAGATGTCGTTATGATCAATTGAATGTATAACAAAAAAACAATAAGATAAATAAGGAAATATGACAATATACTTAAAAGAGATAAGTAATTAAGATATATTTGTTAATCATAGATAAGTATGATGATATAAATCGGTTATATGCATGAATCAATGAGAAACCTACTACTTTATTTTAATAGCAGCAACATAAATGTTTGAGATAAAGTATTATTGTTGTCATATCATATGTGATTCCTTTGTCCATTAGTGTGGAAGTAGTTCGATGATATGGAACAAAATATGAACGTGTATTGTGAACACATGAAATAGTACAAAGGTATATATCGACCTAGGTAAACCTAAAATGACTAAATGACTATAAATGTTCATAATGATGTTTATTGTATCATTACAAATTCGATTATTCACATGCTTAACTAACCTAATTCTATGGTGGTAGGCTGAAATATAATACCTAAAACATATGAAATGGGGTACTCATGTTAGTCATTTGAATTTATGAGTTCATTGTATCACCTTTATCGTGAAGTGGGAAATATATTGATACCTTTTTAACCTCTCCTTAGGAGGAAAGCATACCTTATTGGAAATGAATAAATTAAAATGGTTAACTATAAAATACCTAAGACAACTTAAAATAATCCTTATACTATGTTGATATGAATGTGTAATGATTGCCATATAATGTGCAATGATTGCGTAATGATTGCCATTATACTATAATCCTTATACTATGTTGATATGAATGTGCGATGATTGCCATATAAAATAATCCTTATACTAGGTTAAGAATTTGAGTAGTTGGTAATGAGTATAAATTATTAGTTAAGGAAAAACAACTTGATCATGATTGGTAGCAATTAGCAAGGAAAACACTTAAGCTATTTGAACTATATTTTGATATTAGATTTTCAATATGAAAATCCAATCTGAAATTGAACCCAAACATGGTAGATGAAGAAAATATGTGTGGAATATCTATTATGGAAGAAATGTTGAAAAAAACAAAATGCTAGAACAAAATCTACAAGAAATTCCAACTCGTAAGGAAAAAAAGGGAAAATAAGAGTGTCATCTCTTTATCACCTGTAACTTTTAGGAAAAAGAGGTGGAAATGTTAAGGTAGAAAATTGTGGGCTACTAGGATGAATTAAATAGTAAAAAAACTAAAAGTTCCAGCAAGAAAGAGAAGGACAATGTTGCAGCAATGGCTAATAACCAAGAAAAGGAACAAATTATTCCTAACACGATATCGGGTAAGTTAATTAGGACTTCATGTTTTTGTTTGAGTATAGCATTAGCATAACTAATTTCCTTGTATCTAGTGATTAGATGGAAAATTAATAAGAAATATGGTCTTTATCATATGAAAATAAATTATTATAAGCTGTAGACCTATGTATATTAATGCAACACTTACGTTGTTTAACTTCATCATGGAAATTGGATTTATAAGTAAGTTCATTTAGGGACTTTATGACTGATTGATTAATATTAAATATCTCAATGTAAGTGAGCGGTTCATTGGTATGAAAGACAAACAAATACCTGGAAGGTATGTAGAAAACAATAATCTAAATGGCAAAGAAAGGAATAATTTAAATGATTAAGGTTATCATTGGAAATGAATAAAGGATGAAGATATCGAAAGATGAAAACCATAAAATTATTTTGATAAAACCAATTGGGAATGGAAATTTCAAATAATAAATGAACAATTTCACAAGGAAAGGTCTGAAAAGACAAGTGTTCTAATGAAACGACTTGGGAAGACTTGGAAGAATTAAAACAAAATTTTCCTTGTTTTTTCAACGTTATGTAACTTTTTTTACTATTTGTTATATATATTAAATAATATTGCATATTATGTTTGTCTATAATGAAAAATTATGTCCTATTGAAAGCTGTGTGATAGTTTTTTCTAGTTAAAAGGATGCTTATAGCAATAAATTTTAATAGAAATAGACAATAATCTGGAAAAATTGAAAGTTTTTGGATGAAAATGTTGTCTATTCTCCTTGTTGTACAATATTAATTTTCGTTTTATTATTACGATTGATATTAATGATTTAAATCATCGGGACAATGATTCATTATGAGGGAAGTATCTAACATCCCTCATTTCCATTTTGTTTCATCACAAGGTTAAGTTTATGTATGGATAGTGGTTTATAAAGGCGGGGGATAAGTATTGTTGCATAGTTGAGTATGCAACTATACATGCATATGTATATCCTGAAAAGGATATACACACTTACACGTAGTTACATTCCCAACAACGTAACATCGTTTGTTGTCAAGAATTTGTAGACTAATTTAAATTTATAACTTATTCTTTTTGTACTTAATTATATACGTTTACTTTACTTTATTGTGTGTAAATATTCATAATAGCGGTGACCTATATAGTTCTTAAACTGTTTATGATATTTTCTTATCTTATAAATGAAGTTAATGGTTTGTTGATGATTAGTAAATCTCTACTTGAAGTAAATGGTGTTATTTTTCATTAAGAAGTGACTTTTGTGGTGATATAGGTCTAGGACCTCATGGTAAATAATTATATATTGATGTTTAATCAATCCATTAACCAAATAAGTAGGTGAAAATAATAAGGCCTTTGATCTCCTTATATAAAATTCTTTATTACATAAGCATAATGACTTGAATGCATATATATTTAAATGTTTTAATTGGGGTCAATTACCATAGAGTATGATTTATCTTTAGCTCCTTCTTGTACATGATGATTTTGGTGCATTGATGTTCGGTTTCATTCTTGTACATGTTATTTATATTCTAGTTCACTTTGTTGAATGGAAAGTATAATTTGTAAATACGAGGAATCTATACATAGTTGGAATGTATTATTTTCTATTTGAAAACAATGATGAATTTTGAACCTTACTCAATTTTCTCGACATGATGACGCTAATTGATCATGTAACGATAAGATGGTCTTCAAGGTAAGATTTTAAGTTAGTTTCATAAGACTTGTACTGTAAGGAGGAATAAGTAATTTTATTGCGGTGAAATGTTAGTACAATTTATTTGATTTTTTTGTTATGTACTTAACTTTGTTATGACATGATTGTAGCTCATATGATGTTCTATTGATGATTGACTTATTGATCGCAATATGTGATGGATCGAAACTTGTTTTTTTTAATAAATTTTCCTTCGACCGATAGATACTTCTTTAGCATTAGATAATACAACTATTGGCCTAAGACCAAAAGAAAAATTAAAATTTTATATAAATTTTTTAGTTGATATAATCCATTAACATGACAATAGAGACTATAATATTAATGGTTAATAAGCCAGCTTAAGTGGCATTAAATCATTATAAGTTGCATAGGATTAAATTGTTGAAAGGTAATAGCTTCTATTTGGTTGTTGTTGCTAGAGTACTTGATCGTAATCCTTGGTCTAAATTATGGTTTGCACCCATATGGTTTTTGACCATATTCAAATGAAAAATAGATTGTTTAAATGTTTGGTCAGTTGACAACCCATACAAGTTAATAAGGTTTGTGTTTTATTGATCTTTGACCATTCCTGAAATAACTCCTAACTAATTTTGGAGGGAACTAGTATAGTAGCAGTGGCATGTTGAAGAATGGGCCACTCCATAGCACCTACGGGAGTTATTGAGGATTTACTATCTTAAAAAAAAAAAAAAGTTTCCTCTAGAAGATACCTTGGCATGCCTGTCAAAGTCATTTTAGTTGTTTTGTCATTATTTTCAGCTTTCCTTTTGGCTCAAGATGTTGCATGCAGTTTTATATGGTATTTCTATTGAGATTTTGAGGAATCCATAATGGGCAACCCTACATTATTTAAATATTATTTTCATTGATTATGGGGTCCCTGTTCCTTCTAATTTGTTCATTTTTCTTGGGTTTAACTAGAGAAGTGTTGTGGGAGATCTTTGGCTTGACCAATTTGGAGTTTTTAAAAATAAAATGCGAATAAGTTACAAAGATGATTAATAATCTCAGGCATGGATATACCTCTCTTGTCTGGTTATTTCATTTCAAAAGAATAGAATGTTATCTTGGTGATGGTTGAATGATTGCATGATTAGCTAAGTGTATATGACCTTAAAATAATAGAAATTTTGATATGGATTTTCTTACCTTTTTGGTTGCTCGATTATACACTAGAAAATTCGTTTATTGCGAGTCTCTCTTATGCAAATTTCTGGGCTATGTTTATTTGGTTTTTAATAGGGTTTATGGTAAATGATTTGTTTTGGGTACTATATACCACACTTACTTGATTCGTGGTCGAGACTGGTTATTATGAATTAATTATTTCCATCTTGAGGCTCGTATGAGATCTATGAAAAAGATAGGGTTAGCATGTTAAAAATGGAAGATGGGCATTGTTGTTTGTGGGTTGAATCGACCAGTGAATGGAATTTTTACTAGGTGTAGACTCTAGCTTGTAAAAATCTATGCAGAAGTGAAAAAAATCTTGACAGTATTGTATTCTTGTGATTCATGTTTTTCCTCTACATGTTTGAGTATTCCTTTTATTTTATTTTTGGATCTGTAATGGATGTATTCGAAAGGAAGGTATGTTCCTTACCTTATCAATCCTGAATCGACCTTATAATGTTTTATCTATTTGAGTAGATCCATTATTGTGAACCATGGGTTCATTAGCTTATTCATGACATATTTGCAATAGGAAAATCTTCTTGAAGTGTTCGAAATAAAGTTTCAGATGCATATTATAGTTTTGTTTGAGTCGGCTTAGTAAAACGCTATCAAATTTCTAATCTGGTTAAGCATGTTCTTGTGTGCAAAGTCTTGACTGTCTATAAAAGCAGATGGTGATTTAATCTTTAAGTAAAATTCATACTGGAATAAAATGGTTTCATGAAATATAGGTGAAAGGATAGTTGGCATGTTTTTGATCAAGAATCATATCACCTAATATGAATATCGTGTTACATAAATATTTATTTAAGATGTCAATGGTATTCGGTGAGTATTCTATTGGGTGCATACTTAGATGAAAGTTGTGTCTCACCTTTTGTTGGAATTTTTATTTTGCTCATGCGTCATGATATGATTGAGAAAGAATAATTAAATTATCTTTTATATCATCTACAACAAAAATATAATTTCAAATAAAGTGGAAGGAAATTAAGCTAACATATTATTCTTGTAATTTTTAACTGGATGCATTTCAATAACTTGATTGAAGAATATCTTTCTTATCTCTTCAATATTTTATAACTGCCATACCCACTAATTGTTGATTAAGTTATAAAGAGTGTGATTATTTTAATTAACGTTTCTTGTAAATTGGAAATATTGGTTGATTATACTTGAGTTATACATAAAGCTAAAGCATTATAAAATTATAAGTTGTTAAATAAATGTAAATAGTTGCTAATAGAAACTCGGTTATTTTCTTTGATCTCTTCATTATAGTATACATTCTTAGTCCGATTGATATTGAGGCTATTATCATTAAATGAAACATATATGTTTAATTATTTCATAATAAAACATCTAAGAAGAGAGATGTATATTACTCCATGCTGCTAGTTCTATTGAGTTGACCATGTATATGTTATTATTTTTCATCTTACTGGGTTTGAGAAGTATTATGAAATGATTAAGGAATTGGATTATGAAATATATGATTTTTATTTAATTGGTTCATATGTATGTAGTAAATGTATTAGTAAATGATTTTAATGCAAAAATATTTCTTACAATTGTGTAAGGAAAATGTGAAGAATTAACACGAAGAGAAACAATACAACCAAAACATCACCAATATGCAAAGTATCCATGCATGTAACAAAGAATAACAATTTTTCTTTCTACTGCAACCATGACAGTTTTAATTCAAATGAATTAACACAATCATACAAGAAGATCAACATTTTAACCATGATAATCAAATATATAGTTGTAAAACCGAAACCTATTCCATTATCCACTTACCCAATTACGGATTCCATTTTAGTGATCAATATTTAACCCGAACCCAAAAATGTATTCTATCACAAGCAGAGTTCTTTTCATGAACTAATCAGATAAAACAATTTTTGCAAGGTTTTAGTGCTATCATGTATGGTAAACCTTCCTAGAGTTCTATCAATTCCATTACAAATTCTACGATTGAAGCAGTTACCAACAGTCTCTCCATGAATCGAGTAGAGATTACTGACACAAAAATGAGAACCAGATCAATACTCAAAACCTCCTTTGCGAGTGAGAGAGAGAGAGAGAGAGAGAGAAACAAAATGATCAATGAAACCAAAAAAACTATACTTCCTTCGCCAAACCGGTGTATTTTTCCTTGGCGGTTTGGATCATTTTTCAAAATCATTAATGCCTATCGGGATAGTCCCATTTCTCCAGTCACCCGGTGACCTTTGCTACCTCTGTTTGGGTTGACTCCCATTTGCCTAGTCAATCGGCCGATCAAATTTAGCACCAAAAGAATTAGAAACCTGCCAATTCGAATTGGCTTACCACTAAAGGTGTTGGTGGTTTGCCATTAATGGAAATAAATTCCATTATAGTACATGTAAGTGTGGAAGAAACCACTGACCACATCTTAACCATGCATTATCCTTCCACATGCCCACCCGAGTTACCATCGAGTTAGGGTCTAGGTCCACCTTTAGCATCATAGGTTAGGAATTAGGTTATACTTAGTGACATAGAAATTAGGCATAGATTAATTTAGGTTAGGTTCCCATGCCACCAATAAGATCCACATGCCTTAGGTCTTAGGCTAGGTCATTAGGATATATATATATATATATATATAACATTACCAAAACAATAGTAATAGTCAATGCATAATAACAGTCACAACCAAACCTTATCAGTAAGGTGGCATTCCCAAATGGGGTAATACTATTTGAGCCAACTCTTGGAACTTCCCAGTCCTTATCTCGGGATTGCACCATAGGCAATTGGAAAAAATCATTTGGATTA